>CM052538.1:74623100-74837645 GCA_028533065.1 Trachops cirrhosus | reverse complement strand
GTGAAAAGGTACAGGGAATGAGAAGCATAAATGGTAGGTACAAAATAGACAGGGGGAGGTTAAGAATAGTATGGGAAATGCAGAAGCCAAAAGACCTTATATGTATGACCCATGGACATGAACTAAGGTTGGGGAATTATGGTGGGAGAGGGGTGCAGAACAGACAGGAGTAAAGGGGAGAAAAAATGGGACAACTCTAATAGCATAATCAATATAAAAAATAAAGGAATAAATTTAACATTAAAAATAAATAAATAAGTAAATTCAGTGTATCAGATATGTCATTAAAGAATCCATGTATATAGAGAAATTAGGTATATAAACAAAACAAAAAAATTTTAAAAACAGCAGTCATAAGGGAAAAATAGATTTGACTATATTAAAATTTACAGTGAAAAAGATACCACAGCAAATGGTAATAAACTTTATGAGAGATTATAATTGCAACAGAAATATAAAGACTTAACTAGCCATAATTTCTAAAAGTTCCCCCAAATCAATAAAAAATACCAACAAACTTTCAAATGGACAAATGATCTGTTAAGGCAATTAAAATTTCTAAAAGAAAAGATGTATCATAAAAGCAATTAAAAATCCTACCAGTGTATCTTTCAACAGTTACTAGAGTCCTATTATAACCCAGAAAATTATTTCAAAATGTGCAAAATATCATTAATAAGACAACAAATTTAGGAGAGCTGGGTTTTGAACAAAATAGAAGCAATAAAGTTTGTATACATTTAAATTTTAGGTATACTTTAAAATTTTTTTTATACTTTTAAATTTTAAACATTAAAAATATAAATGTGAAAATGAAAAATGAATAATCAATATTGACAGTAATTCTGCAGGTATAGTGGTTTACGTATTGAAAGGCAGAAGAATCAATGTTTGTCAAGATTCACAATCTCTTAAATAACCAGGAAACAAAAAATGCCTGATTTTGTTTTCAATTTAAAATATTTTGTGATTAGTAAACTAACAATACAGTAATAATAGTTTAATGAAAGGTACTCAAAGAAGAGATCAAATTCTTTGCACATCAATGAGTTAAACTTCTTTTAGCAGAAAGGCAGGCACAGTTTATGGGCAGACTGTCATTAAATCGCCCTTCAGAACTTGGAATCTTTCAGGGTGTCACTGTCATGATTTAAAATGACACAGAGCATATGAATTCTCATACATGTTTCTGGAAAATAACATGTTTTTACATTGTTCTTTATCTGATTTCCATATAAAATCAGTTTTCCTAATATAAAAATATTAGGAGAGTCCCAGAAAAATTCTGATCAAAAGAATAAAGGCATTTTTTCACTTTATTTTTATTGTTGACACTCTTACAGATGTCCCCATTTAAGACTTAAAGGCTTTTAGAGTTTAAGCAAAAATCATGTTGTTTTATGATCTCAAACCCAAATGAAATAATTTAAGCTATTAGACGGGGGAAAAAGTCCAAGCATTTTAACATTTCTAGTTTCTTGGGAATTGTAATTCTGGTCACTAAAGTACTATAATTTTTTAAAAGGGTATTTACTGAAAAGACCAAGCATGAAATGTCTGTGTGCTTTGGGCCACTGTAGCCAACTTTGTCTTGCTTTTTTATCCTATAAAAATTTAAACACAATTATACTCTTTCCCAAAGGCAAATGATTTTAGTCAATCTTGTAAATAATCTTACTAAGTTTGTGCTATTTCTAGAATTAAGTTTAACAAAGGAAGTATGTAAGTGGAGATCTAGAAAAGAAGTCATTGATGAGGTGGAGCAGAAAAAATACAATCAATTACTCTTCTTCAAACCATTATTTATTGAGTGGTCCCTTTGTCCAGAACTGTGATAGATAAACTATGTGAGGTTCAGCCTTTTTTTTTTCTTTTTATTTTTTCACAGACCTGGCAAGCTTAGTAACAAATCAATCACACCACTTTTATTAAAGTGTTTTAAATTTTATTTTTATTGATGATTTGAGAGAGAGAGAGACATCAATTTGACATTTCACCAATTCATGCATCAATTAATTATTTCTTGTATGTGCCCTGACCAGGGATCAAACCCGCAACCTTGGTGTATTGGAATGATGCTCTAACTGAGCTACTCAGCCAGGGATAAATTATTCAATAAATAAATAAATAAATTTAATCCCTTCATTAAGTAAGTTAATGAAACTTACTATGCCTCTGGCAGGAGATACAATGGGCAATAACATTACAAAGTCCCTGTTAATATAAAACTTAAATTGTATAAGGCAGTCAGGCCTAGTGGAGATCCTGGAAGATGATAAGCACTAGAAGAACATTTGCTTCTTTTTTTCTTTTTAAATTTTTCTTCTTAATAGTATGCAGTGTGCAAACCCCTCTGAGACCCATTAAAATAAAATGGGCTTATTGGAAGGTCCACAGAACTTCCTGCAGTGAGGGTGCACTTGCCCCTGCAGTCAGAGCTCTCCTGAGGGTGTCCTGGAGGGCTCTCCTCGGTTTGGTCCTAGTGTCCTCAGACAGCCCCACACCCGCCACACTGCCCTACAACCAGAGACATGTAACAAATATCTGTTGAATTGAATCAACAACAGTTGCATGAAGGTAAGTCCAAGTCTGAGTCAGCTGCAGTGACATGAAAAGGGCAATGACAAGACTAGCAGGTTAAAGAGAACAGAAGAGGTTAGAGCAGGCTGCTTTACCTATGGAAAGAATCCAGTAGACAGAGAACAATGGACGATGCGGGCAAAATGGAAGATAACCAAAGGAATAAATAAACAATGCCAGGAAATGAATAATTGTCCAATATTTCAATTGACCAACTTCACCCAACTACTTCTACTTTAACCTTACCCACAGTCCCAGAATGCAATATTCCTATGGAAATGACCATGTCTCCCAAGAGTCACAGAAGAATCTGAACAAAACTAGGTCAATTCAATTCCCCTGGAATCTTTGAATTGAGATGCTGATGAGACAGCTGTGGGAAGCTGAGCTCAAAGGTCAAGGAGAATCAGAGCCAAAGTTGGCATCGTCACTGGCAAAAGCCCCATGCAAACTGGAATAATGGAGAAACAGAATCAATGAGCAAGCTTGTGCATACAGCAGAGGATAGGACAGACAGATATGTAGAGAGAAGCAGAGACGGGAAACCAGAGAGAGGGGGAGAGGAGAGAGAGAGAACACAGGGAGAGGGAAGGACGGAGAGAGAGAGAATGCAGCCCTGGTGTTTTCCCATTTTGCTTCTGTTCTCGTAAGACTGACTTTGATTCATTCTTCAATCTGCAAGTTTTCACAACAGTCCCTTATTTTGGCATGATAAAACGTGAGTGGTTTCTCCTCCTTACAATGCAAGAATCCTGACTCCTGACCAAAAAAATAACTTACTGGTAAGTTATTCCAGACTCCAAGTACTCTTGGACAGTACCCACCAATAGAACTATAATGTAAACCACATATGTAATTTTCATTTTTTTAGCAGTAACATTTTAAAAACTAAGAAGAAACAGGTGAAATTAATTTAAGAATAAATTTAAGCCAATAGATTCAAAATATCTCAACATGCAATCAATTTTTTAAAATTGGACATTTTATATTTTTTGTACTGATTCTTTAAAATCCAGTGTGTATTTACACTTAGACCATATCTCAGTGTAGATGTAGATGTGCCATATTTTAAATACTCAAAACCATGTGTGGCCAGTTGCGGCCAGATTGGGCAGCACAGTTCCAGAAGCTCAGAGAGGAGAAGGACCAATGTGCGTACAGTGAAGGGGCCTTGGGGACTGTCCTGTGGGAGCAGCGTGGGGAGTTGCAGTGAGAGAACACAAAGGGTCTCCCAGGTGATGGGGGCTGGGGAAAGAGATGGAGACTAGACTTAGGGTAAACTAATGCGAATAGTGAGGTATGGCACCAACATTGTGCAAACCTTTAGCCACATTCCAGAAAACTTTGCTAGATAGTCTCATGTGTGGGTATGCATCTTTTCTGAAACATATTTCAACTAGAAAAGTGAAGTGAATATTCTATCACCATCAGTGAATTTGGAGACTCTCAGAATTTGTCATTTTGCTATTTGGGGGAGGACTTTTATGACGTTTCTAATTCAGAAGTCAGAGATCTCTCTTTCATGAACTTAAGAACCCACAAGAAAAGGAAACAGATCTGTTCCCAAAGTAACCTCCTTTCTGAAAAAAAAAAAAAAAAAAGTAGTTACCTCTAGGCCTCAGATTCAGAGGTCTTTCTAATAAATGTCCTTCCCCTCACCAGACTGCTTCACTTGAATTCTCAAAGAGTTTTGGGGAATCTAAATTTGTTTTTTGGAAACTGGTGGTATGACCGAATTAGCACCTATAAGGCCTTATCTTCTCTATTTTTTTAGGAAGTTAAGGGCCTAGCCATGGCTGGTGTGGCTCAGTTGGCTGGATGTCATCCTGCAAATAGAAAGGTTGTGGGTTCGATTCCCTATCAGGGCACATGCCTGGGTTGCAAGTTCAGTCCCTAGTTGGGGGCACACAAGAGGCAACTGATCCATGTTTCTCTCACATTGACATTCTTTCCCTCTCTCCTTCCCTTCCCTCTTTCTGGAATCAATAATAGAAAAAATAATAATTTTTTTAAATAAGAGTCTACATGATGGAGTGGATATGCACAGAAAGACTGCAGCACTGTCAGCCCTAGTTAGAAAGAACTGTGACTGTATCTCACCTTCCAGTGACCAGGGGGCCTCAGGCCAACACCATCCACGGGAGCAGGGACACTGCCTAGTAGACCGGGACAGGAACGTGTCTTAGCTGTCTTTTGTCCTGCCAACAACAGACTCAGTGTCTGCAGTTTTATTAAATGATGAATGAAAGTAGAAGGAATTAATAAATGAATGACTGGATGCAGCTTTGCCCCTAAAAAAATACAAGCTGCAGCTTGGTCTGAGACTGTTATGGTCCTCCCCACTGTGATGCTAAGTGCTTATGGACATTTGTGGGATAGAAGTACACATCTGCAACAAGGCACTGTTCCCAACCGAACTATTCTCTCCGAGGGCACTTAAGAAATTTCACAAAGCCATAAAGCTCCCTGACTTCCTTCCCAGATCAAGGGGGGTAGGCAGAGAACTCTGGAGCTCACCACCTCTTTACCTGCCTGATTGACTCTAGTGTCCACACATACATTAAAATCGCGGCCCACTATTGCCCTCTCTCCGTTTCTCCAGTGTCTCCCAAACCACATTTTTGGCTATTGGTTTTTCACATTGGTCCTCCAAGATTGGGCAACTGGGGAAACCTTTGAATGAGAGTAATTTAATGCAGCTTTGCATTCTGCCCAAATCATACTCTGTTCTATTTAACCTTTCCACTAATTTCCAGTTCTTTCCCACATCTGTTATTACGTTGTTGTGGTGCTCTTTTGTAATCATTCACTCCCAGTTGTACTCAAAAAACACAACAAGGAAGACCAAGAAAATCATGGATCTGGAGACTCTATTCTTTGGCACCAGTCATCTCTCCCTAGAATCCAGCTAAGGGAAGACAGAGCAGCACAGAGAAGCTATGCACCTCTTTGCAGGTGGCAGACTTCAGGCAGATGTTAGGAGAGTGGCACCCAGAAAGTAAAATATTGCATTTAATTGTCAACACTGTTTGTTCCTATGAAGCAAGTCCTGTGACTCTCTGTCTGAAAGCTTCAGTGACCTAACCATTTACATAAGTACAAAACAAACAAGCTGTGAAAGCTCTTTAGGCTTTGTACAAAAAGTGCGAAATAAGATGCTGCTATCTGCTATGCCTGAGAACAGCGATTTTGTTTAGGGTGGGTTATTTGTTTGTTTTGGAGTTGCTTGTTTTTTGGGTTTGGAGGTTTTTTTTTGGGGGGTTGGGTTTTTTTTGTTGTTTTTTTTTTTGCTTTGTATGTTCTGAAACAGACCCATTCCATGTTTTATGAGCTCGGTTTCCAGTTACTGGTGTGGTAGTGATTTGGGGCTTTTCTAGCACGGTGGCTGAAATGAAAGCTGCGGCCCTGCTTTGTTTCTTCTTTTGTATTGACTACAGGCATGTTGACCACTACTTATTAGCTCTTTGATCTTTTTTATTTTTGAACATATGGTCAGGATCTTGCCAGTGCCCAGACTGGCAGGCTCAAACTGTAGGAGAGGCAGGCCCACGTGATACAGTGCTTTGCACTGGGGAAGAGTGAGTGCTGTGCAGAGCAAAGACCAGTGCCTATGAAACCCCCTCATCAGCGCAAGAGGGCACGCTTTCCTGAGAGCACGCTTTCCTGAGTGTCCGCTGACATAGGGCTGCCGCCTCCCCGTGCATTTAAAGGACCATTTAGAGTCATTTTCTAAAAGACACTTGGAAGTTCAAAATGTTGCGAAATAGAGTAGAATTTAAAAGCTGTATTGATTTAAGGAAACCTATTTCACAAGTAAAAATGTGTTTAATTGAACCTGTTTAATTGGGTTTTTTTCCATTTTACTTGCCTCTTGCTTTTTCTAAAACAATGTCCATATGAAACTTTGTTTCAGAAGACATTAAGACCACCACCGCACACCCCTTACATTTAACAAGCCCAGATTATTTTAACTGCATTTAAACATGTAACGTGTACTTCTGAAAACAACTTCATCAAGCATTTGTATTAAGCAAAAATATTGTTTGTTGGGTTTTCAGTATGGCTTCATTCAAAACTCCGCAGTGCTAATTTAACAAATTTCAGTCCTTCTGTCATCTAAGCTTAGAAAAATGCTCATGGTACCAATGTCCAAAGCAACTCAGTGCTAATCTTGGGACAACAATTACAGGATAATGTGGTAGTTCGTAAAAGTTCACAGGAGCCCTGGCTGGTGTAGCTCAGTAGATTGAGTGCTGACCTGTGAATCGAAGGGTTGCTGGTTCAATTCCCAGTCAGGGCACATGCCTGGGTTGCAGGCCAGGTCCCTAGTTAGGGACACATGAGGGGCAACCACACATTGATGTTTCTCTCCCTCTCTTTCTCCTTCCCTTCCCCTCTCTCTAAATAAATAAAATCTTTAAAAAAAATTTTAAAAATGTTTACAGGACGGTCACCGGGACTCTGACACACAGCAGGGTGTCCAGAGGGACTGAATCTTAGACTAATTCTGCTACTTACTGACCTTAGGTAATTCACTTCCACTTTTCTGAACCTCATTTCCTCATCTGTGAAATAGGAATAATGGTAAAACTACATCACAGGATTTTTAATGAGAATCAAATAAGAATATGTGAAAAAATAGTTAATTTTGTAATCTAATTTAAATTACACATTGAATCGAATACAAGAAAAAAAAAAAGAAGAAGGGCTACTCTGCAGATTTCCTTACTTGGTTCTGAGTACTCTTTATCCATTACCCCACTCTGCCTTTACCAACAGATTTGGGGGATTTTGAGAATTTGCTCAAAAGTTAGGAACATATTTTCTTCCATTTACAAGCATGAAAGTAGAAAACTTTGACCCTGTAACTTGTTCATACAACATAAGACTCGGGTGTGCTTGCTTGCCCTCGTGGTACAAACAACCTGACAGGCTGTGTGTCCAGCACTGTGAAGATAATTAACATGCACGCCCCCCTCCCTCCTCCTTCGTGCAACCATCACTGCTGCCACCAGCCTACACCACTCTTGCCCCTAAAATTCTTCTTAGTCCAACATCTTCGCCACTCCACCCTCCTGCAAGCACCCTCTCCCTGTGCCCTGCCTCCCATCTCCTCTTGTCTAGAAGCATCCTACAGAGAGGAAAAAAAAACCTTCTCCCCACCCCTCTTTCCTTTTCAGACTTTCTTTTTTCCCAGACACCACTGTCCAGATCACTGCTCCCCAGCCCAGATGTATTTGTACTCACTTTGGGAAGTTATGTTTGCATCTTCATGCTTCTCAAAGACTGAGGCATAGTCCAAGTTCTTGTCCTGATCCTTTCTCCACCTGTGATAGAGACGTCTGTGTTCAGAAGTCTGACCATTCCTTAAACAATATCTGAAGATACTGTTGTAAGGGGATTGGTGGATAGACTTAAGGAGGTTTCAGCGGGGAGGCTAAACTGGGGTTATGTGAAGATTTGAAAGAAGGCCTATTTTTAAAATTTTGCTCAGCACCCAGTTTTAAGCTTAAACATTTTTTGAAGTACCATTCAAACACATAAGCTCTATATTTTGGTGACTACTCTGTATATATGGAAAGTGATGATTCTGTTTATCTGTTTAAGGGTGGTGTGAAAATGAGTGTCTTAGCATTTTTAGTGTACATTGGAATCTCCTATTCAAAGATGGAATTGCTTTACCAGCTTCTGCAAGTAGGCAAATCTTGGCTAGATGGGCCCCTTGCTGCATTCTACCCAATTCTCAGGTCTCTACTGAATGAACTTGAACATGCAAGGAAGATATTTTTACCCTGGTAGGTGAGATTCTATCTCAGCCCTGTTAAAATCCCAATTTAGCCTCCGAGAAAAGTCCTCGGAGACTGGTTTCTTAGGAGATTATGAAGGAGGGTACCTAAGCAAAATAAGTCAGATGGAAGAAATCAAGAACCATATGATTTCACTCATATGGGGGATATAAAACAGAAAACACAAAATGAACAAATAAGACAGACAAACAAAGACTCATAGACACAGACAACAGTATGGCAGTTACCACAGGGGAAGGGGGGATGAGGAGGAGGGGGGAGATGTGGGTAAAAGGGGTCAAATATATGGTGACAGAAGAACACTTGAGTTGGGGTGGTGAACACACAATAAAATATACAGATGATGTATTATAGAATAGTATACCTGAAATCTATACCACCCTAGAAACAAATGTCACTCCAGTAAATTTAATGAAAATTTTTTTAAAAGAAGAGGAGGTGCAATTTACCTGAAAGAGCTTAGAATGTTTGGAAAAGTACTCAAGGAGGTTAATGACAGCCTCTTCAGTTCACTAAACCACCTCTGCATTGAGTTCCTGCATTTTCTGGCAAGAATGAATTGAAGTTGGCTCTTCCTCCTGCCAGAGACAGTTTTCCATATGCCCAACTTCCACCAACATTAAGGTCAGTCACCTCCACTTCTCATTAAACAACTCTGAATGAAAAGAATAAAGAGATGCAGACCTGGGACACCTTCCACCTTCCACAGAAAACCTGGGTGAGGTTCTCCCCTCCTGTCTGCCCCCTGTCTCTCCTGGCACTCATGTCGTATCAGTCTCTAGGACTGAACTACAGTCTCTCACCTAGACACATGAGTGTTTCTGTTGCAGTAACATTGCATGGTAAGACAGCCATAAATGTTGGTTGCTAAGAGGATTTGAAAGGAAAAGATTTCCAAGGCAGAGTTTAAGGACATTCTTGGCTTCTCAAATCACCATGATGGAATATCATACTTAGCAGACAGCGAGAATCTTTTCACTGATGCTAACCTTTCACTGGCTTTCAGTTTTCTTGCTTCGTTGTAGCAGCTTAATCTATATCCAAGAGTTCTCTTTCTTAGGGTAAGTCATCCAGGGAAACATATCCAATGTACTCACTTAATATATTTATGTCGAGTACCTACTTTCCAAAAGAAAGTGAGGCTATCAGCTCCAAATGGGGTATCCTTGTTCATGTTCATCTATCTTATTTGGGTACTTCTTGTTTCAAGGAGTTCTGTAGAAGATTCCAGGCTAAAGTATTTAAGTATTATACATCTTTTCCCAAGATGTATAAGGTGGTGACTTAAAAGATAAAAATAACATCAGTTAGAATCACCAAAATGTGGCTGTTCAAAGAATTCCTAAAACAAGGTACATGTCTGTTTTACCTCGATTGCTTTTGTTAGCAGCTTTGTATTTAAGTACTCAAGTCAGGACATTGATGGAAGAAAAGCTTTGAAATGTCCTCAGGAACTGCAGCAAGCTAATGTCTAAAAGAAAAATGGCATCACCTCAAGATTAGCACTTGTTAGTTTCCAAAGTGCTACTCTCAGCTTCCATTTGCAATTTGACCTCCCAGGAAAGGAGGTCATTGTGCGCGATACAAACAAAGCGGCCTCATTCACAGGCCTGGTCAACACCTGTGTCTCTGCTTTCATGCGCTGTTTCAGATCTCCGATGTGAAGACAGGTCTGTGCAGTGTTTGAGATAGTCAAAGCAATTCTTTCACAGACTTTGGTCTCTTCCGAGTCTCAAGCAAATGTCCATTCTTGTTCACCTGGAGAAATCATGTGCTCTATGAAACTGGAAGCCAAAAAATATTTTATGCTTGCATGTTTGAGTTAATGGTGAATATTTTTTAAACCACAAGTTCTTGTTAAATACTTTGATGTGATTCATAAATAAAAAATAATCTAAGAACATAGGATTTTGACTCTCTACAATTGAATCATATATTTAAAATCACTGTAAGTGGATCACACACACACACACACATTCCCATTTGCCTTTGGAGAAGAATGTAATGATTATGGTTCTTTACTGTCTAAGTTTTCGATATGGGTCTTCTCCAAGGTGAATGGTTGTGTGATCTCTCCCACATATGCTGTTAACTTCCCAAAGAAAGAAAAGAAATGAGCTTTGGAACTACTTTTTTATGTCTGATTTTATAGTTCTTGATCACCTTAGAAAGCAGAAGCAGATGCAAGCCTGTGCCAGGCTGAGCCCCAATCATTAGAGAGCTCAACCATTGTCGTGGCCATTCAGGAAGCATGAAGTCATAACACTGAGTTTGAAGTATGGGATTCCAGTTCTCAGTGGCCATGGAGCCGGGCTCACCAAAGACTGCTTTGACATGGGAGGACAGCTCCATGTTCAGCGCTGCCTCCTTCATGCTCTTCATTGCCACTTTATTATCACTGCTCCTGCCCCACCACAGTGCTCTTAATCCTGGAAATGCAATGACTTGATAATAAAGGTAAGTAGAATGTATTTTAAGATCGCAATATGAAGCCTTTGTGGGGGGTTTTTTGAGGTTTCCCATGTTTCCCCTCATTTTTTCTGTCTTCCATACCTCTGAGCACATTCATTTGTCTACGTTTAGATTACCTTAGAAAATTTCTCATCTGGCAATAATTGCAGCCAAAGAGTAACTATTCCCATTTTCTTCAAACAAAAAATCCAGTGATTTTTCACCATTAAAGGCTGTCTTAGTCTGCTCAGACTGCCATAACACACCATGAACTCAGGGGCTTAAACAACAAAAATTTATTTTCTCACAGTTCTGGAGGTGAAAAAGTCCAAAATCAAATTCTGGCAGGGTTTAGTATCTGGTGAGAGCTCTCTTCCTGGCTGGTAGGCAGTTGCCTTCTTGCTACATTCCTCAAATGGCCTTTTTTCTGAGAACTGATGGGAATGTGCGGGTAGTAGAGAGGAGCCCTCTGCTGTCTCTTCTTATAAGGACACTAAGCTCATAGGATAAGGGCCCTACCATTATGACCCCATTCGACTTTAATTACTTCCTTACTCAGCATACAGCCACACTGGAGTTTAGGGCTTCAGCACATAAATTTGGGAGTGACATGTATACATTTAGTCCATAACGAAGATACTCAAAGAAAATTTGTCAGAAATTTCTTTTCTCAATACGCTGACTAGAATCTTCAGTCATAGGTATGACACCTTCTACTCATATTCTAAAGCAGCTCTCAGGCATACAAACTGTTACATCAAATGCAAAGTCACACAAAAGCCACCATTCTAGATAAATATTTTCTAAACTATAATCCATAAATGTGAATAGGGGTTCCTCAAAAGAATGGTCCTTTGATCAAATGAATTAGAAAAATGCAACATACTATTTTTCTCCATTAGTTGATTACAGGGCACATTAAAACTGGAAAGAGTCCAAAAATCCTGCAGTAAAGAAATCTATTTCCTTTCATGTAATACAATGCTCCCCAAGTTTTTTGAACAAAGAACCCACAGCACATAGTTAGGAAAATGATATATTTAATCAATCTAATTAACAGAGTTTGCAAGGTTGCCTCACTAGAAATTTTTGAAGGATTATTTCCCTAATATTTTGTAACCAAATTTCTATATCATTGCACAAGCTCTTCTGGAAATTAAGCACAAACTAAAGAATAAAAATCTCAGAGTTCTATTCCTGGTTCTGCTACTACTTGTTCACTTTCTCTCTGTTTCTTCATCTTATAACCAGTAGAATTTTGTTCTATGGTCATTAAATATATTGAAAATATGAGTGCCTCATATGAGAGATAAGTTACAACAGACAAGTTCACGATTAGGATTACCTAATTCATTCTCTTTCACTTGCAAAGATATGGAAAAAAACTATTCTTAGTAAGATAATTTATGCATTCAGAAAGCAAGCATTTCTGATGTTTTTCCTGCATCTCAGATGTAATAGGACATAGTTCCAAGATTCTGCATGGATACATTTAGTTATACAAAGATGCATGTGCATGCACATCCACATACATATGTGTGTGTATATAAAATAAAATGAGTTAAAATCAAGAAATTCTGTTTTGGGAGTTGTCAAATTATCCAAATGGGTTAATAAGCTAATTGATCAGTACATACAGGAAGATCATTTTACATAGTAATATCTGCAAAATATTTCACATCAGATATAATTGCAAACACATAGTTCCAGAAACAAGCAAATATTAACTTTTTATTGGTTTGCTAAAAACCAAGATTATTTCTAAGACTTTCATATACAGATCACCATCCAGTCATTGCTGTACTTGGTCTGTGACAATGAATAAAGAGAGACTCGTTCGATTACACTTTTGAATCACAACTGTCACAAAAATGTAGCTAAAAGACTCCACACTCCAAGTGAAAACACCTAACTACACCCACAAAAATGCTTTCAAATAATCTAAAATTAATCTCACTTTTAGTTTGGCTACAAATCATTTAAAATAACCACAGGAAAATAAGAGGTGCTTTTGTAGCCTCTTTTTCATGGTCTTGCCTGTATGAACTTTGAGAGCAGGAGCATGTGGGCTGACAGGGTGGGAGGCACAGGCCCAGAAAGCTTTTGGCTTCCTTCCACTGGAAACAGGATGACAAAACGCTTTTCTTAAAAAGAGAACTCTCATCAATATACAGAAATATTTTTCTATGCACTAAAAATGAACTATTAGAGAAATTAAGAAAACAATCCCATTTATAATTGTATCAAAAAGAATAAAATACCTAGGAATAAATTTAACCAAAAGGTAAAAGACCTGTACACTGAAAATTATCAGACATTGATAGAGAAATTGAAGAAGACACAAATAAATGAAAATACATTCCATGCTATGGATAGGAAGAATTAATTTAGTTGAAATGTCCATATTACCCAAACCAATCTACATATTTAATACAAGGTCTTTCCTGAAAAAGCCCAGCCATTGTTAATATAATGAGAATGGTTTGCAGGATATCAATGCAACATGGCAGCCAAGGAGAGTGGACTGGAAAGCACATGTGTAAACAATGATAACTTCACTGTACGAGTCAGTGGGGGCAGTAGACACCATTGAGTGAGCATGTGTACTGTGTGGCTGTCACATTCAAAATGACAGAGCCAGTATAGCAACGAATCTGCATCATATTTTGCATTAAGCTTGAACATTCCTCCACAGAAATTATTTGGATGATTTAGAAGGCCGCAGCTATGGGCACCTGGTGATTGGCAGCTTCATCACAACATGAGCTTAGGCATCACATCTCATGCAGAGTTTTTTGACAGAATAGCAAATCACCCAGGTGACTCAGACCCCCTACAGTCTAGATTTGGCACCCTGTGACTTCTGGCTTTTCCCAAAACGAAACCAGCTTTGAAAGGGAAGAGATTTCAGACTGTCAATGGGATTCAGGAAAATATGATGGGGCAGCTGATGGTGACTGGGAGAACTGTGTGAGGTCCCAAGGTGCCTGCTTTGAAGGGGACAGAGGCATCATTGTCCTATATACAATGTTCTTGTATCTTTTATCTTCTTCAGTAAATGAAGAAGATAAGTACCTATTCTTCATAGTACATGGCTGGATACCTTCTGTACAAACTTTGTACAATCCCTATCAAAATTCAAGTGGCATTTTTTTCACAGAAATAGAACAAGTAATTATAAAATTCATATAGAACAACAAAAGCCTGCATATAACTGAAACATTCCAATGAAAGAACAAAGCCTGATTTCAAACTATGACACAAAGATATAGTAACCAAAACAGTATGATTTTGACAGAAAAACAGACATAGATCAATGGACCAGATAAAGAGCCCCAAAATAAACCCACCCATATGTGGTTTATTGCAACAAAGTAACCAAGAATATACAATGGAGAAAGGATATTCTCTTCAAAAATAATGCTAGGAAAACTGGGCAGCAACATGCAAAACAATGGAACTGGACCACTGTCGTACACCATGCACAAACACTAACTCAAAATGATTTAAAGACTTAAATGTGAAACCTGAAACCTGAAACCATGAAACGACTAGAAAAAACACAAGCAGTAAGCTCCTTGACACTGGTCTTGGAGATGATATTTTGGATTTGACACCAAATGCAAAAACAACAAAAGCCAAAATGAACAAGTGAGACTATATTAAACTAAAAAGCTTCTACACAACAAAGAAAACCATCAATAAAATGAAAAGACAGACAAAACTGGAGAAAATATTAGCAAATCATATTTCGATAAAAGGTTAATATCTGAAATGTATAAAGAATTCCTACCAACTCAAAAGCAAAAAATAAACAACCCAATTACAAAGTAGACAGAAGATCTGCATAGATGTTTTTCCAAATAAGACATACAAGTGGCCAGCAGGTACATGAAAAGATGCTCCACATCGCTAATCAGAGAAGTGCAAATCAAAAGCACAGTGAGATACTCTCCATACCCGTTAGTACGGCTTTTCTCAAAAAGATAAGAAATAACAAATGTTGGCAATGATGTTGAGAAAAAGGAATGTTTGTGTACTATCGGTGGGCATGCATATGACTGCAGCCACTATGGAAAATAGTATAGAGGTTCTTAAAAATTTAAAAATAAAACTTCCATATGACCCATCAATTCCACTGCTGGGTATTTATCCAAAGAAAACACAAACACTAAAATATACACCTCCATGTTCATGGCAGCATTATTCGCAGTAGCCAAGATATGGAAAGAACCTAAGTGTTCATCAACAATGAAGATAATATATATCTGTACATACATAAATATGAATGATAGAATATTATTCAGCCATAAAAAAGAATAAAATCTTGCCGTGTATGACAACAGACGTACCTTGACAGCATTATGCTAAGTGAAAAAGTCAGAGAGAGACATACTATATGATCTCACTTGATGTGTAATCTAAAAAGCAAGCAAACAAACAAAAACAAGTTCATAGATATAGAGATTGGTGGTTGCCAGAAGAAGGAGGTAGGGTGGGCAAAATGGGTGAAGGAAGCCAAAAGCTACAAATGTTCAGCTATAAAATAACTAAGTCACAGGGATGTGATGTATAGCGTGGCAACTGTAGTTAATAGTACTTTATTGCCAAGAGAGTAAATCTTAAAATTCTCATCACACATGAAAAAAAATCTGTAACTATGTATGATGATGGAGGTTAACTAGACTTATTGTGGTGAGCATTTGCAATAGATACAAATATAGAATCATTATGGTATACTACCAAAACTAACATAATGTTGTACATGAATTATAACTCAAATAAATAATAATTAAAAGTACACTGTTGTAGCACCATGAAGTTCTTTCACAACTTCTTTGTCTGAATTGCTCGATAATCTATAGATTGCTTGAGGGACAAAGACTGGATCTGTTTTGATGACTGCTCCATACCGATGCCTTAGCACAGTGCCTGGAATGTAGTATATGCTCAATAATTATTTTTAACTGAAGTGAGGACAAACTGAGTTTTACAAAAGGAGGTTTTTTTCTGACTAAGAAAGATTTTTGAAGTAACAAGGGCAAAAAACACAGTAATAAAAAATTCTAACACTGTGACCACATATCATATTTGTTAATAACTAATAAATGTCCTATTTTGTAGGGGCTAAGGTCTAAATTTTGCATTATAAGCAGAGACTGACAGACTGCTGCAGAAAGACAAACTATAATAACAGAATGAACAGTGAGAGTACCAGGAAGAAAATATACCTATTTATTTGAAGCTAATCTAGTCATACATTGCTACCTTTGGTGCTAGAAACCTCCCCCCACCCCTACTCCCACCCCAAAATCCCACAAGATTGGAACCTTCTGCTAAAACTAATATTTGGCAAGTTACTAAATTTGAACTAGGCTGAACCACAGTACTCAAAGAGGACATTTCAAGTGATTGTGTGTTTCAAAGCAGTAATTAAGCAGAAGAAAAAAAACATAGAAAAGGAAAAGTTAATATAATAGACCAAATTTTCAAAACAGATGTAGGTGTGAAAACCAGTCATTATTTTAGCCTGTTAGCGCCCAGCAGTATTTCAGGGGTCTCTTTACAAGACTTCCAGGCACTCCTGTTCTCTGCCCAAGGATGCAGCACAGAGAGATTCTGACACAGCTCTGCAGACCAGGAAATGCGAATCTACTTATGTGTCAGAAAGGGGAAACTTTCAGGGCGGAAAATGTATGTAGGAAAAACCTAAGTTCAAAATTCTGATGTATTATTGAATAAGTTGCTTACTTTTAAAGTTATTTTCAAGTCTAAAGTATAATGCTAAAAATAAAAAAGAAGTATATTTTAAAACATCAATTGGATTTTTTAAATGCATACATATTACATATATATATTTATAAAACATATATATGGGTTAGCATTTCATATATTTTATAGTATATTAATCAGGCTTAATTGTTTTCTTGATTTTTTTATGTAAGTATACTTATAAATAGAAATTCTATTTCTTTTTTGTCATTCTTTATTTGATTTTCATACACTCTCCTAAAGCTCTGAGCTATCCTCATAGTGGACCATTACTCTGGAAATTTGAATATTGATAAATAAATCTTCAACATCATAAAATGCATCAGAGAATAAGAGAGAGGATATTTAAGGGGGAAAAAAGAACATTAGAGGAATGGGTAGATTTGCTCCGCCCATGGAGACATAATCAGAAACTCATTCTCATACTATTAAATAAAACTGAAAAAGAGGTCATGTAACTAATGAGTTGATTATACTTTTTAGCAATCAAAGATGGACCTCGAATTGTATATAAAGTATATTAAAATTTATTTCCTTTTAATATAAAACTCCAAAACAACCTAGAAAAAAATACATGTTGGGACAATTTGGCCAATAATGTGGATGCCGTGAGAACAAAATAAGGCTGCGTACCCTTGCATGGTTATGCAGAAAATGGTAGAGAGAATGATGGTTACACAAGACAAAAAGGAAAATAAGGGAATCTGAGAGGCTTAAGCCGAAAATGAAGCTCTAGGGATATTATTATCCCAGCCATTCTGAAAGGACATAAATTAAACTGGAGTAGTTGATTTTATTTATATATAAGCGAGCACATTCACATGGCAAACATGTACCTGCATTTCTTCATAAATCCCCGTATCTTCAATAGCATCCTTACTATTTGACTTCACCTGCCTGAGTTTGATCATGAATTCACCAAAAGAAATTTCCAGTGACAGAAAGGATAGATTTACAATTTTCCCTTGAGATCCCAAATATAAATTCAGTTTTTCCTAACCTCCAAAGTGGCAGGTGCTTTCCATTTTCACAAATACACTTTTCTATGACCTGTCTACCACTAGATGTTATAAATAAATTTTAGCTATTTCATTTTTCATAAAAGGTTGTGCATTAAATCCAATTTCAGCAATGAAGCTTAGAATGAAATGAATTCTATTCCAGTTACTACTGGGTTCTCCACCAGCACACTGAGTGTTTTATTCATCAAGGCCTTTCCGGGGTGCTGAAGTTCTATTTCTAACATATTCCGTGTGTTCTTTCTCTTTCAGGACATTTTTTACTCCACGACTTCTCCATTTTCTCCAAGAATCTTTTCATTTTTTCATTTACATAATACTGACTCATTTATTCAGCAAAAGTTTTATTTTCTCTTGGCCAAAAAAAAAAAAACCCTACTGAAGTTGCCACCTGTTGAACATTTCAATTTCCACAATTTCCTCTCAATAAAATGCTGATCAGAATTACAATAATTCTGGAAGTGTTCTCACTGGCTCCTTGTTTAACACTGGAATAACTTACCGCTGATGTACCATTTCTTTTGATATTTATACATTCTAAGACTGCACTCTACGACCGCCAAATCAAATACAGATGGTTTCAGTATAGGAGCCACAGTCTGCCCCAGGTCTCTTCTCTAATCAGTATTCTTTCTGGAGCTTTCATTTCAAACTGTTGATCCCAGGAGTTTCTGGCCTTGTCTTTATGGCTTATCAATTCTCTACACAAACCACTTTTCCCGCTCAAAGGGTGAAACACTGAGATTATTACAAAGTGGCCCTCTTTTACCATCAAAACCACTATCGTTTTGCATTTGTCATCACTCAAATCACCATGTTTCAGATACCCATCCGTAATATATCATGCAGACGTCATCAGGTTGGGAGTAACATTACCTCTTGAGCACTCACTTAACTTCCTATCTCCACCCACCAGTTTTCAACGTTTGCTGTATTTCTCCCATCTGTAGATAAAATGTTGATTTGTTTCTCCCTGTCATCTAACCTATATTAGATTGAAACTCAAACCAGGTCCTCAAACTTCTCAGCTACAAAAACTTCAAAAAAATCTGCATACAGTCATGTAGTGAGAAAAACTGGTAAAAGGAAAGATAATCTCACTGCAAATGTTGAAATTTCCATTAACTCCCTGTAGTGGGTTGAATAGTATCCCTCTAAAAATACAGGCCCACCTCCCACAATCTGTGAATTCGATTTCATTTGGAAAAACAACTTTGCAGATCTAACCAGGTTAAGGATTTCAAGATGAAGTCATCGTGATTTATTCAAGTGTGCTCTAAATCCAAGTGTTTTTATAAGAGATAGTAGAGAAGAAGGCCATGAGAAGAAAGAACCAGAAATTGGAGTTAGGCACCCATCAGCCAAAGAACACCTGGAGCCACTGAAAGCTTGAACAGGCAAGGAAGGATTCTCTCTCAGAACCCTTGGAAGAGCGCAGCCCCGCCAACACCTTCATTTTGGACTTCTGGCCTCCAGACTGCGAGAGAATACATTTTTAAAGCCACCCAGTTTGTGGTGATTTCTTACAACAGCCTTGGGAAGCTAATAAACCCGTTGTAACTACACAGAGCATATTTAGAAAGGAAACCTCAAGTCAGGACCCTCGAATGCAAATACTTACTGAGGTCACAAAACTTGAGCTACTTATTGTCCATTCATCCAATGAGTATTGGGCACCTATTATCTACCAGGCCCCATGCTCACTCGTGGGAATATTTAGGTACCCAATTTTTTTAATGTTTTCAAAAAATGTTGTTCCTGCCTGGATAGAATTGACATGATTAGTGTTTCCAATCCAAAGTGAAACCAAAGGAACTCCAATTTCTAAAGGAAAAATAAATCTTGGAAATGCTCTTTAACTGGTTGGAAGTCTTTAATTATATGTAAATAATTAATAACATAGGAATAAGTTTTCTTCTAAAGCATGCAGCTTCAAAAATGAAGTTAAAAAGCAATTAGCCAAATGTATTTTGGACTTCATTGAGTTTAAGTCTTTAGGAGAATGGAAATGCACAATGAACTCTTAAGTGACAAACGTGATAACAACGAGTATGCTGTCATATGTAAGTGTTGTTTTTTTGTTCCTGAAGAGCTCAACATAGTTCATATATGTTGTGGAAACTTTTCTTCCACCCTTTAGCCTGGGCAAATTTGGGAAATTCGTGAAGTGGAATGAAGCTTGGAGATTAGCTGCTTAATCATACCCACATGTATAAATAACAATAATAACAACTGTCATTCAATGTGACGATTATTCTCCAGGCACTTCACTTAGTGTTTTACACACAGAATCTTACTTGATCTATAATAAAACAACCTTAAGAGGTAGGTAGCAATGTCCCACTTTCTTTGAAGCCAGCTATTTACCTGCATTCCTGAAAAACTCATGCCCTTCCCAGAATAATGGTCATGGATTTGGAAGTTTTTATAACTACTGCCCCTCTTATTGCTCCTTTATGAAGTCTCCTAGTCTTCCTCTCCTGCAGTTAACCACTGAAATGACCATCACAATCTTAGAAATATGTCCCACAGTGATTATGAATCTACAAAAAAGTCTCCATACTTCATTGGGAGGAGCTGAAGGTAAAAGCAGCTCCAGGCTTGAGGGGACCTCTTTGTAACAGCCTGGGAATGACCCCCTCTGTTTTTACTTCCAACAGTGCATGGAGGGATAAACCCAACATACTGCCAGTCAGATCCTCTCCATTCTCCTTTCCCCCATCACTTCTCTTCTGTGGATTGTGGATCCAAGACCTGGGTTCTATACTCAGCTTTACTATTCATTCATTCAAAATGTATTCATTAACTATAATAATGAGCAAACAAATAAATACATATAGTTCAGTAGTATGTAATTTCTCTGAAGAAAAATACAGCTAGGGCTAAAGAGTGATGGGAATGATACTATTTTAGATAGTGTGGTCAGATCTCAGGAGTGAAGGAAAGGAGAGAGCAAACCATGGAGGTATCTAAACAGAGAGCTTCCAGGCTGATGGAACAGCAAGTGGAAAGCTTTGAGGAAAGAAGTGTGTGTGTTTGACCCTGGAAGAGGAGGAAGCTGTTGTGTCCAGGGCAGCATGAGTGAGTATGTAACTGTGAGTATTCCTCTGTCTATTTTATAAGCTTTAGTTCCTCAGCATGCATTTATAGGTTAAATTTAATTTCCTGTGTTTTGACCATAGTGGGCTTGCTCTGTGAATCTGACTTACTTTTCTAAACACAAGGGTCACTTGAGAAAGATCCAAGTTTTTGCTCAAATAAATTTATCAGCCATCCATCTACTTAATCCCCTATGCCATGGTTTTACAACCTTTTCCTGACATCTCCACCTATAAAGCCATCCTGTTGAGTGAGACAGACAGAAAAATTCATTGTAGCTCAATAGTTACCATCTCTAGTAACTTGTTCTCCTGATATGCACAGAGAATCCTGGAGATCTAGTTCCTAACCACTTACATATTAGCATAGATTTATTTATTAAGCTACGTGTCAACAACCTGAATACCTACTAAGGCCCAGAATGGCTTGGGAATAGAATAGGGGATGAGGAGGTTGAGCAACAATACAGTGTTCTGAAGGAAAAGGAGAGAAGAAGAAAACCAGAGAGATGTGCTTATATGACTAGGACTCATCACAGGATTTCACCAAGTCAACTCCTAGCAACTCGGAAGGCAGTGTGAGGACAGCATGAGGACCCAAGTGGGTGCACAGCAGGCTCCAAATGATGGAGCCTCTTCAGGGGACATCAAGATAGAAATAGAGGGAGAAAATTCAAACATAAATTTCTTTTCTCTTTACATTTTTCAAGACTGATACAGAATCTTTTTTTAAAGCTATGTCCTGAGTAAATCTCATTCCCAATTTAACTTACATCAGTGAACCTTTCTTACTCAGGCTCCAGCTGCCTCGTCCATGCCTCTTCTTTCTCTCTCCCCCCTTCTGTGGGTCCCAGCAGTCTGTCTAATTCACGGCCACACAGAGCCCCACTGCCCACCATCATAACACCTTTAGACAAAACAGTAGGCATCTGTAGTTCCTTCCAGTGTATTTAGACCATAGCTTTTTATTTGGGAAAAATAAAGGAAGCCTCTTAGAGATGAAGTTGGCTGGAGATGACCTTCTTGGTTTGAAATTGAAGACAAGCAGAATGGGTAAAAAAAAAAGTCATAAGCATAGTTCTTTCCATGTAGATTACTAACTTGGCCAAATAAAACAAAAAGGATAGCAACAGAAAAATAACAACTACAAAAACATGATCTAATCTTTCTAGATGTGGCAGCAAATGCATCCAAATATTCGAGGTAGATCAAGTAAATATATTCTCTGCCACAAAGTTCATAACCACAATCCTTAAGTTGCATTAATTCAGAATTTGAGTGAATCACAAGATATACTTTTAGTATCACTAATACTGAGTGATTAAGTTTTCTTCTTCTTTGTATTGCAATAAAACATTATGTTACTACTACACTGCGCTGAGTAAACACAGTTGTTTTTACCAAACTGGTGGCATGTTTCTCAAGCCAAATTTCAAACATCCAGTCTTCTACCCACCTGAAATATGTAGTTAGAAATGGAACATAGAAAACAACAGATTTTAATAATTCTACAGCTCTCTGTCCTTTTGATATGGATTTGCCCCAGAGCTCAGACCTTTGCCTCCTCTTTTTTTTTTTTTAACTCTACACACATGTCTCTGGGCAATTTCATCCATTTTCATAGTTAAAACTGCCATCTAAATGTTGATTAGTTGCAGACTTATTTCCAGCCCAGGCTCATGTCACTAGTGCCTACTAGACACCTACAAATATTCCACAGAAAAAGAAATGGGAGAAAAGAATGAACTACCATTTGTGGAGCAGCTATTGCATACAAAGCCCCAGCACCTCGGTCTTAGCTCACTACCATTCATCACCCCAAAATTCTATCTCCTCTTGCATATACTTCATGCTTTGCTCTCCCCCAACCACTGAAACCAGATACTGAGAAACAACCTAGACTCTGCACTTTCACTTGACCACACATTCAACTAGTTAGAAGACATTTTAAATTCTGCCTCAAAAATATTTTTAATACAATCCTTTTTCTATATGTTTACTTCCAATGCCATAGCTCAGGCCTTATCATTTTTCTTAATGGGTTTAATGTAGTACCCTCAGCTCTCCACCTTCCCTCTCATCTTGGCTTCAGCAGGCAGTTACCAAAAATGCAAGTACAATCTTGTCCTTCCCTTGCTTAAAATCTTCAACTACTACCAATCACAAGCAGTCCAAACTTATTTCCTGCCGGCACCTCTTACACACCTTACACAGAACCAACACAAACCTGTATACATTTTCCCAGGTCCGGACACTCACATCACAGTGCTTTTGTGCAAGCTTTTTTGGATGCCTCCAGAAAACTCTCCGTCTTCTCTTCCCCCTCGCCTTTTCCAGTGGTCCCTTCTCTGTGCCTCCACAGTGCTACAGTAACATTTATCATGCTGTGTTGTTTCCCTCGAGCTCTCTTCCTGACCTTAGATGGTGAACTTGAAATCAGAAACTGTCTTTCACTTCTACATGCCCAGAGCCTAGAACAGTGCTTGGAATCTGACAGGCTTTTAGAAGAATTTGAACAAACAAGTAAATGTGCCCAAATTGCTTTACCCAGCTGTAATGAGCCTGTGACGTGGGAAGCTCTGCCATGTTTGAGAGGCCATAAGGTATGTGGAGCAAAGGGTCAACTTCTACTTGAGATTGTGCATTCCTAATAAAGTTTTGCCAGTCACTCATATGTGGATAAGGAATTTTTCCCTCACCCTTCATACAAGCATATTATTAATTAAAAGACAAATCTAGCTGACCCCAATAGATGAGTTTTACATAGAAGAAAAGGATGTTTTGGGGACTAAAATAGCATAAGGAGACTAAAAAAATAATGAACACTTTGGAGGTGATCCTATAGAAGTCAGTGGCAAAGCTTAAGGGAAGGGAAGATGGGTGTTTTATTCTCTAGACCACACTGCCTCCCTGTGGGAGGTTTTCTGGGGAAGCACATGCCTTAAAAAAAAAGCAAATCCAATTTTACATGATGGGAAAGTGGTTGCAGCTAGATCCTTTATACCAGAAGTCTACTCCCAAATACTATGCTAGGAATAGTGCCAATGAAGGATTTGTTTTCTGAAAGGCTGATGCCCACTTTTATGGATTTGGAAGCCAAACATTTTTGTTTGTTTATAAATAAGCAGTCCTAGGGATAATTTTTGCAAATGTCAACAAACCAAAAAATGAAATAACCACAGTCTAATTGTTTTGTTTTTACTACTTCAAATAATTTCACTTAGAAGTCTTAATCATTTAATCTACTTATGAGGAATATATGATCCTAAGATCAGTGTCCCTAAAAATAAAAAATCATGAAAGGAAGTTCTTCATTTGCTGTGTACCAAACAACATTTTCAACTTTGCTTTTTAAACATTTAATTTCAATTATCAAAAAGTCAGCATTGTCATTGAAATTAATGATTGTCCCCTGCCTATATATTCTCCTAAAAAACATCAGCTACACTTCTGCAAATTGAAATGGTACAATCACTTTGAGAAACACCTCAAAGATCAATTTTCAATTACCTGGGAGAGAAAGTAAAGTGCTGCTTTTCAAAAGAAAAACACCTTATTTTTGAGACATAAAATATATTTTTCATGATTTGGGGATTTATTTCTTTAAACATGCCCCAAGTTTCTAACAGTTTACAGGCATTATTCAAGGGCAGAAAATGGTCTTAGTCTTCTGTTTCCACAAAAGACTTTGAGCAATTTCCAGAAATGAAGTAATTGCTCACGAGTTACCTTAATGCAAATATCTGAAGGCTCTGCTTTTGAATTTCCGGAATCTTAGAAGTATTCAAGTACATGACTTGTCTATTTCCTGACCAGTTCCCTTTGAAGTGGTCCTGGGATCCATGCTATTATTTGAAATGTCTGGCTGTCGGTAAATAGCTGCTATTTCCTTGATGTCTGTGAAGCTGCTTTCTTTTCTATGACCTTTACCTTGGTACCTCTCACTGAGGCCACATATTCTCGCACACGTCTGTGTGCACTGGTCCATACATCCGGTCCTTATTAGATGCTTTTACTGCTTCATCCTAATGGGAAAAGGCACATGACCACAATATCGACTCTTAGCTGAACCTACATTTTAATTTTCTCCAAGGGTCAAGTTGTTTTATTTACTGCACACACACAAAAGTTTAAAGTAACGTTCTCTTTTTAATGATGGACAATGAAAGTGCACATGCCATCCATATAACAAGCACATGATTTCTGCATTTTGGCACTAGTATTATTAGAGTAAATACCTCAGGAATTAATAAAGACAGTAGTGTATATAATGTTCTCTTAGAAGCACTCAGAGGCTTGCATTAGAGACAGACATGAGAAAGGGTTAGCCTGAGGGGAAGACAGGGGAGAAAAAGAGAAGAGAGCTAAGGAAATCTGCCTGGCACCCTCTCAAAAAAGAGAGGCAGACACCTACTTAAGTATCACAAACTCAAGCCAAAGGAAGATAATGGATTGCTGACATAAGGGGAAAATATGGAACAGGAAGTAAAGCAAAAACATTTTCCATCTTCTCTCCCTTAACTAGGCTGAAAAGGTACACAGGAGAGACTACACTTCTGAGTCAGACAACCTGGACTTAATCTGGAATTTGTCACTAATTAACTGTGTGACCTTAGCCAAGTCAACTTTCCTGGGATTGAGTTTCCTTATACTTGAAATAATAATTTGATAATTCCAATGATGGTTTAGGTTCTAAAAATCAAAAGCATATTCAAGAACCATTCAAAGACAATTCAGAGGGTTTGGTTGAATCACAATTGTAAGTCACTTTCCACTTTTTTATCAGATATTAAACAGAATCTTCACTTTTAAGGAAAGTTCACACGGCCCTGAGATAATATTTTACTTCTTTTCATTATGAATGGATGAAGGGGATGGGAAAGAAAGAGACATAGAAGCCAAAGAAGTGGTCCAGATAGCAATAATTTATGGGTGAGATAAGAAGAGGTAGGGGAGAGGGAGAGCTCACCAGCTGAACAACAGAGAAAGAGGAGGAAGAGCCTGGAAGAGGGGACACATAGAGACCTAATAGGTATGGATTACCGTGGCATGTGCAGGTAGCAATAAGCCGTTTGGTACTGATAAATCTGACATGTAAGGAGTTGGAGAGGAATGTGTTCTGTGCTAAGGAGCACTGCCTTTATCCTGTCTCAAATGGGACATACTATAGGGTTTAAGCAGGCTAGCAGAGTGGATGTGAACAAGGTCTCTGAAGCCAGACTGCCTAGGCCAAAGCCTGGCGCTGTCACTTGTCAGTTGGGTCATTTGGAGAAAATATTTTACCATTCCGTGCCTCAGTTTCCTCATCTGTAGAATGGGGTGATAATAGCACTCATCTCATAATGTTGTTGTGAATATTTTTGTGAGCTGAGGTACATAAAACATAGAGATCAGTACCTGGCACAAAGAAATCACTTAACAGATATTGGATGTGACTCTTAATGATCAGATTTTCAATTTGGCAATGCAGTGTTATGGGTATTTCTTAAAGTCCTATGCACATAATGTGGGGGATTGAGATAAAAGTATAAGGCAGATGTTGAACTAAGTTTGAGAATTTTCTGTCAAGAATATTACATTTTTCTCCCCCCAAATGATAAATCAAAGTCACAATGACCTGTTGAGACTCAGAGAATAAATAATGTTTGGGGTTAATACTATATAGGGGATTAGAAACTATTTATACTGGTCAACATGACCTAGCCAGAGAAATGTTTTTATATCATCCATCACTAAAGTTATTTCCCTAAATCAGATTAATCATGAGATGAAAATAACTATCCCATAATTCCCCTGTGTGGATAAATAAAGTAATGAAAATGAAGGCACTCTCTTCCAATGTCCAGCTTCAGAATAGGCCATCCAGTAAGAAGTTAGTCTTGGTATGCTAGGGTGAAGCTAAAACTGGGAGCCATCTATGAAAACTAGGCCCTAGAAAGGGAATAGGACTCCTACGAAGGACAACTGCTGACCTGCTGGGGTGATGGTCCAATACACAAACCCACTCCTTTTGCTTTCCCTGGCCAGTTACTATGAGAACCTGCGTAATGAAACCATGACCTGGAAGGAGACGTAAGCTCATCCCCGCTAGGAACAATTCCATGGGGAAGAATGCATATACCCAAAAATGCTTAACCTGGAATCACAAGTGGAAACATGGGAGTGCTAATACAGATTCAACGTTTTCCCATTTATGTTTTTCTAGTCCACCAAATAGATCTCTTTTCCATCTTTAAATGCCTGGAGGAATGAATGCTAAACTTGGTCAAATCATGCATGCAGACTAAGGAAAATTGAAAGCAACTATCTGTCAATTACTCAAGTTACTTGAGAATAACTCCAACAGTATTAAGGCTGACAGATAAGAAAGCAGCTCTATTGAAAGCAGGGAGGCCAGTTAAATTACCACAATAGTTCAGGCACTAGATGATAAGGGTTGCAAAATAGAAATGGAAAAGACAGATTTAAGAAGAGCGGCAGGTGATGCATGAGGAGCAGTGTGGATTCTGGAGTCAGATTCCAAATCTCAATTTTGTCTCCAGCCACCTGCGTGAGCTAGGACAAATTATTTCACTTTTCTGTTCCTTACTGTCCTCACCTAGAAAATTGTGGTATAGAAAAGAACAGGGCTGGGACTGGGCATCGCAAGCAAAGAGTGCATAGTCCTGACAGTGGTTTTTCCCTGGGAACCTCAGTTGACTCACCCTCGTCCCAGCCCTGACCTACTTCATAAGGTAATCACAGAGATTAAATAAACTGACGTATGAAAAGTGTTTAAGGGCAATTGTTTATATGTTTAAGTGACATATCCTAAGTGCTAGCTATTAGTTGACATTATTTTATTAGATTTGAGGGGCTGAGAAGAAATAAAATTCTAGGTAGAATTTCCTCCCATGTTTCTGATTTAGGTGAGGGAATGAATGTTGCTATCATCTACCAAGATAAAAATACAGCAGAACTGGCTGAAGCAAGGGAGTGAAACTGACAGACATGAATGTCCCATGTGCTTATGGGACATTTGGACGCAAATACCCAGTAGCAGTTAGATGACTGCCTCTAGGAACTGTACTGGTGCCTCTAGGGAAAGTGAGGACTAGAGATGTATTCTCAAAGAGAGCGAAATACGCTTTGGTGTTAGCAACAGTGGAAGTGGATCATGTCACCAGAAAGGCAGAGCAGGGAGCTAGTGTTGTTCCTGAGAAAGAGACCCCTTACAACTTCTTACCAACATACTCATGTAGACATAGAAAGAGATGGAATCTCCCAGTACCTTAAATTAGGCTAAGGAATCAACCTAACTTTCCAATCTAGGAAGTATACCTACATTCAGTGCCACACTGAACACAAAAAATTGACCACCAGTGCTGGACTTCCCTCTGCCTGCTTGCCCAAAAGTCAGTAGGGAGACCTTTTATCTCTTTCCCCCATTGTACAGAAAATTAGGAACCAGAAAATTAGAAAGCCAACTCTGTTGCATTTTTTTACTGACAACCAAACTGGTCTTTTACCACTTCTATCAATTCCTTACTTTTCTACAGTGTAATGAAGAAAATAACTTTTAGGAATCTACTGAGGGAGAAGGGGAGAACACCGAGAGAGAGACTGAAAGAGAGAATGGTGCATTGCTTTCTAAGAGTCAAGAAGGTCTGCATGCATGGAATTGTAGGTTCGTTTCCTGCATGTCCTACTTACTTCAAGAGTACTTGACCTTAGGTGGTAAATGAGTGCATTTCAGCAGAACCCATTGGAGTCAACGAAAGGCTTTCTAGTCTTGGGAAATGACTAGCTGTGCACATTAACTTGCTTTCAGCACATGGGTGGAGATTCCTCTAGAACCACTGGGCAGAAAACAGGGCCAAGGGCAATCCACACACCTTGTTTTGTAAAACACTCAGTATGAGTAGATTTGTCTTTTCAGAGAACAGAAAAAAATATGGAGCCTTACAAGAGCCTTAAAAAATCTTCAGTCAATAGAAAATTAAACTTTTCAATGAAGGTTCAGAAGAACCAGAGCAGAAGGAAGGAATCATTTTAGATAGTTTGTTATCCTTAGAAAAATATAGGGAGACATTGTCTTTAACAGACAGGAGGAGAAGCTAAGGAACTGAGATTGAAACTCAAGAAACAAAATAAGATAAAATATATGCAACATAAGAAAGGATGGAAAGAAATTAAAATTCAATAATACAATTTATATCCTTATAGAAGGTAGTAATATATTACTAAAGTTGTGAAAAATCAAATCAATGATATAAAAAATAATACAAAATGCTCTATGAAAATTTAGATTTTAAAAAATAAATAATGATTAAAGAGAGAATGGCACAACCAAGGGAAAGAAAATAAAGGTTTAATGTAGAAATTTCAGTATCCTAAACACAAAGATTACAATCACTGGGTCTAACACAATAATTAAAGACATGAGAGAAGAAAGCTTTGTTGACCTGAAAGTAAAATACCTCAGTTCTTATGTTAAGAGACCCATACCATATTCTGATGAACTGAATAAAAGGATATAGCTAAAATTATTTGACCATAACAAATCTGAGTAGCACAAAATAATATTTTTAAGGACAGGAAAGACATTTTTTCAAAAGAATAAAACTCGGGTTGTCATTAGATTTATCGAACAAAGCACTAAATGCCAAAAATAAGTGAAAGTAAAATTGTGTGCCAAAACTTTCAAACTCAGCCAATGTGCAAAGGCAACAAATATTATATTATATTCTCAAGGACACAAGAGCTTAGAAGACACACTATTCAAAGATCAGTTTGGAAAACCTCCCTTAGAAACTTCTTCCAGCAAATATAAATGAATCAAAATAAGAGATAATCACTGTTTAGAAGAATTTATATGTTCTTCTGACTCAGAAATACAGTTAAACAATGTGTGGCCAAAAGGATTCTAAAGCCTGGAGAGGAAAGCTTGACTCTACTCCTTTCTGCCCCTACCCGCCTCTTCCTCTCCATCCCCACATCCGGAAGTTCGCCTTGTGCCACTGTTTTGTCCCACAGGTCATGCGATAGCTCACACAACAACAACTGATCCTATTCTGTTCCTGCAAATAATGAAGAAAATATTAAAATGATTAGACATTTTAATGTCTAGATTGTGCTGAAAGAATACATAAAATGTTTTTATTTACCTTCCAACAAAAAACTGTGTAGGGCAACATAATGACTATTTCCATTGTGAAGGAACTTGAGTAGTGATGTTCTATAACATTAAAACCCACACTGGCCAGACAAAAATTGTTGGGGCTTTTTTGATTGTTAAAGATTAACAGAACTCCTGCTGCAGATGGTAATTTTCCAATCACTGCTTCATGCCATTTCATAACAGTAAGGAAAAACAAAAATGCTAACTGTGGCTAATTCTGGAGCATAAATTCTATTTCTATATTTTTTTAATTTTTCTACAATGACTCTGGTATATAAAAACTTTTTAAAATAGTATAATTAATTTTGTACAAAATTACTTAATCACAGATATTTCTAAATATGTACAGTAAATAGACTGTTATGATAATAATGTTTATATCGCCATAGGACCATGGAGGCACATTTTCTTCCTTTTTGTTTCTGAACTTTCCAAATCATACTTAATGATATTATAAAACATTATGTAACTGTAGTATATGATATATAAATGTATTCTATAATAAGTAATTTTAATGGGAGGAAAAATGTTTTAATTTACAAACTGAAAGGAATGGACAATAATATAAAATAGTGTTGTGACCTTGAGTCCATTTGAAGCATTCAGTTAATCATGGGTGTCTCGCTGGGAGTCATCAGGGTCCATAATGACTAGCAATGTGTCAAGAAAGTCAAGGGGGAAAAAAACGAAAGTCCAGGGAAGAAAAAAATTGAAGGAGAAGAAGACATAAGTTATCAGATGCTACAGAGATAAAAAATATCAAGACTTAGAGGTCCCCATTGGCTATGACAAGGAAAGAGCTATTTCAGGAGAACAGTGGTGTTACTAGTGTTGAAGTTCCTGGGTTCCCCAATGTAGAAATCAAAAGGAAACCCCAGAAAAATTTCCAGACACATTTTACTAAAGTTATGCTCAAGCCCTGGGAGGCAGCACAGAGGAAAGGAAGGACCTCTGAACTGGCTTGGGGGCTGGCTCTGTCTGGCTGCTTTTACAAGCTGAAAACAGCACCTTGTGAAATTTTCCTTTTCAGGGTGGCGTGACTTCCTTTTCCAGCTGTGCTGCCTGGTAACTATGTTCCAGCCTGGGTTGTGGGGGCAAACCTTGATCAACTGTGCATGTGGGTCAATAGTTGAATCAGGCAGTTAGAGGGGAGACAAAACCAGCTACCACTGCATTTTTGAATAGGAAATGCAGGGGTGGTGACATTTCTGCTTGTTTTTATTCTGGCCATCTGGCGTCCTTGGGGTCCCAGACCCAGGTCCCTGTTCTGTCTCAGTGGAGACAGAAATCAAATGGAACAGTTTGAAAAGTGAAAAGTACCAGAGAGGTTAAATGGTCAAGGAAGCTCTCTTCAGTTCTCACCCAAAACATCTAAAGCAGTATAGTCTTGATTTCCTCTGCAATTACCTTTCTTCACTTATCCCTTAAAAATCATCCCAAATTTCTTGTAGATATCCATGTGGCTCCAATGAACTTGTAGATATCCATGTGGCTCTTTTTCTGCAGGACTGGCTCCCATGGCCCTAGAGTAAACCCAGCAAGGCATTCTATTATCCACACACTGGTTGGTTCATGGGTGGATATGGGGCCTAGACTGGGCCAAACACAGGGATAATCAAGAGTTTTGCTGGGAATTCTGGGACACTTGCCACCACTCCAACAGCCACACTGTATGCTGTGCAAACCGTGCCCCTGGAGTGGTGCCACACAGTGGCCCTGACGGTTGTTCTCTCCTGCTCTGGAAAAAATGTGCTATGAGCATATGATGTCTAGAATCCTTCCTGTGGCCATCAAGGAAGAGAAAATGAGAGCAAAGGCAATATGTGAACAAAGCTGAGTCACATGAGGACAAACAGTAACTCACAGAGAAACAGTGCAAGAGCCCAGACCGCACTTCCCCGAAAGACCGTCCTACCTCTGGACTTTTTCAGTAACATGAGCCAATAAACCTTTTTATTTAGTAACCCACTTAAAGTTGAGTTTTCTATTATGTACAACAAAATAACTCCAATGGGTCTGATACCCTGCTTCCTTGTTTGTCCTCATTGCAAACATCTTATGCAAAGGCTTGAGTTTCATTTTTGCAAGCAAGCAGGCAAAGCCACCTACACTATCCAGAAGAAGAAAAGTGAAATATAACAGGCCATTTCAAGAATTTCCCCCTGCCTGGGCCAAAAAGAAAGACATGGCAGGGCTTTGCAACCCAGCTCATTGTAAGTCAGATTTGAGTCCTGCTTCTTCTTCCCTCCATGCACACAGTCCACAGGACGTGACCAGCTATCAGGACCCTCAAGCACTTGTTCTCTGCATTTCAACCAGAATAAGCTCATGTTTGTGTTTCACTTAATGTAGTTCTTAGCTCACTATTAATAAACTTTTCATTTTCTCCTGTATATGTATTATTTATGTCTACTCCTTTACCTAGTCTTAAGAAAGTGGGAAATTCTCTAGATTAATCCTGAAACTAGGCTTCTAGTTGATTTCTTTCCATGATAGCACCATACACAGATGAAGTGTCTTTTCCACTAAACAAAATTTACTGAATACGTCTCAATTTTAAGATTTAAAGAAATAAAAATACATGCTAAATCAAAAAGAATTTAAGTAAAAAAGGCAACCTTCAAACCCAGGAAATAAGACTCTCTGCCACATTCTGGAGGGCATTAGCTTAATCTACTCTACTCAGCTTTTGCCTTTAATCATCCTTTGTCTAATGTAGGTTCTCTCCTCATGTGAAAGTTGTTAAGTACATACAAGGTAAAATCAGCCCAGATTTTCTTGATCCTGATGCTCCCCAATAGTCCAACTTGCAGCCACACAAGGTCATATTCAACATGAAGTACAGCATAATGATTCCCTCCCTGAGAGACAAAAGTACTTCAAAGAAGTGCTACTCAGACATAAGGAAACTTCAGCTTGATTTCTAGCTACATAGTCCTTGATATCTATCACAGTCTCCCCAAAACACATACACACATACACACACACACACACACCAACTAAACCCTGCACATCTAAGACATTTTAATCTGGACCCAGGAAAATAACACTTGAACAACATGGGGAATAAAAGAAAAAGTAGGGAAGAAAGTGGGCCATACATGCATTAACATCAGGAGGAAGTTGTACTACTAAATCTGTTCTGTCATTATGAGCTGAAGAGATTATATTCTATGGCCTTCAGAAATGCAGTAGCTAGCTAGACTGCTAGGGAGTCTACTGGCTCTAAAAGTAGGTCTCAGGCGAATGACCCAGAAACATAAAAACTCATAATGAAGAATTTTTATACTGCTTTTGTTGTAAAAAGCAAAAATGATTAACTTGCTTATCCTTACTTCAACATCACTTTCAAGATTACCCATAAACCCTTAGAGTATTGGAAATTTTGTTTTTATCATACTACACACACTGTTTGAATCATACAGTATATTTGGCTATTTGCTGATGCCCATTTTACAATTTACAGAAGGTAGACACCTTAGGGACTATATAAATTGGGTCAGTTTCATTCAGAGCATACAGATCTCTGAATAAATTACAATGAATTCTATAAAATAAATGGATTCAACATTGGCAATAAAATATAGGAAAATATACAAGTATATTTTGTTGGCTTGATTTATAAATATATCCCTGGGTTAAGACCCAGCTATTTAAAATGTTTTAAAATGTTATCTATTCTATATTTGTGATTACCCAGGAACTCAATAACTTTTATAATACCAAGAGCTAAGAAGAAATTGTGAACTAATACTTAAAAAAAAACAGCTAGAGAGTGGACTAGTTGTCCAAAGAAGTCAAGTCCTCATTATACATAAAATTTAAAATTAGATGCTGGTTAGTGACCCTTTTTCACAGAACATTAATCACACATAACCTATATACTTAAGAAAACTATGATATTATGTAATTCAAATATGAAATTCTACTGGTTTATACCAAAGATGTTTTTCTATCCCTTGACACCCAGGAGAACACATCCGAAAGCCTTTTATTAATAGCTAGCAGGACCTAATGTTAAATAATTTGCTATTCACAGTGAGAAACCATTTATACTACATCCATGTGATATTGGGAATCTACACTCATACATAGGCAGTATAGTCAACAACATTAACCCCAATAACCAGTGAGTAAACATCTCTCATTCTATGAGGAATCTTAAGAAGTCAGAATTTCTTCTCTAGCTTGTGTGGCTCAGTTGGTTGGAGCATCATCCTGTACACCAAAGGTCATGGGTTCAATTCCCAGTAAGGGCACATACCTAGGTTGTGGTTCATTGGCGTGCTGTGGATGGGAGGAAACTAGACTGATGTTTCTCCATCTCTAAAAAATCAATAAATAACTCCCAGCCAAGATGGAGGTGCAGGTAAAGAAACTTTGTCTCCTTGCACAACCAAAAGAAGGACAACAAATTTAAAAGCAAAAAAAAACAACCAGAACTGCCAGAAAATTGAACTATATGGAAGTCTGACAACCAAGGCATTAAATAAGAAACATTCATCCAGACCAGTGGGAGGGGCAGACATGGGCAGCCTGGGTGGAGAGGACTTATGGCAAGGCAGTGGCTGGAGGACTGGAACAGGCAAGGCAGCATTTGGCAGACCAGGCAGTCTTATCCACACTTGCGTGCGGATAAACCAGGAAGAACAACTAGAGAGTGACACAGACCAAACAACCCAGAGTCCAGTGCAGAAAAGCCTCAGGACCTCTGACTATAAAAACCTATGAGAGATGTGGCACGAGGAGAAATTTCCAACCTCACAGGAGAGTTCATTAGAGAGACCCACAGGGTCCTAGAAAGTATACAAACCCACCCACCTGGGAACCAGCACCAGAAGGGCCCAATTTGCTTGTAGGTAGTGGGGGAAGTGACTGAAAGCCAGAAAAGAGCCAAGCAAGTGACATTGTTCTCTCTGAACCCTCTCCTCACTTACAGCACCACAACTCAGTGATATGAGTTGCCCCACGCTGGCTAATACATAAGGGTCTGATCCTTACAATGTGACAGCTGTGCCAAGACAAAGTAATAAGGCTGAAATGAAAGAAGAGATCAAAACTCAAAAAATAGAACTAAGCAATGAAGAGATAGCCAACCTATCAGATGCACAGTTCAAAACACTGGTAATCAGGATGCTCACAGTAATGGTTGAGGATGGTTGCAAAATAGAGGAAGAAATGAAGGCCATGCAAAGTCAAATAAAGGAAAATGTACAGGGAACCAACATTGATGGGAAGGAAACTGGGACTCAGATCAACGGTTTGGAGCAGAAGGAATAAACATTCAACCAGAACAGAATGAAAAAACGAGAATTCAAAAAAATCAGGAGAGACTGAAGAAGAACCTCTGGGACAATTTTAAATGTTCCAACATTGGAATCATAGGGGTGCCAGAAGGAGAAGAGGAAGAGCAAAATATCAAAAACTTATTGGGAAAAATAATGAAGGAGAACTTCCCCAATCTGCCACAGAAAATAGACTTCCAGGAAGTCCAGGAAGCTCAGAGAGTACCCCCCTTTGGTTGAACCTAAGAAAACACTCACCAAGGCATATCAATAATTACATTAGTCAAGGTTAAAGATAAGGAGAGGATCTTAAAAGCATTGAGAGAAAAGCAGACAGTTACCTAAAAAGGAGTTCCCATAAGACTATCAGCTGATTTGAAACCTTGCTAGAAAGAAGTATTCCAAGTCATGAAAGGCAAGGACCTACATCCAAGATTACTCTATCCAGCAAAGTTTTCATTTAGAATGGAAGGGCAGATAAAGTGCTTCCCACATAAGGCCAACTTAACAGTTCTTCATTACCAAGCCCTTATTCCATGAAATGTTAAAGGGACTTATCTAAGAAAAAGAAGAAGATCAAAACTATGAACAGTAAAATGACAACAAACTCACAACTATCAACAATTAAACCTAAAAAAAAAACAAAAACAAAAATAAACTAGAACAGGAACAGAATCACAGAAATGGAGATCACATGGAGGTTATCAATGGGGAGGCAGAAGGGGGAGAATGAGGGAAAAGCTACAGGGAATAAGAAGCATAAATGGTAGGTATAAAATAGACAGGGAGAGGTTAAGAATAGTATAGGAAATGGAGAAGCCAAAGAACTTACATGTATGACCCATGGACATGAAGTAAAGGGGGGGAGGGAATTCTGGTGGAAGGGTGCAGGGCAGAGGGAAATAAAGGGGAGAAAAAAGTGGGACAACTGTAATAACATACTCAATAAAATATACTTTAAAAAATCAATAAATATATGTCAGAATTTTCTATATTAATTTTCTAATGTATGATTTGTGCTTCTATATTAATGATCCTAAAGTCAATAGCTGCTTATTTCAATTGGCAGCAACAAACTTTACTGACTCTCTACAGAGAATCCTCATTGCATCATTACAAAAATAAAAGGTAAGACTGGGACTTTGTGAAAACTATCCACCACCGAATTATGCTGGTATTTATTGACTCAGTTGGCCTTGCTTGCTGTAGAATAACCTAGAGATTTCCAATTCCATAGAAAGAGAGTTAATATCAAAGAATATCTTATCCCTATGGCTGGAGATATTTTTATAGGTAAGCTTATCTATGTAACTTTTTCTGTCAAGTTACGGAGATAATAAGAGAAGCAATAGAACTGATAAGCACAGGCCTAAGATATGTGTGTGTATGTGTCTGTTTCTTAAACCTTTATACTTGAACTATTTGCATAAAATAAAATTCTAATTCTAAAATAACAAGCCAAAAGATGTGTCTGAGGTAGAAATTGTATTTATGCCAATTTTCAAGGTCAATACTTCAGGAAGAAAGTTTAAAATATTTATGTTGAATATCATTCATTGCAGCATTGTTTTTAACAGAAAAGACATATATTTATTATGCATTTACAGACGTTTGATTTTTGTCATATGCCTTCTTGTCCTTCATGGGGATAATCAAAGATTTTTCATCTTTAATTACATCAGTACATTTTCATAAATTAAAAAGTATTACATTATTGAAATAAACGGTAGTGTCGAAAATGTGTTATTTATTGCAAAAGAAGGATTTATTTGCTAATATAATGATGCAACACTCAGGTGATTAATAAGTATCTTATTTACTTACTTTCTTTAAATCTACATAATTGTTACTTGCTGTCTCAGCCATCAGTAGTGAGGGCTCCGTAGTGAGGGCTCAGAGCCTTATTGGCCAAGGCTTCATGGAGGGCTTGTTTAGCATCAACTATCGTTCTTTACCCTTTCCACTAAGACACCATGGTCTGCTTCACATACTCCCTGCGGGTCTGGCAGTGGTTCCGCAGCTCCCCAACCACATGAATGTGTAGAGCAATGGCAAGACCAGAAACTGCCCAGGTGCTCCTCCAGACCGGGAGCAGCGCAGACCTGTGCTGCTCATGGAACCCATGTCGTTTTATTTCCTCTTCCCAGTCCCCAGCATTGCCTTCATGGTAATCTGAGGGAAAGGCCTCCCATCTCTGAGTTCTTCTCAGAGGTCCTCCCTCCTCCTCTCCCTCTAAGACTTCTATCATATTTCCTCAGTGGGCCCTGCTTTCAGAAGCCCGACCTGGGTTCGCACATTGCCGCAAACTTCCCGTGAGGTGGGGAAGTACCGGACTGGCCGCCTGCTCTCTACTGCAAAGGGGGAAATGAGAAGGAAAAAAATTAAATTTTTAATTAAATAAATTCAAATATTTGAAAACATCTGTCACACTAACATTTAATATACTGTTATAGTATGTATAAGGTAGACTCATCTGTATTTCTCTTTGAAATGCCATTTTTGTATAGTTTTGGTAGCACGGTTATAAAAAGAAAAAAGAATTTAGAAGCACACCTACTATCTCTGGACTCAGAGTAATTTAAGAAGTGGAATTATAAGTTCCTCAACAGTATGCTAACACAAACTTGTCAAAGCATCTGAGCTAGGGGAAGCTGAGTTGTGAAATTTAATATATTCCATAATAAATGATCTATTTAACTCTTATGTCTCTTTCTGAACAATATTGGTAATTTTTATTTTCCCAGAAATCTATTCATTTCTTCCAGATTTTCAAATTTAAGAAATTCAAATAACTTATCTTAAAATATTTCAATTTCCTCTTTATCTATAGTCATTCCTCCTCTGATTTCTAATTGGTGGATTTATATAAAATATTGTTTTTAAATAAAGTAAAAATAATGAATCATTAAGCAGAAAAATTTACAGATAAATAAGGAAAATTTACAAGCAGATCTTAAAAGGGAGAGATGAGACATTCTGAGCTTCCTCATATGCCTTCTAAATTAACAAGTGGTATCACATTGATTTTCATTTGCATGTCAACTTGAATTCAAATTATTCTGAGTCTCGCTTAGGTAAGATTTGTTAGTTACATGCTTAGAATGTCTCACTGTTAATAAGTATAAAATGCTCTCTGGTCTCAAAGAGATATTTGCACACCCATGGTTATCGCAGCATTATTCAAAATAGTAAAAATATCAATAGATGAATGAATAAAGAAAATACAGTATATACATAAAATAGAATATTATTTCAGCGTTGAAAAAAAAGAAAATTCTGTCATATGCAACAACATAGATGGACTGTGAAAGCAGTATGATAAATGAAAAAAGTCAATCACGAAGGGACAGATACTCCACAATTCCAGTCATATACATTCCCTAAAGTAATCAGATTCATAGAAACAAAGTAGAGTGCTGGTTGCCCAGGGCTCAGGGGTGGGATTTGGGAAGTTGTTGTTCAATGAGTATAGACTTTCAGTTATGAAACATGACAAATTTCTGGAAATCTATCATACAACAATGTGCATACAGTTAATAATACTGTACAGTGTACTCAAAAATTGAGACAGTAAATTTATGTCATGTTTCTTTTTACCACATTAAAAAAATGCTATCACCCTGTCACTGGCCTGAGAACCAAAGGATCACCAGTTCAATTCCCAGTCAGGGACCATGCCTGGGTTGCAGGCCAGGTCCCCAGTGGGGGGTGCATGAGAGGCAACCACACATTGATGTTTCTCTCCCCCTTTTTCTCCTTCCCTTCTCCTCTCTCTAAAAATAGATAAATCAATTTTTTTAAAAAAATGCTATCTAGACCTACTTGGGAAATTTCTCCCATTTCCTCTCTCTCCCTTCCTTTCTCTCTCTTTCCAGTTTTAAAGGTTGGTTTGCACAAACATTTTTTGTTTCTCTCACCAATTGGTACTCCTCTTGGTAGAATAATAGATTTGGTTTAAATTGCTTATCACCCTACTTCAAACAATAAAATTATAAGATCCCAGCTATTTTCTTTTCAATAATACTTCAGTGTTTTATTTATAAAACAGCAAACTTAGGGTTAAAAGAGCCTTGAAGCCAGGGGCCTCTCAATAAGTCTTCACTGAATTACACAGAAGTGACATTTTTACCAGGTTATATAAATCACAGGCTTAGCCCAAGTATTTTAATCCCTAATCTAGACCAGTAGTTCTAAGCCTTATTTAAATATTAGAATCACCTGAGGAACTTTAAAACTCTTGCTCCTTAAGCCATGACTTGGGCCAATTATAAATTAGAATCTCTGGGTTTGAGACCCAGGTGTTAGTGGTTTTTTTTAAAGTTCCCCAGTGGGCAGCCAAAGTTGAAAACCCTGATATAGGCTCATCTGATGTACAAACTATCAAAAATTAGGGAGTTTATTCAACTCAAGTGGAGTCATAAATGTCATATATCAAAATAAATGTATTTCTTACAGTGAGACCTATTACTGAATGAGGTACCTGGCAAAAATTCCAGAATATTTAGTATGAAATGAATGTGCTATAAAGATTTCCAAGTATAAAGGGTAAGCAAGTCAGTTTCCGTTTCCTTGAACACGGTATGAAATAGCTCCTTCCATAAGGCTCTGTTTTAGTTGACGATAAACAGGGCTGATCATGGTAAAGTTATAGAAGTTGTAAAGGACTTCCAGTCTTTCCTGTTTCTTGACTTTCTCCAAATCAATACATATGCTACCTTCCCAGACCACTCAACCCAAGCCCTATTCCCTAAGAAATCTGAAAAGAATTACCTTTGCCTTAAAAGCAAATCCCTTGGATGAGCTGAGGAGATGAGAGAGCAAATGCATGCACCTGAGCATAAAAAAAATGATCATGGTTTGTTTTCCCACCCCACTGAACCCCAGGGAATAGGCTGGATTCTGAATTTTTGTTTGTTTTCACTCTGTATGTCATTCACATCAGTGTTACTCAAACTGCACTTTAGGCTTTAATAGTGTGACTACTGGCTCTCTCCCAACATACTTACAAATGGAATCTGGGTTGGTGTCAGGATGTACAGGGGGTTGTGATGAAGGGATGAGGTTTGTGCCTCTAGTAAAGTCTCAAGTCAGACTTGTTCTAATGGGCTTGGGAAAGTGCCCGGAGAAGTAAGGGCTAAAGTGATGATCTGAGCTCTCCCAGTGTTCAGCAGGGCTGCTTATACTTGGCTTCTTCCCAGCCCTCCAATATCATCAGCTAGTGCTGGGTGCACCAACGGCCCTGGACCTCTTTTTTAATCTGTCCCTGTGGCAATTAGATCACTCCAGAGATAAAGATTACAAGCTACTAAATATGGGTAAAAGTACACAGGAAGTTTCAACTGGAGGCCATGAATGAGAGAGGCAGGGCCTCAGGGACATTTAGGGTTGGTGAATTAGGTAGCATCTAGGGTTGAGTGTTTACCCTGGCTTGAATGTTTCACATGCATACCAAGTTTAATCCTCCCCACAGCAGGGTGTGGCAAGTATTATCTTTCCCATTTTGAATATGAGGAGATTGACCCTCAGAAAGTTAAGTGACTCTCATCCAAGGTCATGCAGTTATTATGTGCTTGTGGAGCTGTGGGTACATTCAAAAATTAAGAAGAAACATTAAACATAAACTTCGAAATTCCATCATAAGTATCTAAATTCATGGCCAAGAACAATCTTCAAAAAGTTTGGTACATAGCAATAGGTTTCACCTGAAACTTCTCCTTCCACTCAAACTTTAAAATGTAAGAAAGATTAAAATGCAGTACACTCATTTCCATTTTATAATGTAAAACATTAAAGAAAAGCAATAAAAATTTAAAAAGTTATATTGCAAATGTTTGGGGAGGGTGGTTATTGGTTATTGAATTTATGGTTACATTTAAAATAAAACTTGATCTCTTTTTCTTTTTGCTCATGTATGCATTTGCTCTCTCATCTCCTAAACCCATCAAAGGAATTCTCTTTTAAGGCAAAGCTAATTCTTTTCAGATTTGCATATTACATTCTAAATATTAAATCCATAAAGGCTGTGGACTGGGATATCCCAGGTGGATGGAGTCTCAAAAAAATTATAATATAATTTAATTTGAACAGTAATGTACCAAGTGTGCATTAGATTTGTCTCCTTACACTGTATAAACTTGTTTACCAGGCATATGTTATAAAATATACATAGCTGTATACCTGTGGAGAAAAGAAATACATAGAAAAGTAGAATGTGTCCAAATAGTCTACAAAAAAAATAAGTGTGTTCATGACATTTCTGACAAGCCTGCTTGACACAGCTGTGCACTGATGCAGCTGTTTTCATGCAGGAGGTTTTTAAACACAGCCCCAAAAAACACGCCATTAAGCTTTCAACTGTTTGTATTAACAAGTAGTGTGTGAAACAGACATTTGCTTCCCATTCTAAAATCTCTCCACAGCCTTGAAGTTCACCCTGTTGTAGATCCCCACCCCTGGGGTAGAAGGCAGGGATTAAGTGGGTGTCTGGAAGGAGGTGGGGTCAGAGATGGGTTGAGGATGAGGAATGGGGTGAGGTTAGGCATCATCTGACCAACAAACTATACGTGACCAGGAGTTATGTTTACCACACTTACTCATCTCAGGGAGGACCATCCATCATTCTTAGCAAAGGGTTTGCTCATTCTCAAAGAACTCACATATATCTTAACCAGTATGCTAAACTTTCAATGGACATACTCCTTTACATTCATGAACAAACAGGATTGCCTACATAACATGCTCTTTCACCTGTTTTACATTTGAACATTTAGAGAACTGATTGTGGACACCCCTGTTTGCAGGTTTCCTAATTCTACAAACTTGATTCGATTGGTTGTATTTGGCACATTGAGATGGAGGAGGATACTTAAACTACAATATGATTACTACACAAAAAATGTTCTGCCTGTTTTCTAGCAGTTCCCTCCATTCTCAATGATATTTTTCCTATTTACAAATGCAGTGATACTTAAAGAATGTCCAGGATTAGATAAAATAAAAAGAGAAGAGCAAAAGGATCAATAGTGGTGGGGGATACCTGCTGCACCTATACAATACAAGTGATCTAATTTTCTGAAAGAGAAATGTTAACTACACCCTGTCCAAGGGGAGGAGACCGCAAGACCATCTGAAACCAGCTATTTTAGAAAGTCTGCATCAACAGGTCCCGCTTGGAGAAATGCCTACATGTGGTCGCACCTATGTCCTGTTCTCCAAAGTAGCAAAGATGTATTTTTCTCTCTTTTAACCCCTTCGGCATTTTTTTATTCAATTGCTTTATTGAAGTCTCCAATGGAGCAAAATCAATATTTGATGACCTTATCCAAAAAAAAAAAAAGGTCTGATGGTTAACTTTAGCTATGTTAGTAAGAAGAAAATAGATAAGTTGTCCACTGTGCTACAAAAGAAATTGCCTACCAAATTAATTAGGACTGCCTTATAGAGTATTTCCAATTAAAGAGATAATCCTAATTTGGTTAATTGCCTAATTGAAAACACTGTTAGTGGGTGAGTGGGTTCTAGCTGCCATTTAGAACAGCAAAATCTATCTTTGAACTACTGTGGAAGCCGGCATGTATCCATTGTTCAGGACAGAAACTATTTCTCCTGAATGAAGGATTTTGTGCTTTGCCTTTGAATTCTTCATATATCATCTGGTTTCAATTTTTTCATGGGCTTCATGCCCCAGCGAACATGTGGGTGTTCCTGTGCTTGGGTAAAACACATGCAGAATCACATCGCTGTGGATCTTACAGGTTTGAATACACAGCCACATTACTTCAAAGTAAAACTGTTACGTTAAAGTACATACACACAGGAATAGGAGGAGATTGAAACCTGAAGGGACAATGTACAAGTTTATAAAATCAAGTTTGAAACATAAATATCACATATTAGTTCTAAAGTAGCTACTGCAAAACTAACAAAATGAAATATGCAAAATCAAGAGTGTGACTAATATGTATAATATAATTAACTCAAAGCATTGTCATTTCACATGGAGCTGCTTTGCACATAATTGTATAACTTTGTAAAATATCTTTGAGCCCTTCCTAAATGCCAGGCACTGTTCTAATATTAGAGATATAGAAATGCACTAGATTGACCAAATGCCTGCCCTCAAGACGCTTATAGTCTATCAGAGTAGACAAAAAATGGGTTAACAAATAATTATCTAATTTCATATGATAATTTTTAAAGAGAAATAAAGCAGAGTGAGGGAATTTGGAATGACTTAGCAGGGACATAGAGGAGGGAATGGAGTAATGATATTTGACAAAAGACCTGAATGAAGCGAGAGAGTTAACAATGTGATGTATGAGGGGACAGTGCCAGATGGAGGAGAAAGCAAATACAGAGGATTTAAGATAGAAAAATCATGGCATACTCAAGAATCTACAAGGCCAGGACAGTTAGAGGAAAGCAGGAGAAAGACAGAGTGGTTCATTAACAAGACAGGAGAATCCAGCAAGAACCAGATGCTGTCCTCTCTGGAAGAGGAAACAGTGACAAAGAAGGAGCAGTGGTCAGTGAAGCAGGACACTGTGGCATCATGGAAGCCAAGAGAAGAAAGGGTTTCCAGAAGAAAGAAGTGATGCACTCTGTTAAAAGATGCCGAGAGACCAATAAAATGAGGACTGAGAACTAGCCACAAGATTTGGCAAGCTGGAGTTCTTTCAGTGGAGCAGTGAAGATCCTTTCCAAGAGTTTTTCCTTAATAGGAAGCAGAGAAACAGAGTATTGCCTACCGGAGACACAGGATCAAGAAAGATGTTTTTTTCTAAGATGAGGGACATTATAACGTAATAAATGGCCAATGCAAGTTAAACAACACTAACAAAGATAAAACTTATACTGCACTGGATAAGTGTGCAAATATCATATTTGCACACACATACACACACACAATTTCCAAACACTGACTTATTCAGTAATGTTAAGTCAGATCTTTAACTTCCTATCAATATTTTTCTTTACTCTGTACCCTAACCTGTCGAGCTAATTTGCTTCCCAGAGACACCAAATGCACAACAATATATATTATTATAGACTTCCTCAAAAATGCTATCTTGAGGGACACATCAAAATAAGTTTAAAATTATAAAAGTGAACAGTCATATGCAATGGGTGACTGAAATTATAAGTGGAGAATCTATCAGAGTGTAATCAATGTTAATATAACCTCTCTGGAGGAGATACGTGTCTCCTCTGAAAACATGCAAACAGATTTGAAAACATTGGCAGACATATAAAGCAGTGCATGTGGATTTGTGGAAAAAATACAGGAAAGACACCAGTGGCAACAGGGTTGGTATCCCAGCTCTTCCAGTCACTGGCACGAGAGACTCCCTGAGCCTTGGGTCCCTCATTTGTACAGTGGAGGTAATCATGTCCAGCTCACAGGGATGCTATTACAAATGAGTAAAATATGTAGGTGAAGTGCCTGGCATATATACAATGTGCTCAATAAATGGTAGCGTTGATTTTTATTATCAGTTCAGTTAGGTATGTTGTTATTTATATTGCAATAATTTCTCTACTCTCGCTCAATATTCTTTCATCACATACAAGCATAATGATGTTTGGTAAGGCACTAGAGCCTTAGGAACTAGTCCCCCACAATCAGTTGGAGCTGATAGACCATGAGAATGCTAGTGTTTCTTGACTGATAACAAGTCATGTCTTCAAAAAGAAGACAGAAGGGGAATATGCACATTAAGCATCCTACTAGAGTGAAAATCCATTCGGAAAATAATTGCATATGAAATTTTTCTTGTAAAAGCTTTGAAAGGCTACAGAGCAGTGTTTTTTAAACTGGTTTCCAGACTTAGGGCTCTTCAAAGTTGTCTCAAAGGCCACAAGGAGGCAGGACAGGAGAGATGATGTCCAGTGATGGGATGTATACACTGGACGCTGCATTTGTTGCATTTGAAGAAATGCTCTTGAGCTAAAAGAGAATTTGCAATTCTGCCTTCAGTGAAATGGGAAGGCCACAGTGATTCTCTCACTATTCACTCAAATCTTTTTCACTATACTTCTACAAATCACCAAATTTGATTTAAATAATCACTAAAACCAGACAGAATATTAAATTACAAGCACAATGCATAATCAGAGTTACAAGGGGGGTTTAAAATTTCATGAGCAGCACTGAAAAGAATATTGATTCCAATGTTGTTGGTTTCATGTTGGCCTGCAGTTCCCTTAAGCTATCTTCATACTTTTTTTCAGTCTTTTTTCATGCAGGTGCTTTATCTGGGTATTTCTTTCTACTTTGTCTTCCAGCTCACCGAGTCAGTTCTTTGCTTCATCCAGCCTGCTTGTAATTCCTCTTAGTGTATTTTTAATTTGAGATATTGTATTCTTCATTTCTTCCTGGTTCTTGTTTATAGTTTCTATTTCCTTTTTCATACTGCTGTAGTTCCCACTCAGTTCCTTCTGTTGTCACTGAGTTCCTTGAGCAAACTTAAAACCATTCTTTTGAATTCTGTATCTGATAGCTTGCTTGCCGCCATTTCATTTAGCTCTGTTATTGGGGAATCTTCCATTCCTTTTGATTGCAGGTCCTTTCTTTGCCTCCCCATTTTAGGTGGCTCTTTTTGTTTGTTCCTGTGATTCTAGATGCTCTGCTTTGCCAGCTGTCTTTGTAGGGTGAACTTCTGTGATAGGAATTCTATGGGATTCAGTGGTGCAGTTTCTTTGGTCCCATTGTTTGGATACTCTAGGATTTCCCTTTCTTCCATTTGTGTGGGCTCTCTTGTTGTACTTGGGTTTTACCTGTTGTCTTATATGCTGATGTACAGGTGCTGGTTAACAAAGCAATATTACCAGGCAACAAAACCTACACCAGGAGAAAGAAACCCCCTATCACATCACCAATCTCAACTGTGATTGAACTAAGATTAATAAAGGTGAAAAGAGATTGCAGATATTATAAGATATAACAAAGGGAACATGAGATGACTAAATGAGGGGAAAATGTTAAGTGTAAGAGGGAGGAGAGTTGATAACAGTTGAGATAGAACTGAGGTGAAGAAAGGGAGAGAGCAAAATTTACAACATAAGTAAAACATGAAAGAGCAATGGGAACAATGGGATAAGAAGAAGGAAGAATATGCTATGCGGTATGAAATAAAATTGAAAAGGTACTGGACCAGTGGGAGCAAAATTACAGAAAAACCACAGCAGGGTTGATAGCAACAACAACTGAATGGAGTTTAATAAAGATGGAATGGGAATAAGAATATTGTAGAGAAGCAAAAAGTAAATATGAGATGTCTACAGTAAAGAGAAATGATTTTGAGAGGATGGGGGAAGCAAACTAATAAAAGTAAGGAGAAAAGTCCAGGTTGAAAGAGGGGGGAAAAGTGAGAGAGAAAACAATGAAGGAGAAGAAAAGGAGCAAGGGATAGAAAACTTGTTTGAAAAAATAATGACAGAAAACTTTTCAAACTTGGAGAGGGGAAAAGCCATACAAGTTCAGGAAGCACACAGGGTCCCAATCAAGATGAACCCAAAGAAGTCTACTCCAAGACACATCACAATTAAAATGCCAAATTTTAAAGACAAAGAGAAAATTTTAAAATCAGCAAGGGAGAAACAAGAAGTAACATACAACGGAGCTCCAATAAGGCTAGCAGCTGTTTTCTCAATGGAAATGCTCCAAGCCAGAAAGGAATGGCAAGAAATATTCCAAGTGATGAAAAACAAAGGCCTGCAACCAAGACTACTCTACCCAGCAAGGCTCTCAGTTAAAATGGAAGGTGAAATAAGGAGCTTCCCAGACAAAAGAAGGCTAACAGAGTACACCTCCACCAAACCAGCACTACAAGGTATGCTAAAGAGATTGCTTTAAGAAGAGGGGGGGAAAGAGTGAGAGAGGGGGGAACACAGGTACAAAGAGAATAAAATGGCAATGAATAAGTACCTATTAATAATAACATTAAACATAAATGGATTGAATGTTCCAATCAAAAGACATAGGGTATCTAAATAGATAAGAAAATGTGATGCACACATTTGCTGTGTACAAGAGATCCGCCTCAGAACAACAGACCTACACAGACTGGAAGTGAAGGGTTAGAAAAAATATTCCAGGCACATGGACAGGAAAACAAAGCCAAAGTAGCAATATCTATATCAGACAAAATAGATTTCAAAACAAAGGCCATAGAAAGAGACTTAGAAGGACACCTCATAATACTCAAGGGAAGAATCCATCAAGAAGACATAAACATTATAAACTTATGTGCACCCAACATAGGAGCACCCAAATACATAAGGAAAATCTTGGAGGACTTCAAGAAAGATACAGACAGCAACACACTTATACTAGGGGATTTTAACAGCCCACTTTCAACAATGGATAGATCTTCCAAACAAAATATCAACAAGGATATTGTGACATTGAACAACACCCTAGATCTAACTAATACATACAGAACCTTTCATTTCAAAAAAGCAAAATATATATTCTTTTCAAATGACAATGGAATATTTTCAAAGATAGACCACATGATAGGACACAAAACAAATTCAAGAAAACTGAAATTATATCAAGCATTTTCTCAGACCACAAGGTCCTGAAACTAGAAACCAAACTCAGGGAAAAAACTCAAAAACATTCAAATTCATAGAGATTGAATAGCGTGCTATTAAACAATGAATGTGTTAATAATGAGATCACGGAAGTAATCAAAAAGTTTCTGGAAACAAATGAAAATGAACACACAACAGTCCAAAACCTATGGGACACTGTGAAAGCATTCCTAAGAGGGAAGTTCATAGTGATATAAGCCTACCTAAAAAAGTAGAAACATTTCAAATAAACAACCTAGCCCTACATGCACAAGAACTTGAAGAACAACAACAAAGACAACCCAGAGTGAGTAAAAGGAAAGAAATAACCAAGATCAGAGCAGAATTAAATGATATAGAGACTAAAAGCACAATTCTAAGGATCAATAAATCCAGGACCTGGTTCTTTGAAAAGATAAACAAAATTGATGAGCCTTTAAGCAGACTCATCAAGAAAACAAGAAAGAGGACCCAAATAAACACAATCAGAAATGAAAGAGGAGAGATTACAACTGATACCACAGAAATACAAAGGATTGTAAGAAATTACTACGAAGAACTATGTGCCAAGAAATTTGAAAGCCTAGGTGAAATGGACAAATTTCTAGAAAAATATAATCTTCCAAAACTGAATCAAGAAGCAGCAGAAAGCCTGAACAGACCAATAACAGCTGGCGAAACTGAAGCAGTAATCAAAAAACTCCTGTCACACAAAAGCCCTGAACTGGACAGCTTCACAGGAGAATTTTACAAAACACTTAAGAAGAGCTAATCTCTAGCCTTTTCAGGCCATTCCAAAAAGTTCAAGAAGAAGGAAGACTCCCAAACTCTTTTTATGAGCCCAGCATCATCCTAATACAAAAACAAGATAAAGCAACAAAGAAAGAAAACTGCAAGCCAGTATCGCTGATGAACATAGACACTAAAATACTTAACAAAACAGTGGCAAACTGTATCTAGCAATACATTAAAAAGATCATACAGCATGATCAAGTGGGATTCATCCTAGGGATGCAAGGATGGTATAATATTCACAAGTCAATAAACATAAAACATCACATAAGCAAAAGGAAAGACAAAAATCACACAATCATATCAATAGATGTGGAAAAAGCATTTGGTAAGGTACAGCACCCATTTATGATAAAAAAAAAAACTCATCAAAGTGGGAGTAAAGGGAGCACACTTCAGTATAATAAAGACCATATAAGAGAAACCTACTCATACTCAATGGGCAACTCTATGGCCAGCATCATACTCAATGGGAAAAAACTAAAAGCTGTCACACTAAGATGAGGAAAAAGATGAGAAACAAGATGAGGATGTCTGCTTTCACCACTTCTATTCAACAGCATATTGGAAATCCTAGCCACAGTGATCAGAAAAGAAAAAGAAATAAAAAGCATCCAAATTGGAAAGGAGGAAGAAAACTGTCATTGTTTACAGATGACATGAGAGTGTACACAGAAACTCTTACAGACTCCACCAAAAAACAACTCAACCTAGTAAGTGAATTTGTTAAAACTGCAGGATACAAAATCAATATTAAGAAATCAAAGGCATTTTTGTACACCAACAATGAAATATCAAAAACAGAAATGAGGGGAAAACCTCATTTGCTGTATCAACAGGAAAAACAAAGTACCTAGAAAAAAACCTAACCAAGAAGGTAGAAGACCTGTACTCAGAAAACTGCACAACACTGATGAAAAAAATTAATGAAGACACAAACAAATGGAAGCATGTACCATGTTCATGGATTGGAAGAATTAACATCATCAAAATGTACATACTACCCAAAGCAATTTATACATTCAATGCAATCCCTATTAAAATACCAATGATATATTTCACAGATATAGAACAAACATTTCAAAAATTTATATGGAATGATAAATGATCCCAAATTAGTAAACCCAAAATGCCATAGGAATTTTGAGAAAGAAGAACAAAGTAGGAGGGGTCACAATACCTGATATCAAACTATATTATAAGGTCACTGTAATTAAAACAGTCTGGTACTGGCATAAGAACAGACACATAGATCAATGGAACAGAACAGAGCCCAGAAATAAGCCAATGTCTCTATGCTCAATTAAGATTTGACAAAGGGGAAGAAGCATAAAATGGAGTAAAAATAGCCTCTTCAACAAGTGGTGTTGGGAGATCTGGACAGCTATATGCAAAAAAATGAAACTTGATCATCAAAGTACACCATACACAAAAACAAATTCAAGGTGGATAAAAGACTTAAATATAAACTGTGACACCATTAAAGTTGTAGAGGAGAACATAGACAGGAAAATCTCAGATATTCCACTCAGCAATATTTTTACCTACATGTCCCCTAGAGCAAGGGATATAAAGGAAAGAATACACAAATGGCACTTCATCAAATTAAAAAGCTTCTGCACACCTAAAGAAAACATCATCAAAATGAAAAGGAAATCAACCGTATAGGAAAATATATCTGCCAATGATATCAAACCTTGGACACAAGTTTGATATCCAAAATATATAAAGAACTCACACGACTCCACTCCAGGAAGACAAAGAATCCAATTAAAAATGGGCAAACATCCTGAACAGACATTTCTCCAAGGAAGATATACAGAGGGCCCAGCGACATATGAAAGGATGCTCAGTATCACTAGCCATCAGAGAGATGCAAATTAAAACCACAATCAGATACCACTTCACACTGGTCGGAACGGCCATCATAAACAAATCAACAAACAAGTGCTCGCGAGGCTATGGAGAAAAGGGAACCCTAGTGCACTGTTGGTGGGAATGCAGACTGGTGCAGCCACTGTGGAAAACAGTATGGAATTTCCTTAGAAAATTAAAAATGAGACTGCCTTTTGACCTGGCAATTCCACTGCTGAGATTATATTCTAACAACCCTCAAAGGCCAATTCAAAAGAACCTATGCACCCCAATCCATGTTCATAGAAGTGTAATTTACAACAGCCAAGTGCTGGAAACAACCTAAGTACCCATTAGTAAGTGAGTGGATCATAAAACTGTGCTATGTTTACACAATGAAATAGTACACAGCGAAAAGAAAGGAGCTCCTATCCTTCACAACAGCATGGAGGGAACTGGAGAGCATTATGCTAAGTGAAATAAGCCAGGCAGTGACAGACAAACAGCATATGATCTCACCTATAAGTGGAACCTAATCAACAAAACAAACAAGTGAGCAAAAAATAACCAGAAACATTGAAATAAAGAGCAAGCTGACAGTAACCAGAGGGGACAAGCGAGGAGGATATTGGGGGAAAAGAGGGAGGGTCATCAAGGAACATGTATAAAGGACCCATGAACAAAGCCAAAGGGAGGGTAGGACTGAGTGTGGAAGAAGTATGCATGGGGCAGAGAGTGGTGGGAAGAAAATGGGGACAGCTGTCATTGAACAACAATAAAGAAAGGAAATGTACTGTATTAAATTCCTTGACTTAAGGGAATCGCTTAAGATTATGAGGAAAATACATCTAGATGAGTCTACTAACCACTCTCAGAGTGCTTTTCATCCTCTGAAAGCTATCGTGCAGTGTTTGAACACGCTTAAGTTTATTTCATACCAAGTGGGATTGGGGAATGCTTATCAGCAGAGACTACAATTCCTAAATACAAACTCTCTTCTTTATGTAATGAATAATTTTCTATTCGCAAATTATAAAACATGTTCTTTTGGAAGATATTTGATAGTGTCAGAAGTAAAATATGATAAAACAAAACAGAACAAAATAATGAAAGTTGATAGATATGTCAAATTGTTCATTTATGACACACCACATCATTGAAGACACAAATAAAAACTAGCTTTGTTTTACTTCTCTACACTGTCCCATAGAATAATAGGATTTTCTCCTCTTTAATCGTCCCTAGGGTAATCATGAGTTGGAAAATCAACTCTAAATTTCCTCCTTTCAAATGCTCATGACTCACCCAACCCTTAAGGGAGAAATTGTCACACACTTTCCTAGGGTGAGGGCCATGTGATTCCCATTGCTTAATGGAAATCACACTCTTCAAATCCTCAAAAGGCTTTAAACAATTTTGCATTCACATTTCCATAGCCAAAGCTGTTGCTTTTAATTTCCTCTGGGTGTTATTTTCTCCATTAAAACTGCTGAAAGATATTTACGGTGCATATGCATGAACAAGAGACTCCATAAAGCTTCCCTTTTCTCCTCCCACTGTGTCTGTCCAGAGCACTACAGTTTCTTCACTACAATAATCTTCTACTTGATATAGAAAATTTGTAAAATAGGCTTAGTCTGACTAATCACAGAGGTGTATGAAATCATGTGATTTTTCTACATCCAAAATTTTCAAATGTGGAAGCCTTTTAACTTCAAAAATATTCATGGGTTTCCCCAAGAGTAATTGCACTTCATCGAGAAGACTAATGGCAGAAGACATTATGGATTATAAAGTCCTATTAATGAACCTGTGCTTTCTTAATTACAAAAGTAGGTTTGTGTATGTTAATCACAGCATACATCTGAAAATAGTACCTATATGTGTGAAATATATCACACATTCAATCTACAGACAAGCTTAGCACAGCCATTGGTTTGTTAGTGCCTTCTCTCAAACACGGCACCCTTGAGGAATCCTCACACTCCATGCTGTAAACTATTGACAAAGGAGAAAGGACATAGCCTCTGGAATCAGAAAATCCTGGTTTAAATCACAAGACAGTCCCTCGCCAGCTACATGAACTTACCCTATCGGATTCCCAGCTTCCTTATCTGATAATTCTCAGTTTAGGGTAAAGACAGTGTACATGAGAATTTATACAGCTCTGATATGCAACTGTAATAATGGCTAATATTTATTGCATGTTTACTATGCACTACACATTGGGCTTACATTGTTTACTTACCTGTACATTTTAAGACAAACTTGTCAACAACAAACAATCCCCTGAAGTATACTGTGGTGATCAAGAGAATGCACACCAGGGTCCATGCTCCTGGGCTCGAACCCAGGCTCTGAGCTCTAATATATCTCCTAACAGTGTGACTGAGGACAACGTATTTAACTTCTCCAATATTTTCTTCCTCATCTGTAAAATGGGATAACAATAGTTCTCAATTTATACCAATAATATCTGACCAGTGCTTAACATAATGACAAGAACATAGTAAGTATGTAGAAGCATTGGATATTATTATAAGTTTATACATGAGACAGTTGGGTTTGGTAAGTTAACTTGCCCAAGGTAAAGAAAGGCAAAACCGGGCTCTCATCAGAGTCCTCTCTCGAATGCTTACTTTATGGATGTCAGCTTCTTTCAGGCAGATACTAGCTCTTTCCCCCAGGACTCCCATCTAGGTTCAACCCTCCTGGGAAATTAAAAGGGACAGGCAACTCAATCTAACCAGAGGTGTCCAACCCGCAGCCCACAGGCCACACACAGCCCAGGACGGCTATGAAAGTGGCCCAACACAAAATCATAAATTTACTTAAAATCAGTTTTCATTCATGTTTGTGTGTTTAATGTGTGGCCCAAGACAGCTCTTCTTCCAGTGTGGCCCAGAGATGCAAAAAGTTTAGTCACCCCTGACAGTAGGCAGCTGTAATGGTTCCACTCACATGCCAATTTACACAGGAAAAATGCACTCTGTTTTCCCATGGGAATCCCCTTCCAGGGAACAGTGAAGATAGCTAGAACAAGTAAGGCAACACAGACTTGCAAACCCCTGGATTATTGTGTTGGTTGCAACTCAGCCGTGGGTGAGACAAACAGCAGGCACAGTACCCAGAAGTACCTGAGCACACAAAACCCAACAAATCCTTGAACACACAACCCAGGTCTCTCTCCTACGATTATTCATCTTCCTCTGCTACATAAACCTCTCTGAGTTGCCTTTACCAAATTTCCTCCAAGATGGAGCTAACCTAATTAGGTTTCCACATCTTTCTTAAGAATTACTAATTTATGTAAGAATTGTCTCTTCATAATATGATTGACATAAGGATAATGCCCTCCTACCAAGCCAGCTCAGAGTAGTGCAGGCACAGTTAAGTCTTGCAGAAACCTGGGCTCAGCTTGGTTGAAGAGCCCAAGCTGAGCTCACCCCATTCCTATGGTACAAGCATCCAAAAACAGGGCAGAACACTTACTCTGTATCTCACTGGCCAAATTTATCTTACTGCTAATATTCCCAATCAAAATCCTCAGCCCAATATACTTTATTATTATTAATTCAACATGAAACTAAAATTAAGAACTCAGCTCTCAATGTCTTTTATAAGACCTTCTGCCACATCCCAGCATGACTTATAATCCTTGTACTTCTATCTTAATACATCCCAGTTCTTCCAACTAGCCTTGATCCAATCTCTCCTCTCCTTCAACACAATGGCATCTACTTCTCATCAATATTATATGAGACTTTCTATTTGAACATGGCATCAGAACTATCTAAAAAATTCCAAGGGATAAATTATAGCAGACCCAATGATGTTCTGAATGTCAGTAAACTTTTATACATTTGTATGATGCAAAGACTAAACTTTGATTATGTACCCTCAAGGACCTTCATAATCTGCTTTCTTTCCAAATACCCCTATGGGTTATTTAAATTTTTTGAGACATTCCTTCTCAAAATCAAAGATTCAAATTTGGGGGTTGACCTCAAGCTTATACATACTCTTACAAAGCCCTCATTTTTGAGAACTTCTTAATAGACCAGTCTTCTTGATAAGTATCACAAACTTCTTCATTATATGCCCCCCGTAGACAAAACTGTCACTTAAATAAAAGCAAAGTGGATTGAAATGTCCTCAGCCAATATCAGATGAGCACTGAACTGAAAGCTAGATTCCTGTTACTACTGAGATTGTCAATATGGTCTTTTAAAAATTGATGATTAAAACTTTCACTAGAAACACAACAAAGCCCTTTTGTCAAATTGAAAATGACAAAACTGGTACAAAGAGAATTTCCAAGTTTTTGAAAGGTCATTATGAACTATAGGATTTTTTAAATTATTTTTTAAAAATATTTTGGCACTACCCCTTGAAACAAGTTGAAAGGCAAAATAAGCTAAAATGTGCAGCCTGTAACCAGGATACCCAGTCATCCAGTTCCTTGCCAAAATAGCCCCAAAATTATAACACTGTTGCATTACCCTTGCCTTTCATGTCTGAAGAATTTTCCTTTGATTAACTAGTTCTTTTACAGAGTGGGGCCCCACAGTATTCTAAAGGCAAGCTTGGAACCTGAAACAACTAAGAGCAGGGTGGTTTCCCACAGGCAGGCAAGCCCTCAGGGAGACGGGGAGAGCCTGATTCAGAGATCTCTTTGCAGGGAGCCCAAGGGCCTATCAATTTAAAAAAAATGACTAGGAGGCAACAGAATACTCAATCTGGAAGACACCCAGCCAAAGCTATTTTCTTCTCCCAACAAAAAACTCAAAAACAGGTGTATCACTTTTATTTTTTATTTAACTCTCTGATAAACTTTCTGAACTTTCTTCCTATATTCAACAGCTAAATTTAACAACTAATTCAACCAGTTGACAATTAAGTGAATCACTATTATTACTAATTGCACAATAATAATTACAGAGGAGTTTGAAAGTTACTTCCATCCAGCTGGAGACTCAAGTGCCCAGAAGCCTTACACAAGCACCTGCAAGGAAGCTGAGGGAAGGAAGTGTTTTGTAATCTTGTAAGGAATCAGGTCTCCAGGCAGCGCACTTTGTAAACCCACACTAGGTCAATCAGCGGGCCTGACATTCTCATTGATAACCTTTCTTGAAGAGTAGGGAGATAGAGTGAGAAATGGGAATTTATTTCAAGAACTATACCAAGCATCGCTTAGTTAGAAAAAAGAATCGTACCATCACCTGAAGGAAGCTGGTGGTTATGAGCAAAATGGCTTCCCAGCAAGTCCTGTTTCTCTTTTTAAAGTACTAAATTATCAGCCCCATGCCCCACCACACATACACACACACGCTCTCTCTCGTCACTAGCTGTCTCATTCTACCAAATAATAATCACTTGCACATATTGCCCTGGTCAGTGTGGCTCAGTTGCAGGTTCAGTTCTTGATCAGGGCACATGCATGTCTGATCCTCAATTGGGCAGCCTACCAGAGACAACCAATTGATGTTTCTCTCTCATATTGTTGTTCCTCTCTCTCTCTCCGCTCCCCCTATCCTCCTTTCCTCCCTTCTCTTCATTCTCTCTCTCTAAAAGCAGCGAAAAAATGTCCTTATGTGAGGATTTTTTTTAAAAATTTAAAATAATCATTATCATATATTGAGCACCAAGCCAAATTCTTCTCAAATTTTATCTCATGTAAATCTCACAATATCCCCAGAAGGTACATATTTTTTCCTCCCTTTGGTAGATGAGGAACATTGAAACTGAGTTTTAGAAGTGTTAAGTAACTGGCCCAAGCTTACAGTTAGTAAATTGCAAAAGTGAGAAACCCAGGTGTTTCTAATTCCAAAACCACATCTGTCTACAATTAGGTAGGTATACTATAAGGAACAACTATCTAGTAAAACCTTGGAACATCATACTTCATTTTTCATAATTTCTCATCATCTTAATAGACTGTCATGAAAAGGTGCTAGCCAGAAAATAGCATTTTTTAATGTTCAAAATACAACATAAACTAACATCCATAACCATGAGCTGTAGGTCCCAATTTGACACAAAAACTTGTAGCTCCTGATTTCTTGACCAAAAAATATTCAAGGGTATCTCTGACTTTAAGGGAAGAGATATCATTCTAAGTGGCTGGGTTTCAGAGGCAGCAGAAAGAGGATTTATTTCCTTTTAAAAAAAGGTAATAAAAATAAAAACTTTCTTCTCATGGTACCTAAAATTTCTTTAATCCTTAATATAGCTGCAAAAGAGGCACTATATATAAATCATTCAAACTAAGATGTGATTGACAGAGCTCATAGCCTTTCCTGAAAGCATGCCTTGAGATGGAGGAGTGAACCAAGGCCCTAGAACAGTGGTTTTCAAACCTGAATGCCCATGAGAATCACCTGGAAAGCTTGTTAAACATAGACAGCTGGGCTATACCCATTACTGAGTTAGTACACCTGACACAGGGCTAGAGAACTTGCATTTCCAGAAAGTTCCTAGATGTTGATGCTGTTGCCAGTGGCAGGGCCACATTTTAAGAACTGCTGTTGTAGAACAACTGAGGCAAATAAAAGCAGGTCCTAACAGAAACTACTCAAATGGTAGCGAAATAGACTTTTAAGGAATAATTTGAAAAATGCTACTTCGTCATCTCAAAATACTTCATGCTTCACCAGGAGGTAAAGGAATATAGGGGATGGCTCATTTAGTCAAGAATGGAAAAGAATTAAAATTCAGGAGCTTGGATTTCTCTGGGCATGAGCGTGTTTTGTGTTGTGCTGTGTTTACTCTTGAAAAAATGTGGCATCTCATCTTTGTTCTCAAAGGGCTTTAAATGCTTATTAAAAAATGTTCTTTGAAATCAAATAGCTTTTTAAAGGTTGTATTTTGATGACTGATTGTAAATGAATGAAAAGCATATGGATTAAGTCACACATGGTTTTAAAGAATTACAGGCAAAAGTGTTTAAGAAGACACATTGAGAATTTACCAAATTCAAACGTTTGAAAGCAAAAGTCACAGGACAGAGAAAAAGAAGCTAACTTTATTCTGAGGGGCTAACATGCCTATATGTTAACATCTATATCTTAAGAATTTGATCATCACCATTAAGTACCTATATTTATTATTTCTGTCAAAGATTTAATATATTCCCCTTAGTATTCCAGTTTAAGCTAACCCACCCCAATGCATAACTATAAAAAAATCGATAATATTTTATCTTCTGACCATGACTGAGACTCAGGACCTAAGATGCCTATTGTGTTGGCATTAGTGAATCATCTACATATACAAAATATATGCAGTAAAGAATATTTTTAGATTTTAACTAATACTTGTTCTCTTAGAAATTAACTTTTTCCCCTAGCAAAGCACATCCTAGAACAATGCTTTCTTGTGCTTATTACAGTGTGAAGGAATAAGGCATTGCAGAAAAAATTCAAAGGGAGGATCTGTTTGGCTTTGTGTTTTAAAAACAATGAATTTGAGAGAACAAAGAGAAAAGAAAAAAGGTTTGAGTTTAGGGTTTGAACATGTGGGTTTCTATGGCTGTGGGGAAGGAAATGGAAGACATGTAAATAGTGAAGAGAGTGGCCAGGCTGAGAGGCTGAACCTAAAAGACAGAGACAGAAATGCAGGACCCATTATTAAAGCAGAGTCAGCATCTGGGCTGCACTTGAAAGCATGCTAAACATGTCCTCTGTTCCATATAACCACATCATCATTCCCTCTGGTATGGCAGTTAGAGTCCTTTTGTTATTGGTGTTCTCAATAACAATTGGTGATTTATTCCTTCTGCTTATTTCCCATGGTCAGTGTTATTAAAGTCTTCAAAGAACCAAATTTTAGTTTTGATGGTCATCTCTATTGGTTTTTGTCTGGTTGCTTGTTTTTATGTCATCTTTATTACTTCCTTTCTTCTTCCATTTTTGTGTTTCTTCTATACTCTTTTCCTAACCTTATGAGTTTAACATTTAATATTTGACATTAATTTTTAATACAGTTTAGGCTATACATCTCCCTCTGAGTGCTACTATAGCTGCATCTCACTAATTTTTACATTCAGTAGTTGTACTGTTATTTATTATAATTATTACAAAATTCCAATTTCTATTTCTTAGTTACTTAGAATTATGTTTCCTAGATTTCAAATGTATAAGAATTGTTTTTAATTTTTTTTTGTTGATTTATAACTAAGGGTATTTTGTACAAGAGATATGGTCCCTATGAAATCAATTAGTTGGGCAGTTTTTATATATGTTCCATGTTATTCTTGGGGAAAAATGTGTTCTCCAATATTTTAGCTCAGTTGTATTTAACTTAAGTTTGTTAATCATATCACTGATTTTTTTCTATATAGTTATTAAATTTTATCATACTGATCTATTATTTGTGATATCCCACTTACCCTGTATGTAAGCAGTTTTATCAGTTTCTGCCTTATCTATCATATATATTTCCACATATATACAGATACATGTTTTATTTCCCCTTTCTCATATACAAAAGATAGCCTACTAGAAATACTTCTTGTGCTTTGATGTTTTCATTGAATAATTTATTGTAAAAAGCACTTTGTAGGAGGTTATAGGTTTGCTCTTTATCTTTTTTTATAGCCACATACCACTCCATTGTGTAAATATAATAATTTAGTCACCCAGTCCCTAATGTGTGAGCATTCAGATTCATTAAAATATCTTGTATTTACAAATAATGCTTCAATGAATAATTCTATATATGTATGGTTTCATATTTAGGGAGGTGTATCTTTAGGTTAAAGTCCTAGAAGTGGGGTTACTAGATCAAAAGGAAAATGTATGTAGTTTTGTTACACATTGCCAATTCTCTTCCATTGAGTATGTACCATTTTTACATCACCTTCCATAATGAATGAAAGTAGCTTTTTCCTCACAGTCTTTTAAATTTTTGTCAACTTGGTAAGTGAAAACTTTATCTCAGTATAGGTCTGGTCTGCATTTCTCTTATTATGACTAAAGTTGAGCATACTTTTATATGTGTAAGAGCCATTTTATCTTTTTTGTGAATTGTCCATTTATGTCTTTTGCTAATTTTTCAATAGAATAGTTGGTCTTTTTTCCTCCAATCTTAATTTTGTTAATACATTAAGGTTGTCAGCACTTTATCTTTCATACATATTGCAGGGTTTTGGTTTTATTTTTACAAATTGTCCCTTGTCTTTTAATTCTGATAATGATGCTATTTTCCATGAGAAAGTTTTTTTTTTCATTTTTGTACAATTTAGCAAACTTTTCTTTTATTGCATCAGCATTTTAAATCATGCTTAGAATATCTTTCCCTAAAAGTGGGTTATATATTTCAAGTAATTCACCAGTGTTTTCTTCTAGTTTAATTTTTTACATTTGGATATTTGATCCATTCAGTGCTTATTGATGTTTATGCTGTAAGGAATAGATATAACAAAATATTATTTTCCAAATGCCTATTATTGTCCAACACAATATATGTGAAATTTCAAATTTGCCTCAGAAGTTTCAGATACTACCTTTATCCTAACATAAACTTCTATATACTTGTGTCAATTTTGAATTTTCTATTCCATTTCATTGATATGAATGTTTATGCACCAATGTCACATTGTTTTTTTCTCTTTTATTTTTTTATTGCTGTTCAATTACAATTGTCCTTATTTTCCCCCATTGCTCTCTACTGCTGTGCCTACCACCTTCTCCCACATTCAATCCTCCGCACCCCCTTGTCCTTGTCCATATGTCCTTTATATACATGTTCATATCCCATTGTTTTAGTTAATGATTACTTTAATTATTGAAAACTCTTTTTATAGAGAGCCATTGTAGATCCTTTCCACCTCCATCCCATTCCAACCCATAGTCCAAAGAGTCCTACATAGAGACACATCACAACTATAATAACAAGAGTTAGAGACAAGGAGAGAATCCTAAAACCACTAGAGAAAAAGCAGTTCGTTACCTACAAGGAACTCCAATTAGACTTTCATCTGATATCTCAACAGAAACATTTCAGGCCAGAAGGGAATGACATGAAATTTTAAGGTGGTGAAAAGCAAGGACCTGCCACCATGGATACTTTACCCAGCAAGGTTACCATTTGAAATCTAAGGAGAAATAAAGAGCTTTCCTGACAAGAAAAAGCTAAAAAAATTTAAACACCAAACCAGTACTGCAACAAATGTTAAAGTGCTTGCTTTAAGAAGAAGAAGAAAAAGAAAAAGAAACAAACAGAGGAAAACAGTCTAACAATAAAATGGCATTACATACGTATCTATCAAAAATCACCTTAAATGTATATAGCTTAATTATCTAACCAAAAGACATAGCGTAGCCAAATGGATAAGAAAACAAGACCCATATATATGCTGCCTCCAAGAGACCCATCTCAGGTTGAAAGATCACACTGATTAAAAGTAAAGTATTGAAAAAAGATATTTCATGCAAATGGAAAGGAAAAAAAGCTGAGGTAGCAGTACTTATATCTGGCAAAATACACTTTAAAACCAAGGCTATAGTAAGAGAAAAATAAGGACACTACATAATGATTAAGGGAATAATCCAACAAAAGGATATAACCCTAGTAAACATTTATGTACCCAACATAGGAGCATCTAAATATGCAAAGCAAATTTTGGTGGACATAAAGGGAGAAATCAACATAAATATAGTCATAGTTGAGGATTTTAACACCCCATTGACTTCAATGGATAGATCTACCAAGCAGAAAACCAACAAGCAGCCTTAAGGAGACAGCAGCCTTAAACAACACTAAATCAAATGGATTTAATTGATATCTTCAGAGCACTTCACCCCCAAAGAGCAGAAGATACATACTTTTCAAGTGCACATGAAGCATTTTCTAGGGTAGACCACATTTTAGGACACAAAACTTAATAAATTTAAGAAGATTGAAATCATGTGTAGCATCTTCTCTGACTATAATCTATGAAACTAGATATCAATCACAAGAACACTGAAAAATACACAAAGATATGGAAGCTAAATAACATGTTATTAATCAATAAATAGGTCAACAATGAGATCAAGGGAGATATCAAAAGAGATATCAAAAACAAATGAAAATGAGGACACAACAATCCAAAATCCGTGGGATACTGGGAAAGCAATCCTAAGAGGGAAATTCATAGCATTATAGGCACACCTCAAAAAAAAATGCCCAAATAAACAATTTAACTTCACACTTAAAGGAACTTGAAAAAGAACAACCAAAGCCCAAAGTGAGTAGAAGCAAGGAAATAGTAAAGATCAGAGCAGAAATGAAAGAAATAGAGTCTAAAAACTACAAAAAATCAATAAATCCAAGAGCTGATTCTTTGAAAAGATAAACAAGATTGACAAAATTTTAACCAGACTCATCAAGAAAAAAAGAGAAAAGACACAAATAAATAAAATCAGAAATGAAAGGGGAAATAACAACTGACACCAAAGAAATACAAAGTCTTGTAAAAAAATAATATGGTGAAAAACTGGACAAATTGGATCACATGGATAAACTCCTAGTCAGAAACAGTGTTCCCAAAAAAATCAGGAAGAATGAGAGAATCTGAATAGACAGATTACAACAAATGAAATTGAAGCTGTAATCAAAAAACTCCCAATGAACAAAAGCCCTGGATGATATGAATTTTACCAAATGTTCCAAGAAGAACTAATGCCTCTCCTGCCCAAACTATTTTATATAATTCGAGAGGAAGGAAGGCTACCAAACTCATTTTATGAGGATAGCATTATCTTAATTTCAAAACCAGATAAAGACATTACAAAGAAAGAAAATTATAGCCCAATATCCCTGGTGAACATAGATGCTAAAATCCTAAAATATTACCAAACCAAATACAGTAATGATTCATACACCATTATCAAGTGGGATTTATTGCAGGAATTCAAGGTTGGTGCAACATTTGCAAATCAATAAATGTGATTAACCACATAAACAAAATGAAGGATAAAAACCACATGATATATCAATAAATGCAGAAAAAGTATCTGATAAAATCCAATACCCATCTATTATCAAAACTCTCAGCAAAGTGGGAATAGAGGAAACATACCCAAACATAATAAAGACCATATATGACAAACCCACTGACAGCATCACACTCAATGGGCAAAGCCTACAAGCATCGTCCTTAAGATCAAGAACAAGATGGGATGTACACTTTCACCTCAGTTATTCAATATAGTGCTGGAAGTCCTAGCCACAGCAATCAGACAAGAAAAATGAATAAAAGGCATCCAAACTGGAAAGGAAGAAGTAAAACTGTAATTATTTGCAGATGACATGATACCGTACATGGACAACCCCAAAGATTCCACCAAGAAACTACTAGAAGTGATCAATGAATTCAGCAAAGTAGCAGGATACAAAATTAATATTCATAAATCAGTTGCATTTTATATGCCAGTAACAAAGTAACAGAAAGGGAAATTCAGAAAATAATCCCATTCACATTTGCTGCAAAAAGAATAAAATACCTAGGAATAAACCTAACCAAGGATATAAAAGACCTGTACTCAGAAAACTATAAGACACTGAAGACATAGAAGATACAAATAGGTGGATGCACATACCCTGATCATGGGTAGGAATAATTAGCATTATTAAAATTAGGTCATTAACATTATTAACAGAATTAAAATCATTAGCATGTCCATGCTATCCAAAACAACCTATAGATTCAATGCTATTCCCATCAAGATTCCAGTGACATATTTCACAGAACTAGAACAAATATTTCAAAAATTTATATGGAACCACAAAAGGCCCTGCATAGTAAGAGTGATCCTGAGAAAGAAGAACAAAGTTGGAGGAATCATCCTACCTAATATCAAACTATACTATAAGGCTTTAGTAATCAAAACAGCACGGTACTAGCATTAAAAAAAAAAGACAGATCAATGGAACAGAATAGAGAGCCCAGAAATAAACCCACATCTTAATGGTTAATTAATATTCAACAGAGGAAGCAAGCACATACAATGGACTAACAATAGTTTATTCAATAAATGGTGTTGGGAAAATTGGACAGATACATGCAGAAAAATGAAATTAGACCATCTTCTTAGAGCACCCACAAAAATAAATTCAAAGTGAATCAAAGACTTAAATGTCAGACCCAAACAGTGAAAACCATAGAAGAAAACATAGACAGCAAAATCTCAGACATTGCACATAAGAATTTTTTATTAGATATATCTCTCCAAGCAAGAGAAACAAGATAAAAAAATTAACAAATGGTTCTACATCAAACTAAAAAGGTTTTGCACAGCAAAGGAAATCATCAACAAAATAAAAAGACAACCCACAGAGTGGAAGAATATATTCACCAATACATCTGATAAGGGGATAATACCCAAAATTTATAAAGTACTTACAAAATGCAACACCGAAAACAAACAAACCCAATTTAAAAAAGTGGGCAAAAGACCTGAATAGACACTTTTCCAAAGATGACATACAGATGGCGAATAGACATATGAAAAGATGCTCAACACCACTAATCATCAGAGAAATGAAAGTTAAAACTACAATAGATACTATCTCACACCTGTCAGAATGACTATCATCAATATATCAACAAACAACAAGTGCAGGCACAAATGTGGAGAAAAGGGAAACTTTTTTCATTGTTGATAGGAATGCAGACTGGTGCAGCCACTATGGAAAGTAGTGTGGTGGATAACTCAAAAAATTAAAAATGGATCTGCCTTTTGACCCCGTGGTTTCCCTTCTGGGAATATATCCAGAGGTACCCAAAACACTAATTCAAAAGAACATAAGCACCCCTATGATCATTGTAGCATCATTTACAATCACCAAGATATGGAAGCAGCCCAAATGTCCATGAGTAGATAAATGGATAAAGTATCTATGGGACATTTACACAATGGAATTCTACTTGATCATAAAAAAGAAGAAAATTTTACCCTTTGCAACAGTGTGGATGGATGTGGAGAACATTACGTTAAGTCAAATAAGCCAATCAGAAAAAGACAAATACCATATAATTTCACTCATATGTGGAATTTAATGAACAAACTGCTCTAACAAGCAAAACAGAGACAGACTCATAGATGGGTAATAAATGACAGCTAGTGGGGGGATTGGGCAATTAGAGGGCAGAGGAATTGAGATAAAAAGAAAAAGGACTCATGGACATGGACAACAGTGTGGTAATTGCTGGGAAGATGGGGGCATACGGGGACTAAACAATAATGGGAAAAATACTACAAATATTAAATCAAAAAATGAATAAAAATTCCTCTTATTAAATTGTAATTTAAGTCTTTTCACCATTTGGCACCTTGTGATTTAATTTTCAAATCTGAGATTGTTTACTTTTCCTTTAATACCTTTCCCAATTTCAAACAACCCTTACTACATTTTTTATAATTTCTATTTCTATTACTTGAATTTTTATTCTACTTTTTAAAATAACTCCAAATGCACCCTGGCTGGTGTAGCTCAGTGGATTGAGTGCAGGCCTGTGAACCACAGGGTCGCTGGTTCAATTCCCAGTCAGGGCACATGCCTGGGTTACAGGCCAGGTCCCCAGTATGGGGTATGCAAGAGGCAACCATACACTGATGTTTCTCTCCCTCTCTTTCTCCTTCCCTTCTCCTCTCTCTAAAAATAAATAAATAAAATCTTTAGAAATAAGTAAATAAATAAAATTGTTTTAATGTCATTTTCTATTTTCTCTTTACAGTGTCTTCCTTTGGAGTTTGTCTAGGATTCCTGTGTGAAGCATTACAATTTTCATTCAAGATAACCCTCTTCGGTCAGTAAGGTGCAGATTCTTTAATGGATGATGTTGTTAGATGAAAAGGCAAGTTGGGGTGTTTTGTTTTCTTTTTCTTCTAATTTCTTTATAATTCTTAATTCTTCCTTCTTCTTTCTTTTCCTTCTCTACCACTTCCTCATGGACCCCTTGTCTCTTTTACATCTTTTCCCCAGCAGCTTCCACAAGGCTCTTACTTCCAGTGTCACTCACATTCAAACCCCTTCTTTGTAGCTGTTGCTATGAACTAAGTCCCAGACCTCAGTTCAGCATTTTAGCTGAATCACTTAGATTCACTAAGTGAGGGAACACTTAGACCCTCAGTGTTGGTCTTTTCTTTTCTTTTTGTATGTTTGTACATCTATGCCTGCCGTGTTCCTCTTTCCCACATTGCATACCCACAGACTAGGAGTGGCAGTGGGAACTCCATTGTCAGCCCTGTTTAATTGGTATTTATCTCTCTATGTATAGAGAGCTTGTAACATTCTTTGTTGCCTAGAAATACCATAGGCATGGAGCGTGTATGGATCCCTTGTCTTTATTTTTAATTTTTGGGTTTTTTTATAGTTTGGAAGAGGGTTTATAAAGAGGTCTGGATTTAGTGGTCATCATTATCCTAGAGCCAACCACAATTCTCCATTATCTCTTTGAATCTTTCTGAACCCTCATCTGGCCTCCATGTCTCTTACTTTTTATTTTTATTTACATAATTTTTTCATTTACATTTTTCATTTTTATTTTCTAATGTAGAATTCTCTCCCATGTAGAATTCTTTTCTCAAATTATCCTTTCATGACTCCTGGCTTTAAAAGATGATAATATATATACTTCATACTTCATAAGTATGTACTTTAAAGTATTAAGAGTTTTAAAAGTTTATAGTGCTCCAGAGAGTTTCCTGGTACACAGTCGGTACTCATTAAATGTTGGCTGTTTTCATTGTATATTTAGGATACTCAGCTCTGGCTCTCATTCCCATGGGGCCTCAACCCAGATTTCTCTTCCTCCACAGAGTTCAAAACCCCACTCCTCAGCCATTTAGACCTGTATCTACTTTGTATAATCCCGTCCTCCAATTTGATTTCAGCTTCCACACATCCTCTAACTTTCTGGAAACTCTTGGATTCTGGTTTGGTTGTGTGTCCAAAAATCCCTTTACTGTAGTTTATAATAATAGTAATAATAAAAACTAAAACATTTATAGCACTCATAGTGGCCTCCATTCAAAAACTAAGATAATTGTCTTTTCTGCCCATGTCTAATAACAAGTTTCCTACAGTGACTCTTAGCTTGAAAGCTGCCTAGTGGAATTTATATCTGTCCAAGCTTTAAGAATGGGTTTGGTTCCTGTCTTCTCTGTCCATTTGGATAATCTTTTTGCAATATCTTATGACAGTCTAGGTGAAACTCCTGCCAGCTGTGCATGGAGGAATGGTGGAACACTCCCACGCCCACATGTAAACAGGACCAGCTTAAGCACTTGGAGTGTAATTGCTTTATACTATAATTTTTGCCAACTATGAGAAAAGAGTTGTACTAAGAAGGAAAAGCTTCACACTTGAATTCCTCTAAGGGAATTTACTTTATTATTTCTGAAACCTAAAAAGAAATCATCCAAGCCAAATAGTAAATAAAAATAAATTGGCAGTAAGTAAGAGCTAGGGAAAAAAAAATGGAGACAGAGAAGGAAGCGGAGACACTAGTTCCAAAATATTACAGTGCAAGGATTACAGAAATTTATCATACCTATTTTTAGTCAGCAACCTATGCTGTAAACACTGTTTTTAAAACCTTGTGTGTCAAAATCAGCAAGGTTTCCTGCTAAAAGGGGCCCTGCTGTGAATAAGATAGAGGAGAAAGAAAAGGGTCCTAGGAATGGAGCACAGCACTGGGCAAAGGATGACAGAGAAGATGAAGCTGGGGGTCAGGCCCTGAAGGAAGTATTTGAGCTATGCTAATCAGGTGGCTGCAAGGTGATACGCAAAATAACACAAAAACTACCAAAAAGTATGCTTGGATTTCTTTGAGGAGCCTGGTGAAAGGGCTGACTTTTGCATCAAACTTTGTTTGAAGCTGGAAAGGATCCCATGCAGACAGAAGGAAATTCCTACATCAGGGTTATGGTAGGAATTGTCTCTTAAATGTTACAGTAGGATTTGGGCCTCAATGTAATAAAAAATTTAATGTATATATTGGGAGGAAACAAATACATTTTTTGCAAGAGAAGATGGAAAAATTGGAGAAACAACATTACAAAATGTTGTTTAACCAGGGACTCTTTTCAGAGCTCCCCCAGTGGCCTCAGTTAAGGGGCACTGGCTCTGAATAATTTTGATAAGTATTGAAGATACTGGTCCCATCTCCCAGGACCACCATCATTTGGAATAGAATCAATAGTTGCTAATCAGCCCAGCATTGCATTCCCTTAAGTAGTACAGGTGGCCAAATCTAGATGAAATGCAGAAATCACACATCCTTTCTATTTCTGTATGTTCTTGCCTAGTAAGTAATCTATAATTCTCTGGCTATAAACTGTTTCTTCCTAGCAACAACATACCATGATTTTACTGGTCATTCTTATTCATTAGTACCAGCTGCTTAACAGTGCCTGAAGGTATCAGGAGAAATATGTGTAGATGTTTCTACCATATGGTTTGTTAAAAGCTGATGGAACCCGTTCATGTGAAGCTGGTGTAGGCCAGGCGTGATGTGCACATAGCAAAGTCCAGCCAAGGACTGTGAAAGGAGGATCAAGGCTCCTACAAAAGAAGAGTTCCTTCCTCTTTTTCACTTTTGACTTATGACCTTCTTAATACCCAGTTACCAAAATTACCTAAAAATATCTCAGACAATATCACCACTGTGACAAGCAGTGGGTATGATAACTCTTTCAACACAAATAAAATCTCTTGTTCCAAAGTTGTTTGAGACTGACAGTTATTCACACTTCAATTTCTTATTTGAGAGTCATGCTCAAAAATAAGGTTTTATCAGAGGTGTTTCTATTATGTGGAATTTATTTAATTTCTCAGGAAGTGCCTATTCTGAGGACACGATGGTGAACAAGTAAGTGTTCCTAAGTTGCCAATTCTAGGGGAAAACAAATGCAGAGTCAATGATGAGAGTGCAATGAGTCTGAGGAAGAAGACGGAAAGGTGTGTGCAACCGCGGGCCTGACCTGGTCCGAAGAGACAGAGAAGAAGGTATCCTGGAGGAAGTGACATTTAAACTAAGACAAGAGTGTTGGAGTTAGCTAAAAGAGTGGGGAGAAGAGTTATACTGGAAAAGGGAACATGGACAAAAGCCCTCAGTAGCAAAGATAATGTCTTTTCAAGTCACTTGCAAATGTTTAATATGGCTGGAACTGAGTGATTGTGTGAGGAATTGTGAGGAGTAAGTCTGAGCAAGTATACACTATTCTGATCACAGTAAGGATATTTGACTTTATACCAAAGGCAACAGGAAGTAATGGGAGCAGGAGAGTGACTTGATCAAATACATATTTTCAAAGAATCTCTGTGGCACTAGCTGGGGAGGGGCGAAAGGAGAGGAAGAGTGGGTAAGTTGCTGATGGTCCATATTAGATGATAATTTTGAGGATGGAGAGGAGCTGCAATTCTGAGGTATGGGAGTGACAAATTGTGCTTTAATTCCCAGGTACTGATCTCCCCATTCGGCCAAACATCTAGAGTCCCAAAACCACATGCATTATTCATCCTGTTCTGTCTGTGCTAACAAGGCCCAGCCAGGGACCAGAAGCCATGGCTTTTGATAATAATGAGGGCCAGAACCTTGGATTTAGCTTCCAGAGCAAATGGAACTGAGGCAGACGAATGTGAAACCTGATGGAACAGGGTTATGGAACTTCCCGTGGGATCGAAATGGAAGTGACAGCAGGGGAAAAGAAAGAAGTGGACAGAACAAAGAATCACCAGTCACCCTTTAACCTGACCCCCAAACAGTGATAAGAAGCACACTCCTTTGATCAGTGCTGTGTGCATCAAGGAAATCCTACACAGCCAGACTCCCTTCTGCAATATAGATCTTAAAGCCTTGCTGAGTTCAGTTACCTAAGAAACACTGTCTGCCATGAAGATCTAAGAAACAAAGAGCAAGACACCAAGCAAAAGCAGTGCAAAGGTCCTCTGGGAGGCCATGTGACGGTGTGGCAGCTGGAAACGGGAGCGATCCCAAGACTAAGCTGAAGGCCTTACATCTGATGTAATTGCTGACCCTCCACATGACTCAGAGACCTAGACCCAGCCCATTGCCCGGTGACTTATGAACATCATTGTTTAGTGCTCAATGGCAAGCCCAAATAATTAACAGCAGTCCTGGGATGCAGTCAGCCTGCAAGGAAAAAAACAATGTTCACCTGAACATAACTTTCTTGGACAGGACAGGTGGAAGCTGGCTGACAGAAGGATATCTGTGCAGTTGTTTTAAAGTTGAAGAAAGTTGATATTAAACTGAAGAATGTTTTGGATGTTTAATGAAACACAAATCAAATGAGTAAACTTTTCTGTAGGGCAACATGCAAAATCCAAAGATACACCAAGCTTATGCACTTACAGAAGCTGATGAGTTTTTAACATCAAATAATAACAAATTATTAATTTTTTAAAAAAAGATTAATTTGATGCTGAATGTGGCAGGAAAAAAAGGTTTAGTAGAAAAACAATACCAACCAATAAAGCTGCATTAACAGAACAAAAAAATATTTTAATCATTATATATTCAGATTAAAAACAGCACTTACATGCATATAATGTGAAGAGGATTTTTAGCCAGAATTTTTTGTGCTCAATAATTTTAGAGCCATAAAAATTACTGAAGTCATTGGTGTTTGTTCCTCACATAAAGTTGAGTCCTGAGTTAAAATAAAATCAAACCTTTCTATTCACATCCTAGGTCACCAGTTCAGTTTAAACATCATCAAAAGCCCCATCAAAAGCACAAAACTCTTTGCTCTAGCAATTTTTTTTTGCCCCAAGATAGGTAATTGAAATTACTTTAATGGTCAGGTAAAAAAGGAAAGGAGAGGCATTAGCCTTCGCATTTTCTACTGGGTAAGCTTGAGAAAATTTGTCAGTTTACAGAATAGCTATGGATAACTAAAAATGGTCACAATATTTTTTACCTCCTTCCCATCCAGAGGTAGGGTCTAGGACACTTCCTCAGGAAGCCTCTGTGATTGCTCTGACCATTAGATCATAGAAGGAATTCTGGGCCAGTTCCCATGCTGGAAGAATGCAGCAGCTCCTCCTTCCTCTCCCTTCAAACACCCACACTGGGGGAAGCCAGACACTATGTAAGAAGTTCAAATTCCTGAGACTACCATGCTGTGAGAAAACCCAAGCTTGTTACTTGAAGAGGCTCCATGGAAAGGAATGTGCCTGGCCAGCCCCCAGCTGTTCCAAACAAACCAGTTGAGGCGCCCAGGTACAGAGTGAAACGCAATCTTAAACATTAGTCCAATTGAGCCTTCAGGTGACACTAGCCCTCACTGATATCTGAAACCACATGAAGAACTGCCTTGCTGAGCACTCAACCCACTGAATCACGAGATAATATATACCTCATTGTTTTAAGGCACTACTTTTGGGGTGGTTTGTTACAAGAATAGGATTTTGCCAAACCTCAGTGCAGTTTTCAAGAGTTACTGCAATTCTGTAGACCTGTGTTGTAAGAGTAGCCCATAACCATAGATAGCTCCTTAAATTTGAGTTAGTTAAATTTAAATAAAATTTAAAATTCAGTTTCTCAGTAACACTGGCCACATTTTCAATGCTCAACCGTCACCATTGGCTGGTGGTTACCATATTACACAGAGCAGATTGTAAAATATTTCCATTATCATGGAAAGCTCTATCAGAGTGACCCAGAGCCCTGTCCATGCTTCTCTGCAGAAGAATGAGGCTGAGAGGGAACATTTTGACAATGAATCCTATTGTCTCACACATAAAACTAATTCAAAGCATAGTTCTATGACCTATAGCTAACTGAACTATAGAAAGAAATGAAAAACGAGGCTAAATAAAAACAATGTTGGTAAAACTCATCCAGGTTTAAATTTCCTAAGCACAAATCTTTAAAAAAGAAAAGAAAACTTCTTAATTGTGTTCTTCCCGCAATGACTGGTCTCGTTTTATCATTGAATATGGGAGAGATTCTTAGAGGGAAAAAAATCATCTCAAGCTTAGCCTTGCAAAGCTGAGGCAAGCATGCCGCTGTAATTGCACAGGACATTATGCAGAATTCATAAAGGCTTTGCCTGACAGAGCATCATTAAGATAAATCAACTGGAAAAGAACAAGGATCCGGTACCTTGGCATGAATCCAGAAAAAATGTTGCTTTTCATTATGAGATTTCTTTTGTTCCTTGTGGAAAATTTTGAATCTACAGGGATGTATATGGATATGTCCACATGAAACAGAGAATAGACAGGCAGGCATGCAAACCCATTGTGTGTATATATGGACACGGGCATGGCTTTAGAAAGAGGATACTGAAGATGTCATCTTTTCAAATGCCTTTGGGGCAATTTGGTGTTTTTTTAGGTAATAATCAAGCTACACAATTTCAGAAATGATGACTCTCTAATAACATTTGAGATGAGAATAAAGTTTAAATCAAGTATGAGGTGAAGATTCAAGACACATAAAAATGTAAGTTATAGGGTATTTCATTTTATTTTATGTTGGCCAAAAAAAATAATTCCTGCCTGTGCTCCCCCTCATTTTCTTGTCCTCAAGAATTATACATCAGTAAGCCTCAACTGACAAAGACCTCTATGAAGGCAGCATGCTTATTCTTTATTTTTGAATGGGGAGAAGGTACACTTATAGCTTCATTTATAGATATCCTAGGACAAAAGTAATGTCAGCAGAATAGTTCCAAGATTGTCAAGATGACTACCAGAACTCAAACCAAAGAGATATCCTTTCTAGTATATCCTCCCCAAAGACTTAATCATCCACAGTTTCTGATGAGAAGCCACTTTGAATTTCCTAAATAACATATTTGCCACAAGGAGCAAGAAATGGGGGAAAGGACATGATGAAGGCGTGAACTCCTACCCCAAGATCTTCAGAGACAAGAGGTGTACAATTATCACAAGAATCAGCTAAACATACCTACCGTATTTTTTGGACCAAAAGATACACCTAGGTTTTAGAGGAGAAAAATAGGGGAAAATTTTGAAACAAAAAATGTGGTAAAATATTTAATAACATAAATCACATAATATTTCACCAGTGTAAAATGTAAACAGAAGTCAACAGCAGCATTAACAACCATTATTCCTCCCAAATTTGTGTGGGGGGGTGGGAGTGTGCATCTTATAGTCCAAAATATGGTATTTAAATACCATGAAAATGTAATCTCTAAGGATCTCTTTATCCACTATTTCCAGGTACAGAAATAGGTCCTGCAACCACAAAGGCACACCAGATAACAGTGAGCCTGCTCCAGTTACTTTAGGAAACAAGCTGAGTAAAATGATCTTACGTGTAGGCTGTGAAGGTCTTTCTTGGGTTCTAGCTGAATGCACAAATACCGTACTCATATACTCAAATCTTTCCTCTTTGGCTTTCTCTTGCCTACATTGAAATTAAAAGAGACATATATGATAGCCAAAGGAATTGCCCTGCAACTTTAAAAAATAATTGTTTAATACTTTTGAGCTTAAACCAGGCATGGAAAATTTCAACCCAAAAGATTAAATTTGGAGAAAGTTACTTGCAGATGAGGACTAGAGTTATAATGGAAACCACATTGCAGACACTATTATGTATGAGTCATTGCTAAAAATGTTACTTTATATACATAGTTATATAAACTGTATGCTACCAATTTATTGATCAAATCTAGGCATCATCTTGAAAATGTACACTGATGTTAAATGTTTGCAATGCCTTTTAACCTTCATAAGAGAAAGATACTATCCTTTCTCCTAAAAGGTATTCAATACAAATTTTTGACATTGAATTAAATTTGGATTTTATTGTTTTAGATTTTGTGATAACCCTAACAGTGCAAGAATTAAGATTATCTTTCTAGCCGTGGCTGGTGTAGCTCAGTGGATTGAGTGCTGGCCTGAGAAGCAAGGGGTTGCGCATTCAATTCCCAGTCAGAGCACATGCCTGGGTTGCAGGCCAGGTCCCCAGTAGGAGGCATGCGAGAGGCAACCACACACTAATGTTTCTCTCCCTCTCTTTCTCTCTCCCTTTCCCTCTAAAAGTAAATAAATAAAATCTTTAAAAAAAAAGATTATTTTTCCAGCTACAAAGAAGAGCTCTGATTTCCTTAAGTAGAGCCAGCAAGATGGTAGAGGTACATGTGGCCATGTTTAGTTTGAAACCAATGTTTTTAATTTAATAAATAATTTGTGGATAGATACACATGATGATAACAAATACCTCTAAAGTACTCAAAACAGATCAATATTCAGAGAATTTCCCCCTCAACTTTGTGTGTTTTGGAATTTAAACATTCCTCCTCCATCTTCAGGAAGGAGATGGGCACAGAGAGGTGGAGTGGAGTAAGAGTGATCATCAAAAAGCTCTTCATTCAGTTGGTGTCACCCGTCCAGAAATAAAGAACCATTTGCTTCTAACATAAAGAGTCTGTAAATATAAACCAAACACAGAAGGAGTCATAATGCTCCACAGTGTGTAAGTGCCATGAACACAGGGTTTTGTGTCCATTTACTCACTGCAGTGTTCTCAGCAACTATAATAGTGACCAGCACATAACTGGTGCTTAATAAATATTTATTGAATTCTTTCATGAATCATTAAGTCACCACTTTATCATTTCATAAAGAACAGGGTTGAAGTTTTATGATGACCAGTCTGCAGTTTATTGCAGGAAAATAATAAACTATAGCAAAAACATTTAAGTGAGAACATCCATTCCAAGCAAAAGCTGTCTCACAGCAAAGGCTAGAGAAGCCAGATGTGGCTGTGGTTGTCCTTCCTCTGTAAGTACTCCTGCACGATGACTTTCTCTCTCAGATCAGGAGCCACCATCGTGTGGACAGAACACCTCGGAACCAGGGAACCCAAAATGAGGTTTATTCCCTTCTGGTCACATAGCCACATTCCCTTCCTGTGATCAGCCTCACGGTTGAACTTATTTTAACAGAAGGAATTTCCTTTCCTCTGGTTCTAGCTGGGGATCATCACTCATGACCTTACAGACGTGTTTAGACCTCAGTAACTAGTGAGGAAGCAGCAAGAACTCCAGCTAGAGGGAAAGCTGAACTGGAATAGGAATCCACAATCCAGACACCACTTCCCATAATATTTGCAGGACCTAGAGCAAATGCACTGGCAAAGCCCTCCAGCCAAAAACCATCACAAAGGTGTCTGTTGTGCATTGGCATTAATGACTCATTTTAATAAGGAAGAACGTTCATCATTGGGAACATGGGCTTTCTTATTAAGAGGGTATGAGAAGGGACTTACAGAGTTTAGGCATGTATTAAGTGATTTAGAGGAGAGTTTAAGAAATGGGACTTTGCTTAGGGTTGAACACTGTCAAGAAAGCAGGTATAATGTTATATTTGGGATTCTTAAAATTCTTATATAGAAATTGAGAAGAATAGAGTGAAAAGTAAGTTGTATCAGTGAATAGGCAGCAGTCTCTCATAAAAACTAAGAGAGGAGGACGTTTGGTTATGTTGCAGTTTGAAAATGTCCTCGTACACAGAACATGATTTCCAAGTGGTTCTGTTTCTGTCTTGCTCCATCATGGTCACAGAAGGACCTTGTCCGGTGTGGTGTTCTGTGAGGCTGTCTATGTTCCCCAGAGAACACCAGGGCCCCACTGTTAAGCACCAAGGCAGCTTCTAGCCACCTGAGAGCTGGCTCTCAGATGTCTGGGCTGCTTTTCTCTTTTCAGAACAGAAGAGGACCATATATCATTTCTCTAAGTATTTAAAAGTTAAAAATCAACATACTGTTGAAGTACATTTAATCCTCTTGCCTTGAAAAATATAGTCATAATAACAAAACTGAAAAGATTGTATAAAACTATGGTTTTTTAATTTTGCCATTCAAATCTTTCTTCATGCTGAAGTAGTTTACATCTCTGATAAGGATAGCAGCACAACCCACACAGCATGCAGACACTGTCCAAGATGCTTTGTTCTGAAGACAGAGGGTAAGAGATGTAAAGAAGCATTGCACTGAGCTCCAGAACGTGAGGGACAGAGATGCCCCTTCACTCTAATAAATCTACTTTGTGTATCTAAATTGGTGATGAACAAGGTCTTCCAAAGCATAGAGCCTATTCCAGAATCCTCCTTTTTGTTCATACCTCATGGATCTTCCTCTACTTTTTCAAAATTGACCAAGTTTGGCCAGAAGAGATTATCCATGAGCATCTAGCCAAAGCCAAAGTCACTGAAGATGGAAAAGTTTGCCAGATAAACAAAAACATATGAAGTTTTGTGGCTGAAACCAGAAGGCTGCAAAAAAGGGAGCAGAGATGAGAGAGAACAAGAACAGCTAAATCTCCTGAGTCCCACTCCCACCACCACCTAGGAGCAGGGAGCTCTACATGAGACAGAAACAAGGGCTGAATGCTTCCTAATGCAGGTTACTCTTGAATGTAAGAAAACCCCACTTTTCTTATAATTCTTGTTGATCAATTGTTGTTGGTGCCTATTCAATGAAAACAGGAATCCCAATTTGGGGTGCAGTAAAGAAGGAAACTTTTATTCAGTACAAAGCAACTCAGTTGTGATACAGCATAGCTGTGAGGTAGCTCTGGGGCCAGGCCCCTCTTTAGCTAGACAGCTCTGCTCTCCTTGTTGGTTAGCTCTGCCTTGTGCTGCACTGGTCTCCTACACTCGGCTCCAGCAGGACATCTTCTGTATTTCAGCTCAGCCAGGGAAAGGTAGTCTTCAGTGGAAAGGAAAATGAATGCCCCAACCAGGAGGGTAGCTGTTTTATATAAACAGAAGTCCCCACTCCTGGTCCCTGACTGGTCCATCATCATGCAAATGAGGACTCCAAATCCTCACAGTTTTATTGTTCTAAAAGGCACAGTCCTAATTGGTCAGAAGTAAGCTGCTCTGATTGGTCAGTGAAGATGTTGATGAGGATATAGCTGCACAGCTCCAAGTTAATGGGGAAAGCCACAGTCCTATTGGTTAAAATAGAATTCCCAAAACTCTTTTATAAGGGCTAACTCAGATGGCAGAAACACAATGCAGGCAAGCAGATCAGTGAAGAGGCAAATAGTTCATGCAGGTTTCTCCCTGAAATGCAGTTTGCCTGAGATCCCTGCGTAAAAAAGGCTGCTAGGTTCTGTTTTTAAAAATTTGAGCCCAGTTAGCCACCAAGAGCCCTTCTTAGTAGGTATCTTCTTTCTCAGGATCCACATTCTATAATAACTTTTCACAATTCGGTCAGTCAAGAAATGCTAACTTTCTCTATGTCAAAATACCCACGCTTAAAATCTGCAGAGTTGCTCAGATCTCTGACCTTATAGGAAACATATTGCCTGTTATAATCTGAAGAAAAATTGCATTATGACAAAGGAAAACTATTTTAAATCATGTTGGTATTAATTGAATGGTTTATGGATTTGTGGGACTTTTTCCTGCTTAATGACATTTCATACTCTCAAATTAATGGGTATTTGTTGATGTTGGTTGGTAGTATTATGCCGCACACTTGTAGATACTAACTTCTGATAGCTCCCATGTTTGAGCCATTAATTTATTATGGGTCTATGTATTAGTCAGAGTTCTCCAGAGAAACAGAACCAGTAAGATTTATATATAAGGAAAGAGATTTGTTGTAAGGAATTGGCTCATGCAGTTATGGAGATTGGCAAGTTTAAGGGACAGTGGTGCCAATGAATTCCAAAGGTGGTATGCTAGAGGATTTCTTCTTGCTTGCATAGGCTGTTTTTGTCGTAGTTGTTGTTCTATTTGTGTCTTTGACTGATTGAATGAGGCCCATCCGCATTATAAAGGACAATCTGCTTACTTCAAATGTACTGATTCAAATGTTAATCTCATTGAAAATATCCTCCATAAAATTAACTGTCATAGTCCACTAAGGAATGGATTTGTATAGATTTTTAAAATTTAACTGCATCATTTAGTCCTTATCATAATCCTCTGAAATAGGCATACTAACTATTCTCTTTTAATAAAGAAAATAAAACTTAGAAGTTCAGCAACTTGCTAAAAGTCACACAGCTAGTAAATGGGGAAACTAAGATGTGAAACCAGATCTGTTTGACTCCTATTTTGTGAATAAACTAGAGGATTCTGGACATTAGGGAGGATAAAAATAGAAAAGGAACTAACTTCATTATGAAATGGCACCTGTATGTCTGCAATGTAAAATGGCTAATTTCTCTGTGAACCAAAGAGTTGCTGGTTTGATTCCCAGTCAGGACACCTGCCTGGGTTGCGGGCCAGGTCCCCAGTAGGGGGCATGCAAGAGACAACTACACATTGATGTTTCTCTCCCTCTCCCCTTCCCTTCCCCTCTCTCTAAAAATAAATAAATAAAATGTTTAAAAGTAAATAAATAAAATGGCTATTTCCTCAGACCACTTAATAATTGATAACATTCAAGTATCAAATTTTAATTAATTAATGACCATGTAATTAAATTAGAGTCTTGTATATTCAAACCCCACAGAACATCTCCATGGCTAACATTTTATGGTGAACATCTTTTGGTTTTCAATACCCAACCCTCATGGATTATATGCATCTTTCAGTACAACTTATTTTGGCTGATGTTTTGTTTTGTATTCCCTAAAACTCATTGTATTAGTCAGAGTTCTCCAGAGAAACAGACTAGTAGGATATACACAAAAAGATGATACAGATGATACAGATACAGATAGATATAGATAAATAGATAGATATAGGTATAGATATAGATACAGAGATAAAGATGATAGAGACAGAGGTATAGAGAGATATTATGGAAATTGTCTCACATGATTGATACAGATTCCGAGGATGTCTATAATCTGCTGTCTGCTTGCTGGAGACCCAGGAAAGCTGATTGAGTTCAGTCTGAATCTGAAGGCCAAGGACTAGGGGAGCCAATGATGTCAGTCCAAGTCCACAGGCTTAAGAATCAAGAAGCCAATGGTACAAGTGAGAGCCAGAGTCCAAATGCCAGATAACCAAGAGTGCTGATGTCCAAGTGCAGAAGATAGTGTCTCAACTCAAACAGAGCAAACTCACCTTTTCTCTGTCCTTTTGTTCTATGCAGGACCTCAGGGGATTGGGTGATGCCCACCTGCATTGGTGAGGTCAGTCTTCTTTACTCAGTCTACCAATTAAAATGCTAATCTATTCCAGAAACAAGCTCACAGACACACATAGACATGATGTTTTACCAGCTATCTGAGAATCCTTTTAGCTCAATCAAGTTGACACACAAAATTAACATCACACTCATTACAACATATTAAACAAAATGATATATAGGAAAAATCTACAATGCCAAATACAATTGCTAAAATGTCAGTCTATACACAGACTTTTTTAAAAACTGAAGGGTTCTAACAAGGGGAAGTGCAGTGTGTTACTCCATGTAAAGCAACTACCATATTTTCAGACCATAAGATGCACCCAGGTTTTAGAGGAGGAAAATAGGGGGAAAAGTTTTGAAACAAAAAATGTGATAAAATATATAATAACATGAATAACATAATCTTTCGCCAATGTAAATGTAAATAGAACTCAACAGCAGCATTAACAACCATTATCCCTCCCAAATGGGTGGGGGGTGCGTCTTACAGTCTGAAAAATACGTTATTTATTAACCACTATTTTTATTGTTTGGTGATCAGGAAGCAATATTGCAGTCATTTTACAATCTATTACCTATGTACTTATGTATATAAGTATATACATATACTTTTTAAGTATATAAATTAAGTATGTAAATTAAGTATATAAATATACTTATATTTAAATATAAATATACTTAATTACTTAAATATAAATATACTTAATTACTACTTTAGTTCGGTGTAAGGGAACTGGAGAGGGAATGATGTACTGAAAGAGAACAGAACATGCCACCTCAAGCTATGCCACTTTGGCATATTGATTAGTTTGAATTAAAGTTACTTGAGAAACAGCTGGTGCAAGGACACTCTAAGCCTCCTTTGTCCCCTTGAAATCCCTTGTGAAAGTTACCCTCCCTGTACCGAGAGGGTAGAAGTCATCCTCGTCACCAGAGATAAGGGATTCAAGACTGAGAAGGGTGCACAAGCAACCTTATTACTTCTTTATTAATTTACTACCCCAAAGCCCAACCCCTTTGTCTTATCAATTCTTCGCAAGTTTATTGTTTCTTTGTCTAAAAAGTATAAAAGCTGCCTGCTGTGGTCACTTCTTTGAGTCCCATAATTTTATGAGTTTCTGGACATTCAAAATTAAATTTATTTTTCTCCTGTTAATGTTTTATGTCAATTTAATTATTAGACAAGCCAAAAAACCTGGACAAGAAGAAGAAAAAAGGTTCTTCCCTTACAGTATCATACTTATATTTCTTATTTTAAGTAATGGGGAAGGAGCTCCAAGGAGGCTATTGTTGCACAGAAAGCTGAGCTTCAGAAATGAACTCGGATGTTAAGAAGGCTATGTGCAATTTTATATCAATAATTCGGGTGGCAGTGAGCATTTACTGATCACCTTGTCTTAAGGAATACAAAGTATCCATTTCTTTTCTTACACCCTGGAAACTAGCAGTTTTTAATTGCTTCCTCATTTGGGGGACTTGATTTCCTTGGAATCACAAGTGTCAATAGACACACAAAGTCAAAAGATGGCTCATTTTTCCCTTCGGTGTCAGCAAGCACCTTGGCGGCCAGCAGGCCTTTGTAATGCTGCCAAAACTCCTCGGGAAGGCTGGAAATGCTGTAAGAAATGTGGTTTGCCCAGATGCGGGCTGCCGGGACTCAGTAGCCTAGAGCAGTGATTTTCAGCCTTTTTCACCTCATGGCACACATAAACTGATTACTAAAATTCTGTAGCACATCAAAAAATGTATTATATTTTTTGCCAATCTAACAAAAAAAAGTAAGTATTATTTTGACTCATTCACACCAGATGGCTATTCTTGTGTTGGCTACTGTCATTTTTCTTTTAAAGGTTTCTTTTTTGTTTTTCTTAAAGAGTTTATTTATTCATTTTTAGACAGAGGGGACGGCAGGGAGAAAGAGAGGAAGAGAAACATCAATGTGTGGTTGCCTCTCATGCACCCCAGGCATGTGCCCTAATTGAGGATCCACCCGGCCAGGGCTCAATCTAATGAGCCACACCAGGCAGGGCTGCTGTCATTTTTTTATTTGACAGTGTAAGGGAAAAGAAGTCAGTGCCCCTGACTAAGTAGTCAGGTATTGCATGTTTTAAAAGTTCTTGTGACACTAGTTGAAAATCACTAGCCTGAAATAATAATAATAACATTAACTCATTAGTGTCACTCTCAAAAAAAAAAACACCACTGGCCTAGAGTAACAATTTCCTAATATTTACTGCATGCTAGGCAAGTACTAAGACTGTATTAATTGTTCAAATACAGAAAGTCCTGATTCTTCTCCCCTGGGGTCAGAAGTGGACACCAACATGGACGCACAGTAGGGCAGCTCTCACAAGGGGACAAAGTGCCTGGTGCAGGTGGTAAGACCTTCTGTTCCACTGCAGAAGACTTACACACCGTGCTATGGACAAACAAGGTCGCTGCTGGGAACTTTGAGCAGGGGCTCGAAGTTGCAGAGACATCATTTGATGACACTTCAAATTTAGACCTTGATGCTGTCAAGGATACAAAAAAAAATCATTCTTCATAGATAAAGAGAATGATAGTAGAGAAGCTGCTATTGCTTAAAATCCGTCATGTCTCCATTTGGAAACATATGAGCTGAAGGAAAGTCTATTTGTTAATAAATTGGTACATAAAGTTGGATCTGCTTAAGACATGTAGAGGATAAGGAAGGCGTCTGCTTCAAAACCTCTGTATTTTATTTTATTTTTTATTTTTTTATTGTTGTTCAGTTACCATTGTCTGCCTTTTTCCCCATTGCTCTTATAAATGAAAAAGTTTGTGATTCTCTGTTTTTAATTCAAATAGATATAATATAATGGATTTTATTAATAATCTTACCTACCATTATCTCTGTTCTTGAGGAGGAAAGATTATAATGTTGATGTCAGTTTGCAACAATATAAAGTAAATTTCTACTTGTCCAATCAACACATTAAGGTGCCTAAATATATAAACACTCATCACACTTTAAAGAGAGGCTGATACAAACTTTCTGACACAAACATATGTTTTTCTCTCCATTGGAGAAAAAAGGTTTTCACCGGTATGAATGCAAACACACACACACACACACACAGACATGTGTATAACCTTGAATTTTCAAACTAAGGAACAAATATTTAGAACGTGGATTATCTTCCATATGTTATATGTTAGTTATTTCCCTCATTGAACGTGCCAATATAAAAACTGAAGCATAATCACATAACACACGTGCTCTCTTCTCCCACATTTAGATTTGTGGTGTCTAAACTGTGCAGATACTAAAACTTTTGTTTCTTTCCTTTCTTTACAAAGAAATACTAAAATACACAATTCCTTCAGGTACTGTAATATGATGAAGACAGACCACAGCTCATAATTGTTACTGATGGGGAGACCTTATTGCAATGAAAATGAGCTTACCAGCTGCACGTGGCAACTAGAATGAGTCTCACAAACATAAACTGAGCATCAGAAGCCAGACAAAACCAAACTGTAGGATTTAGGGACATTTGCTTCAGTGATAAAACTATAAATAAAAATAAGGAAGTGACTTCCCCTAAAATGATTGTGGTTTCCTTTGTGGAGAAAGGAATAAATGACTAAGAGGGCCATAAAAGCCATTTCTGGAACACTGGCAATGTAAGTAAACTGGTGTTTGCTTTGTAATAAATAGATGAGAAACGAACTGTGCTTCTGGATGCGTGCACTGTTCTGAGCTTCACGGCAGGCTGGAAAGCTGGAAAACATAATTTGTGGACCCCATTACAAGAGCATTGAAAAAGACTAATACTCTCTGGTGCTCAAATTCCACCTTTGGAAATCCACTCTATAGATGTAATCTCTCTAAAATGTCTTATTCTTAATGACATTCACTATAAATTTATTAATATTTTGGAAATTAATACAACCTAAAATCCAACAATAAGTAAAATGGCTGAAAGAAGCTGTGTTTTCTAATTATAAAAATAGCAAAACTTGACTATATTTTACAAATACATAATCTGAGGAATTAAGGCCTGAAAGACATTCAATAAAATGTTAAAAGTAAGTTTGGGGAGTGGGGTTATAGCTGATTTCTTTTCTTCTTCATATTTTACCTAATTTATTTATTTTTCTCTAGTTATCACTTATTAATTTAACTTGTATACCCTCACTGAGGGACATTGTTTCTTTGCTTTTAGAGACAGAGGAAGGGGAGGAGAGAATGAGAGAGTCACCCATGTAACAGAGAGACATCGATTGGTTGCCTCTCACACACACTCCAAACTGGGAACCAAACCCACAACCCAGGCGCGCGCCCTGACGGGAATCAGGCCCACAGTTCTTCAGTGCATGGGACGGTGCTCCAACAAACTGAGCCACACAGTCAAGGCTAATTTAATTTTTTAAATAGACTGCTGTCCAATTTGGGAAGAAATTTAATACAATTGGGACTTGTCTTATTTATATTTTCCTGTGCAAGATGTTGTCATTTCAAAAGCCTTACTTCTTCAAAGCCTCCTCCAAACCCCATAAAGAAGAATTATCAGTCCTTGGTCAAGTGAAGGAATAGAGGCACATGGCACTTAAGTAACTTGGCCTACAGTGCACAATCACAAAGTACGGGAGCCAGGATTTGATTCTATTCTTCTTAATTCAAAATTCTGAAATTCATTAAATTCCCCTTATCTCTATGTAGGATTACACAAATATGATTGGCTATAAATAAGAATAACAGTAACTAAATCCCTCTAAAAAATATAGCAGCAAAGTCCAATGGTGATATCCAGATTCACTGGCAGCTATCATAGCAGCCAGTAACTCTCAACATTTTGTGGGGAGGATTCCGATGCATGGAAGAATCTTCTGAAAAACAGGAAAAAAAGCATACGCACATGCACACATGTGCGATTTTTTCCACGTAATTTCAGGGGGTTCATGAAATCTGTGAGTATCTGTCCAGAAAGCATTCAACCATGTAAAATGAGAAAGAGACATTTACTGAAGAAGGTACAAGATATCATCGTACACAGGACAATGATGCCTCAGTCCTTTTCAAAGTAGGCACCTTGGGACCTCACACAGTTCTCCCAGCATCATTAGCAACCGCAGCACAATGTTCCTTCTGCTCTGATAGCAGAAGCCATGGAACAAATTTTTCCATGACATGTTTCATGCCAAGATCCTGCATCAAAATCTCAGACACAGTAGTTTTAGGAATCCCCAGATCAGCTTCCAGTTCTTGCACTGTCAGTCGCCAACCTTTGTTGATTGCAGCCGGTACACATTCAACTTTCTCAGGTATTCTGTTTGTTACAGACCTTCCAGAATCTGAATCACTCCCAGATTCTCGACCATCTCTAAAGTGTTTGTGCCACACTTTTACTTGCACTGCACTTGTTGTATTATCCCCAAATACGTTCTGAATCATCTGAATAGTTTCCACAGAGGAATGTTTAAGTTTAATGCAAAATTTGATGCAGATTCATTGCTCTGCAGTCAATGAGCTCAGTTTTGAATGTGCTAGTCACACAGTACATGCTTACTCAATGGCGTCTACCACCCCCACTGACTAGCACAGTGAAGTCATCATTGTTCATGCATGCACATTCCAGTCCACTCTCCTTGGCTGCCAGGTTACATTGATATCATGCAAACCATTCTTATTATATTAACAATGGCTGAACTTTTTCCAGACAGACCTGCTTTTATACCCCTGGTTCTAAACCCTGCCTCCATGAACACAAATTCCAGAGAGCAATAGACTAAGATTGAATATCTGAATGTCTGGGGAAAGGCAGTTTAATTAAGTTGAAAGGAGTTAGAACAAACTTCTGTTTCTTTAACTTCAATAAAATTCCACAACAAATTGAGTAGGAACAGCCCCATTGGTTGACAACTCTTCCTTCCTTCCTTTCTATACTGTGCAAAAAAGAAACTGAAGGCTTTCTTTGTAATTTTTCCTTCCCTAGGCATAGTTCTGGACCCATTTGGATGAAAATAGAAATATAGCAAGACAAGGCTGATGAGACCAGCTTTGAGGTTGGTCTCCAGGCATGAGACCAAACTATCTTGCTCAGATCTTCCCTGGCAAATGGATATGAGATACTTGAAGGAGAGAACAAAAGAGACCCTCAGAACCCTGACATGCTCCACACCATGCATTCCAGGAAGCTCCCAGCCCACCACACTGGGCCAGATCAACATTCATACATGTTTGGCAATATTTTCTCACCCTAGCTCCTTGTCCCAACACATGCTCATTGGATTATGACTCTAAGCCCATTTATGTTGTCCCTACTCTAACACACCAGCTCCCAGACAGAAAAGCTCACTTAAAATTTGGTGATATTTAAGGTTATAAATATAAATATCTGGAATCCCACACATCACAGAATGAGCCGACTACCATGTGCTGTAAGACAGTTGGGGCACCAGGGTGAAGTGCATGACCTGATGTTTGTTCCCTCTGCTGCCCTGACCTGCATCCCTATTGTCTACTCCAGTGCTGCATCAGACAGGGTCCAGGGCTCTGACAGAAAATATGGGAGGGCCACAATAAAATTCAGAATTAACATTTATGAATTCCTTACTGCTTTCAAATATCTTACCAAATGCAAACTGTGAGACCTCAATTTATAGGTGACAAAACTGAAGCTCAGATAAGTGAAGTGACTTTCCCAAGCTCACACTGGCCTTGGCTCTTGCCAAGAAAACAGAGCATTTGGCTGGGAGCCTTATTGAAATAAGCCATCTAACCATAACCAGTGTGCCTATAATCAAAGACACTGTCAGTTTATGAGCTTAAAAATCAAGATAATGCTTGGATGAAATCAAGATAATAGGCAACAATACTTTACAAATGGATCCTTCCCTAACTCATCCTCCATCCGTCTTGAGAACTTAAGCATGTTAACAATTAATTGCATGACAGTCTTACCCAAGGTTTCTATGCTTCTGTTTTATATATACAATGGGGAAGGTAATATCAGACTCTTTCTTACTTCCCAGGCTTATACTAGCAGTAAATATAAGTCACGTGGGTGAGACTAATTAAACAGGATTTCCATGGCAATGCCTTGTTTGGCTCAGGCACACAGAAATTGAGTTGGATTATGAATTCTGAGCTGGCACAATGAGAGAATGAATAGAGACTTTGCTTGCATAATAAATAAGAAAAGGATTTCAAGGTTATAAAACATAAATGCTTCATACAGGATATCTCTCACTTTCATTTTGTCACTGTCCTAATGTTCTTATTTAGTTATTTTATTATATTTTCTCATATAAATCCTCATAATATGTCTAAATCTTTTTGGAAAAAATAATCAGGAATTTTTTTAACATTGTGACAGACACTAACTAAATGCTCATTGATCTCTTTAACCTATTTTAAGAATTCAGGGGAAACTATCTTGACCAGCCTTCCTTGCAATTAGTTTGGTGTCATGTGACCAATCCTGGACAATGGAATGTGGATAGGAAGCAACAAAGGCCACATTCAGGCATCCCTGCGGGATCAACCCTGCTCTCTCTTCCCTTGCAAAGCGATCAAGGGTGACACAGATTGAAAGCAGCTCTGTGAAAAAAATGGAATCATCTATATCTACCTGCAGACTAAATGTAAGATAAACTGTTTTTGTATTATTATTGAGAGTTTGAGATTATTGTTATAGCAGTTAGCATTGCTTATCTTGATTATGTGGTAAGAAAATTCATATCATTCTACTTTTTAAGACCAGCAAAAAAGAGGTAGAAAAAAATAATGTTTGAAACCTTAGTAAATACTTATACAAATTCATGGGTCATTAAGCCCCATGTTTCAGTTTCTGGCCGAGCCCCTAATGTGATACCGTGTTACTCATTCCTGTTTCCATAGAATTGGCTTTTTGTTTCAAGAAGCTGACAATATCCTTTTAATATCTTGGGTTTTTTAGATGGTTGTGTGGTACTTACTCCACCACCCACCCACCCACTCAAAGAAGATGTACTTACAACCTATTCCCCAGAACCTGTGAATTTGAACTTAGTTGGCAAAAAAATGTCTTTGAAGATATAATTAAAGATCCTCAGATGACAGCATTGTGGATCACTTAAGTGGTTCTAAATCTGGTGACAAGTACCTTATAAGAGATAGAACAGGAAACAACACAGACAAAGAGGAGAAGTCCATGTGAAGAAGGAGGCATGGATTGGAGTTATGCCATCGTAAACCAAGGAATGCCATGGAGCCACCAGAAGCTACAGGAGACAAGGAAGGATTCTCCCCTAGAGACTTCAGAGGGAGCACAGCCCTTGATTTTGGACTTCTGGCCTCCAGGACTACAGAAGAATATGTTTTTGTTGTATCAGGCCACTGAAATGTATGGTAATTTGTTACAGCAGCTCTAAAAAACTAATTCAGGGGTCACCTTCCCTAAAGATTGATTAAAGAGTACAATTCAGTGTCCCCAGATGCCCCTTAACTTCTACAGACAATCTAATGGACCCTTTTGTCATAATGGCTTTTATTGCTAATCACTACTGAAAATAAGCCAGAGAGAGCCAAAAGTAGTAACCATGGAGAAATCACAAAGAAACCTATAAAAAGTTTTCGTGTGTGTGAACATTCAGCTTTGTACTCTCTGATGTCCCTGAAAGGCTCGACGAACCTCTGCTTTACATATATTGGTGAGAGGGAAGCTCCCCGGACAGCCCCCACCTCAGTGATCTCCAGTTTTTTTATCATATGCTCATATTTATTGGTGATCTTTTTAACACACATCCCCATGAATGCTTGTCTTCATTTATATTTTTATTGTTAGAAAACATTCTTAACACAAAATTTACCTTTTCAACCATTTTTGAGTGTACAGTTCACTTGTAAGTACATTCACAGTGTTATGTAATCATCACCACTCTGTGTTTCCAGAAGTTTTTCATCATCCCACAGAGATATTTTGTAACTAGTAAGGAATAATTCCCCATTTCCCTCAGCTCCTGGTAACTTCTATTATGCTTGCTGTCTCTGTGAATTTTCTTATTTTATATAATTCATATAAGTAGAATTATACAATATTTGCCTTTTTGTGTCTGGCTTATTTCACTTAGTGTAATGTTTTCAAAGTTGATCCATGTTGTATTATGTATCAGAATTTCATTCCCTTTTAAGGCTGAATAATATTCCATGGTATGTATATACCACATGTTGTTTATCCATTTATCTGTTGATGGATATTTGACGGTCTCCACCTTTTGCCTATTGTATACAATGCTGCTATCAATACCAGGGCACAAATATCTGTCTGAGACCTTGTTTTCAGTTCTTTGGGATTTGAGGTCTTCCTGGAAAAGTTCAGCCACTGTTAATATGAGAATTGTTTTTACCTCATTGACGTAACCTGGCAGCCAAGGGAAGGACTGGACAGTGGGGGACTAGAATGTGCGTGCTTGAGCAATGACGACTTCACTGTACTAGTCAGTAGGGGCAGTAGACGCCCTTGAGTGAGCATGTGTACTGTGGGGCTGTCACACTCAAAATGACTGAGCAAGCAGAGTAATGAATCTGCATCAAATTTTGCATTAAGCTGGAACATTCCTCTGCGGAATCTATTCGGATGATTCAGAAAGGTTTCAGGGACAATGCAAAGAGTGCAGCACAAATAAAAGTGTGGCACAAATGCTTCAAAGACTGTTGAGAATCTATTGAAAGTGGTCCACATTCTGGAAGGCCTGCAACAAGCAGAACACCTGAGAAAGTTGAACGTGTGCAGGCTGCAATCAACAAAGTTCAGTGATTCACGATGGGAGAACGAGAAGCCGATCTGGGGATTCCAAAAGCTACTGTGTCCGAGATTTTGATGCAGGATCTTGGCATGAAACCTGTCATGGCAAAATCTGTTCCTTGGCTTCTGCTGCCAGAGCAGAAGGGACATGGTGCTGCGGCTGCTAATGACTTGATGTAAACCGCTACCAAGGAACCAGATTTCCTCAAGGACATAACTTGAGATGAGGTGCCAAGATGTCTACTTTGAAAAGGACTGAGGTGTCATTGTCCTATGTACAATGTTTCTTATATCTTGTATCTTCTTCAATAAATGTCTCTATTTTACATAGCGTGTGGATGGATACTTTCCGGACAGACCTTGTACCTAGAAGTTGAGTGCTGGATCATATGGTAATTCTATCTTTAACTTTTTGAAACACCCATACTATTTTCCACACCTGTTGCACCATCTTACATTCCCACCAACACTACACCAGGGTTCTAAAAATTCTCTCCGTCCTAACCAACGTTTGTTATTTTCTATTATTTTGATAATAGCCACACCTAACCAGTGTGATCATCTCTTTTTATACACGGGCCCATATATTAGTAGTCTTTATTAACTATGAAACAATCAACAATTAGAAAATTTTAAATAATTATAATAAAATAATTACATTAAATTTAAAATAATTAAAAATAAAAAATTAAATTTGGAAAGATAAAGTTAATATAATCTATATTTTAAATAAATTTAAATTTTATTGATTAAAGTTTCTTAGAACATTGTATTTACTCTATAAATTTAATATTAGTGTTAATGATTTTAGTGTACACAAAGTGGTTAAATGCACATGTGTACACTATGACATTTTTAAATTTTAATTCAACATTTTTTGATATTACTTAGTTTTAATGTTTGTCATTGGAGAAAAGTTTCTTACACAAATATTTGGATCCACATGGAAAAATTATACCATTGGTTGTAAACCCTGGAATTTGTTTTTCAATTTTATCTACAAATTTTCAATATTTTTTATTAAAATACATGTAAATTTTCATCTTTCTGACATTAGTCTATACCCTTATAAAAATGAATAAGAAGGTATTGCATTTTCTTCTTATCACCAGTTAGTTTCAAAATTTACTAAAATTATATTTGAAAAATGTTTTTTAAACAAAATTTTACTTTCCAATTTTTAACAGTCTAGATATGAGAAAATTTGATGTGACACATTTACAATGTTTTTGACAATAAAATTATATGACAATGGAAACAATTTCAAAATGTTTTGTACATAGTAGGAGTTTCTTTACAAAAGCAATTACTTTCTTCTTCATTGTTAAAACATCACTTTAAACTTGGGAGATGAATTAATATTTTGGACACATTAAAATGTGTTCATGTTTTCAAAACTGCCTGCTGTGCCCTACTGGCAATAGCCACTTGCCATCACAGGAAAGGATTGCAAATTTGGAACACGTGTCTCTTTAAAAATATATATGGATCTTTTGATTTGGCCTTTCAGGAACCTTAGGGTATAATCCCAGCAGTGGAATTGCCAGGTCAAAAGGCACTTCCATTTTTAGTTTTCTGAGGAAATTCCATACTGTTTTCCACACTGGCTACACCAGTCTGCATTCCCACCAATAATGCACTAGGGTTCCCTTTTCTGCACATCCTCTCCAACACTTGTTGTTTGTTGATTTGATTATGATGGCCATTCTGATAGGTGTGAAGTGGCATCTCATTGTAGTTTTAATTTGCATCTCTCTGATGGCTAGTGATGCTGAGCATCCTTTCATATGTCTCTCGACCCTCTGTATGTCGTCCTTGGAGAAGTGTCTGTTCACATCCTTTGCCCATTTTTTAATTGGGTCATTTGTCTTCCTGAAGTGAAGTTAAATAAAGTCATATAAAGAAGTTGGACTTCTTTATATATTTGGAAATCAAACACTTATCCAAGTTATCATTTGCAAATATATTTTCCCAAACAGTTGGTTCCCTTTTCATTTTGTTGATGTTTTCTTTAGCCATGCAGAAGCTATATATTTTGATGAAGTCCCATTTGTTTATTCTTTCCTTCATGTCCCTTGCTCTACAGGACATATTGGTGAAAATATTCCTGTATGAAATATCTGAGATTTCCCTGCCAATGTTCTCCTCTAGGATTTTTAGGGTATCATGACTTATATTTAAGTCTTTTATCCACCTTGAGTTTTATGTTTGTGTATAGTGTACAAACAAGCAAGCAAAATATAACCAGAGACGTTGAAATAAAGAACAAACTGACAGTAACCAGAGAGGAGGAGGGAAAGGGATAATGGGGGAAAATAAGGGAGGTGGCATCAAGGAACTTGTATAAAGGACCCATGGACAAAGCCAAGGGAGGTAGGATTGAGGGTGGGAGGCAGGAAGGGATGGAATGGGGGAATAGTGAGGCAGAAATGGAGACAACTATACTTGAACAACAATAAAAAACAAATAAAATAAAGTAGACCAATCATTTTCATTATTTGTTACATAATAGCCATCCAATATTTCATTTAAAAATAAATAAATAAATAAAAATTAAATATGTATGGAAAATACATCTCTAAGTCAAACAACTCTTTAGTATTTTGCCCTGAAAAATGTCATGAAACTATGTGGTACAAAAGATTTCCATAGTCTTTTCCCATCTCTTTACAAAATCTCCTATTTTATTTTGTTTCTGTAAAACTAAGCACATTGGTTATGTCCTGTATCATGGGAAAGGCAATACTTCAGGGTAGGATTGTAGTAAATGAATGAGGGCACTGCTTGGTGGGATTCCTACATACAATAAAGTGCAAAAATGACCACAAGATGTCCCTCCTTCTAGCTTTTGAAATGTGACCTTGCAATGTGACTTCACAGCTCCTTCCATCAAAAGATAGAAACTACCACCTGCCTTTGAATTTGGGCCACTTTGTGACTTCTTTTGAAAAATAGAGTGTGGCAGAGTCATCATGGCTCCAGTTTCTTTTTTTTTTAAGTATATTTTACTGATTATACTATTACAGCTGTCCCATTTCCCCCTCTTTATTCCCCTCTGCTCTGCACCCCGCCTTCCACCAGCATCCCTGACCCCTTAGTTCATGTCCATGGGTCATATGTGTAAGTTCTTTGGCTTCTCCATTTCCCATATTATACTTAAGCTCATCCTGTCTATTTTGTAAATACTATTTATGCTTCTTATTCCATGTACCTTTTCCCCCATTCCACCCCCTTCACCTCCTCGTTGATAACCCTCCATGGGAACTCCATTTCTGTGATTCTGTTCCTGTTCTAGTTGATTGCTTAGTTTGTTTTTGTTTCTGTTTTAGGTTCAGTTCTTGATCGCTGTTAGTTTGTTGTCATTTTACTGTTCATAGTTTTGATCATCTTCTTTTTCTTAGATAAGTCCCTTTAACATTTCATAGAATAAGGGCTTGGTGATGATGAACTCTTTTAACTTGACCTTATCTGGGAAGCACTTGTTCTGCCCTTCCATTCTAAATGATAGCTTTGCTGGGTAGAGTAATCTTGGATGAGGTCCTTGCCTTTCATGACTTGGAATACTTCTTTCCAAGGTGCTTGTAAGGTGTTTTTTGAGAAATCAGCTGATAGTCTTATGAGAATGCCTTTGTAGGTAACTGTCTCCTTTCCTCTTGCTGCTTTTAAGATTCTCTCCTTATCTTTAACTTTGGCTAATATAATTATGGTGTGCCTTGGTGTGTGCTTCCTTGGGTCCATCTTCTCTGGGACTTTCTGAACTTCTTGGACTTCCTGGAAGTCTATTTACTTTGCCAGATTAGGGAAGTTCTCCCTCCTTATTTTTTCAAATAAGTTTTCCATTTCTTGCTCTTCCTATTCTCCTTCTGGCACCCCTATGATTCAGATGTTGGAATATTTAAAGATGTCCCAGGGGTTCCTAAGACTGTCCTCATTTTTTTTTGAATTCTTCTTTCTTCATTCTGTTCTGGTTGAATGTTTTTTCTTCCTTCTGGTCCACTCCATTGATTTGAGTCTCAGTTTCCTTCCCATCACTGTTGGTTCTCTGCATATTTTTTCTTTATTTCACTTAGCATAGCCTTCACATTTCCCTCTATTTTGCAACCATACTTAGCCATTTCTGTGAGCATCCTGATTACCAGTGTTTTGAATTGTGCATCTGATAGGTTGTCTATCTCTTCATCACTTAGTTCTAATTTTGGAGCTTTGATCTGTTCTTTCCTTTGGGCCATTTTTTGTCTTGGAGCACCTGTTATGTTGTAAGGGCCAAAGCTTTAGGTATTCACCAGGGTGGGTCCTCCCACATCACTGGGCTGTGGCACTATATGTGGGGGGAGTGGTTAGAGAGGGAACAATGCTGCTTGCCCAGGGCTCTCGGAAGGTTTTCTGTCACTTCCCCCAAATACCCACAAGCAAATTGGGCCTTTCTGGTGCTGATTCCCAGGTGAGTGGGTTTGTGTATGTTCTAGGACACTGTGGGTCTCTCCAATGAACTCTCCTATGAGGCTGGGAGTTTCTCCTGCCACCACAATCCCCACAGGTTTTTACCACCAGAGGTTTTGAGGCTTTATTTCCCCATGGTGGAACCCTGGGTTGCACGGTCCCCAGTTGTTCCTCCCAGTTTATCTGCATGCAAATGTGGGACCGCCCAGTCCTCCAGCCACTGCCTTGCCATATCTCCTCTCTACCCCAACTGCCCATATTTGCCCCTCCTACCAGTATAAATGAATGTTTCTTCTTTAACTCCTTGGTTGTCAGACTTCAATACAGTTTGATTTTCTGGCAATTCTCGTATTTTTTGTTTTTAAATTTATTGTTGTCCTTTTCATTGTCCTACCTACGCCTCCATCTTGGCCATAAGTCCTCATGGCTCGAGTTTCAAATCATGTTGTGGAACTTGGCCACTGAGTGATCAAGCAGGGGCTTCTTAGACATACAGATCCCTGGGTTTCTCTCCCAAAGAATCTGATTCATTGATCCAAGGATCCACATTTTTATCCAGCATGAGAAGTAATTCTAGATCAGGAAGTCTTTAGATAACATTTCAGAAAACCCTCTGAGTCTAGACTAAGGAGCAGCCTTAACTCCAAGCCTATTAAAAGAATCAGAAAATATATATAAACTAGTGTTCATTCATGGCCTGAAATGTGGGCCACCTTTGCAGAATTCCTATGTTTGACTCTAGTCTTGATATTTTACTAGCTTTGTGATCTTGGATAATTCCCCTAACCTCTCTGAGCTCCACTTTTCTTATTTATAATATAGTAATTTTATCTAGCTCTTAAGTCTATGGCAAGAATGAAATGAGATATTTGTATACAGCACTTAAAACCTGGTAGATGTTCAAATATTTGTTACACTTATTATTACATGATTATATTTAAGTACTTATTCTTGTCAAAGGGCTAATTTACATTTCTGAATACCTCTAAATCTCTTAATGGAAACTCTACCTCACACAAAGTCAGGGTCTGGAATCAGTCAAACCTTGGGCCCTTTCCATCATTTATTAGCATGTGCATCTGTGAAACAGGTACATGCAGACCCATCTGGTATTTGGCGCTGATACAAAAGGAGCAAATTTGGTTTTGCTGGTCTCACATTATCAAAAGCTTACCTGTGAGTAAAGAATGAACTAAACCATATGAGGCCACCAAAGAACAGGTCAGGGGCATGAGGCCCAGGGAGTTATTTGGGAAGCTGGTAAATGCATTGTCCCTTCTCTACTACCTCTTTCAAGACCTAAGCCAGGGTCTCCTGGCCCCCCAGCTGAAAAAGTACAACTGTTTTAACTGCTCCCTCTATGTCTTGCTCCTCAGTTCCTCTCCCCACTCAGCACACCATGGCCAAAGTTACTTAGCTAAAACCTGCTTGCCTCACATCACACTCCTGGATAAAAATCTCCAGTAGCTGCTCCTATTGGGTCCAATGTAAATGCTTCATTCTAACTATAGTAGGCTTCACCCTTCCACACACATGAAATTCCTCTCATTAAGAACACGAGCAATGCCCTCAATGCCAGAGGTGGGGTGAGGGTGATGCTTTCCTGAACATTCAGTAGCTCAAGTTAGATGGCTTGGAGTCAGCAAATTTCCCCACACCAACACACATTACATCTAATTTCATTGCATTCTAGCCAAAATAAAACAAAACCCTTTCAGTTAACTTGTAATAATAATAAATCTAGTATAGCTGTACATTTCCCCTGTTTTGTTATTTTCATTGGCTATATTTTATTCTTATTTTTATGACAATATTTTCTCTAATGCTTTTAAATCTCTTTCATTTTTAAGGCAGCCTCCAGAACTGGAAGCCCTGGTTATTGTAAATAGTCACTTGCTTGGACAGATTCTGACTTCTGACCTCCCATCATTATGCCCCGTGGCTTACTTCAGGATTGGAGGGTGAGAATCTCCACAAGTGAGCTGTCCATAGTGGTAAGCGGATGCCTAGACTCCATGAAATGTGACAAGAGTTGCCTTGCATTTCTCAGAGCATGAATAAGAACAATAAGAACTGTAAACATTGAAAAACTTGCCTTAGATGCCCCTGGTATGAGCATTTTTCCTGAGACTGAAGTTTTCCTTCCCATGGTTTATAATCTTTCCATTGTGGTAGGATTGCCGTGGAGAAAGAGAGATTGGAATCCTGAGGGGAGGGGAGACTGGCTTGGTTGGTCCTGAGAGAAAATATCTGTGCTGTGTCCCCAGCACCTCCACTGAGACGGCAGGCAACGGGAAGCTTTACACCACGTGGGCTGCGTCACCTTATTTCCCTACTGTTAGAGGTTCCTCTTAGGCAGGATCCTCTATGAGGGAATCTGGAGCTGTCTACAGACACCTCATAATGCCTGTTAACTTTTCCTTTTTGAAGTTAAAATCTCATTTAATTGACTGTTAGCCTTTCAATTAAGGCACCTTGTCAATTCATGGAGATGGAGTCAAACTGAAGACCCCTGAAAAAGTAACCTAGGATCTGAAAAAAAAAGACATTAAAAATGTTCTTATTGTTACTGTTAGTGACGGTCTTGCTTTGTTCCTTTAAAAGATTATATGGGTCCTTAATATTTCAGGAATCTCTGAGAATTATTTATGGAGAAGCAAATATATTTTAACATTTTTAGCAAAGGAGAAAAGACATAAAAGCCAGTCCAGGAGAGGACCATCCTTATTTCTTCTCTGGCTCTAGCTGAAAACATAGCAGTTAATCTCAACTAAAATATTTCTCAAAATGTCCAAGGAGCAAATACTCAAATCCAAAGCTTATTAAAGTCTTTAAATGGAATGCACATCTAAATCAGAACATATTATAACTTCTAAGCCTCCATCTTCAAAAGAACTATCCAGTTCAGCTTTTTGGCCACCAATGTCAAGCTTCAGGGTACATAAGAATAGCATGAAGCACATATTTAAAATGCATATTCCTGGCTTCAACACAGAGATAGCGACCCAGGTGGCTTTAATACAGACAGGACAAGACCACAGTTTGAAAAAAAATCCTTTAGACTTTAAAAAAAAACTAAAAAATGATTACTAAATACCACTCATTATATCTGTTACAGAGCTTGTCAAGGAAGCATTGTTAAGTCTTCCAACCAGACCAAAACAAAAAGGAACTATCGCGTGGCTAGCTATGTCCCCTCTCCTTTAGGAGGAAAGCAAAGCCTCCATCCTGAAAGAATTCCTCTGAGGTCTTCTTGGCCTGAATTGGTCTAATGGCCAATGATAGCTGCAAAGGAGGCTGTGAAATCTGGGAACAAGATCCTGCCTAAAAACAAGGTGGAATGAAGATTAGACAATCACAGTGCTACCTCAAAAGGGAAGGAGGCAAACATAAGTTGAATATCTACTATATGGAAAGTTCTGAAACAAGTACTTTCACATTTTTAAAAATTCTCATTTAACATAATACTCCTAACTCCAGAATAAACAGATCTTCTTGCTTTTACCATGTTCCCTCTGATCTCTTTCAGTTATCACAGAAGTCATCACTGCAGACCCCTTTCTAAAAGATTGCCTATTAAAAGTTTTCATTTAATGTAATTTTAATCACTCAGAACTGAGTTTTAAATTTTGTCTCTTAGCTATATTATATTTTATTTTCTTTATTGAGGTTCCTTGTACTCTTTTGTTTATTTTTGGCAGTAAGAGAAAATTTTTATGTAAATGGAGCATAATACTTTTAATCTATTAGAGATATGAATAAAAGGAACCAAATCCCTTCCCTGTTATTCCAAAGATTAAAAAAATTAAGACCCTCCCAATGCAGCTATTCTGTGGTATATGGTGATTGCCCTGAGAGATTGGCAGATCAAAATTTTCTTTTTGTTCTCAGTTTTTTAAAGTATATGGAAAGAAAAATGTTTAATAAAATGTGCCCATTAAAATTAAAATATGACAGTCAGGAAATGCAAAGGTGAATATTCTCATAGGAACCTTATCCCACGTACCCTGGCTACACGCGTGATGATCTGTCAGCAGCACTACAGCTTTGGCATTTCTGCTGATCAACCTGACATTCCAGGTCACCAGCTTTTCTTTGTGAAGCTGTAATTTCCTGGACACTAACTGTAAGTGTAGAAGTGAAAAAAATTACCATTGGAATTATTGCTTATTAAAATTCATATTTATTTTTAGTCTCGGCATTTACCTACTTAAAAATATAATTTGGTGTATTCACAAATGTTTAGTTTCCATTACCAGAGGAAATGTTGCTGTGTCAACATGATGCTAAAAACTCTGATCTATTCAGTAAACACTTCAGTCAACATAGCCCCAGATCAAGTCGGAATGGATGGCTGACACAATTGAATTACTGGGACATCCAATCTCACTCTCCTGATAGGAGGCAATTGGTCATGTACCACCTTGATCTTTAACTCCATGGGGTTAAATTCACTGAAGTTTCTGGATCTCTTCACCTCTGTTATCTCTCCCGACCACCACCCTTCCAAGTCGGAGAAGGAAGAGAACGGTAAGATATGCAGACTAAATATTGTGTGCATTGCTCCTTTCCCCAGTCCTGTGCCCTCCTCACAGCTGCAACTCTGACATGGAGACTCCATGCTGAGGAAGTCATTGCCAATCTAGAGCAGCGATTTTCAACTAGTCAAGGGCACTGACCTCTTTCCTCTTAGATTTTCAAATGAAGAAATGACAAAAGCCAACACGATAGCCATTCAGTGTGAAGGAATCAAAATTATACCTATTCTTTTTGTCAGATTGACAAAAAAATATATTTTTGGTGTGACATAGAATTTAATCATTAGTTTATATGTGCCATGAGATGAAAAGGTTGAAAATTGTTGGTCTAGAGCAAGGGTCAACACATCTTCATTTTTCCTAGAAAGGGCCAGTTAGTAAATATTTTCAGCTTTTCAGGTCGCAGGGTCTCTGTCTGAACCACTCAGCTTTGCTGTTGGAGCACAAAAGCAGCCACAGACAGTACCTAGGAAGATGCGTATGGCTACGTTCCAACACAACTTATTTACAAAGATGGGCAGCAGGCCAGGTCACAGTTTGCCAACTCCTGGTCTAGAGAATTCTTTTTATCTGCTCTTTTTTTTATTTTATCAAGGATATATTCTGTTTTACAGTTCAGTAACTCAACACTTTCTCTTTCCCACTGTGTAATCTGCTTCAGTGCCTGAAGCTTAGGGGCAGAGGCCAGCAATGGTCCAAGGACACAGTTTGCTCTAGCAAAGGGCTCTATGAGAGACCCAGGATGGGCCTGCCATAAATCCAAACCCATGCATATTGTATTTTTAATATACACTTTTGTCTAATTGTGTTTCATATCTTGCCACTGTTCTGATTGATTCTAGCATTGCTCCTTTAATCACAAAGCTTCTAGCTCCTACTCCAGATTCCTTAATTTTCCTTTACATTTACCACAACCAAATTTCCCCAGCCATCATCTGCTGAGTATACCTGAATTAGAATACATGAGCAGTAATCCCTGTATTAGTTATCACTGTATAACAAAGCACCCCAAAGCTCAATGGTTTAAAATAACAACTACTTCCCTGGCTGGTGTGACTCAGTGGATTGAGTGCTGGCTCCTGAACTAAAAGGTTATTGGTTCAATTCCTGGTCAGAGCACATGCCTGGGTTGTGGGCCAGGTTCCCAGATGTTTCTCTCCCTCTCTTTCTCCCTCCCTTCCCCTTTCTCCAAAAGTAAATAAAATCATTTTTTGAAAAAGTTAATTAGAATCTTCCTTCCAAGATGGAGTCGCAGGTAGATACACTTTATCTCCTTGCACAACCAAAAGAAGGATAACAACAAATTTAAAAACAAAAAAATACCAGAATTGCCCGAAAATCAAACTTTTGAAGTCCAACAACCAAGGCGTTAAAGAAGAAACATTCATTCAGACTGGTAGGAGTGACGGAGACAAGCAGATGGGGTAGACAGGACACGTGGCAAAGCAGTGGCTGGCAGACCAGGAGGTTCCACATTGGCATGTGGATAACCAGAAAGAACAAACACAGAGAGAGACAAACCATGCAACCCAGGGTTCCACCATGGGGAAATAAAGCCTCAAAACCTCTGGTGGTAAAAACCCGTGGGGATTGTGGCATCAGGAGAAATTCCCAGCCACACAGCAGAGTTTGCTGGAGAGACCCACAGGGTCCTAGAATGTACACAAACCCACCCACCCAGGAATCAGCACCAGAAGGGCCCAATTTGGTAATGGGTAGTAGAGGAAGTAACTGAAAGCAAGCTGAGAGCCAGACAAGCAACCTTGTTCCCTCTCTAACCACTCCCCCCACATACAGCACTACAACCCAGCAACTGTGGGTTTCCCCACCCTGGTGAATACCTAAAGCTTTGGCCCTTACAACATAACAACTGTGCCAAGACAAAGAAATATGGCCCAAATGAAAGAACAGATCAAAACTCCAAAATTAGAACTAAGTGATGAAGAGATAGACAACCTATCAGATGCACAATTCAAAACACTGGTAATCAGGATGCTCACAGAAATGGCTAAGTATGGTTGCAAAATAGAGGGAAACGTGAAGGCTATGCTAAGTGAAATTAAAAAATATATACAGGGAACCAACAGTGATGGGAAGGAAACTGAGACTCAAATCAATGGAGTGGACCAGAAGAAAGAAATAAACATTCAACCAGAACAGAATGAAGAAAGAAGAATTCAAAAAAAATGAGGACAGTCTTAGGAACCTCTGGGACATCTTTAAACATTCCAACATCTGAATCATAGGGGTGCCAGAAGGAGAATAGGAAGAGCAAGAAATGGAAAACTTATTTGAAAAAATAAGGAAGGAGAACTTTCCCAATCTGGCAAAGGAAATAGACTTCCAGGAAGTCCAAGAAGTTCAGAGAGTTCCAAAGAAGTTGGACCCAAGGAGGAACACACCAAGGCACACCATAATTACATTAGCCAAAGTTAAAGATAAGGAGAGAATCTTAAAAGCAGCAAGAGGAAAGGAGACAGTTACCTACAAAGGCATTCCCATAAGACTATCAGCTGATTTCTCAAAAAAAAAAAAAACAACCCTTACAAGCAAGAAGGGGCTGGAAAGAAGTATTCCAAGTCATGAAAGACAAGGACCTACATCCCAGATTACTCTATCCAGCAAAGCTTTCATTTAGAATGGAAGGGCAGAACAAGTGCTTCCTAGATAAGATCAAGTTAAAAGAGTTCATCATCACCAAGCCCTTATTCTATGAAATGTTAAAGAGACTTACCTAAGAAAAAGAAGATGATCAAAACTATGAACAGTAAAATGACAACAAACTAACAGTTATCAAGAACTGAACCTAAAAAAACAAAAACAAACTAGAACAGGAACAGAATCACAGAAATGGAGATCACATGGAGGGTTATTAGCAGGGAGAGGGTGGGGGGAAAATTGAGGAAAATGTACAGGGAATAAGAAGCATAAATGGTAAAAAACAGACAGGATGAACTTACATACAGTATAGGAAATAGAGAAGTGAAAGAACTTATATGTTCAACCCATGGACATGAACTAAGGGGTGAGGGATGCTGGTGGAAGGTGGGGTGCAGAGCAGAGGGGAATAAAGAGGGGAAATGGGACAGCTGTAATAGCATAATCAGTAAAATATATTTTTAAAAGGTAATTCAAAATTAAAAATAAATAAAAATGAAAAATAGAACAACTACTTACTTTTTTGAGTCTGGATCAGCTGGTAAGTTGTCTCCCCTTGCTTTTCTCATAATTTTCTTGCCTATTCTTGGTGTTTATTATTCCAAATGAACTGTTAAAAATTATCTTGTCCAAATTCCCCCCAAAAAAACACAATTTAGGTTTTAATGGTCTCAAACATTTATGAATTTTAGAAAGATTGACATTCATATGACATCAAGTCTTTTCCCCAGGACCATGGTGTACTGTTCCAGTTTTTTTTTAGACCTTGATTTATGTTCTTTTATGAAGTTTTATTGTTGTATTAAAGCAAACCCTGTTTCTTTTATTCTTAATTTTGTTCCTTAGTATTTTACAGTTTGTGTGGCCATCATTACTGGGCATAACTTGGAGGTTTCCCAGATTTCAAAAATTCCTTCTGATTTCAGCTACAGTCTGAAGCCAGCCCTTGCGCACAGAAGGGAATGACAGACCAAAGACAGAGGCGGGCCACTCCAGATTATTAAGCGGCAGTTTAAGAAATAAGGGGACTTACATATGAGGCTTGTCCTGGGTGCCAAAAGACAAGCAGATCTCCACACCCACACACCAGAATCTTAAAAGTTTATATAGGGGCCTTAATGTGGTTCAGCCACATGTACTGTCCAGATGGGCTCATTAACACAGTGCTGTCTCAAGGCTGTGTCCTTGCAATGGCTCCTAGTGTGGGAATGAGGGGGTGGTGGGAGGCAGAGCGTACATTCTAAGGACAGATGGTCTAGCGGTGGGTGGTTGAGGAGCCTCTAATTGCCCAGGTCCAGCTCACAGGTCAACTGGTGGTCACATCCTCTCAATGACCTCCTCTGACAGACATTTTCATTTGTCGTCATTCATTATTAATAGACTTGGGGTTTTGCACATTTATCTTATATCCAACCTCTTTATCAAAGTTTAATTTTTGCCAGTGGGAAATGTGACTACAGAAAAATGGTTAGAGAAATGCAATGTTGCTGGCTTCCAGGATAGAAGAGGGGGCCAAAAACCAAGGGATGAGGGTGGCTTTTCAAACTGGAAAAGATAGACACATGATATTTTGTCATCAATCATTATCGAACATTCTTTGAAATCACTACGAGAGAGCCACTATTTGGTAAGAGCCACATTATGAACAGTAACCCTGGCTGGCCTCCCTTCAGAGCATTTGAGAGGACAACTGGGCCATTGAGAAAACAATTCAAAAGGGAAATCCCTAATAGCATCACACATCCATTAAAGTGGCCAAATCCAGAATGCTGACAACTACAAATGCTGACAGACATGTAGAGCAATAGGAACTGTCATTTACTGCTTATGGAAATGCAAAACGGTACAGCCACTTTAGAAGGTGGTTTGGCAGTTTCTTACAAAATTAAACATACTCTTACTATACGATACAGCAATAGTGTTCCTTGGTAGTTACCCAAATAAGTGGAAAATATATGTATACACATACACAAAAGTTTAATTTTAACTTCTAAAAAGTTATACTCCTAGTTTTCAATTCTCATTGTAAAATCTTGTTTTTTCCTTCTCCTTCCTTAATATTCCTTACTATGCTAGTTATCGTGATAAGCATTGAATACTTAGCACAGTGTCTAGCAAATAAAATAGTAAGCACTCATTAAATGTTAGCTATTATTAAGATTTTGATTATATTGATTCACAATAAGTTTATGCTATTCTTTACTGATCATTCTACCCTTTCCTATGAGATATTTTGACTCTATGAGCAGGAAAAAGAAAAACCTGTGTGTAAAACTCTGCAAAACATACCACTTTATATTTCATACTCCTAATACCTTAATACCTATTGAATTCACAGAAGATACGAATAATTTGCCAGTACATGAAACACCACTTATAGTTCTAATTCTAAGATTAAATATATTTAAGACTTTATGCTTTGATCAGCAGTATCAACAAACTGAACTCAGCTTTTATACAAAAGGTGTAACACTCGTAAAAATTAAGCTTTAACTAATGACCACATTAATTAAAGTAGATCTTCCTCATTAAACTTAATGTTGAGAATAAATTCTTTCTAATCCTTATCTTCCTCATTTATTAAGGTACATCTTCCAGTTGATTCCACTTTCCCAAAGTGCTATCATTTTTTTCAGTAATTTTCCTTTTGCACTTCAATTATCTATGCTTGCTTTTAGGCAAATGTGTATATTGTTCTGTGTATTTTTTCCTTTGCGAAAACATACTTTTTTTTAAATCTAGGAAACATAGAAGTTGGACACAAGGAAAAAATGAGAGGAAAAAATGTGGCTGAACAATTAATTTGTGGCTGAATACTGTCCTTCAAATGCCTTTAGATTTGTAACTAACATGTTTATCTACTCAGTTACTTTGCTCAGTGGGCTAGAGAACGCTATTATGAAGCAGAGATTACAAAGCTTAGTCTCATAAATGTTGGTATCATTGTGTTTCTTGGTCAATAGACTCTACCCTTCAATAAAATAATAATAATAAACACAGTAAAGCAGCAGTCTACACAAATTCCTGACTATAATCTTCACTCCAGGTAAGGGCATCAAGGCCTCATGAAGCTGAAGGTCCCACAACCAAGGAATTTGTCGTTTGGCCCCTGCTGAAGCCAAAACCTCTGGATAAGTAAACTTTTAATTTTTACTCAAAATTCTTTATTGGCTTCCCATTGGAATTTTCCCATATCTCAAGCCAAATTCCTACATATGAACCTATACAGAATATATATGGCCCTAGTTGGCTCAAACCAGCACAGCCGCACAGTGAGGCTGGAAGTCATTTAGGGCATGAACAGGCAGTGGATCCAGCTGCTTCAGATGTAAGTCAGGATTTCCTTAGAATCACTCATAAGCGGCTGTTTTTTCTTGGGGAATGGATTGTGCAGCAAGGCCCCAGCACTGTATGTTTGCTGTTAACGGATGCGTAAGTTCTCTTGGGCAACTGGAGTGGTTAAGCTCTTGGAGATAACAAACACTTCTCAAGGATAAGCTAGAGCTGTTGGAGGGAGAGCAGAGAGGGGGCCACGTACTAGTTCATTTCAGTGGAAGTGTTTTCCTTTTCTCAACAAACACAGATCACCGTGGATGCTCAGTGCAGGCGCAAGTCCAGAGATAAGGGTCCACTTTTCCTGAGTTCTTCAGATCTAGGCCCTAAATCCTGGTACCATTTTCCTTGAGAATCTAGGAAAATAGGATGTCAGGATAAGGAGTCTTCAATCTTTCCACACCTCTACTCAGTTATAGTCCTCAAGTACATATCTCTGGTGAGGCCAGCTTTTCTCCCGGTCCAGAAAAGACTGGGAGTTAGGTGCAGGATGTTTTTTGCACACCTTATACAATATGTAATTACATTCAGGATGAGACTGTGTGGAATAGGGAATGGAATCCTGGAGAAATATAAGCAAAGAGGATTGCAGGTTCTCTAAGAAATATACTCCACACATAAGGGTCCCACTGGGCAAATACTCTCTTACTTTGTAAGCCAACACACCCCTGGATACCTATGTGCTAATAAAAATACACCATATGTAAGAAACATGACCTTTGAACTTTTCCTGATAAAGTAATTGAATGCTGACTCCCAACAGATAGACGGAATTGCTCCTTCCTTAGAAATTCAAATATGTGGTCTTGATTATCATAGCAAAGATTTGACAGCTTTAAAACACTGTATTTCTGCCAAGATTATTGCACTTTCTTTTCCTTCCTTCAAAAAATATTATTTTTCCATTCACTTTTCCAGCTGATGGATAGATTAAAGGGGTACTGAGATTTCCAAGACCACTTGGCAGGACAGGTTTGGTGTAAGGGTTGAATGTTTTAAAGATTGGTTTGGGCGCATTTTAATGAACTGGGAAGAGGAAAAACAATTTCTGCATAGATCAGATTTGCAGATTAAAGTCACGCATACCAAACTGTGGGGCTGGTGGTAGTCACCGGGTGCTTGCCTTTTCTTCCCCATCTCTCGGGAACACACCAGTGGAGGGCCAATGCCGAGGGCACAGGGGCCTACAATCAGGTTTTCATCATGCTCCTCACTGGTGGGCTGGAGGCCAGAGGGGACACAGTGGGGGCTAGACTCACAAAGAACAATTATGTGATGAAACACGAAGTTACTTCCTAGATCAAATTTCACCCAAAGGCTGTTAATCTTGATCTCATGAATATATTTTGATAATTTTAAAAGGACACATTTTCTGAGTGCCAAGTTTTAAAAAAAATTTTTAAATTCTGTATTTTAAACATTTCATGCTGATTGTAAAAATCCTGCAATTCAGCAGTAATACATTTTTTTGTGTGAAACACATTTTTTTCACATCTCACCTGTAACGATCAGGGAGGGTACTTGGCAGCAAACAATAGCAACCCCAGATAATTTAGGTAACGAAAGGAAGGCTATTGGGTATGTTACAGAATTAATGGAAAATATTAAGAGAATGCTGCTTAGAAAGCGATCAGGAATGAAAGGTTGGTGGCAGAGGACTCGGCCAAGGTCATGACACTGGACTACTCCAGATAGCATACTACGTCTGCACAGGAGAGCCAACTGCCATGGGTGCCACCTCACTGGACACTCACGGTCCCCAGGACCTTGATTCTATCACTGCCACCACCAAACCATGATTTATTCTGTCTCTATACCTCTGCATCATTCCCTACACATTCAACATTGCAGGTGGCAGTTTCTGAACTAGCTGAGTTGAGGTGTCATCACACCGTAGCTGTCTGTGGTTGAAGAGAATCCATGGTGCCCTTCACCTTTGTAGACTTATATAAAGGAGCTCTTCCCTAAGTAAAGAGATCTAGACACTGTGGTGCTAAGCAAGTAAACTCAACGATCAACTCTAATTTTTCCCATCAATATATCCATCCATATATCCTCTAAATCACCTGCTAATACTTTATTCAGTATCCACAGTGAACATATCTATCTATCCACAAGAAAATATCTATTCATCTCCATTTCTTTTCTATTTATCAACTTTCTCACTAATTGGTTCCCTCTATTAATCGTTCTCATCTTTTTCTGTATTTTTCCTCTATTTCTTTACCTAGTAATATCTTATTCCCTCCTGCACTGACAACACACTATACCCATGTATAATCTGCCATCTCTTTGTAATGCTGAATTTTTAAGGCCATATCATGCAAGATTATGTCATCATAGAAAGTATGATTGCAAATCAAAAAAGCTAGCATCTCAACCAAAACTGTATATCCGGCTCCTAAATAAGCATCTTCACTAAAATATTCAACTTAAGGATATTCTACAAGAGCACACTTGGTGTGTTACCTCCTCCAGAATGGACCGACTGCCATTCCCCTACCTCCCTCTATCATTCTCCAGGTACTGGAACCACTGACTTAGGTGTTTGAGAATATTAGAGAAATATTTAGGGTAATAAGTTTTTGGATAGGCTAAGAATGCATTATTATTTTCCAACTTAAAAATTCACTTGCAACACAGTGTTAAAAACTAATTATTAGATTCCAGTAATAAAAAATACATGTATTTTCCTTCTTCCATCAGAAACTTCAAAAAAAATTGTAAACAATGAAAGCATCACATAAATAAGAAGTCAACAGGTTTAATTTTATTGAATAAAGAAAGCTCACTCGGGGCTTACACAGATCACAGGAATACTTTAGATTATAACAGATAATAAATCAACAGCTGATCAAAAGGAAGGAAGAAAGCAGTTTATGTTTTCAATGTAGAAAAGAAATCTAATCACTACATATATCTTGTAAAATTCCCAAAACAAGGTCTAGCTGAATTTATTGTTCAGTAGATTTTTTTCCCTTTTTTCAAGGGATGAAAAATGAGATTCTATGTGTATACTACTGGTTACAACTAATATAACAGCTTAGAGAAATCATGAGACAGAAGCATAAATATATAAAAAGACAAGATTTTAAAACTGTATTATAGGAATATTAACTATAATCAGTGGAAAAGATACACTAAAACCAGCAGTGTTTTACACTAGTTTAAAACTGAACTCATAGGCAGACCAAAACTGATGCTAGTTAAGGAAAATGGTCTGTTTTCAGGAAGTGTGTCCAGACAGACACCACCACAAAGAAATGCCAACAGTAACTATGTGGTCCCCTCTGGTTACTCCACGAAGTGTCACAGGTGGAGGGACGATGGGCAGCTTAGGCTTTCTCCAGGGATTTGTAGTATTGCAACAGCACAGTCCAGGCCTTGGGAGCCATGAAACCGTCGGGAGGTTTCTGGCCATCCCGAGCAAGTTTGCGCATTCGTGTTCCTGAAATAAACTCAAAGTCTTCATGGCTGAAAGAGAAAAGGAAACTTATTTCACATTTTTTAAAACTTAGTTATAGGAAAATATTTAAAAGCATATGTTCCTTCTGTTCACAGTAGACAAACTTATTGAAAAAAAGGATAAAATGTATTTGTGAATAGCAAGCTGATTTCAAACTTGTCATTGAGCAAAAGTACCACACACTGTTGAAAATTACCCAATTTCAGAACTGGCAAAAATATTTTAACTGACATTTTTATGAGATCATTGTATTCACGTGCCATTGCAAGGACAGATAGGGCAAGATCCAGGTATCCTTTTGGCCAGTTTTCCCCGACAGTAACATCTTGCAAAACTACAGCATCGCATCACAATCAGGATATCGGCATAGAAACAATCTACCTGTCCTATCCCCACGACCCCAATTTTATTTGTGCTCATTTTCCAGCATGTTTATTTAGCTCTGTGCAATGTTATCACCTGTGCAGGTTCATTTATGCACCATAGTTAAGACACAAAACAGTTCTATAACCATGATGATCCCTCCAGTCACCCTTCTAGAACCCCACGCATCTCACTCCCTGCTCTCCAGCCCCTGGCAACTGCTGGTTTAGAACTAGGAACTTAAAAAAGAGAATTACATCTAATTTAGCTAGTGCAGATTCAAAACATTTTAGGATGGATGTAAAAGGCTAAATGCGTACTGGAACATTAAGAGTAAAACTGGAATTTCACAATAGCAACAGTGAGCAGGTAGCAATAATTGCTCTTATTACGCAAAGGTGGTGTTAGTTCTCATCTTCACAATATAAAAACACACAAAAGCCCTTACACCATTAAGCACGTGGCACCTATGGCTAGAACACATACTTGTCTGCTAGCAATTTCATCCTCTCCCCTCAAACCAGGGAACCAACTAGATAGCAGACCAGCACCCAGCACCAGTTCTGAGTCACTGAAGTCGCCAGATCACAGACCATGTTTACTCCTTATTAGAATCCATATGTTCCCTCCCCACTTCATTACCTGTGGATTCAACCTGGGGATCCACTGAAATCATAAACTGCCAATTGGCCCTTCCTTCTAGAGGTACACCAGGTATGTTTTAACTAATAACTACATTTCTACAAATCTACATTAAGGAAATAGTTAGAAATGCAGAGAAACATTTTGCAGAAAGATACCTATATGAAAGTTGGCTTATGATAGCCAAATATTATAAATAACCTAAAAGTTTAAGGTTCTAAATAAATGATGGGACAGCCCTGAGTTGAATTACATAATTATTAAAGTACAGCTAAGGGTGGGGAAAGATGTTCAGAAATAATTAATGGTAACCAAAATAATCAGAATACAAAATTTCACACAGAAAAACACTGCAATTTTGGTCAAATACAGGGGATGGGGCGGGGGAGGCTCTAAAGAAATACACCCAAGTGTTAAAAGCAGTTACTTCTATGAAGTGGTGTCATAGGGGCTTTTGATTATGTCCAGCATGGTTTCTGCAACTTTCTATAATAATGATTTTTATCAATATCAAAATCAAATAAAAACAAAATTATTATCAATAACAATTGTTGTAATAACTTATTTTAAAAATCCCAATCCAAAGCAATCTGAATTAATTTGAAATAATGTAACCTTTGATTAACCCGAAACCTCAATCGTTTGGAACGTCACCCCGGAGAGCACAGATAAACAGTGCTGCCGCAGCATTTGCCTCCTGTTCTGGCCCCACAGCAGTGATGATGGCTATTAATTCACACTCCAAAGGCAGACACGGGCAGTAAAGAGTACATCTGAACGGAGCTACAGGCGCACAACACAGTCAGTAAACACTTACCGACCAGTGAGCTACTAGCTTTCTAATTAGAAACCCAATAAATGTTTCTAATTAGGAACTCTAATTAGGAATGAAAAAATGAAAAGGTGTATGTATAGAAACATGTTAGTGGTTCAATACAGGACTATTCATAGATTCAAATGAGTTGCTATTCTTCATCCTCTGGCAAAAAATGTGGACACAGGATCTGTGATTAATCTGAGCAGCTTGCACATCCCTTTCTCTCTAAGCCTGGCCTATTCACACTAGAAATTTCTGCATGCCTTTTGTGATCTCTTCAATAATCATCTTCACATCTGCCTTCTTTCCGACCACACTCACGTGCTCTAGTCAGGGGACCCACACTCCATTTTCCTAACCTGGTTCGTTCAGTCTATGTGAGCTCTTGGGCTATCTACTCAGCAGCACTGGGCTCCAGACCAAGAAATAAAGAAGTACTGTGATCTCCTCACCCAGAGTCTGTACCAGACTCTGGTTTCTCTTGCTTTTCTGATTTTCACTGTCCATATGCTCAATGACGGGCCCGGCTCACCGAGCTTCTAAGCCTCAGACGTGGTTCTGTTACCACCACCCTATACGCACCTCCTGCCCCTGGCCTGCCCCGGTACCTAAAGCTACTGTTAGTTCCTCAAATCACTGACTCTTGGTCCTGGATCTAGTTCTACCTCTTAGTTCACTGCTGGTCTCAATTATAACCTTTCTAACTCTGCAGTGAGGTACCCAGCTGTTAATGAAGACCCAGACGCCTCTAAAAGATGTCCGAAAGTTTTATTCTGGAATGCTATACATATAGGATATGAATATAAATTCATGTGACACATTTAATCAGTCACTGGAATATCCATGTGACTGATTAATATCTCTTAATATCAAGCAGAAGGCACTACTTTAACTCAGACATGTGACATCTTCCCCAGTCACCCTTTCTGCTCTCCCTATTCACTGCACTACATACAGGCAGGGAGATGCACACACACACATTCATCGTATACACAATCAACTCAATTTTCAATAGCTCCCGTTTTCTTAGGTGAAACATCTTTTAAATGTCTGTACAGATTTTCAGAGATGATTGATGAGAAGGAAAGGATAACAGGCAATGCTTTAAAGCAGGCTGGATTCAAATGGTTGAAATCTAGAGGGTATCCCCCACTCCTATCATCTGTTCCACAGGCACCTGGACGGGTCGCCACAGCTGATGCACGACGTAATTGACCGTCTCTCTCTCACAAGAATGACCACAGAAGTGACTGCGACGTGATGTGAGGAAAAGGAAATGCTGCATGTGGGACGGGCCTAGAACAGAAGCAAGACTATGAGCGATTTCACAACAGTTCAGAAAAGACTGGGGTTAGAAACATAATTTGTAAGTTTATCGACCCTAAAATAAAAACTGAATTTGAGAAAACAGATAAGCTCAACAGAAGAAAAAGTAGTTGTCAAAGGAAAAGCAAAAAAATCAGGATGATTATATGAAAGTCATGGGAGAAATTTCAAAATTTTAAGGACAAACAGGAGCTCAGGAAGATGACCATGAGGGAAGGAAAAAAACCACAAAACACAGGATTTACAAATCAGATTAAAATTTTCTTGAATCTAAGAGTTTTAGTGGATGGAGAAAAACATGAAACGGTAAAATGGCAGAGACACATAGTGGAGAAAAGATGTGATCTTTTTCCTAGAAAAGGGAGTCTTAGTAAGTGTATAGACAGAAGAAAACAAATAAAGAATGAAAAACAAAGGGGGATGAAAGCCAGGAGAGAGGAAGCAGGAGAGAAACGAAAAATGGAGAAGGTCTGGAATAAAGAACACAAGGAAAGGAGCTTTGACAAGAAGAAGGGTCAAGAATGAAAAAAGGAAGAAACAGTGATGATCTGAAGTTATGCGTAGAAGAAGGGGAGGCAGTTAACGTTTCCGCCAAGACATAAGGTTGACTTCTGAGGGTAACAAGAAGCTGTGTGGGAGTGAATTGGTAATACTGTAGAATCCATCAACACCATCAACTGCTCTCCAGGCCAGAGAGGTTACCCCTGATAGGGTCGGCAAAGCCAAGCCTCACACAAAGTCAAGGGAGCTGCAGGGTCCAGATAGCTGTCCAATTGTTATCTCAAAATCCTTGCTGCAGCCTGATGTAAAATTGGTTAGTTTAGCTGAGAGTCATTTGATAAAACATCGATTGCATGTTTCAGTTCCTTAGGAGCTTCACTTACCAGCTCCCTAAATAAGCTTCATTGAGGAAAAATACGAACCTGGAACTTTCTGGCCATGTAAATTTTAAGTTTTGACTTCAGAAAAGCAAGCCTGTGTCACATGCGTAAAGTACTTGCCATTGACGGCAATGAGAAAGACACAAGAGCGCAGCAGCCAGCTGCTGGATGATTTTGTCTTGACTTTTAGATTAAAGGAAAAAAGCCAGAATAATTGAAGTCCTTTCTTTCCCCAGAATGCCAAGCTGTCTGAAATCCAGAAGTCTGCTTGCATTCCTTCTGAAATTGCATTTTAAAGCCAAGGTCCCTGGGTACCTCTTTCCCTGACGCTATTTCACACTCCATCTGCCCCACAGGCCACAGGCATTTCTTCATCACATGAAACTGGAGTTCCTGCTCCACATGTTGGTGGTTCTACTCCACCCTGGCCACAAAAAACACGTTTATTTCCCTTTGCCTCATCACTGTACTTCTGTCACATAAGGATTTTGCTTTTTATCAGAAGTCAGGTGCAAGCACCTGGCACAAGAATTACTATCTATAATCAAATCATAGTGTTAACAATTATATATTTAAGTGGCTATCTTTTTACAGAAATAATTAAATCAAACAAAACTGGGGCATTCCAGGAATGATCTGAAATTAGCTCTGAACTTCACCTGTGAGTAATCAGGACTCCGCTGGAAGCAGAAAAGCTACTGAAAAAAAGGCATTAGGCTTTGACTACAAAGCAACTCTAATTAAACCATCTAATTCTACTAGTTAACCAATCTCCCATGGCACCTGAAAAAAGAAACACAAGTATGTTTTGTTTTGGTTTTTCCTTTCTCAAAACCACTTGGTCACACATTCTTATGATCCACAGCTGAAAGAACGCCTGCTCTTACAAAAGGGCGGGGTGGGGGAGGGAATTCAAACAGCAGGAAGGGGAAAAACCAGACCATCCAGCAGACTGCGTGGGACCCTGTGGGACCAGCATCTTGTCCCATGTGGAACACACCACACGTGGCCAGCGTCCTAACTAACTCCAACGTACCACAACTCCTGGCTGCTTGCTGGAGATTTTAAATCTTTACAACCACCTCCACTGGGGTCCACACAGGTGGCCTTCAGAGCCACCAGCACAAGCTGCTCACGTTGATGAGGCTGGCTCAGCAGACAGCCCTTCACCTGTGTCTTCTGTGGGGTCACATTCAATTAGGCCAGCTTTTTAAAAGGCTAACTAGATGACAAGAAAAGGAGAATTTCTTCACTAATATATTAAACTAAAAATACTGATGGTGACTTATATGTGAATCTAATAAACTATTTTGGATCTATTTAACTTTTCATCCAACTTAAAAGCAACTTATATATAATACAGTGTATATCAAAAACCTACAAATTCTTAGGAATGAGATAAAAAAAACATTTTTCAAAAGAGATAAATAGCTATTTTTAACTTTCCAGAAACTAAAAAAGCAATGGTTGACATCACACATGACAAATTTAATGACTTCTATTTCCAAACCAAAAACCAACTGAAATACACAAAACATTTAATAATCAGAAACTCATTAACCCAAATCCTTAATTAATCATATTTTCCTCCCAGCACCCAATTCTTATGAATAAGATTAGAGAACAGCTTCGATCAGACATTCAGTCAAATATCGAACTCCTGAAGTCGCCACAGTCAGCTCCATTTTCTTTACCATAAACGGTGATGGAGTCTATGGTGCACTGCAGTACAGAAAAACAGCATTTTTGTTTGCTTTTGCTTTTTTATTGAGGTGTAATTAATATGTACCATTATATTAGTTTCAGGTGCACAACATGACTGGCTATCTGTATTGGGAAATGAGCACCACAATATGTCTAGTTAACATCTGTCATCACACATGGTTACCAAAAACACATTTTTTGTCATGTGATGAAAACTTTTAAGGACTACTTGCTCGGCAACTTTCAAATATACAATACAGTATTATTATTAACTATAGTCACCAGGCTGTACATGACATCCCCATGACTTACTTATTTTATATCTGGAAGTTTGTACCTTTTGACTAACTTCACCCATTCCCCTCACCCCAGTCCAGCAACCACCAATTTGTTCTCTAATATCTGAGCTTGAGAACGGGGGTTTTTAACTGAGTGCCAATGGACACGTTTCTAAAGAATCCACACGGATCTTGATGGGAAGAATGTTGGGTTTCCATGCTCTCAACTAGAAAAGGGTACATCACTTTTCATCTGCTTCTCTAACAAGTCTCGGATTACTCAAGAATCAGTCCCAATTTTCAAGAAACTAATCCTAATAGCTCTCAGATGCCCATCACCAAATAAAACTGTCTGGGATGAGACACACGCTGAGCTCTCTCTCGGCAGACTGTCCTGACCATTCTGAGCAGCACGCTGACATCCCTGGACGCAGCTTCCTGCGTAAGGCCTGCATCTAAGACAGGAAGTTATACAGACAGAAATAATAAGTTTTCAAAGGGTTTTTAAAAAGTAGTAGCCCAAACAGCTTAATTATTTACAAGTTAACCCGTAAAATTCAGTGAATCCAAGTACTACATTTTAGATAAAAAAGACATTGATCTAACTATATTAAACAATTTCCTTTCCATTTGTCACCAGGATTTCTTTGTTCTGTTATTTGCCTTCTATTTTGTGTCACATGTGACTATCCTCATTTATTTATAAGCTAGGATTTCTAGTCCTCTCAAAATGCACAGATCAGCTCTAATATGAGAGGGAAAAGCAGCCTCTGAAGAAAATTGAAGGCACGCCTATTTTTGATCTGTCAATAATGATGAAATAATGAAGAGCATAAGGTACCCTAATACTTCAATAGTGTTATAAGCCATTGATTCTCCACAGAGGTGATTTTGCTGCCTCATCCTGTCTCCCCTTTCCCAGGGCCAACATCGTATACAGCAATAGACCCCAACCTTTTCAGCACCAGGGACCTGTTTCACAGAAGACAATTTTTCCACAGACCAGGGTGGGGAGGATGATTTCGGGGTAATTCAAGCATGTTATATTCAAGGTCACCTCCTGCTGTGTGGCCCAGTTCCTAACCGGCCCAGACCAGTACCACCAGTTCATGGCCCAGAGGCTGGGGACCTCTGTTACAATGGACAGGACGGGCTCCCATAACAAAGAATTACGTGACTCCAAATGTCAACAGAGCCAAGGCTCTGCTAAGTGGCATAATAGAAGGAAAAAAATCAATGCATGAGACATATAATTATGACTATTTCCTCCTGAAACACTTTACTGTAAGCAATACCAGTGCCTATGGGTACAGCACAGCCCTACGGTCAGGAGAGATCACAGCCAGATCTCCACAGAGCATCATTTGAAGGCACAGGTACAGAAAAATGACACCCATGGTTGCAAGGGAAAGGGGTGGGAAGAGGGGGACACTAGGTGGGACAGGCAGAGGCTTGCACCCACCTGCCCTGCATTCACCCCGTTCCACAAGGCACTCTCACTCGTGTGCTCTCTTTTTGTTAGTTGCTGTTTAAATGGGAACCCTAATCTTGCACTTACCCAAATACAAAGAAGCTTTACAAGAAAAAATTACAAAAAAAAAAGTGTCTCTAAAAGTTTGTAATTCTGAAAGAATGGGCTTTAAGCTTTTAGTCCTAAAACAATTTCCTTGAGTCACTATTATAGTTAATATGAACCTACTTAACTTCCTAAGTATAAACAGATGATTTTTGTCATAATTCCTATCAACAATATCTTGCCTGAAGTTTTTATGAAGCTGGTTCTTTGTCCCTAAGCCTTGTCTTACACTGGTATTTAGTCAAATCAAAAGCTACAAAATCATCAATTGCATAAAAGTTGGCATTGAATAGCAACCATTAATCAAATGAAGACAACCTCACATGTGCATAATTAATAACTGTTTTCTCACCACATCAAAGACTATTGCCTTTCCATAAAATTTTAATCACTTTCCAACCTATTCCCATCAACTTAATCGTATTTGAACACAATATAAAAATTTAGAAAACTAAGTCAGTTTTAAAGCCTCCCAAGTTACAATTTATTAAGATCTGCTAACTCAAAAAAATTCCAAGAAAATGAGCCACTTATGCAACTAATATAGAATTCATCATTGGAAAATCTTATGAAAACTGATGTAATTATTTAGCTTTTGAATGATTAAAAGAGAGACTTAAAGCAATACTACACAGAAAACATGAAAGTTATCAAGGGCCTCCCGGCACATCAGTCAACTAAGTACATACAGATGGGTCCTAGCGCCCCGCGTGTGGTAAAATCAGCTGATCGTGCACAGACGCCACAGTGACGGAACATGTCGGCATAAGGAACATGTAAAGGAAAAGCTCCAACGGCTTAGTTTTGTTTCCTTAACTCGTAATAATGGAAACTCACCTAAGTTTTAAATACTTGGCCACTAGTTGAATGATTCTGTTTTTCTCTCCTCACTCTCTATGTGACTGATCATTACTTTTAAAACATCTTGTACACAATTAAACAAATAAATTGCATGCTGGGTGAGAAGCAAAGAGCTGCCTGGCCCAGCATTCCATCTCTGACACTGTTTTATAAACTTGTAGAAAGGCGAGGCTGGGAGCTTTCAAAAAAATATCCAAAGTAGGCTTCTCCCCAGACTAAGCACAGTAGTTCCCCCCTTATCTGAGGGGTATGTATACATTCCAAGACCTGCAGTGGGTACCTGAAACCTCAGATAGTACCAAAGCCTATGTATGAGGTCTCTCTGGAAAAAGTCCAGCCATTGTTAATGTAATGAGAATGGTTTGCACGACATCAATGTAACCTGGCAGCCAAGGAGAGTGGACTGGAATGCACATGCATGAACAATGATGACTTCACTGTACTAGTCAATGGGAGCAGTAGGCGCCGTTAAGTGAGCATGTGTACAGTGTGGCCATTACATTCAAAATACTGAGCTAGTACAGCAATGAATCTGCATCAAATTTTGTGTTAAGCTTGAACATTTCTCCATGGAAACTACTAGGATGATTCAGAAGGCCGCAGCTACTGGCAACTGGAGACTGGCAACTTCATCACAACAACATGGCTGCTCATGCATCATGCCTTGTGCAGAGTTTTTTGGCAAAACATCAAATCTCCCAGGTGACTCAGCACCCCTACAGCCCAGATTTGGTGTCCTGCAACTTCTGGCTTTTTCCAAAACTAAAATCACCTTTGAAAGGGAAGAGATTTCAGACCATTGATGAGATTCAGGAAAATACAATGGGGCAGCTGATGGCAACTGGGAGAACTGTGTGAGGTCCCAAGGTGACTACTTTGAAAGGGACTGAGGCATCATTGTCCTATGTACAATTTTTCCTATATCTTTTATCTTCTTCAATAAATGTCTCTATTTTTCATATTACATGGCTGGATACCTTCTGGACAGACCTTGTATACCATGCTTTTTCCTGTACATGCATACCTATGACAAACTTTAATTTATGAATTAGGCTCAGTAAGAGATTAACAATAGCTAATAATAAAATAGAGCACCTAGAACAATACACTATAATAAAGGCTATGCAAATGTGTTCTTTCAAATATATTATTAGTGTACTATACTCACATTTTCATTCAAAAGAAGCACCTTACGGCTTCTCTTTGGCATATCAAAATTGCCAGCATCACTAGTCTCACACTCTGGAGCCATTATAAGTAAAATAAGCTTTACTTGAACACATCACTGTGATTCTGTGACAGTCAATCCGATAACCAAGACAGCTACTGAGTGACTAAAGGCAGGGAACATATACAGCACAGATACGCCGGACCAAGGTATGACTCATGTGCCGGGCAGGACAGATGACGTGGTGTGCCTCCATCACACTAGTCAGGATGGCGCGCAATTTAAAACCTGTGAACTGTTTATTACTGAAATTTCACCTTTAGTGTTTTCGGGCCAGAGGTGACAGCAAGGTAACCGAAACGGCGGAGAGTGAAACTGCAGTTATGGGGGACAACTCACTCAGAGTTAGACTTTCTGTGGGTGACCCTACATAACTGTAACCACAAAAGGACAAAATTGTATCAGAAACTTTTCACTTTTCCTAATATTGAATTTATATTTTCACTTTCAATCAACTTGTCTGGTAATATGATTCAAGGTTTATCATATTTTTCCTAAAATTCATATTTTAAAAGCTTCTAAGGCATCTCTTTGGTAGAAATAGTCTATTTACAACTCTTAGCACACCACTTTTATAGCTGCATGTTTTTTGACAGTGAAATCATCATGTGTGCGTGTACATATGTGAGTGTACACAGGGTGGGCAAAAGTAGGTTTACCATTGTGAGTACATGAAACAGTTTATTCTTGCATTATTATTACTTGTTACATTATTTTCCATGCAAACAACTGTAAACCTAATTTTGCCCACCCTGTATGTATATATAATATATACACAGGTGCGCGCACACACGATTTTATGGCACACACACAGTGCCATGATTCAGACCTATTTCTAGGTGCTGGCAAACCCTGACTTTGAATAAGGGTAAAAACTGTTGTGGTTTACTGCAAATGTGTCTCATGGTGTGGTTCAGAAGTATACTGGAATCTGGGCCATATTTCAGATGTTCAGAAAAATAAAAGTCTAGAATTGCTCCACTCTTGAATTCCACACCCAGGCCATAGGGAGCACTTAGCTCTTTCATGCTTGCCCGTACCAGTTACGTAAGCCTTTTCTCTTCATTGACTCAGGATTTTCCTGCATTTTAGCTACAGTTCATCATTCAGAGAAGCCTTCTATCATCTAAAATTGTACTTTTTCCAGAATTATTTATGTCATTAAATGAGAAGCCAACAAATTCCTCTGATAATAGTCTTTTCTTTATCTAGACAAATTTCATTTACCTCAAAGAAATTAAATGACACATTTATGTCCCTTTTAGAAACAGGAGAATGTTTTAATTTTTAATAAGTTTTCTCTTGCCATCTTGTCCCCACCATGACAAAATGGCCCACAAGAAAAGAACACCCAGGATCAAGGTCGGGTCAAGATCATTCCTGAGCACAGAGTCAACTGTCAACTACCATGGAAAAAAGAATGAGAGCTCTTAGATTAAAGGTTATTATGGCCAATTTTCAATTTGTACCTGTCAACAAAGGTGACACTGATAAAACATAAATAAAAATATTTATTGGTTCTATTTGCTGAACATGAATTATAATCTGTACTAAAGAAGCAGGTATACTAAATAAGCAGATGTAATATACTAAACAGCATCAATCAAAAAAACCTACTCACATGTACAAGTACCTACTAAGACATAAAAATAACAAGGTACTACAGAGCATGGGAAGAACGACAGATTTTGAACCAGGAGGGAATCATCTTGTCCACAGCCATCATTCTAGAGATGAAGAAATAGGGCCAGAGATCACACAGGACTCTCAAGTTACATGGCAAGGATGGGCTAGAACCCATGATTTTCCCCTCCTTTCCCCTCTCTTTTTTAAATTTATTGATTTTAGAGAGAGAGGAGGGGAAGGGGGAGAGAGAGAGAGATCGATTTGTTGTTCCACTTATGCATTTATTGGTTGCTTCTTGTATGTGCCCTGACTGGAATCAAACCCACAACGTTGGCCCTTTGGGACAAGGCTTTAACCAACTGAGCTACCCAGGAAGAGCAATTAAAACCCATGATTTCTGATTCTAAAGCCTCACCTTGCCACTCTAAATTATAGAGTGCAGTACCTACTGGTATCATCTACAGACAGAAATACAACTTGGTCAGTCAAAGGGAGATAAATCCATTCTCAATGCTACCAATAATTTGTACTAAAAGCTTGTTAGTTTGTGGCTCCTCCTAAGATCTCTGAAGAAAGAAGTTTCACTCTTAGTGTTCAGGAGTGCCAGCTGTGGGGTCACTGTGCTTGGGTTCAACTGCTAGGCTGCCACTTACCAGCTCTGTGACCTTTTACAATTATTTAACCTTTGCATGCCTCAGCTAACTACTGGTCTATATAACAGGAATAATATCAGCATCTACCTCTTAAGATTGTTATAGGGACTAATTAAATTATATCTGTAAAATAATTAGGAGAGTGCTTGTCACATAGCGATTGCAAGAATATTAAACTCTCATGGCACAGGTGCTGTGAGCTTTAGCAGAATAATAATCATCACTAAGTCCCTGGACACTTCTGTAAACTCAGTAAGACACAATAGATACAGCAGACACAGAAACGTCAACACTGCCCTTAAATACTTCACGACAAAATTCCTGTAATCATGAACCATGTGACCAGATTCAATTTTTATTTCTAACTTCTGGAGTGTGAAGAAATTAGTTTCCTTGATTTGTCTTTCTCTTAAATGGGTACAAAAAACTTGTCAGCAAAGTTGTTTTAAAATGAGCCGACACATTAAAGCCCCGGAGGCAGCTTAACACACAAGGTATTTCATAGATTTGTGCAGCGAATGTAAAACTTACTGATCCGAGTCGTAGTAGTCCATACGCTTCTTTTTTTTGTTGTATGCTGCGACACGAAAGGGAACTATTTCCAAAGTGATCAGGCCAGGGGCCATGGTCAGCACCTTGGCGCCATGAGTTGGCTCATACAGGTCCTTCCCCGTTTCTGGGTGGGGCATGCCAGCGGGGTCCCGTCCAACAATGTAAAAGTTGGCTCCTGCAACCATGCGTGCTCTGCAGTGCCACTGGACCTGGAATAAAAGTTTTCATGTTAGATAACTGTGCTTTTACGACCAGTCCTTAGAAGCAGTAAATGAGTAATAAATGCATGTATTTCTCATACAATCCATTTCTATCAGGAGGAAATCTCAACAAATTTAAATGAATAACTTGGGAAGCCAGAAACACAATTGGCAACCCCTCCCCCTCAAAAAAATCTAAAAGTATAAATGTGTATGAGTGTTTACACATATATATTTATATTTTTTACTTATAGGAAATATGTGAGCACATATGTGTCTACATGTATGATTCTACGCAACTACTACATATTATTTATATATAGTTCAAAATCTAGTCCAGGAGGTTAGAAGTCAGGGTAGTGGTTGACCCTTTGAGGGAAGCAACTGGAAGGGGCTTCTGGGAACTAGGAATGGTAATGTTCTGATGTTCTTTTGTAGCTTTTTTGACAGGTAAATTGACAAATAAAATTATGTATATTAAAGAATACAACATGATGACTTGGTAAGTGTATACACCACAAAATATTTACCACAATCAATTAATTAACATATCCATTACCTCACATAGTTAACCTTTGTGTGTGTGGTGGGAACACAGGATCTACTCTCTCAGCGAATTTCAAATATACAACATTATTAACTCTAGTCACCTGACTGCACATTAAATCCTCAGAATTTATTCATTTTTAACCAAAAGTTTGTACCATTTGACCAGTTCTGGAAGTAAGAGCTAGTACCTAATGCACTCTGAGGTCAGTTCTAGGAGTCCCTGGTCATATTCTGTTTTCTGACCCAGAAGCCAGTGCTGACAACCAGACTGTGCTCGCTGTGGAAATTCAGTAAGCTGTACGTACACTGTGACGTATGCACTTTTTCTATGTTTTACTTTAATAGGCTAAAAAAAGCCACTGAATGAAAATGACTCAAATTATTTGGAGATTTCTATAAACTGGTACTGAGGAAATCATGAAGCTCAGTGACAACAACCCAAGGTATTAGGTAAGAACTAAACAAGGCATTTGCCTGCAACAAAAAGTACCTCTGAAGCCTAAACTTTCACATTAAGACATCGTTTAAAAACAAAAATTAGTTCAACATCTAGAATTTAGAAGTTAAAGTAACTGTAAGAGATCATCATTCTCATTAAAATTTGAAGTAAAGCCCAAAGTTAAACGACTTGGCCAATAAAGCACAGAGCAAACACAGGTCTAGAAATCTGTTTTTAGCTCCCTTTCTGTGTAAAGTTCCATTATTTAGTGATTTTTACAAAACCATCTCTGTTCTGCATGAAGATAAGGCCTACCTACATAATGAACACTACACATCCCCTTCATTTTACCTCTCTTGAAACAGGTACTTGTGTATTTGTCAACACGTTTACAAAGTGCAATAGCACGAGGGCAACCTCCTCCTCACGCCTGAGCTGGTCACCCCTGGAGTCTGTTTCTCAGTTGTTTCCCCTGAAATTAACCTCTTTATTCCCAAATGACAAACACACACTGCTGTGTCTTGGCTGTTTACTTTTAGATATTATAAAATGTACACATTATTTCCACATTATTTTTCCTACTATAAAAGATGAGGTTTGGCTTTCACACCGCTCTCATTCTTTATCCCATTTATCCAATAAAGTGATATCTGTATTTTTGGTGAAATCAACATTCACCTGTAAAAATAGAAGTTTTAAGTAAACTAACATTTGAAACACATGAGGACATAGAACAGTACCTGGTTGTTGGAGGAAAGCCCCAAAAGTCTAAATTCAGGGGTGATTCCAAAAAACTGACATGTAGCCTTATTCAAATTCCTAAGACCTTTAACAGAAGAAACTTACATATGCGGGCAAAGCAGCTGCTCAAGTGGTAGCTGGCTGGGGAAAATCCACAGCCCTCCCAGACAGGGTCCCTTTTTATAGGGGGTTAGAGTAAAACCAAATGGTGGGTAGTCCCAAACACCACCAGAAAGAACAATGCATTCCTCAGCTAACATATAACATCAGGCAGTATCCACACCTACACATTCATTAACCTCCTTCCTGGGGGCATGGCATTTATCTTTGGGAGGCATTCGAGTCTTCTGGGTGGTCAGCTAAGCCTGGGGCAACAGAAAATTAAACAGAAAGCCCAACATTTCCCAGCTGCACTTGCTACCTTTGCATCTCAGTACTATACTAGTACAAAGCAAAATGTTAGCTGTTATTATCTTTACTTTATTCTCCTCCTTGTACAACTGTTTATTTTTCCTAGAGTTAATAATTGTCTTGATTTTTTTCACTCACTCAGTTTTCCATATACTTCTGTGCCTATGTACCTTGTACTACCCTTCTCCCTGAACACATAGTTTAATGTAATTCCCAGCCTCCCTTGCAGTGTGGCCAGGTAGCTGAGTTCTGCCCAAAGGAATGAGAGCCCAAGTGATGTGTGCCACTTCCAACTGGAACATTAAAAAGCCTCCTGAGTACTACCTCAATTCTTGTCTCCCCATTTGCCAGCTGAATAGAGAAGACCCCAAGGTCCTACATCTTTTTCCGCTATAGCATTAATTCTGCATGCATTGAGCTGCAATTGTTCTGTCTGAACAAAATGGCAGAGCATGACGCTAACGGGCCTTTGTTCCCCTGGATGCTGCTTCTTTCCCTGCCTGCCCTCAGATCCAGCTCCACAGGAAAGTTCTGCTCACTCCCCTCTGCCCCTTCACACTTGTCACACAAAGACCTTTGCTAGTTCAGACTCAGAATTTTTATCAAGAGGTCAGAATTTTATCACCAATTAACCACTGTACAATGCTACTTCAATGAAAAATCTTTTCTGCCTCATGTGAATTACTGGCTGCTTACACAGCATTAAACTAAAAAGGCAGTTCTCTGAATTGAGGTGAACTTACTTTGCTCATTAAGTATGTATGCCTAGACATTTAAATCATTCAAGGACTAAAATGTCCATAAACTGGGAATACATGGCTTAATTTTAATATTTAAGGAAGCTCAACCCTCTTAACCTCCACCTCCACCCTCCACCCTCTTAAAACAAGAGGAAACTGAAGCTGAGAAAAATTAGCAAAACATTGGGGTGTTCCCAAAGCACGTGGTGGGTGGCAGCAGCCAGTTCTAATTGTCTCCTAAAATCACCAGTCAATTAATCTGCTCTTGGACTTCTAGAGGTTACATAAGTAAATTAAAGGTAGACACACCAAACAAGCAGTCCTCCTGCAGGTGACCTGAAGTGTTCTAATTTACATTTTAGTGAATGGTTTCTTTATGAGAATACTTTTAAAACTGTAACAAAAGCGAACAAGCAAAACATATGTAGCTCTTCCGAGAATACCTGGTGTGAGTTAACTTCTACTCTGTTGAAAAGGTAATATGCTTTAATCAAGAGAATTCCAGTCAGCCCAGAGCCATTGCTGTGTCTGGTTAAGCACACAGGCTTCAGATCAGGCTGTCCTAGGTTTGCATCCCGACTTTGCCTCTCACTAATTGAGTGCCCTTAGGCAAAAATGAGGATAATACTTAACACATTAGGATGAATGGGAGATTCGAAAGCATGAAGGACAGCACCTGGCCCTCAACAAAGGACAAACATTGCTTCAGTTACTATTATTCTGTAAAACATTCCCTGGCAATCCCAGTTGAAAAAAATCCATTTGCTCAGTGAAAAAGATGATGCACTGCTTGGAAGATAGTCACTAAAAACCAGTAAGAGCTGCCTGTTCATCTCTCCAGTAGACTGAGGTCAGAATGTGTTATCTCTTTCTGCCCAGCGGCTTGCAAGATGTCTGGAACACTGTATGCCAAACAAGTACAAGGTGACGTCTAAAGGCTTTGTATAAAGCCTTCCAAGAACCAGTAAATGGCCAGGCTAACTACAAATGACTTATTTTCTGCTTTACTTGCATTTGTGTGACAAATAACAAATAGCTTTGCCACTTTTTGTTCTGATTATAAAAGCAATTTAATTCATATTTGGCAAATACTGCTGGATGCCTACACACGTCTGATATCTCTTTGCCCTGATCTCCCCATTCCGTGAGGATGCGAAGGGCAGGCCCACCCTTCCCCCATCCCACTTCCCCATCTTCCTCACCACACAGCCTCACAGGGTGCAAACGATGGGCCCCCACGGGAAGTATGCTGGAGGTTTTCTGAAAAGCTTTTCTTTCCTAATAAAATTCTCAACTCTCATTTATCTGAAATGTCTTAACTTCACCTTTATTTTGGCTGGAAAACAGAATTCTAGATTATCGAGGCTTATTTTTTAATTTTTTGCTTGTTTTTCTTAATGATGTTAATCCATTGCTTCCCGTTCCTATTGCTCCTGAGAAGTCAGGCACCATTTCCATTATCTCCTCAATGTTCCCTCTTCATCTTGCTCTCCCTCCACCACTCTTCTTTTAGGGTTCCTCTTTATATCATGCATTTTCAGTAAACTGACTGCTATGTGCCTAAGTATGGTTTCCTTTGAATTTATTTTTCTAAGATTGTAGGCTTTTTGAATTTTTAGGTTAATGCTTTTCACCAATTTCAGAAAACTTTCAACCACCATTTTCTCAAAACCTTTCTCTGCCTCATCGTCTCTCTTCTCCTTTCATTATTCTAATTATACATGTTAGATGGCTTGATACTATCTATGGTCACTGAGGCTCTGCTTTTTCCCCATCAATTTTCTTTTTTCCAAATAATTTCTATTAACCTAACTTCTAGCTTGCTGACCTTTTCTCCCACCAACTCTAGTCTAATTTTAAGTCCATCCAATAAATGTTTTCATTTCAGGTACTATACTTTTTTAGTCCTTGACTTTCCACTTGATTTTTCTTAATTTCCATTTTTTCTGAGATTCCCCATCCATAGACCATTATTTTCCTTTAAAAAGCTTTAAATGCTTTTAATTGTTAATTCTAACACTGGCATCAGCACAAGGTATATTTCTAGTGACAGCTTTTATTCTGCATTACAAATCACATTTTCCTGTTTCTTCATGTTTCCAGTAATTTGTACTATAGGCTGGAATTGTGGGTGATTGCTTTATGGAGTCTCAATTGTGTTTTTTTCTTCAGAGCATTGAGCTTCATTCTAGCAGACAGGTAACGACTGGCACCTCTTCTGATTTCTCTGAGGCGTGGCTGTAAACCTTGTTGGGCAGGCCCAGTCTAGCCTTTTATGCCAACTATTAATCTATTGCCTCTCAACTCCAAATTTACCCTTCGATATTTGACATAAAGTATCTGTCTTTCCTAAAGTATGTCTTTCAACAAAGTATCCTAAAAGTATCCTAAAAGTAGCTGTCTTTCAACGGCAAGTATAATGTTAGGCTTTATCAGTAGAGGACATCATAAGGATACTGGAGGAGGAAGGGGGTATCAGTGGTACTTGTGCTCAGGATTAAGTGGTGGCATTCTGGTCCAAGAGCACGCCCAAAGTGCATAACCCTCCACAACCTCAGAGCCCGAGCCTGAACTCAGAGATCACCTTGTGGCAGCCCTCCAAATGCAGGCACCTGTGCGCCCAAGTTCCCCACCAGCAGGGGCTCCCTGACTCCCTTATGTTGCCCATCCGCAGGGCTCAGCCTGGGCTCACTTGTGCCCAGAGGACTGTTTCCTGCACCCCTTTCAGCTCAGGTATCACACACTGTGCGCCTCTCTGGCAGCAAGAGGGCTCCCAGATGCCCCAAGCCATTCTGGACACCAGTCTGTCCGCCTCAGTTAGCCTGTGCACCAGAGGGCTGTTTTCTGCTTTCTGGCTTCTGTGAACCAGTGGTGGTCCAGGCAATCCACTGAATTTCTCCACCATCCCCTGGGATAAAACCATGCCTTTTTCAATGAGGTCCGGAGCCCACCCTCAAAAGTGATCCCTTTTACAAGTTTGTCCTTCCTTTGGTAATCTCCCTCAACCCTACGGTACCCATTAGAGTTCAGTTTACATTTTTACAGTTACTTCCCTACTGACGTTTAGTAACTCTTTAAATTGCCCCTTTGAAAATTCTGTGTGATTTCCACCTTCTAACGGGACCCAGCCAAATCCACTGTCCAGGGTAAAGGGAGGTCTTTACTCTCAAGGCATGTTTTTCTGGTGCCTCAACTCAATGCCTGGGATGTTAACAAGGTCTTTCCACTTGAGTTGGGCTACCCAACCTCTAGCATGCTCATAGCCACTCTCCATCAGTCTATGCAGAGTCATCCCACACAAATGCAGTCCAAGGAACCATGAGGGAACATCCTCACGGCTTTCTGGTGCTCACCTCTGTGTTGCTCTCTCCTCTCAGGTAAGGACCCGGCAGGTCTCAGCTGCTCCAGCAGGCCCCAAATCCAGTCTCTGCCTCCCCAGCTCAACGGGACCACCGAGTTCCACCCAGATTCCCACAGTCTGTGCTGTGGTCAGGAAATTATCCCCAGGCACAGAACCAGGGTAAACACGGGGTTCACTGTGAGTGCTTCCCATCTCTCGGGATTACATTCCTGTGCACTGCCTGTTTTCCAATGCTCCAAACAGGTGTTTCACACACTTAATCAATTTTATAGTTGTTTTCAGCAAGAGGGCAAGTCCCATATCCATTACTCCATCGTGGCCAGAAGTGAAAGTCAACATATATTTTGAAAGTGAAAGGAAAAGCATTTTTGTAGACAAACCAGGCATGGATTATGAGAGAAAATGATGATTCCAAGGTTTCAGAAGGAACTGTGATTAACTGAGGGGGGAAGCTAACAATAAAGCAGATATGGAGGGGTAAACGGAGACACATTAATATCTTAGACATGTTAAATTTGAGCTGTATGTTAGATACTCAAGGTGGTTGGATATATGGGTTTGGAATTCAAAAAAGATGTAAATTACAGATAGATGTCCGAGCATCATCAGCATCGAGGTATCTAAAACAGGGAACTGGGTGAGACTGAGACCACCACAGGGAGTTGTATGGGTGGGTAGAGAGGAAAGGACAAGTGGGACTGAGATGTAAAGAAATTAAGAGATCTGATTATTTCCTTAAGAAAAGGAAGATGAGCCAAAAACTATGCAATTTTAAGACTTCAGTTATCAAATCACTTCCCAAAAAAGTTATCCCAGTTGAACTACTTGTGGATTATTTGGCTCATTTATGCATAACTGAGAGTGTGAGAATGTAAACTGGTATAACCATTTTGGAAAAAAAAGTTGCATTACCATTTCAAGTTGGATATCTGCATTTCACTGGACCCAGAAACTCCACTTCTAAGAGAAACTTGCACACATGCATGAGACACACACCCAAAAATTACAGTAGCTCCATTCACGATAGCAAAAAATAATATAAAACAAAAGCAGAAAACATGCAACAAAAGCATAAATGTGGCAAATGGGAAAAAACATAAATTATGGTATATTCTAATAATGAACTATGTCATACATGTGAAATGACTGAACTGCAGCGACATACACAATGACACAGAAGAATTTTAGTAACATAAGGGCACCACTAAGTGCAGTAACATAGCAAAAGAAAAACAAGTCTCCAAAGACTTGTATTAGACCCTTTTAATAAAGTTGGAAAATAAAGCTAATATCACATAAGCATATGTACATGTGATGAAAATGTGTATGTATGTGTGTAAAGGTAAGAAAATAAAAAATACAAAATTTAAGACTGTGATTACCTGGAGCTGGAGGAAAACAGCAGGAGAGTAATTTGAAACTATGGTGTTTCTAGGACTTAAGCCACAGGCTCACAAAGAAAAAAGCTGGCTCAGCAAACAAGCTGCTGTGTTTCCCGTGGCAGTCACAAAGACCTTCTGTGGGTTCCCTGGACTCAAAGTCCGCGAAAAAGCAGATATTTACGTGCACAGTGATCATTTGCTTAAATATTACATTTTCTTACTCCACTTATGTGAATGCAAACTGGTATAAAATTTCTGAAAGGCATGTTGATAAATGTCAAAAACCTAAGCAATACTAATTCCAGATGGGACTGGTAGGAGAAGCTGGGAGAGCAAGTCATGCTTCTCAGGTCGGAGGTAATTCACAGCTGTTCACTCAATAACATATCTAGAAGCAATGAAAATTTACAACACCAGCTTATGGACCAAGGACGACAGTGCACACACCACAAATTATGATTAATCTAATTCTGAGCATCCGAAGTCCATGCAAGACTGTTTACAAAGCAATATTAATTTATACTACCACCATGTTTTTACTTTTTCTAAGTAAATAGTGGAAAATTTTATTAAGGTTCCTATTTCCCAACAAAAATTAAGTAGATAGAGGAGTCTACACATCATTTAAAATAAACCTAAAAAAAGAAAACACATTTCTTAAAATGTAACTCAAATTTTACCTAATCTGGTTCATAGAGTTCCTAACTCACAGTTTCAAATTACACAAACCACAAGATTTTGTATTCATCACACAAGCTGGAAGACAATTAAAGGATGTCTAAACTTTATAAAAAAATTCACAAGATCTAAGATTTCCACAACAGTCTGACCATATTTTTAAAGCTTTACTTAAAATGTTTTATTTTTTCCTTCCCTTTTGTGTTTTATCATCCTTAACTAAAATATGAATACACCTCTTGAAAGACTTTTGTAAGTTATGATTTCTTAACTAAGGAAAACTATTCATTGTCTGAAAAAACATAATACTCCTAAAAGATAATTGTTAAAAACACAAAAGTGAAATAAAAACTTGAGACATTAAAAAAAAAAGACTTGTAGATTATATTTTATCCCCAAGCAGTATGGTATATATTTGCTGATCTTCACTCATTTGGATTCAACTTAATATAAGTCAAAATAAAAAATTAAAGGGAAAAACATCTTCACTGAAATTATTCTCTTTTTGCCACTAGACAAAAGGGAAGAACATCCTTGTTGGATATTTGAAATCAGTGACTCCTTCAGTCTGAAGATGCATCTAAAAGTAGACTCATTAAAGGAGCAAGGTGGCGGAGAAAAGGCAGTGGGCGTAGGAATGATAGGAAGACTGATACACATGCCAAGCGCTAACTAATACTGAGGTTCAATAACTATTTCACTTCCCTTCAATGAAGGTTTGAGAACTGCCTTATCAAATTAAGTATATATTTTCAATTTTCCTTAATTAAAAATACTGAGGATAGTGAATAAAACAATTTTTAAGTCCAGCTAAAAAATTCCATTAAGCAAACCTCATACATTCAACTGGTTTATAAAAGAACTTCAGGCACAAAGACTATGTTTTAAAATAAGTTTACATGTTTCCTTTTTAAAACTATCAAAAATGTACTTGTTTTAAACACTACTAAAATTCTTTAGAAAGTCATGGATAAAAAAAATAAAAATTTCCACTCATCTCATGAATTCCATGTTAAAACACCCTTCTCTTCTTTGTACATTACATTATCACATCACTTAAGCATTAATCTATTTTCTTGAAATTCCCAAACCAGAACAGCCTGCCTCTTGATTTCTCAGTGGGAGGAGTCGTTTTAAACTCTTCAAGCTGACTAGGAAAATGTAGAGAGACAAATGAAAGAGGAGGCTCATCCATGACTCTGGCCACGCATGCCTTTCTGTCTTCTTTGTACAACGAGTGTTCTCAGTGGTTCTACCAATTTCTGTCACTCTGTATGGGCACTGAGCAGGCACTGAGCGGTGTTCAGTCCTCCCAGAAGTCCCATTTCTCATTTCCAGAGCAAACGTTATGAAATATATTAAATGTTTCATTCTCTAGCTTGAAAATGAGAATTCGATACACCTAAAATTACTCAGATTACACAATCTTAAGAGTTTAAAGGCAGTTTTAGTTTGTGAAATCCAAATCCTTCTTTCCGCAAATCAAGACACTGAGTCCCAAACACACAAAATACAGACTTACCCAAATATTTCCTTTGCCTGAAAGGAACCTCAGTCTTCAAAATGACATTATTCAAATGTAAGAGATGTATTTGTTTGGAACCCATCAGCAGCCAAACTAATTTTATTCTTGTAAACTACCTTGCCCTGGCTGGGAGGGCCTGGCACAGCAGGAGAAAGCAAACGCCCCAGGCCCTGCCCGAGTCCTATTCCTGCCCACTAAGCCTAAGAGCCCCCAAATTTGCTTCTGATTACAGCCAGAAGGGCTTGATTTTCTTCTGCCTCTCTACTCTCTCACCAATTATTATTTCAAGAAACCAAAGAAAAGCAACCACGGTGGTAAGGTGTTAGAAAACATTTCCTGAAGTCCTTTACTGGGGTGAGAGAGGATAAAAAGAGGTACCAATTGTTGAGCTCTTCCTAACATGCCAGCCACTGCACAAAGCTGTTTTATAAATAATATCTCATTTAATGTATACAGCAAATAGGTAAGATAGTTAGTATTCCTGTTTCACAAATAAGAAAAATGAGACTTAGAGAAATTCAATAACAAGTGCAAGGCTGCAAAATGAACAAGAGATCCTGTCATTTCTGGGATTCTCCGACCCCACAGTCCACACACACCTGTTCTGACTGAGCTGCTCACACTGAGTCAAGTCCGACAATAAGACAGAACATCAGAGCAGCAGAGAAAATACAAGTTAGCGCATTTAGAGAAGAACTAGTATAGATTACCTAACAGCAGCAAAACCTGATAAACCTAACAGAAAATACTGAAACTTGATGCTGCTTCAATAAGAAACAAGAACAGATTCTGAACTGAAAATCAATAGACAAATCAGGAGAAAAAAAGGTCATTCTTCTCCCATGAAAAGCATCCTAAAGCACCTGTACAACCTAATGTCTGTGAATTAAATTATTTATTTCAGTTCTTAAGATACATATAAGCTAAAAGTACATAAGATAACAGACTAAACAGATCTCAATAATTACTTCTAAAATAGATCAACAGATCTAAAATGTTTTTGTAGTACTGACCCAAAACTGCTTATTCCAAAATCTGAAATCCAACATTTTTCAGTTTTATTAATATAATTAACATATAAAGTTCTATAAATTTATGGCATTGAAATGTGATTATTTGATATATATACATTTTTTGTGATTACCACAATAAGATTAGGTAACACATCCATCTCAAATTCAAAAACCTCCAAAACCTACTTTTTAAACTAATTTAGTAGTAAACCATGATCAAAACTGCTGAACTTATTTATAGGTTTTACCGATCCTACTTAGTATGAGAAGTCATTCATTCTGCTATAGAAATTTCTATGTTCTTTATGTCCCAGACCCACTGGCAGAATTAAGTAATACACGACCCCAAAGATTTTGGACAAGAGACTGTGAATCTGTGTCGTGGTATGTCACAAAAATGAATAAAATAAATGAGTAGAAGACAAAATTATCAAGGGCCCCAGACGGGGTCAAAGGTTACAATGAAAACCTGGGAGTCTATGGCTCCCATAATTAGGCTCAGACCTCAAGAAACAATATCCCTTTAGGTGATCAGAACTTTTGCAAGTGTTTATAGGGAAGAACAGATTTAAATCTTAACAGACATTCTATCTTCTGCTTCACACAGATACTAGTGTAAAGCTGGACTAATTAAATGGATATATGGGTATCCTGGTGGCAACACAGTAGTCCCCTCCTTATCTGAGGCTTTTGACTTCCGTGGTTTCAGTTACTTGCAGTCGATCATGATCTGCAAATATTAAATGGAAAATTCCAGAAATAAACACTTTGGCATTTTCCATTGCATTCTGAGTAGCGTGATGAAATCTCATCCTCTCCCACTCCATCGCACCAAGGACATAAATCCCTTAGCCACTTAGTGGCTGGCTTTCTTGGAATCACAGTGCGGTGTTCAAGTAACTAAGTAAAATTAAGTATTTTATTAATGATGGGTGCAAAACGTAAGCGTAGTGACGCTGGCAAATCGGATATGCCAAACAGAAAGTGATTCCTTTGAGTGGAAAGGTATGTATCTATAGGAAAAACCACTATATACATATAGGGCTCAGTACTATTCCTGGTGTTAGGCACCCACTGGGGGCCTTGGAACATACACCCCGGTGATAAAGGGGGCTGCTGTCTGTTCCTAACGCCCCTGTTTAAGGGCGTGGGCTCACTTACACAGCATCACTCTCTATTAGGGACTCATTTTTCTGTGCATGGGTAACTTTCATGACAAGGAATTCCTACACCAATACTGTGTTTTCTCCAAAATTCAACTGGCAATTCTCATTTGAACGTTTTAAACCAGGGTCCAGCTGTTAGCTGTACATATCCACATTCCAAAAATACATCTTATTTTCAGGTCTTAGGTCTTAGGAAGCATTATTTATCCTTTACAAAAACGGATTTAGTATTTTGTGAGAGGGGACAAACACAACTTCTACGGTCAATTAGGATCTCACGAGAATGAACAAGTACATGTGTTACACCTTTTTAGCATTAGAAAAGCAACTCTCCGTCCACACGCTGCCCCACCCACCCAATTCCTAAAATGGAATTTAGGAATCCAGCCATTACATCCTTACAGACTGGACAGTCAGGGACATCCTGTTGATAACCGAACAGCCTAGACAGCTGCTCATTGTTCTGAAAAGCATTTGTGCTGGGGAAACAAATCTGGTACCAATGCCTTCTAAATGACCCACAGAAAATGATTAAAGGAAGAGTCATTGTTTTTATTTTATTATTATTAGTTGGCAAATAAGCATTACTAGCAGACTTTTTCTTGATGTCACTGGAAAAGCTACAAAAATGAGTGTGTTATTTTTTTAATTACAAAAATAAATTCACTTAAGGCTGTGAAGAAGCCAAATAAGTCAAACAAGTGAGGCACTTGAGAAAAAGAAATGGACAGCTTTCATAAGCCACTCAATCTCAGAATTTAAATCCTGCCAGGTCATAAACATTATCATACTTCATGGTTTAAAATATGAGGAGGTTTACCAGAATTTCTAAAGCTTGTTCTTTACAAGTTCAGAAATTAAATAATGCCTTTTGCTCATGCGTCAGACCTGATCTTATCTTCCTGATAAGAACCACACCTCCTCCAAGCTCATGACTGACACTCCAGAGACAGAGGGATAGAACTGTAAGGGGCCTTTATACCTCTAGCGAACCTGGGAGCTCCAGGCAGGCTCCTAAATTCTTTCCCCTTCCACTGACTGCAAGGCACAGACCCTTTGAGGCTTGGAGACAGCATGGAGCACCGGTGAAAAGACCACAGTCCTGAGTTTCTCACCCATCTCTGTGTCCTGCTGGGTGTAGGACCTGACACAGACCCTCTCCTTGACCAGACAGACTCTACTCAGGCTCTTCAAAGCCCTCCAGGCCTAGACCTTCAGTGTGCGTCCTTGTGGGCCCTGTCCCGCCCAGCTGTGGCAAAAATCTCGCTAAGTCAGTTTATCAGGAATTCTCCATCCTCCATATCTGATCCAATTCTTTACCCCCAGCCATCCCCCAAGTGACACCTGCTCAGACTGGCCGCTTTCAGCAAGAACCCTGCCAGGTCTGTTTAACCAGAATCATCCCTTGACTCTTATTTCCAACATTTCCTCTTAGTGGTTTTCCACCCATACCCCACCCCTCCTTGGCTATAATTACCCCCACTTGTCTGTCCATGCCATATTCAGAATCAAGCCTGGCTCTATCCTGTGGTCTCTTTTCCTCTATTAATTACAATAGTTCCTGAATAAAATCTTTTACCATTCTAACTACTGACCTGCTCTGATTTTCTCTGACAGCTCACAATTAATTGGCCTCTCTAAGCCTCACTAACCTCAACCGTAAATGGGAATAAAGCCTCTCTCACTGACTTGTGAGGATGAGGTTATATAATGTATGCAAAGCATCTGTTCCATGTATGACACACATAGAGGCACTCAAACAGTAGTAATTTTCATTTTCCTTTTATTATGTAATATTGATTTCCATATTTTTCTATACTAACCAACACCAAAGGACACTCCAAATCAGAGGATGTCTGCTCTGACAGGTCTGTTAGGGAGAAGGCGTTCCAGGCTCTCTGTCATAACCACAAAGCTAGGACTTCACCCTGACTGACAGGCAGCAATGAGGTGCAGGCAGCTCCTGTGACGTGGGACAGAATCCTAGGGAGGCTGAGAACTTGCAGCAAAGTACTTTGTTATTGTTTCTAAAGCAGCTGATATTAATCACCATGTACTATCAGAGCTAGGTGGTGTTAAATGATTTACATTATCCCATTCACTTCCCACAACAAAAACACAGTCGGCTCTTACTAATACCATGAGGCAGATATTGTAAGAGTAGAAAAAGCAACAACACAGGCAGAGCTCGTTTTATTGCGCTTTTCTTTATTGTGCTGTGCAGACATCATGTGGGGTGTTTTACAAATCCAATGTCTGTGACCACCCTAGTGTGAACAAGTCTACCAGTGTCATCTACCAACGGGCTCAGATGACAGTTAGCATCTTTAGTAATAAAATACTTTCTAACTACGGTATGCCCATTTTCTAGACATAATACTATTGCACATTTAACAAACTACAGTATAGTGTAAACATAACTTTTATATGCACTAGGGAACAAAAAATCCATGTGATTCGCTTTACCACGACACAAAATGCAGTGCTCTGTAACTGAACCAGCAATATCTCCGACGTACGCCTGTCCCAATGACGTAAAGGATATCATAACCCACAACTCTAGGCTATGATAATCAAAAAGCAAGTGAAAGCCACTGTACAGAGATCCCGCCTCTAATGAATGTCAGCTAGGGCCATCCTCACTCTCTGTTTTGGAACACCTGCAGGATACCTGAAGAATTTATTTCCAGGCTGTTTTCAAAAAACACATGACCACATATTTTTTTAAATGTTCTACTGTTATATAGTAAAATAAAAAATATTCTGTGGAAGTTAAATGCACGGCTCTAGGGCCAGACTGTAGACTACTCTGGAACCTACAACTTTTTAACTATCTCAGTTTCCTCACCTTTAAATTGAGAAAAGCAATAGCACCTCCCCTCAGTGCTGCTGTTCTGAGGGCTAAGTTAGCTAATACCTGTAAAGCACCTGAAATATGGCCTGGCAAATCCAGTCAGAACACAATAAAAATGGGCTGTTATTATATCCCATCTCTCAATCACGTATCTAAATACAACTCATTTACAATGCTCCATTTCCTCTTCAGTGAAACCAGTTCAATGAAAATATTTTTCAGGTTGTTTAGAAATAGTAAAACTATTTCAAAATGTTTGGCTAAATAAATAGTCAGGGCTAAAGCACCAAACGGCTAAAATGATAAAATACAGGTGAAGAAACACACTGCTCATGGAAATGTAAACTCCATGGAAAACTGACAGACAGCATCTACTAACACAGAGCAGCCCTGGCCCATGGGGCTCTGCTGGCTGGAGTGTCTCCCATAACTGAAAGGTTGTGGGTTCGATTCCCAGTCAAGGTGCATACAATCCCCCATCCAGGTGCAAACAGGAGGAAACCAAACCAATGCTCCTCTCTCACATTGTTACAGGGTGCAGCCAAGAGGGGGGCCCCAAATAGGGATTTAGAATGGGGCCCAGAACTCAGGGTGTCCAGGAAATATTAGGATGTCCTCACTGCCTGCCACAGGTGTGGGGTGGGGGAAAGGACACATGGAGCAGGGACATTGAGAGCTGTTTTGCATAGCAACAGCTTTACAGATAACCTCTGGCATGGTCATTTAACATACCTATAACCTTTAACTGGTTACATGGATATGTTAAATAGCTGTGGCCAGTGCTCTGAGTCAGGGGAATGGAAGTAACTTCCCCCCAAGACTAAACTGGTAGGCAACTCCCCCTAGTTATAGCGCCTGCATGAGCTTGGAGATGATTGGCTCCAAGACATGGGGCCATGCCTGCCCAGACTCAGGAGAGCAGCCCAGTAAAGCTGGAAGGATATGGGAGTGCTGCCAAGTGTAGCCAGTTGTGGGAGGAGTCAGAAATGAGGCTGCAGAGGAAGATTGGCGCGGGGATTTAAGAATCCCCAGACATGGCAGCCACTGGGGGAAGAACTACGAGGCTTTGCCAGAGTGGGGACTCCCGCGGCCATTGTGCAGAGAGGACCACGCGGCTGTGGCACTGCAGAGAACCATGTGGCTGTGGCAATAAAAAGGAGAACCACACAGCTTTGCCAGAGTGGGGACCCCTGCAGCTTTAGAAGGGGGAACCAGCACCCGGCTTTAGCAGAGATCCCGGCGACACAGCTGATGGTGTTGGGAACCAAGGGAGGCCTACCAGCCGAGACAGGGAAGAACCGGGGGCTGCCTGAGCCACGGACTTCTATTTCTTTTCCTGAGATAGGGTACCCCAGACTGGGCAAAGGGGGAAGGAAGGACTGTGTGTGTTTGTGGGTGTTTTAAGGGACTTTGGGATTTTGATGAAGACATTAGGTCACTACTTTAAGTCTGTACAGCATTAAATAAACATTTCCTTTCCTTTTCACGAATCTCTGGCATTGAGAGATGTCTTTCCTATAAGGCGGCGGACATAACAAACCTGGGGGGTTCCTTTCAGTAATAGTATATCAGCCTTTGGCCCCCCCTTGTGTTCTGTAACAACATCAATGTTTCTCTCTCTCTCCCTTCCTCTCTTTTTTTTTTTTAAAAAAAAAGCAATGAAAAAAACTGTCCTTGGGTGAGGAAAATCAATCAATCAAGCTGAGCAAACGCATACCTCACGACCCAGCAATCTACTCCCAGGCATACCAACATAAATGTTCACGAAAAAGTAAGCACTAACACCTTCGTACCAGCACTATTCTTAACAGCAAAAAACTGGAAACTGCCAGAAAGCCTCACAACAGTGCTGGCTGTGAGCCATCAGGGATGCCATCACACATGGAACACTCCACAATACTGAGGACTAACCTGCACACAACTAACTACACACAACAAGGGCAAGTTTCACAAACAAAATGTAAAGTGAAAGAAGCCAGACATGCAAGAACATGTAACTCCAGTTGTAACAAGCCTTAGAGCAGGCCGGACTGGAGGCTGTGAGGTGACGCCCAGGTCCTCTGCAGCCAGGAGTGCTGCCAGCACACACCCAGCAGCTATCACCCTCCTTAGGAACTGCCTCTAAAAGAGCAGCACGCCCCACCCTTGGGTGGCCAGTCACCAATCAACACAGGGCAGAAAGGCCTATTTCTTGTGCTACGTGGAACATCTCTGAAGGCCTTTCCAGAACTCCACGTGGGATCAACTAGGCTTCCATGAGACTGAATCGCAGGTCAGCTCCTCCCTCTGCCCCATCCTGCTCCCTTCCCCTTTGTTCCCTCCCACAAACACTGACCCCAAGGGCTCTCCCTAAGGAATTTCCTGAACGCTGATCTGGCTGAGTCTGCTTCCCAGAGTATCCGAACCACAACCCAACAAACTGTATTCATGATGTGAGAGGTGAGATAGTGAGGACTGCTGTGGGGAGGGCAGGGAATGAGTGGGAGGGGGAAGAAGAGCTTTCTGGGGTGCTATAATAGTCTTTGAAAAAAACTTTGGGTGCTGGTTGTATGACGGTGATCATATGGAAAAAATTCATTGTATTGTGTACCTATGAAATGTGTGCTTCCTCTGATGTACATTATACTTCAATATGAAGTGAAAAGAAAATAAGACAAAATAGAAAATGATCAGAATGGGACAGAACCTTAGAAAACCTTCAGTCCCACATCCTGCATATCCCTCCAGTAATAATTACTGGGCACTTCACACAGCCTGGAGAAGTCTAACCTGAGATCCCCACCCAGCTGGTAGCACGCTGGGCCACACCCGTGCTGGCCTCCTGACAACAGTCTTCCATTGTTTCTTTTCAGACTGTGCTCTCCTGGGCAACACCGGGGTCGGGGGTGAGGCCTCCTGAAACCAGCTGACCAACTAGCCAGCTCTGCCTTGCGAGGAGGAAGACTAAGGTAAGCCGAATCAGAAGCACCCCAAAGGAACCTTTAGGTACCTCCACTTCTGAATCTTCCTTTAGAAACATGCCCTGTTCTGAAATCAGATGACGTAAAAATCTTTCTAATATAGACAAAACAGCATGTATGACCCTTTGTGGTATCCTCTCAAGAAAAGATTTTTTTTTTATTACAGCTGGCTGCATTTATTAAATATCTATTCCCCTTATTCCCACCTTTTAAGAAGCAGTTTTTAGTTTATGTAGTTAATAAAATGTCCTATCTCTTCCCCTTTTAGATAAGAGAATCAGAAACACCAAGAGGACATAATATGCCTTAAATGGGGAAGGTAAATTCCTTCACTCTCCTATCTGACCCATAATAAGGTATGGTCACACACCCACTCCTGACGCTAGACTCACTCGGGTCATGGCCCCACTGAGAACCATTCATCCCATAATTGTGGAGAGCTTCAGACCAAATGAATCCCTGTAGATGATGATGATGGTGATGGAGACAGCACCAAAGGAGAGGGTGAGAAACTACTGTAACAAAATAGCTACTTCATTTCCAAAACAATTTTGTTCCTCTTTGAGATATAAAAGCTAAAGGTCATGGTAGTTTCTAGAAACTCAAAGGTCTATCACTATCCAATTCTTAGGAACATTTTACACCAACCAAGAAGGAAGAATATGAGGAGTGTAAACTGCATTACTTTGGCCAGATCCAAGAGAAGAGTTAAATGCACTTTAATCTTTCAGCTTCTTGTGACTGTGGTTTTTTGTCTGTTTATCTTGGAAAGAGGTAACAAAATATACAACCCCACAACTAAGCTCCAATAAAATTTTTTAGGCCTGATCCCAATGAATAGCCAACCTGCTTGAATTTCCTTTTAAGCTGTTTGTTTGTTTGTTTGAGGAAGACATTATAGAGTATATACAGCAAAAGTATTTAATCCTTTCTAAAAGGGTTTGCCTCCCAGATCAATATAACTAAGTTCATCTCCCTTCAAGGTGGAGATGAAAAAGCATCGATACTAGCATGCTTTCCATTCTTTATCTTGGAACACTCAGCAAGAAGCTCACTAGAAATTTCCCACACTATTTTTTAGGTTATTCACTGATTTATTCATTCATTCAACAAATATTTTTGAAAGCCTACTCTGTCTTGAAGCAAAACCTAATTAAAATCCTCTTTATACACAGTTATGAAAAGATCATGAAATATCCATTCTGACCCCTCAGCAGAACTCAAGAACCCTCACCCACCCAATTCCAAGAAGCAATTTTACTTTCTGACTCTATTATGCTCCGAAAAGATAAAGAATATCCCCTGAATGTTTTTAAGATACCATCTTTTTCTTCCTACTGAAATACTTGTGGCCTCTCCTAAACTGAGAAGAAAAAATCAGACCATATCTGCTTCCTGGGAAGAGTGACTTAGGACTTTGCGAAGGGACAAGATCGGTGCTGTCGAGCTGTGTCTGGAACATGGCCAGCAGCTACAAGAGGAGCCTGTGTCACACCTTCCTGAGCTCACCAAGCCCTCTGTCTACAGAGACTTGCTCCACAACCGGGACCAAGAACGGCAATAAGAGCAAGAGGAGCATGCCTCTCCCTGCCTGCCCTTTCCCAAGAAGCCTGCGCCTTGGGGTAGTACTCCAGGCACACTGAATGTTTGCAACAGACCTACAGATCAGAGTCTGTCACCAACGCTAGTGTTAGTAAGAGCAGTTTCAACACTGCTGCAGTGAAAATCTGAAGAGCAGTCTACCTCAGTTGGTCCCGCATACATCATGGGAGATGGGAAGATGGCCACCACTGTTGTTTCCGGGTTCAGGATGCCCTCCTCCAGCACTGCGGCATGCTGCTTCATACGCCACATCAAAGGAACATCGTCATCCTTCGTCCAGCCACCAAGAGGGTGAAGGAGAAGGACGGGGCGCCGGTAGCCCCTCTCTAGGAGTTGTTTATGGGTATCCTGCATTAAGAGAGCGTGTCCATTGTGCACCGGGTTGCGTAATTGAAATGCAAAGACAGCATCTGAAAAGAGAATTTCCAAAGTTAAGAGTAGCATGTGTCTAACACATTACCTTGCAAAGGTTAAACAATTCCTGAAGCTTGATGCTTAGGATTAAGCAAACATGCATTCTCAGGATCAAAAAAAAAAGAAACATGTACCGCTTTGACCATGCCAACATGACCTATACTTCTACTCTATGTTTACTTCACAAATCTTACAGGCTTGAGAATGTGTAATGTAACAGCAACGGGTTTATAACAACCACCTTCTGCATTCACGGGAAACTTAAGAATTAACAATCAGACTTCCGGCTCCTAACATACTGGTTCAGCTGCCTACACAGATGTAAATTCTTGGTCAATGCCTTAACTACCCATCAGGTTAATCCTTCCATAGGACCTAATACTTCTTTATTAAAAGAAGACAGTAAAGTAAAGAAATATAATTTGAAAAGTGTATTGCTATCCAAATATGCTCATTTATACTGATTACTCTGCTTGACTGGAGCCCCACCTCGCTCTGTGATGCCAGGTTGGGACTTTGGATGATAGCTGAGCAACACCAATATCCCTTAGAAGGGCCATTGCTATTACCCAAAAGAAGAAAACTGCTAGATTAGTTAGACTGATTAACTCCCTGTCTCCAGCTTACAGCCCTGGCTTCATTCCTATGTAGGGCTTGCAATTAGGAGACCTTTCTTAGAAGGCATAGTTCTTTGGGGTCATAGAAACCCCAATTTCACAGAACCGAGTGACAACCCAGTTAGAGGAGCTCTGTGTTATACTGCCTTCACAGCATCTGGTACAGCGCCATGCCGTGTTCAACCATGCTTGTCTCAGAGAGAGGAACGTCTTCCCCTCCCCTAATAATTTTAAGACAAATAGTACATCTTCTCCAATCTGTTCTCCATTGTAACCCTTTTCTATCCCATGACAAAAGGCCCAGGAGGACCTTTTTGTCCTCCTCACACCCTACATGACCAAGGTTTTTTGGTCATTGCATCCTCTGCTGGTCCAAGATTTACAGCATTATGCTTTGAAGTTCCTCAGGTTACCTTCTTTCTTTTTAATTGTTGTCAAGTACAGTTTTCTGCCTTTTACTCCCATCCCAGCCCACCCTCCCAGCCCTCCCCACCTCCCTCCCATTTCCATGTGTCTTAGTTTTTGTCCATGTGTCTTTATACTTGTTCCTGTAAACCTTGTCCCTTTTCCCCTGAAATTCCCTCCCCTCGCCCCTCTGGTCACTGTCAGCAGGTTACCTTTTATACATGAACAAGGCAGGTTTTCACCCAACAAATAACTGATATGACATAAGGTACAAAGAAGAAAGTTTTGGTACAAATATATGAATGAGCATTTCTGCTTTTAGGAGATGGGAAGAGAGGTATAGGCCTTAAAGTTTTTCTTTCCTTCTGAATTCACTTCAAATTTTGTTTTCTATGTGATATAAAGAGATTCCAAAACATCCTTTCTGACCATCAAGAGAATTCTAGAACTCCTCTCCCCAAGATCAAGAATTTTACTTTGTGACTCTATTATACTACAGTTCTTCAAAAAAGAACAGATGAAGAATGATATTCTTACGACACTCTCCTGACATTAATACGAATACTGATATTCCTCCATTTAGGGGATTACTGCCTGAACTGAACCTGCCATAATGATTCTGGCCTAAATCTCATCACTCACTCAACTTAGTTCTTACACTTCTCCTCCCTTCACTTTATGCTGCCCATTCTTTATAAGCTGCCTTGAATCTCAACAGAGACACTCACTAAGCATTAATGAATCCTCCTCCTGGGTTGCTGTGAGTTGCAGCACTGCTGGGAAGGTTTGGGGGAGGGCCCAAGCTTGCACAATACCATGGGGAAGAAGCAAGACACTGGCCTGCCAGGGGCCGGCAGCACCAGGACCAAGCAGACGTCTGCACGGTTCAGGCCAACAGGCCGGGACCTAGAGGAGAGCCCGTTTGACTGGGGGCCTGCTTACACACAGGGAGGTACAGCAAATAAGTAAATACATTGTGAATAATGGGAGCCAGGATTCTTACTGTAGGAGAAGGAAGGCATAAACACCAAAAGAAGAAAGGCTAGAACAGACTATGTGTTATTGGGTTATAACTGAAAATACTGTGACCTCATGATTTTCAGCTACTTAGATGGACAGATATAGAGACAGATATAAATATGTGTGAGTTTATGAATGTACGTGCAAATGATATTTCTTAGCTCTGTCCTCTGAAAGGTCCTACAAGCAACAACTAGACAGTGGCAATGAGCAAAACTAAAGCCCCAATTTTGCATTCTATTTAGAATGGTACTTACCAACCCCCACTTAAATAAATCAGGGCTCTTTGGCAAAATGGCTGATTCTCGGGCTAAGGCAAGGAGAGTACAGTACATCCCCACTTAATGTCATTAACAGGTTCTGCAACTTTCCACGAAATGACGTATCATGAAACCAATTTTACCACAGGATAATTGATTTAAGCAAGAGTTAAGTTCCTATGACATCTCATCATTATAATGAAACGACACTGAAGGTATCTGAAGAGCTGCTGAAACATCTTTTGTGTCATAAGAAACAAAGTGCTCAGAGAATGATGGGGACATGTCAAAAGGGCACAGCAACCAGTTTGGGAAACACAGAACAAGCTGAACATCAAAGTAAGCAAGAGCAATGGGTTGTAACCCCCTGAGCAAAACGGAAATCTCTGAGTCCCTGAAGAATAAAACAGATGAATAAACCAGTGAGAGACAAGTGGAAATTCTACCTTATGGTGGAAAGTCAGCTAATAAATGTAAAAGGAATGATGGAATTAGAAATTCACCATTTGGCAGTATTTGTAGTGTGCTAAAATTTACCTGTTAATAAGTACAAAATAATTTGCTAACTTTACAGCAGAAAAACCTGGCAAACACAATCTTAAGTGATGAAAGTTAACTTAAAAAAAGGTTACCCTCACCTGTAACAGGACAAATCAGAACTGTGAGCCCCCAAACACAGTGCACTGAGAATTCAGCATTGCTTCCTATAGCATTCCTTATCAAATACGGGTAACCTGAGCCAAACTGAGACATTCGACAAAGTAAATGACTTATAAAAGACACGACAAAGACTAAGTGACTTTTCGAGACTGAAACACAATGAGATCCTGAACCACAGAGAAAAAGTGGCTAAGAGAAGACTTTATTGTTGGTCCTGGTTTTGCTATAAAGGACATTAGGACAACAGAATAATTTGAATGGAATATACAGATCAGATAGCACATCAATATTATTTTCCTGAGTTTGATGAGCATAGTCTGGTTAGATGGAAGACTGTCCTTACTTTTAGGAAACATTAAGGGGTAATGAAGGATCATGTCTTTACCTTTCAAACAGGCTGAAAAAGCAAGTAAAATATAATGTTAATAATCATGGCCTGTCCAGCGTGACTCAGTTGGGCATCAGCCTGCAAACCTAAAAGCCACCGACCGGTTCAACTGCCGGTCAGGGCACATGCCTAGGCTGTGGGCGCAGTCTCAGGTCGGGGTGTGTACAAGCGGCAAACCACTGATGTTCCCTTCTCACATTGTTGCTTCTCTCCTCTTTCTCCCTCCCCTCTCCTCTCTTAAAAAAAAATATGGAATCTGGGTTAAAAATATAAGGGGGTCCTTGATACTTATTCTTGCAATTTTTCTTGAAATTGAAAATTATTTCAAAATATAACCAGAGACATTGAAATAAAAAACAAACTGACAGTAACCAGAGGGAAGGGGATAACAGGGGGGAAAGGGGAAAGGTCATCAAGGAACATCTATAAAGGACACATGAACAAAGCCAAAGGGGGGTAGGATTGAGGGTGGGAGGTGGGGATGGGTGGGGCAGGGAGGAATGGTGGGAGGAAAATGGAGACAATTGTACTTCAACTATAATAAAAAAATATTAAAAAAGAATAAACTTCAAAATAAAAAGTTAAAAAAGTAAAATATTATGACGAGATATATGAACCAAGTATTATGTATAGCTGTTATTTAGATCCTGATTCAAACATACTAAAAAAGAAGTGACTGTCATAAAATTACTAGATGGTTGAACACTGGTTACTGGATAATATTAAGGAACTATTATTATTATGTAGGTGCAGTAGTGGTATCATAGCTGTGCTTTCTAAAGTCTTTACACTTAAGAAATATGTACTGAAATATTTAGATGAAATGACATGGGCTGGAGACACGCTTCAGAACAACAAGCCCATAGGGCAGGGTCCGGGTGACACAAGCAGGCAGGAGCAGGTGATGGCTGACGCTGGGGCAGACAGGCCCAGGACTCACTACTCCACTGTCTCTACTTACCAAGGAAAGTAGGAGATGTGTGAGATTCTCCACAGTAACTAGTTTAAAAAGAGCAGACATATGCAGGGTACCAGAAGAAGCACTGCTTTGGGAAAGAATACTCATGGGTTCATATCATCGGACTACTCTGCTAGCCATCTTCACTTTCTGCATCTTTGAAATGGGAATGATACTAAGGTTACTGTTATGAAGATAAAATAATACCAAGTACACAGCATGGTTAGATGCACAGTGCACTCAATAAACAGAAGTTCCTGAAGACAATTCATTCTTTAAACACGCATACACACACAGCCCCTAAAAGTTCCTGGCAGGAAATTAAACCCACAGTTCCACTGGTGACTCAAGGTCCACTTCAGTGTGAACTGTACTCCCGGCGAGTGTTTCCAGGGTGAGGGCGTGTGAGCTCTGTGCTGGACACACGACCTGTGTCCTCTTTAATCGGGAACAGGGGTTCATCTCTGAGTATGACCCTTGGTTAATGCATCTCAGGTGTATGACTACATTTTCAGACTTCAATCAGGTCAAATCTGATTCTGTAAGATCGCCATTTAGCAGGCTTATTTATAAGACAGGATGTGCAAAAGGAAACATAAAAGATAAATTCTGTCTCAAATATATGTATTTCACAGCTTCTAATAATTTATCTACCTAGGTTTTCTTACCAAAAAGAATTAATCTAGCTTCACACTGGACATTTAACAGACGAAGTTAAGATGGATGACTTGTTAAAAGTTCACCTTAGAAACATATAAAGGATTTCACTGCCAAGATCTCTTCCAGGTAGAATTCTTTCCTTACTATCAGTTGCACTCAAAAATCCAATGACTATTTGATCAGTTTGCCCAGATTTTTCTTGCCAACAGAACCAGGTCTTTCTCCAACCTCCAGTCTTTTCAATTCCTTGTACTTATTAATCAATGAATTACACAAATGGCTTTAACTCTCTGTAGTTCCAGGCTGTATTTGCATCCCTACCACCTGGTTTCTCCACTAGAGAACTTCCGTGCATGAACAATATAATAGGAGTACCTAGTCTATTGGAAGCTACATTCCCAGGGTACTGTCCCAACTAACAGAACCCAATATGCATCACTATTAGATTTTCACCCATCAAGAATAAAAGAATACTCCAGCCAAGATAGAGGCATAGGTAGACACACTGTGCCTCCTCGCACAACCAAGATAGGGACAACAATTTAGAAACAGAACAACCAGAACTGAGAGAAAATTGAACTGTATGGAAGTCGGACAACCAAGGAGTTAAAATAGACAGGTTCATCCAGACCAGTAGGAGGGGTGGAGTCAGGCAGCCAGAGAGGGATCTCGACACAAAGAGCGTTGGGACTGGGCATGTAAGACCACAGCAGGCAGACCCTGGGCGAGCAAGTGGCGGCTGGCAGATCCCGGCCGAGGGGTGGCAACTGGCAGACTCAGTGAAGCAGCGATTGTGAAGCAAGGCACTGGGCCCAACCCAGGATCCCAGCGCTGGGAAATAGAGCCTTGGAGCACTGATTGAAAACACCTGTGGGGGTTAAGGCACAGGGAGAGACTCCCAGCCTCACAAGAGAGGTCGTTGGAAAGACCCACGGGGTGCACAAGTCCACCCACATGAGAATCAGCACCAGAAAGGCCCAGTTTGCTTGGGGGAAACGGTGGGAGGGACTGAAGTCCCACAGAGAGCAGAATGAGCGCTATAGTTCCCTCTCGGACTGCATCCCCACATACGGCACCACCACCCAGCAACTGGGGTGCCCTGCCCTGGTGAACACCTAAGGCTCCGCCTCTCATACATAACAGGCACAACCAGACCAAAAAAAAAGAGAGAGAGAGCGATGGCTCAAACAGAGGAACAAATGAAAGCCCCAGAACCCATCCTTTTAAGCAACCGAGAGATAGCCAACTTATTAGACGCACAGTTTAAAGCACTGGTGATCAGGATGCTCACAGAATTGGTTGATTTTGGTCACAAATCAGATAAAAAAAATGAAGGCTACAATAAATGAAATGAAGAAAAATACACAGGGAACCAATAGTGATGGAAAGAAAGCTGGGTCTGACATCAATGGGGTGGACCAGAAGGAAGAAAGAAACAACCACACAGAAAAGAACAAAGAAATAAGAATTCAAAAAAATAAGGAGAGGCTGAGGAACCTCCAGGACATCTTTAAACATTCCAACACCCGAATTATAGGGTTACCAGAGGGGAAGAGGAAGAACAACAACTGGAAAACTTATTTGAACAAATAATAAAGGAGAACTTCCCCAATCTGGCAAAGAAAACAGACTTCCAGGAAGTCCAGGAAGCTCAAAGAGTCCCAAAGAAGTTGGATCCAAGGAGGAACACACTAAGGCACATCATAATTACATTACCCAAGGTAAAAATGAAGGAGAGAATCCTAGAAGCAGCAAGAGATAAGGAGACAGTCACCTACAAAGAAGTTCCCATCAGACTGTCAGCTGATTTCTCAAAAGAGACCTTGCAGGCAAGAAGGGGCTGGAAAGAAGTATTCCAAGTCAAGAAAGGCAAGGACCTACATCCCAGATTGCTCTATCCAGCAAAGCTTTCATTTGGAATGGAAGGGCAGGTAAAGGGCTTCTCAGAAAGGTCAAGTTAAAGGAGTTCATCATCACCAAGCCCTTACTGTAAAATGTTAAAGAGATTTATCTAAGAAAAAGAAGATAAAAAACATGTCTAGTAAAATGACAGCAAACTCACAATTATTAACAACCACATGTAAAACAAAAACAAACTAAGCAAACAACTAGAACAGGAACAGAACCACAGAAATGGAGAACACATGGAGGGTTAGCAACAGGGGAGTGTGAGGAGGAGAGAGTGGGAAAAAGATATGGAGAATAAGTAGCAAGGATGCTAGGTAGAAAATAGACAGGGGGAGGGCAAGAATAGTATGGGAAATGTAGAAGCTAAAGAACTTATGACACATGGACATGAACTAGAGTGGGGGAATGTGGATGGGGGAGGGTTTGCAGGGTGGAGGGGGATGGAGGGGGGTAATGGGACAACTGTAATAGCATAATCAATAAAATATTAAAAAAGAATAAAAGAATAATGGACCACTATGAACCTGGGGCCATGGATACTTACAACTTCCATTAATGCTTCACATTCTCATCCCATTTTCAAAAAACAGTGATTTCCCCTACTGTCACACTATAATCACAGTAAAGTATTTACCTTTTCATTTATAATTCCTTATGACTTAGTTTTAAGACTGCTTTATCTAAGATCACAGTTTCAACTGTGTTTGAAAACAGGAGATGACCTACAAGATGACTGAAATTCAGTATTAACATTTATGATTTCCATTTCTTCCTAGCCCTCTGTACTCCTGTTCCTGGGAAAGGACCAGGTATTCTGTAATTCTGACGGATAGAAAGTGCACTGCAAAGCTGCTGACACCATGAATAAAGGAAACTTTTTCCTTCAAGAGCCAGAGGGAACAATTTAGGCTTTGCAGGCAATGGGGTTTCTGCAGCCTACAGCATTGCAAAAACAGTCACAGGCAATGCATAAACAAGTGAATGTGGCAGTTTTCCAATAAAACTTTATTTACAAAAACTAGCAGTGGGCCAGATTTGGCTTGTAGGCTGTAGTTTGCCAACCTCTGAAAAGACAAATGAAATGTGGCTGATAGAAATAAAATCAGCACTCCAAGCAAGCCAGCTGATGTGAGCAGAAGTGCGGATACAGGAAAGCAGAGATGTGTCTGAGGAAGACCATTCATTCTGTCAAAGATGGATATAAAACCTGGCATCGGATGAGCACATAGAATAGCACATGCCAGGTTAGAAAGGACACGGCATACCTAACAAGGGTTGTGAGTTAACCAGTAGTGTCTTCTCTCTTTTTTTTCAAGCAAAAGTTTATTTAGAAAGTCACAGAGGTGGGAAAAGTGAGCCAGCTAGGCTGCACGGGCTCAGGGAACAAGTTAGAGAGGCAAAAGATGGGCCCTTGGGACTTAGGAGAGACGGAGCGGCAAGGAAAACGCACGTGGAGGAAGGGGGCGGGGAAAGGTGCCAGGGTGCTCAATAGAGCCGCCTTCAGTAGTGCGCTACAGAAAACTAGTCCAACGAGACTGTGCAGGACCAATGTGGGGGAGAGCAGAGTGTAGGTGGGTAGAGTGAAGAGATAGCAAAATGAGAAGATGACTATCAATGAAGAACATGTTCCCACACTTTCATATAAAATAAAACTTCTACCAACTCTTCCAATCTCTCCACCCATGTAATATATTCCTCCCCCAGGACTCGGGCAGGGTCATCTGACAGGCTGCACCCTACACACTGGTCAGTGGGGTCACACTGTGACTGGAGTGAAGACAGGCACTGCCCTCTCCCTCAGCACTCTCCCCCTCCTGCTCCAGATATCACTGAGCAAGGCTCTAGGTTAGTGACCAGTAAATCTGTGTCTGCTGACCAAACCCTCCCCTATGCTCCAGACCATCTCTCCAGATGCTTCTCAGTGCCCCACAGACACCTGGGAGTGGACTCATCCCAGCCTCCATGCACACCACTGGTCCTCCACCCCATTCTCAGGGAGCACAGCACCATCACTCATCCCAGAGTCCCAGAGCCCTACCATGCCTTCACCCTCCACAGGCAAGGAATCACGTCTTCCCTAAATCTCACCAAATCTACTTTCTTCACTATCGATGCAACAGCAGCCCTTCACCACCTCTTCTCAAGGCATGTCCACCAACTGGTCTTCCTCCCTGCGTCCAGCCTCCACACAGCAGCCACAGCAGGCAGGGGCAGGGAAGAAACCAGTCTGGGACAAGAGGAAAATTCCATTTTAGATATGCTGTCCTGAGGCTACAGTGAAACTGGTCCTGCCCCCCGAGCTTACAATCTAGGCAGAGGAAGAGAAGCAAACATTCACTAACTAGAAAATAAATTCATGTGCAAAGGAATACTGTACTTCCTTCAACTGTGACAGGATATAATTATATCTGTTTTCAGAAGACAAGTCTGGTAACAGTGTGAAGGATGAAATGATGGAAGAAAAGAACAGGATTGGATTCATTCATTTGACCAATTCCTTCCTACTCCGACATGTAGTATAACACTCCTGCCAGATCCAAAGGTCCTTTCCTATTTTAAATGTTTCTTACCTCTCTGCTTCTGACATTAAAAAAAATAATAATACCCCACTGTCCTCATAGTCTAAAGGCCTGCTAACCATGGCACCAACCTTTTCTATGTCATCTGCTCCTGCCTTTTTTTTCAAATAAAAAACATAAAACACTGAATAAAATTTGGGGGTAAAATATCACCCACAAATGCACTACACTAATGTAGCTGTTTTTGGATTTTTGCATAGTCTAGTTTTTCTCCTTCTGCATACATTTTTACATAGTTCTAATCAAGGATGTATGACATTTTATATTCTGCTGTCCATTCTGGTGTAATCACCTGTTTCTGACATCTTGTAGTCCCTCTCAGAGCAACAGGGTTCATTGCTGGGTCCTGTGAAATTCTTTCTCTACATACTCATTCAGGAAACTTACCCTTCACCTGGATCCAATTACTCTGTGCATACAGATGGCTTCTGTTAGCTGTCTCTTTAAGTCCTGACCTTCCAATTCAGCAGTTTAGAGACATCACTGAAAACATTTCAATGTATATTGCTCATTACTGCCCTGGATCCCCTCATTTCTTCCACCTTCACCATTACTGTCACATCTCAAGCCAAACATAGGTCTAGCCCGCCAAACCCATTCCTTTTGCTGTATTTTGTGTAAAGGCATAGTACAGGTTCTCCCTTTTTCCTCTGGCTTGGACAGCACCTACACTAGAAGCCAACACATTATCGAAACAAGCACGATCTGACACTTTCCTTCCAGCAGGTGAAAGGGGAAGAAGAAAGTGGAGAAGGTTCTTCTGAGCAAGCGTTGCTGTGCAACAGGGCAAGCCAACAGTGGTCACTAGCATTTCCTGATGGTGGGGAGAGGGTGGGCACTGACTCCCTGGACAGCATAGGACATGGGTTGCCCAATCTAATATCACAGCATCAAACACAGGGGGCACCGTGCAAAGAACCTGGGTTGGACCACTGCTCTGCAATTTCTCAGCGAAGTGCCCAAGGACAACTTCAGTACTCTGGACAGGATTGTTATGAGCAAGAAATAAGGTGATGAACAAGAAAGGGCTCCTAGTCACCCTTCCCCCAGATTTCTCAGAACTGTGCTTAGCTCCCCAGCCCACAGTCAGAGCCCTGGTATGCATCCCAACCACGAAAACCAGAATTACAACATCTTCCTGCTTCCCTGCTTTCAACTTCTTCTCTGTAAAACTGTCCTACATACAGCAGTAATTAATAAGTCTATTCTTCCAGCCCTACTCAAGCTTTAATATCTGCTACATTTTCTACCCCAAAGCTCTAAGAACAGGCATTTCTGCTTTCCCTAAATCAATATAGTAGCTAAACAAGAAAGTACTGACAATAATGCTAGAGTTAGGGAGGGGTGTGTGTGAGCATGTGCACATGTAATGTTTGTTTTTGTGGGAGGTTTCTGGAGAGAATGGAAGAAAGACTTTGATCTCCTTGCCTCTTTCTGGACTGTCATAAATTACCAGTATTTCTTTTATTTAAACTGCTTATGAGGGCAAAAAATTCAGTGAGACAAAGATAGGCCACTTGAGTATATATAAATGTATTAATTAGAATTCTTCACAAACAGGTACTCTTACACCCCAAAGCATGCAGCAATGAAATGCTTTTCATTCTTAAGACTGGAAATGCTTTCAAATTAAACTTTATAAATAAGGAATATAAAGCTTTTTGCCAACTGGGCTCTGTGCTGTTTCCCACCAATTCTGGCTGTGCCTGCGTGTGTGTTTGTGTGCACACACCTGGGGGCGGGGAGCCCTATCCTGCCTCCGAGATGGGAGACTTTAGCAGGCAGCCAGAAGATGGAGGGAGACCAAATCCGCCGGAGCCCACGCACCATCCACATGCTGCCTCAGTGTGTGGTTCTAGCTGTGCCTGCACCCCCTACCACTAGCTCTGTCCTACAGCCCCTCCTCACAGCCCCAGCTCCTGTTACCAGGCTCCAGAAACAGTTTCCTTCCTGTGCCCTGTCAGGAGTGGTGGCACTGCCCAAAACCACTCGTCCCTGGATGTGGCAACATTCCTGAGGGCTCCCTGCACCCTGGTCACCCCTTCCTGAAGCACTTGCTTTGTTAAACTACGTTCAGAGCCTCACCTGGTTATGTTCTGACTTCAATGAGAGTCCCTCCTCACCCAGTCTCAGAACACACTATCCCCAGCTCGGTGACATTACGGTAAGAAAGCCTCGTGCCTTCATGGGCAAACTATTTGCTTCGGCCTCAGCTTTCTCTTGTGTCACTCCCAACTTCGCCAGACAGTCATCTCATGTCTCTATCCGTTCATTTAAAATCTACTTTTTAGTTCAACAACTCTAAACACTTTCTTAGATTTATTCAACACTGTGCTACCACATACAAGGCTTGAAAGAAATTATGTCAGTTTTTTCCTTTGTAACCTGGCAGGACACCAGTGTTCTGTGTGTAATAAATACTAACTGGCTGTTACTTGGCTTCAGTGCAATTCATTCTTCCTTTCCCAGATAGTGATCGACCACCAGTGATTGAAAGAACCTGCCATCTGGAACTGTGTCACCTTGCAACCACTGATTTGAGTACTAAAGGCCTCTCAGTCCTCCTGCTACAGAATGGTCGGAGCAGCAAAATTGCTCATATCAATGTGTGTAAGGGGCAATCAGAGTTCTTCTAACACCAGGAAAGGAGAAAGAGAAAGAGTTAAGGAAAAGGAAACCCCAGGTAAAAGAAAAAAGAAATCCCTCGTTTTCTCTGCCTTGAACTATGTTTCATACACATCTGCAGATGACTTATTATTGGCTTCCTAAGAGTGGAAAAGAACTACAAAGAAAACACCTCAGTCTGTTGCTTATTTGCCCAAGTCTAAAATGGAAAAGTAAATAAAATAACACTCCATAATCTTTGTCTAATATAAAGCTAATAACTGGCTCTTAGCTACTTTAAACAAAGTTGCAATCACTCATTATGCAATGAATTCTCTGATTTAAAATGTTTGGCCCAATAAGAAGAGTGTAAAACAGACGTAATATTAAAGTCTCTAATTATGAATGGTAATTCCCTGATAAGACTCTTCAACAGTGCCAACAATTAATTTATTAACATAAATTTTAAGTATGAATTTGAATTTTGGCAAAAAATGAAAAGTAAATTGAGGTCATCTCAGCAAGTCCTCCATTAAACATCTTCTTATTCACCAGAAAAAAATCTATTGGATGCTTCTGGTTGCAAATAAAAGACCAAATTAGAAGTGCCTTAAATAATTCAAACGTGCATTAGGTCTCTGAGTAAGAAATCCAAGGATAGAAGGGTCCAGCGCTGGATGAGATACTCAGTGTCCCATTCCCATGAACACGAAAGGACTGCCAGGGCTCCGAACACTGTGCCTTTACATGACAGCATGTAAGGCTCTTCCTGCTTCAAAGAGAATGTTGGGAGAAGATGACTTTTTGTCCTAAGGCAGTTTCTTTTCCTGTACTGACAAGAGAGTGAGGCGCATCACTGACTTACATAAAGAATGATATATTCCCCTGTGACTGGGCCAGAAAAATGTTAGCGGGAAACAAGATAAATAAGCTGTTGCACAGGCGAGCACCAAGTAAGCATTCAGAGAAATTCCTGCACAAGTAGTTTAAGCCAGATATTTACTACAAATTCCGAGTTAAAGAGCCACGTTTGGAAGGGCTTAAGGGGAGAAATCCTACACTCAAATGCCCTACAAGAACCAAGCAGGAAATGTGAATGAAGGAGGCAGGCTGGGTGGGAACTGTGGGCTCTAAGGAATGTGTGGCCTCCAGTTCTTGATCTTATCGTGTCAAATTCCTGTATACTAAAGCTTAATAAGAAATAGATATTCTTTTCCTCACCTTCACACAAACACACTTAATTCTAGCTTCAGATTAAGTCTAGCTTCAGACTCACGTAACAGAAATTATGACCTTAACCTCTGACTATGTGCCAGGTAGTTTACAGTGCCTTAAGCATCTTACTTCACTTTTTAAAATAAAATCCTACGCATTACAATGAGGTACCATCATTGTCCTCACTTTTACAACTGAGGAAAGTGAACCTTAGAAATGAAAGCAATTTCCTCCAACCACGTAACTACTAGGCAGCGAAGCAGGGGGATGCTGTGCACAGGACTCCGAATGACTGCCAGGATCTGGGGCTCGCAGACGCTGAACACACTGACAAAATGAGCGCTCTTGCCCTGGTTCCTGGAGTCACTCGGGAGGGAAGCTCTGATGAACAAATATGGCCTCACGGCCAGCTATTTCCTAAAGCAACCACATCCACCTGACTTTTCTCAGCCATCCCTGCCTGACTTCTACACAGAAAATATATACTTAAAAAAAAGCAGCACTAAAGCTCAGGGCTTCCACATTTCTGTAGAGGGTGAGAATTAATTAGGAGAATAATTCTAAGATGTGTCAAGTTCTTCAGATCTTAAAACAAGCCTCCCAAAAGCTACAATGAATGCTGTTCCCTCACATGGCACCGTGAACTTGTGAGAGTAGGGAGAAAAAGAGAATGGGTCACTAGTGTAAACATCGTTTCCCTACTTCTGTGTAAAAGACCTGAGAATCGATATAAAAAAAGTCTGTCCTGCAGTACTTTGTAATATATAAGACAGTATGATGATAAAGAACAGCATCCACAGACTCTTGCTCTGACTGTTCTATTTCATCCTAATCCAGAAATTTAAAATCATTATTAACCTACTCTGCAACAATCTTTTCTTCTATTTGTTTAATGCCTCCTCTTTTCCAGAGTAAGCTCCTGGATCTCAGCACTTGGCACTCTGGCATATGAAGATGAACAACAAATATTTGCTGAGTGAAGAGCAAACACAGTAAAAGTTCTGTTCTTCTATTAATTTCTGCAGTGATACATTCCAGTCATATAAGATATTCTGGCACACTGATGGCTTTATGAGTGAGCTTTTCAAATTCTTTCTCTTTGAGCCCTGGCCAGGTGTCAGTTGGTTAGAGCATCACGCCTATACACCAAGGTTGTGGGTTTGGTCCCCAGTCAGAGCCAAGAATCAATCAATGAATGCATAAATAAGTGGAACAACAAACTGATGTTTGTCTTCCCCTCTCTCTGCCCACCTTCCTTCTCTTTCTCTCTCTAAAATCAATAAATTAAAAAAATTTAATTTCTCTTCTATAGTTCTATTCGGCTTTAACAGGTGAGTTTTATAATAAACAAGTAAAAGATCAATTTGTTACTACCATCCATCTTCCACATAGTAAAATAATGTGAAATCAAATTACACCTTTTCTTACATATTCCAGTTGCTACATTTACCTTTACTCATTATTCTGTTTTACATTATTAAGTAATGGAAAAAATCTTCTAGAATTTTCCCTGTCGAGCAGAAACCCCAAATAGTCCCATATTAGCTAACTAGGTCCACGTCGTACCAGCATTCATATCTTTAAACTTCTGCTTTAGCTCAGCAGGAGTAAGACGATACTGATCAAGACCATCATTCCAATAAATTCGGTCCAAGACTTGAAGATCTCCTCCAATCAGCCAATCTCCTTGTTCCATGACCATCTAATGGGAAGAAAAAGAAAATAATTGTTTTCAACCGAAACCAAGAGAACATAAATGAGAAGAGTTCTCTCATATAAGCCAACTACAGCTGTAAACTTTTTCTTTCATCCCAAGGTCAATGGTAAATCTGTTTAGCTTAACAAATGAACCAAGACTGGAAATGATACAGAATTAGAATATACTTATAATTTCTCAAAGGACTTATGAAACAACTATTACATTTACAAAAAAAAGGCAAACAAAACCAACATGAATAATTATGATTTTTTAAGTAACAAAAATATTTTTTCCATTGTTGTATGTTGATTAACGGAAAAATTTGTAACCCTGGGTCACTCCCTATTTTGTGTTCTCCAGTCCTAAACTTTTGAGAAATCAAAGTAATGATGATAGAGTTGGACACAAAGTCATGCCTTCCAATCTTCAAGCCACCTTAAATTTCTTACAATGTCTCTCGTCCTCTTTCCCTGAATCTGGGAAAAGGAAATATTATTTTCTAGGATGTATCTGCCCTCACAGAGGAGCTCAAGTTCACCCTTTTTCACGACTGCTTCGGCTTATGTGCTAACAGTGTACCTGAACTGCTGCAGTCACTTCCTACCTGGTCCTCCTCACCAGAAGGCCCACCCCATCCATCAAACTACTCATTCAATAAACATTTACTGAGTAACTGCTATGTGCCAGGGCCTACAATAGGTATGGGAAAATGCAGCAGAAAACAAGAGAGAGATCTTTCTCTAATGGTGCTTACATTACAGCAGGGGAGACAAAAAAGAAACCAGGGAAATATCAGCTGGTACCGAATGTTACAGAGAAAATAAGCAGGGCCATGGAACACAGCACCCAGGGCGCACAGTAAATTTAAGGAAAAGGAGGCAGTGAAGGCCTCTTCGAGGAGGGTGCCATTTAACCTGAAATGATAAAAAGGAACCAGTCATGGAGGGAAAGTATTTTAGGCAGAGGAGCAGCAACTACAAAGTCCTAGAGCAGCATCAGGCTTTCATCTTTGACCAGAAAGAAGTGAATGAGGTTAGAAGATCAGAAAGGGTTCAGGCCAGGACAGGAGCAGAGGTAGAGTAATAGAGACGAGGAGTAAGACCAGGGCTGGATCATGCTGGGCCACAGTCAGGCATTTGGGTTTTATTCTAGAATAAAACTTCCTGGAGAGTTTTAAAGAGGAGAGTGATATGCTCAGATTTATATTTTTAGATGACTCACTCTGGCTGCTCTGAGGAGAATGGAGGGTAGTGGGTAAGAGATGAAGCAGGATTCCAGCCCGGAAATGTCTGTAAGAGTCTAACCTAAAAACTAGATAGCTTGGACAGTCCTGGTGGGAGTGGAGGTGGAGTGTGGACATCCCGCACAAGACAACCAGGCTAAGAGGTCCTCAAAGTTCTACTTGGTAATCCTCTCATGCTCCAAACCTGCGCGTGACCTCTTCAGTCGCAGTCAGCATGCAGCATAGTGAAAGAAACACAAAAGACCTAGGACGGACTCTAGTCCTGACTCCTAACAGGTGCCTCTGTGGCTCTGGGCAAGTGGAACCCACACTAAGATTCTTCAGTGTAAAGAAAAACACTTTGTCTACCTCCAAGGATCCCTGTAAGGATCAAAACACTGAAATGTGGTTTGAAAAGCATAACTACATGTAAATTGGTATTATGACTGAACAAACTCAACATTTTAGTGTAGAATGGTAAGCCCACCATCTTTTCAAGGCCCCTTCTCTCACTCGACAACCAGCTATTTCTGAAAGACACCGAGCTCTGCTCCTCCTGCTCCGTAAGCCCCGCAGTCCTCACAGCTCCCTCCTACCCAAATCCTCCTGGTGCCTCCGGCAGCAACCAGGTACCAACTAATACAAAGAAGTCCTACAGGTCACTCTTTGAAAAATGGGACAAAATATAAACAGCACTGACATTTGTTGAGTGATTAAAAATAAATGTCTCTTCCACCAAATCCGTATGAGGAGTACCCTGCAGTGATCCAGGTTATGTAGTAGGTATGTGAAACTCCAAATATACCAATAATTACCAACTGCTATGATTAGGGAAGACAGATGGCTTTGACGCCCAAAGTGATCTGGACTGAAATCAGACCGTCCTCCCACCTCTTAGCTGCATAATTTTGGTTGAGCATTTATCCCCTATAAATCCCATTTTCTCCGTGTGTAAGATGCACATGCCACCCATCCCACAGGTTTGCTATATGCCTCAAAGAATTTACATGAGCATGTTTTAGAGACTATGTTTACCTGTTACTAGTAACTATAGGATTTTAATGTTGAAGGAATGCCCAACACCATCACAAGTTCAACATCCTTATTTTCTAAGAAAATATATCCCCTATTTAAAAAAGTTATCACCTTTTTGTTCTTCATGAAACCATGAAATGAGATTTAGCACATTACCATGATCTAAACAGATGTTATAGAAATTTTCTAGATAAAGCTACTACAATTTCACTTTGTTTCTTTTAATGCTCAAAGTGTACTTGAAAACACCTGACAGAGATTTGACTTCAATGATGACATTTCACATATAATATATAAAATACGTGAGGCACTCTGGGGAGACTAATTATATTTCACTGCTTTCACACCAGAAACACCATGTTCAGTTAGAAACCCAGACCAGACAATCCCCAGCTGAGGGCCCCCACAGCACCCTGACCTCACGTCCTCCTGAAGGGACATGAGTGATCAACGTCTGCCCACCACCTAAGGTAAGAGCTCCAAGTGTGTAAAGGCTGTGCCTGCCATGCCCATCACCCTATATTCCCATCACCAGCATCTAGCTCAGTGCCCAGTGCCGTGTACAGTAGACGCTCAAACAGTTGTTGAACAGATATTTATCTGGACCAAATGACAACTCCAAATTCTTATCGCACTAATCTAAGGTCCAGCCTTGATTCTGCAAAATATTAACAATTCTAATGGAATAGTCAATAGGAAATGCCCACATTTTCAGCATAAACATTATTTGTAAATCAAGATAAAATGTAGCAATGTTTGTACAGGACCTTGATGTAGGGGTGGTTCTTGCATGTCGTTCCCCATTGTCGGGCACAACGTTCCTCCTTCCTGTGCTCAAAAAACTCTGGATTGCGAAGAATAGCCACACGGCGGCCCTCATACATCAGCGCAAATGCCGTGCAGCCGTCCAGCCTCTCTTTATCTTCCTGAGTAGCTGACAGAACTATAGGCACTGACAAGTTAATGACACCCCCTGCAGGGCACAAAAGAATGCACAGTTTGGATTACTCAACGGGCCTTACTTACCCACCTTTCACTTCAGGGGACACTGACAGTGTTCAGTTGGTGCCTGGCACAGAAAATCAGGAGACAGAAAAGCAACGGAGGTTAAAAAAAACAGCATATATTAAGAAAATCAACAATGTGTATAACAATCCTCACAACAATTCATGAAACTGTCTTTTGGGGAAAAACTATGGTACAGAATCACAGAAGTAGGAAAAAAAAAACTGTTTAACAAGGAAAAATCAACTAGTTAAGCCTAACATCATTGAAAACATACTGAACATCTCCAATATATGAATAAGAAAAAAAACTATGGTTCAGGAATTTTTCAGGAAAAATTTAAATCCTTTTGCGTGGCAAGTTGATCAGGTTGGGTATCCTTAAGAAAGGAAGACAAAAACACCCAAAACATTTTTTGTTTCTTGGTTTTTAATCAGAATTGAACCAATGTCAGCTATCACTGGCCAAGAAACAAAGGCAGTAAGTAATCAGTGCTCCTTTTAGCCCAAAATATGTTCCACTGAGACTTAAGGCACATTCTCATTTCCCAACCTTTCAAGCTCTGAAAATTTTCTTTTCTACTCATCTTGCACAGATTAGAAAAATAAAATGCACTTTCAATTCCTACGTGGATCTTATTTACATACCAAATAGAAACCATACTTTTTTGGGAAATCATGGCGTAACTTCTTTGATAACTGCTTGGCTATTTTAAAATTACCACCACTTGCACAGTTCAAAGTAGAAAATTAGTAAGTAGATTTGCACCGAATCCAAGACTAAATTATTATCCAGGATGCAGTCCACAAAGACGCTGCCATGAGTCCCAAAGAAGAAAATCAAAAAGCAGTATTTAATCCTTACGTTCTTGTGATAAAATTTCTTGAGAAGAAGGATTAGAAATTACATTTTCTGATATGTATTTCACTCCCCAGTTTTAAAAAGTCATAATACAGTAGGACGTGGCAGCAATTTAGTAGGGTTCTGTGACATTTAACAATATTTTCTTTAAGGTGGTAAATCAATCCTACTAACAGTATACAAAGTATAAGGTAGCTAGATTGCAATTACAATATACTGAACATCAATTTCTTTGGCCCTTTTTTTTTAGTGTTTCAAAAGAATAGGAAGAACCATCCTTTCAACCACCTACTTCAGGATTCCTTAACTTGACTCCCTGACTCCGTATCAGAATGTCTGGCTTAAGTAAACACAGACTTCAGCAGAGCAAACTGAGAAAGTATGTGCACTTTTCAAGGAGACAAAAATGATCAGGGTGGGCTGGAATGGGAATAAAAGATAGAAACTGTACTGAATAATCTAAAATAAAAAAAAATTTTTTTAAAAATGATCAGGTAGAAATGCATAGGGGAACTATTTGCTTTTGAAATTCATTTTCACTCCTCAGATTTTCCTTCTCCCCCTGCAATAAATCACAATTGGAGAAACAAAAAGTGGAACACAGATCTCACTATCCATGTAAAATGTCTAGTATTGCTATAACTTAGTCCTAAAATGCTACCTATTCATTAAAATGGACCACTACTCTATATAAACAGTGAAGAGTCCCTGCAACTGTGTAATATCTCTTGCACATTCAATGTAGCGTCGAATGTAAAATGTCTTACCATCCAGAAGACAATCAAAATGAAGACACTGCAAGTACTCCCTCTCTCTCATAAAGCCATTCAGTGGGGTGGCCCAACCTTCTGCCAAAACCTGCACCCACTGCATATCCACCTATTAAAGGAGAAAAGAAAGTCTTCTATGTTATGTACTTGTCATGTACGTGAACAAAAGCAGTAGTGGCCTTCAGGAATTTAATTTTGGAAGTGATGGAAACATCTCAAGAACAATTGCAGATTATACAAATCTAATAAAGAATAAAGGCACTAGAAAAATACCCATGTTTCTTAATAAGTTTAAATAACATCAGGCTTGCAAGCATTTCCAATAAGGACAGCATCTCCCAAACCAGTGGTTCTCCAACATTAATATGTCTAAGAAGCTACTGGGAGACTTGTTAAAATGAAGACTGCTCCACCTCCCAGTTTCTGGTTCAGTCAGTTTGCTGTAGGGCACAAGATTTTATATTTTGAACAGGTTCTCAAAAAATGCTAACAATGATGGTCTGAAAACTACACTCTGACAACCACTGTCCTAAACTAAACTTCAGTTAAAAATACGAAAATCGGTCCCTCCCCAATGACAGAGTACCCTTCATTTACAAAGATTGTACTTGAACTTTAAGATGTCTAGTCTGTCCCATTAGAACGTTAAAGAAACAATGATCTATGGATCATAAATGTAAGGGGGTATGCTCGTTTTTAACTAGGTACCGTATACATGTAACAGTGGCTCCCAAATGAGAAAAGATGAAGCACCTGGCCAAGTGGTGTGCAGTAAAATGTCACTTACTACTTATTTCCAAAGAGGCTGGCCAATGTGTTCCACTGAAAAATCAAATTCCCCTACTTCAATTCATAGGAAAAATTATATTCATGCACCTAGTTATTTCATGTTGAGTTTTCATTTTACTTTTTTCTTACACCTTTGACCATAGCCACTATGTGTCTATATTAGAACCCAATTCAAGATGGTATCTATTATGGACTAAACATTTGTGTCCCCCAAAAATCACATCCAAGTCCTACCCCCCAGTGTGAGTGTATTTGGAGGTAATGCCTATGAGGAAGTGATAATGGTTAAATGAGGTCATAATGGTGGACCCTAATCCAACAGGTCGGCTCCCTAAGAAGCAAAGGAAGAGACACTGGAGCTCCCTCTCTCTACCCTGTGAGGATATGGTGGGAAAGCTGATGTCCTCATGCCATGAACAGAGCCTCACCAGACACAAAGTCAGCCAGCATCTAGATCTTCGCCTTCCCAACCTCCAGAACTGTGACAAACTAAATTTCTACTGTTTATGCCATTTAGTCTGTGATATTTGTTATGGCAGCCCAAGCTAATAACATTACCTGACTTATCACAAAGTTTTTAATTAATTATTTTTCATACTGCTGTTGCAAAGAATAAACCACTGTATTGAAGGAAAGTTCACATTAAGAAAAGGCTACTGTCTTTCTGAGTTGTCAAGTTTGACTGACCTGGATTCATATTCATTCATTGTCATTCTTCTTCTAGTCCAGGTTCTCATCCCTGCCTGTTTTTAGAGTGTACCTAACAATGACTTAAAATTCTCTAAGGTTGAAATATAAATTATGATTTCCACTGTCATCATGTCTAGTTTAAGCTGGTTTTTATTGGGAAAATACCTACTGCTATCATCAGAGCTAAGATATACAACAGAAATATTCTTAATAATAGAGGAAAGGGAGAGTCAGGGTTTTGGCACGGGAATAAGAAAATATGTTTAAAGCAAAAAAAAAGTTCACTTTTAAATTAATTCTTTTCAATTAATTATTACAGATGAGTATTTCTCAAACTTTTAGAACCCAGGTGTTCTGATAAGCCTAAAAATATTGTACCATGTTTATTCTTTGATATTTAAAAATAAATAAATGCTATGACTAAAACAAAATTAAAGCCATGGTATTTTGGGAATATGGTTTCATGAATCAGACACATTTCCTACCCTGGAAACTGTGATACACACCACAGCTAACTCTCAAACACAACAACAAAACTACAACTTTTATAGACTATCGACTGAATATAAAGCTAAATTGTTATGAAAAGCAACAAAGCACTTACTTTATTAATTTTCAATGCTGGTAATGTTTCTGCATCTGTTTTTGCCAAATGAAGTTTATTTTCTGGCACATACAGTTCTTTTACTTCATAAGAGGCATCCACAGGTACAATGTCCTATACAAAAGCAAAAGTACAATTAAACATTTGATTTAACAATGTACAGTTCTTCAAAAGGTATCTTAATGAAGAAAATTTAAATTTCAAAATACGACTTAAAAAAGAAGAATAAAGAGGGAATTATAAAGAGGGATTGCTGTCCCTGCCCAATTTTCCAAACGTCAGTTGGCCTACATTCAAGCAGACAGAATCCCCCATACAAGAAGTCATTACTCATGTCTCACTATCTAGTGAGAAAGAAATTCCTACAATGTACCATATATGTCAAAATCACGCAACTGCAGAGAAGACATGACCTTGAAGAGGTAATGATAAAAAGAATTTGGAAACAAGCCCCCCACCAAAAAAAAAAAAACAGTCTAACCATAATCATTACCTTCAGCATGTGATGAAAGCAATCATTTAAGCCCCCTTTTCAGTGGTGCAACACAGTGCTCCCGAGCACGCCAGCCGTGCTCCCAGCACTGCAGGTTGAGAAACGGCACTCTGGGTCCCATATGAAATGCAGTCTGGAAATTTCATGCAAACTGCAAGGACTCACACACAACACTGGGACAGGGCTCATCCTCATTTATCCTTCAAGAATCTATCTGTAATTACCACAACACAGGCACTCACACGCCACTCACCGGGTAACTGTTACAAGGCTTGCTCGCATTTGTCATACTCCTAAGACTAATTACTAAGTGTATTTAATTACTTTAAATTTTTAAAGCCAAATCTATTAAGTAATCTCGATAAGCAGATAAAACTGGCCCTAATTAACAGCTTTTCATACAGGTATCTCATCCAAGCAATACTTTGTTATTCAAAATAAAGTAATTCTCAAGAGAATGAGAATTGACAAGCCACATACTAGGACAAAATTTTTGCAAAATGCATATCTAAAAAAAGGACTGTTATCCAAAATATACAAAGAACTCTTAAAACTCAACAATAAGAAAACCCGATTACAAAATGGGCCAAAGATCAGAGTAAATACCTCATCAAAGAAGATGAACAGATTACAAATAAGCAGATAGAACAACACCCTACATCATATGTCATCAGGGAAATGCAATTTAAAACCACTACAGACCTATTAGAATGGTCAAAATCTAAAAACAATGACAATACCAAAAACTATGAAAATGCAGAGCAACAGAAATTCTCACTCCTTGTTGGTGGGAATGCAAAACGGTTCAGAAACTTGGGAAGACAATTTGGTGGTTCCTTACAAAACTAAATAAACTCTTACATACAATCCAGCAATCATGCTCCTTGGTATTTACCAAAATAAGTTGAAAACTTATATTCACACAAAAACCTGCACACAGATATTGACAGCAGCCTTATTCATATTTGTCAAAAGTTGAAACCCCTGGGAAGTCCTTCAGCAGATGAATGAATAAACTGTGGTACATCTAGACAATGGGATATTATATGACACAGATTAGAAATGAACTAGGAAGCCATGAAAAGACATATTGAAAAAAGAAGCCAATCTCAAAGGCTACATACTATACAATTCTATCAACATGACATTCTGGAAAAGGCAAAACTACAGAGATAGTGAAAAAGGAATGGTTGCCAGGGTTGGGGGTGAGGGTGGAGTGAGGGGGATGAGGGTGGAGTGAGGGGGATGAGGGTGGAGTGAGGGGGGTGAGGGTGGAGTGAGGGGGGTGAGGGTGGAGGGAGAGATGAATAGACAGAGTACTGAGGATTTTCTAGGGCAGTAAAGCTATTCTGTATGATACTATAGTAGTGGATATATTCATCAAAAACCCAGAGAATGTACAATCCTGATGTACATTATAAATTATGGGTGACAAAGATGTATCAATGAGGTTCATGAACTTGAACCAGTGTGCCGGTCTGGTGTAACCAGGGTGCAGGTCTGGTGGCGGATGCTGACAGTAGGAGAGGCGTGCATGGTGGGGAGGGGAGCAGGGCACGTGTGGGAACTCATTCTCCGTACTTTCCCCTCGGCTGTGCTGTGAACCTAAAACTGCTCCATGAAGTCCAGTAAAAAAATACAAAACAAAAAAAGGCGTTCAAAATAAATATTAATGGAAGAACCAGGTTTTTAAGGACACTCCCTACTATTTTTCCTGAAGAGTAAGTTTGGGAAGAAACTTCAACTTATATTTGGTCTTACATTAATATCTTCAGTAGAGGAAAAACAGCAGAGCCTGACAAGCATAGCAAAGCTAGATGACCTCATGAAAGGTGTGGTGGCCCTGCTCAAGGGGTCCCTGTGGTTCTGAGAACCTAGAAACAATTACTCCACATTTCTCCACCACTCCGCTCCCTCAAAGGAGAAACAAAAGAGAGCCCGTTCGGCACCTGCGAAGTCATGTGCCAGAAACAGGCTCATCCTACTCATAAATTCAAGGCCTCTGATGTTTTTCATCCTAAACCCAAGTATCAATAAGGAGAATAAACATTAAGGAAAACAAAAAGAAAAGAAATAATGAAATTAAAAAACACAAAAGAAATAAGGAAACACCGCTTGCTGCCATACCAAGGTCAGCCAGCTAGGTTGCTCCTGGAGCACAGATATGGAGGGCACTTCCTGGAGGCGCCGTAGTGTCCCGAGTGCCCGCCCCGCTGCTCTCAGGGGGAGAGTGGAAAAGTATGTGTGCGAAGCACAAATCCCGCACAACACAGGACACTTCATAAACCTTCCAGACCGTCTTTTGCAATTAAGCGTCTGGCAGTCACCCACAGCCGAAGGTATTTGTTGTCTTTCCTGACAGTGAAGACTACATCCGGGCATTAGAGAACAACGGCGAAGGGAGAAGGACAGCTTCCACCAGCTCTGTCTTCTCTTTGTGGATACAAATACTCTACAACTTTGTATGAATGCAGTAGATTATCTCCATGAACCCAAGCTAAAGAGGACATGCCTTAAATTTTGCTGGGGGCAGAGGGGATGCCAAAGAAGTGATAAGTAAATATACCCAATTTACACTTGATTTCACTGTGCACGTGAAGAGAAAATCACATATAAAATAGACTCTTCTTTATACCTAACAAGAGAAATAGATTAATTTAATACAGCCCATTCTGTGCCTTCAGCTCTAGGAACTATTTTAATACATTATATTTAATACATTAATACATGTGTTTTCATACATTTAATACACTTTTAAAGTAGAAAATAGCAGTAAAGAGAATTAGGAAATGAGAAAAACAAATCACCCTATATACGGTTATTAACATTTTTGTATATTCCCTTCTAACTGTTTTTCGCCCACAGGCACATTACAGGGAAACTAATAGTTTCAGCAGTCTGCACAAAGCCTATAACTTCATCAACTAGAAAATAAAAATTCAGAATCAACGTTTCCTGGAACAATAATGTAATGTGCATTAAGTGAAGTGCACACATACCCTGTATGTTCAATTAGCCCCTTGGATCTGTAAAGCTGACATACACATTTTCCCAGCTGCAAAATAAAGAATTAAAATTCTCCAGACAAAAAGTCTAACATTCATTAGGACTTTTGTGAGAAAGGGTATGACAAAACAGACTTAAACTTAAATATTTACATTAATCACAAAACTTTAGGGACACACCATCAGTTCTACCTACACAGGTAGAAGAAACCATTTGCTGGTCTCCTCTTATACAGATAAGGACATTAAGGCTCAGGAGAACGGTTATTAACTTATCTCAAGTCCCTACTATACCGTCTTCCACTGCAGTTAACACATAATAAATACTCAATAAACAGTAATTACAGTTTGCTTACTGCATGCCAGGAACATTTCTAAGCACTCGACACATTAACTCATACAGTCATCAGTACAATTCTGAGGCAGGCAGGCGCTATTATTGTTTCCCCTTTTACAGAAGACAGAAGTGAAGCCACAGATGGTAGGTTATTTTCCAAGGTATACAGTTAATTGGTAAGTGTTAGAACTGAGATCTCAATACTATTCTCCTCCAAAAACAAAAAACCCTTTACTGTTTCTCCTATGAAAACTAAGTTATGAAACATTTTGTCACATGAGTTGTTCTTAGTTTATTTTCAAGAGTTTATTAAACATTTATAATGCCCAGGGTTTCTAGTCGGCATGTGATATTTCTGGGTTGATAAACTTCTTGACAAAAAGTAGATACTCAACATTTCAGCTGGGCCTAAGCATTTCCATGTGAACAATTTTCAACCAGCATTTTTAAATCCCATCATTTCCACCACTCCAGACTTCTTAGAAATTCGGAACCAGAACCCAGTCTGGGAACAAATGACACAGGGACTCCAGGGAAGAGAAGAATTTCATTCTCAACTTCAATGGCATGACAACTCTGCAGAAAGTGTTTTTTGCCATCTCTGAAACCTGCATTAGAATACCTTTCTAATGTGGTGCTGACTGCTCTTTCCCTCCCCAACATTTACCACTGATAATTGTCAACAAGCTTGGAAGGTCAGAGGACAGCATCCAACAAACTAATCTTTTCATCTTCATGGGATGCAAGGTCATAGTCAGCTGGTCTCCTAAGCCAGCACCACTAGAGTCAATTCACAAACACCGATGGAGAGCAGAAGCCGCACACAGCTCCCTGCAACGCCCCACGTGGCTGGGTCTGCACCCCCTGCCTCCGCCCCAGAGTCAGCCCTCTCCAGAATGCCACAACACAGGAGGGGACACTCAGTGTGTGAATCAATTGCCTCTGAGGAGATGTTCAAAGCACGAACTGGGAACTAACCAAAGTTTCTACACAGCATGTGTCAAGTTTCCTTCCAACCATACCCAGAGTTAAAAAAAGAAAGGCACAGACAGTTTGTGAGCAAATCTGGGTGTTTCCAAGAGAATTACTTTGAACAGGAAAGGGTAGCATTCATACTAACTTATACTATTAGCCCAAGCAAATTATTTTTTTAATATTTTGTACACTAATAAAGCCATAGCTTTAGCATGAATGCATTTTTAGTAATGTACAGCTTTGTACGGATACATGCTATAATACGTTGTGTTCAAGAAAGAAAATTTTTTCTCATTTCTGAGTCAAAATAATTTTTCATTACAAGCATTTCACAAATCTCTTCATTTTTCAAAATTCACATCCAGAAATATTTTAAAATGAATTTTAGTCTCACAAATTAGATACCAAATTCTTCTGACAACCAATGCCAAATAAAAGTCCCAAAGGTTTCTCTCCTCTAAAAAGATTCATAAAGTGAATATTTTTGTAATTAACACAAACGTAACAGCATGAATCAAGATGAACATGGAACATTTGCTCAGAGAAAGCAAGTTCTAGGCAGATTCTAAGAGTAGAGAGAAGAGAACTACCAGGAATACAAAAAGAATTTTTAAAATGCAGACACAGCCAGTTTCTGGCACATTCTAGTGGCAACAAATCTCTTTAGTTTCCAAAACCACTACTAAACTTCTAACAGGAGCAAAACCACATCAGCATGAGACAAGGTACCTGGACAACAGAATATGATGTCCCTGCTGCATGAGCTTCCCATTTGGGGGAGGATTCATTAGGACTTCCAGAGACACAGTCGGCTATTTAAAAACAGTTTGTTCTTCAAATTGTACATATAAAAACCTCTACTTCTGGGAATTTACCTTAAAACAAAAACAGATCATAAGCCAGGCCAGAAGCAAGTGTTTTCATAGCTAAACGCCTTTTCTAATCTTCAGAGCTCCACAGTCACCCAGCATTTCAGGGTAAAGGAGGTCCGGGGCGACCCTAGGTGTCCCCCTGACTACGGGGTCAGGAAACAATTCGCAGGCTCCAATGAGGTGGGTTAGATATTATGAATGTTTAAATATTAATTTAAAAATGTAACATGAGTACTCAAAATGTGTTTTGCTTGACTAAATGCAATCTAAGATCTAGCATGTGCTATATGCACATCTTTATTCAAACAGACAACTGTTGGTTTTTATCTGGAAACTGGAAGGCCAGAAAACGATGTTCACTATATTCACGGCCTGAAAATACTTAGTAGCTCTTGCCCTCTCTTTTTAATCTTCCTAAAGAACTCCGAAAATGTTAATAAACAGTGATCCCATATTTTAAGTTTTAAGTATTTTGTGCAATTTTTTCTTCAGCCAAATCTATTCCACAGATTTAAACATTAGAGCTCATGCATAGTTTTAGGTACATACTAAATTTCTATTCTCTAAACTACATGCATCCAAAGCATGAACACCAAACAATATTCTGGCAACACTTTAAAACAGAGCTGCAAAGTCTGGTTTTTTATGCTCAGAATAAAATCCATTTAGAGCTCTAACCCACCACTTTATAAAAAGACAAACTTTAAATAATTTATAGCAATAGTAAACCTGGAGTTCCTGGTAGGTTTAAAAACAGAATTTAAAATATTACTTTAGATTAAAACAAGCAGTAAGAAGCCTACTTCCTCATGTCATAACACACCAAGTTAGAACACAATCCTAGCAGGCCATCTAGTGACCACTCAGGAGTTAGGAAAAAAGTTTTCATCCAAAATCCTCAGTGTTTTTCAGTGTCTTCCATTTTCTTGAATAAATATATGCTACCTAAAGCACATGAAGAAATAAACATGCTCTGACAAAATACTGAGAAATTCAGTATTTATGTAAATGACCACATTAACCTACCCCTTGATATCACATAGGCCAGAATGAAAGACAAGTAAGATGATCCAGAGATGATGGAGGATACTATACTAAATGAAATTCCCATCCTCCTAAAACACCCATCCATTGCACAGCACACTAAAAACATATTTTTCTTGGACAGTGAAACCAATGCCATTTCTTAGTAAAGAAGATTAACAAAACAATTCCTGGTAGTATTCATTTCAGGAGAATCTCTGCAAAGCAATACCATACACATAGAAAAACTCCCATTTACTACCACGGAGAAAGCACTTCTCAAACACCTGCATTCTCTTTAAGTCCCAAAACATACTACTTGCTTTGCTTTTATAAAAAATGATGGTACAATGGGAAATATATATTTGGTCTTTATCCCCATGTTCTGGCATAGAGCTCTTTTTTAAAAAAAAGCTTTTATTCATTTATTTTTACAGAGAGGGGAAGGGAGGGAAAAACAGAGGGAGAAAAACATCAATTTGTGAGAGAAACCTCTATCAGTTGCCTTTCACACACCCCCAACTGGAGACCTACCCCGAAACTCAGTCCTGTGCCCTGACCAGGAACCAAACCTGCAACCTTTCGGTTGGCGGGCCAGCACTCAACCCACCGAGCCACACCATCTGGGGTCTGGCACAGAGCTCTGAAAACCCCTGGAATATCCTGAGTGGTAATAGTGTCTTTGGTAGAATAATGAGATGGCTCAAGGCCAGCGATTTTCAACCAGTGTGCAGCAAGAATGTTTAAAACACGCAATACCTGACTATTTAAGTCAAGGGCACTGACCTCTCTCTTTTCCCTTAGTTTGTCAAATAAAAAAATGATAACAGCCAACACAAAAACAGCCCTCCAGTATAAATGAATCAAAATTATACCTGTATTTTTGTCAAATAAACAAAAAATACAACTTTTTTTGGTGTGTGCAGAATTTTAGTAATTGGTTTATGTGTACCATGAAATGAAAAAGGTTGAAAATGGCTGCTTTAGGCTGAGTGGCTCAGTTCAGTAAAACAAGTGTTTATAGGATCAGAACTTTCAGCTCTAATCCTAGGTGACGGTGGGTGGGAGACTGGAGATTGCATTTAACCATCAATGGCCAAAGACTTAATCAATCATCCCTGCGTGATAAAACCTCCATAAGAACCCCTAAAGGGCAGATAAAGCCTTGGCTGGTGTGGCTTAGTAGACTGAGTGCTGGCCTGTGAACCAAAGGGTCACTGGTTTGATTCCCAGTCAGGGCACATGCCTGGGTTGGGTACGAGAGGTCTCCATTGGGGGAGGCAGTGTGAGAGGCAACCACACATCGATGTTTCTGTCCTTCTCTTTGTCCCTCCCTTCCCCTAAAAACAAATAAAAATCTTTAAAAAAAAAAAAAAAGGACAGATGCAGAGGACTGGGCTGCAGTACACACTGAGGGTAGCATGCTCAGAGCATGGAAGCTCCATGCTTCTCCCCACCCCATCCCTTGCCCCATGCATCCCTTCTAGTTTGCAGTTCCTGAGCTATATGCTTAATACCAACCTGGTAATAGTAAGTAAAGTGCTGTCCCAAATTCTTCTAGTGGAATTATTGAAGCTGGGGCAAGCATCATAGGAACCCTGAAATTTGCAGTCAGCAGGGCACAAAGGTAGGTAGCCTGGGTGCCCTATTTGCAGCTGGCATCTGAAGCAGAGGCAACCTTGTGAGGTCTGCGGGGTCTGAGCTAACTCTGGATAGATCATGTCAGAACGGAAATGAACTGTTGGACACCCACTGGTGTCAGAGAAACAGAATTGCTTAGTGTGAGGAAAAACCCTCAAAGTCTAACAAACTGACCCTGAAGAGGAGATAATTTAATTAGCTTGACTGTTTTAAAAATGAAGTTTTTGTTATATTGGCATAAACCCAAGTCAACTCAATAACCACTTATATTTGGGTTTTGGGACCTAAGTAGATCATAATTCATCTGGTAAAACATGTCTCAGCTTCCCAAGGTAAATTAGATGACCTACAAACACTTTTCTTATTTCACACTAAGGAGAACAAACATTCCACACTAACCAAGGACAGGCACGGCAGTTTCTTTCTTTACATGGTAAACATTCTTTCCAGCCCAGATGGTGTCATCTTGATCTGCTCTGAAGTATTTTAAAAAGTCTTCTAAAAATATTAAGTTAATGAAATGCCCATTCTTCTCAATTTCTTAATTACAACTACACTTAGGGAGCAAATGACCAAAGAATTTGAAAGAGAGTTTTAAAAAAATTCGTATTTCAGAAATAAGCTAGAAATTGAAAGCATCTAGCTATTAGGAAAGCAGTGTAGTAGAAAGACAAGGGTGTGGGCTGCAGAATCCATCAGACTGTGTTCAGATCCTACTCTGCCCACTGAACTGCCCTGGGACAAACAACTTCACCTCCCTGAACTTGTTTCCTTATCAGTAAAATGAGGATAATTACAACTATTGTACTTCCCAGAGTTGTAATACAAATTAAATACAATACTGCTATTGAAGTGCCTAAAACAGGGCTTGTACATGGTAAGAATTCAACTAATGGAGTTACTATTGATGGTTTCCATCTCTGCCGATGACATTTGCTCCTAGCCCACACACTTATATTCTTATACACAACAAGGGCTTCTCTAATGTAGAAGCTCTAATCTTCACATCCCCATTCAAAGCACACACTATAAATCTATGATGCTTTGGTTATCCTTCCTTGCTTTAAAACACCACTGCACTCTACGTATTCAACCTTTTCACCTCCTAATCTATATTTAAACTCTACTATGTGAGCTTACCTTTAGAAAACCTCACAAATGCCTTGGTGATGACAATGAAGCTGAACTGCATTTGCCACCCCCGGATCACCAAGGAGAAGAAGTCTATTATGGAAAATGCACATTATATCAAGTCCCCTTGCAATAAGGGTGCAGCAGGCAATCATACTCCTTGCCCACCAACTAACCATAACCTCTCAGCTGAATGTCAGGTTCTCATTCACAGGTTGCCCATGGGCCCTAATGCTCACTCAAGATTCAATTGTGTGCGGAAAATCAATGGAGGACACAATCCAGAACAGAAGTAGTCATGTATATGTGTATGTGTATGCAGTCTTCCTTCAACAGTATTTTTAAATTACACATTGTTATCAAAGAAAAAAAATAATGAATTTATATATTGTCTGCCAAATGGAGGGAAGCGGAAGAAACTCTTAGCCCAGGATCCTGAACTGGTGCAAACCAGGGACCTGCTGATGCATGTGAGGGCACAGAAAATTCCCCCTCCAAGGCCTCCCAGGTTTGAGGAGAGGTTGGCTACCATGGGTACTACCTTATGTACCTTAACTGAAAAAAATATAACAATGCCTTCAAGTTGTAAAGGAGAATAAATCAAGGCTCAATTTTATCTGTTAGGAACTTGTGTGGAAAAATTACTGGCAAAATAAAACATTACTGGCTGTAAAGTCTCCTGTGGGTTACATGAATGCAATATTCATATGTTGTACATACATAGTAACCCCCCAACACCTAACACAGAGATACGCACATACAGAAAACTGTGAGCACAATAAAGAATTTAAAATACAGATATTCCTCCACAGTACCACCACTTTTTTTCTGAGGACATGGTTACACAATGGAGAGAATTAGTCCCTGGTGATTCCCTCTGTGACCTCTTACCCGCTCCTGTAGAAGTTCTACAACTTGCTGGACACAGTCATTGACATCACAGGAGTCTGTTTTCAGCACCAATTCAGGGGCCTCTGGTTTTTCATACTCAGAATCAATCCCAGTGAAACCTATAAAAGGTACCAGGTAATAAAGAAGGGTGAGAACTAAAAATAAGTTACATTTGTTTCATCAGTGCAAATCTCTGCTATGTTGAAGTTAGTAGCCAATCTGAAAATATGGAATCTTTAATTAATGAGGATCAACTATACTTCTGACGCCTTTTTAATGCCTAAACTGCCTGGGAAGACATAGGACTTAATACCAAGTGATCCAGAGCACCTCACTGCTCCACAGGAATACAGAACACAGTACCTGAATGCTGGGCATAAACACTGAAATTGACAAGGTTTTTCCTCTCAATGCAGACCTGACACCAAGTCAGTCTATTTCATTCACAAAGATTATCCACAGCCACACTGAAGCTCTGCAGGCTTCTTCTGCCACCAGATTAAGTGTTGAGGCAAGACACAGTAACTACTATTAGCATAAGCAAAACACAAATTAGGAAGGCAACTCTGTTATATCACAAAATATACTCCACAGTCAAATATACTTGATTTAGTATTAACTACTATTCAGATTTTCCCACCTAACTGCCAAAAAGAGAGAGAATACAGATGTTTCCCAGGAATGGGCTGAGCTGAAGATATGCTATTCCCATCGTACAATTCTGACACCACCCACACCTAAGTCATGCAAGGCCTGTCTGCCTTGGAATGCTTAGGTCATCCTTGGATTAAAAGGATAAGCATGAATTTAGAATCATTACTACTAAGAGCAACAGTTCTCCGAAGAGTTCTAAATTACATACTACAAGTCTACAGCCCTCTTATTTCATTTGTTCTATTTCCTATTTTTAAGTAACACGTGAAGTCCTAAATCCAGGAAGAAACCTCTGCTTCACTAATATTCTCATCAGTATTTAGTGGTGAGTCACAATAAAAAAGCTGGAGAAAAACTAATTCTGGTTAAAACACTAGTTCTTAAGCTCTGATTCTCAAATGCAGCTATACAATGGATCCCACTCCCATGAGATTCTGATTTCATTATCTGGGGACAGCGTTGGCACTGGATTTTTAAAAGGTCCCCAGGTAATGCTAATGTGCAGCAAAGCTTGACTATCAGTACATTAGAAAACCTGGCTTAACATTTTAAAAGTCAAGGAACTATCCCCCTAGCTAATTTATCCTATCAGTGATTATAGTTCATATACATTATAAGGAAAACATTTATACTTAAATAGAGAATAACTGCTCAAGCAGTAATCATGAAAATAATCTGGATATTAGAAATGGCTGACAGAGCAATACATTTACAGTTTTGTAAATACCTAAAGACCTATACAATCCTGAGGTTTGCTGAATGTATGCAATCTCATCTGTCCTGAATGTTTACCATCAAGGCTCAGAAACAGCGCTGATAGAGAACTTTGTAAGTGCCATCTAATGAGTAATTTTTAAAAGCAAACAACTCTACAATCAGGAACTCTGGCACCATGGCAAACCTAAAATAAGGGTGTGTGCACACACCCACATATACATATTTTAACCTGAGGAACATTTTATCAGTGTCTAAACAGAGAAATTGAGAAACTCTCAGGAAATTAAACAACACATAGAAAACTAAACTAATACACACACTCCCAGGCATAGAATGCACACTACAAGTAACTTGGGGTATTCTGAATGCAGTATTATTCATCTTTGCATCCCAAGCACCAAATTTATACCTTGTAAATAGAAAGCACTGATAAATGTGTATTGAGCATTGGAGGTGCACTCCCCTTCTAAGCCATCCAACAAGCATTTACTATGTGTTTGCCAGGTATTATGCTTTTGGGCAAGGCACTAAATTCTAATGAAATTAAAATGTTCAAGGTATTGTCCCTGCTCACAAGTAGTTTTACTCCAGCTGGGCAGAAAAACCTACCTCCCTCAACGATCAATCTTTGCAAAAACAACAAAACCAACTACAATTAAAATAAGTAAAAGATTTAAAATAAGTAAAAGGATCCTGGACACATTTTGCTTCTCTTTGCCAAAACTCGCTTAAAACAAACTAAAGTGAAAACTGGCCATCAACAGAGAGAGGGTGATAGAGAAGGTAAAGAGTTTAACTGGTTTCCCTCTCATTGCCATAAATTATTCAGGCTATGCAGCCTGTCCTCTCTGAGTCAAGAAAGTGCCAGCTTAATCCGAGAAACTGAGTCTCCATGGAGGCACAATTGGTGGATATCAGCCTTGGTCAGGGAACCAGGCTTCCTATAGCAGGTGGAATTTGACCCAACTGCAAAGCCTTCCCATGTCCCAAACACAGAAGAGCCCAGATTAACAGGCATTTTCCTTCCCATCCACCTTTTCTTTTCAGGGCCAGAGCTAAATGCCAAAATCTACAATTCACAGAGCTCCTGAACTCCTACGACATTACCAGGCTTTCACACTCCCACTTGGGAAGGTAAACAAAAGTTACCTGCATGAATCACTGATTTCTAAACAAGTCTGACTGAGTAATCTATCTTTGATATATTTTTTTAATGTTGGCAGGCCCTGCTTCTGTTAATAACAGAGCTAATGTCAAAGGATGTCTAGAAGATAAATAATGATTGGTATAAATGGCCACAGCAGACAGGTTCTAAATGTCTCCTTCCATGTCCAAATGCTCCTCATTGCTGAAACTCTTGGAGCAGACCATAAACCTAAAAAGCAAGATGTATACATTTTGATGGATGCAGTATTAATTCCATCTAACTCAACTGTACCCAGAATGAATAAGCAATCATTCCAAGCACTATGCTATATATAAGAATAAGACATTGTCCTTGTTCTCAAGATACTTATAATTCAGGCATTTTCCCCACTGGCTCTGAAATTTCCTACATTACCAATGGAACAAAGAGCTGAAGTGGCAGCAGCTAGCCACTGATATCCCATCTAATGCTGGCACTAATTATATCAAGTGGGTTTCCACCAGCCCCCAAAGTCCCAGCTCTCTAAAATGCTGTCTTCTGATTAGGAGTCCAACGTGATCAGTGACAGTCACTATGTGCATACAGTGCCAGGTCCTGCTGCTAGGCCTAAGAGCCACAACAGCGGAATAAGACCCACTTTCTCGTCTCAAGGAGCTCCAAGTCATTTGAATACTCCCAGGCTCTTAGGAGAGGTTATCAATCTCAGATATGGTAAGGTAAAATACCTAAGCCAGGAGAAACTGGGAAAAAACATTACTTACCTTTAATTTCTCCAGCCCGTGCTTTTTTATAGAGTCCTTTGACATCCCTCTGTTCACAAACATGCAGAGGAGCATCAACAAATACTTCAAAGAAAGGTAAACTTGCCCCCTCATGAATTTGCCTTGCATTGTTGCGATCCTTAGGAAAAAAGACAGGTACAGAAACAATAAAATGTGCTTATACAAATCAAAGGTACCATGTGAATATCAAGGATGAATAAAAAAAGTATTAGATAATATTTATGTTTTTAAAATTTAAACAAAAAATCCAAGAAATTATTAGGATAACACACCCATTCTTCATAACAATTTTAAAAGGCATACAATTCTTAAAATCGGAGCTACTGCGGGAATTCCAGGAGGGAAAACAATGGATGCCCCATAAAAACTTTCCCTTCGATTTTATGAGGAACCTGAGCCAGAGTCCAGCTCGACTGCAGGTGTCATCTCCTGCATTCCCAGGCCACTCCCGGGTAACGCTCAACCTCAGCCTGAGTGGGCATGAAAGCAACTTCACGCTACACAAGGTCCATTCAGAATTCTGAGAGACACAAACCCCTCATCTCTGCCTAGGTGTTCAGGCTTACGTCTTTGCCATCTCCCTGGAAGAAACACTCCCCTCCCCCAGCACTCTTCTAGCTAAAGCAAGCTGCTCCCTCCCAGCACATCTCCAAGGTGACATCCAGAAAGCCTTCCGTGCATGCCCAGACTGACCAAGGGCCCCTGCTTTCTCTGGGTTCTCAGAGTCCCCACCATATACCTCCGTCAAAGACCTTACTCTGATACACTAAAGTCATTTCACTAGGTTTATAACCACAGCATTTGCCAGAGTGATTATTAAGTTGTGATCTTACTGCTCCAGCTGTCCTTTTATTAAAAGAAGGTGTTCCCGAGTTTCCATCAGTGGCACTTCTCTCATTCTATACACTCTTCTGTATACTCAACTTAATCTAGGTGTCAACCAATGAAGTTAATGATTCCTAAATCTGTATCCAAATTCTACTTTCCTGAGCTCCAGAACCAATTTTTCAATGATTCAATGATCATCTCCACTTCGACACTCCATTACCACTTCAATTCTAACCCACCTACAGTGAAATATTCAACCTCTCCCTTCCTAACCAGTATCCTCTAACTCAGTCATACCATCTTTCCTCAGAAATCACCATCCTTCACACCCCACCCCCCAAAAAAGCAATACTCAACCAGGCACCAAGTCCTCTGCTGCTACTACTCAATGGCCCTTCAATATGTCCCCATCTTTTCTATTCCCCTGGCAGCTGTTCAAATTCACTGCAAAAACCCCCTAACCAGTCTTTTACCTCCAGGCCATTCTCATTCCAGGCTTCAAGGGTGACCCCACTAAGGTGCAAACTCAATGACAACACTCCCGGGTACAATCTCAAACTGTTAACTACATGTGGGGCTGGCACAGACCAGCATTCAACATCAGACCTCTGCAAATCGCTCTAGCTTCACTGCCCCTCACCCTGCTGTGCAGGATGAATCCCCCAGACAAAACCACCTAGAGTCCCCCAGACACCAAATGCCCTCGCACGTTCATGCGTTCGTAAATACTGTGCTGTCTGCTCTGTGTGCGATAGCTTTCTCCCTCCACTCTGGTATATGGTATAATCCGATTCATCCTTCGTGACTCATGTCAAGCATCTCCTCTGTGAATCTTCCACAGCACCTTTTATATACACTTACCTAATCACTTGCATCAAGACTAACTGTACACATCTGATGTTCCTACCACACTACCTACCATACCAGCTCCTTATGAAGAGAAACGATCGGATTTATTTTATAACCAAGATGCTCAAGTTCACTGGTCACGTGGAAAAATGCACATATCCTATATTATATGATTCAACCCAAATGCTATCATAGATACTGATATGCCCTAATCACAGTCCAAATTTCATTCTTAGTGCTCTGAGAGATGAGATCAACACAAGCTTTGCTCCACACTAAGGCAACAAGGGGCCACAACTCAGATCCACGTATCCTTTCAGACACCATGCTCTCCAGATCAGGTGTCACCGACTTTCTCCATTTCCAACACTTGCAAAGATTCCCAGAAGGTGCACAACCATCACTGTTATTTTGTAACTACAAATTTTATTTATCTCCAAGGGTTGAGGAACTCTAAACACCTCTCATTCTGCTTATACACTTCATTATCAATATACTTTAAACTGATACATTGACACAGAAGCCAACATTTCAGAAAGAAAAGTAGCTACTCCTCAGAAAATCTTTTGGGACTCTTGATATGGTTCAATTAAGTGAACCTATAAGATTAACACTCAACCTGATGCTTATCTATAAATCTCAAATCTTTTACAGCTCCAATTGTGTTGTTTGTTTTTTAAAGTCTAAGTCATCATCCAAATTTATTAATGATAGTACTAGAGTTGTGCTAGTATTTATTATACATACTGAATACTTATTATACACCAGACCACTTTGCTGAGAGCTTTGAATGCAATCTTCAGAGCAACCCTATGAGACAGACATTATTTGAGCTTAGGAAGCTTAAGGGAAGTGGCCCTGGTCATAACAGTAGTGGGCAGAGCTGAGATTTCAGCCCACGGTGTCTGACTCCAAAGCCCCTGCCATTAACCACTGAGCTAACTTCCCTATTCTCTAATATCTAGGTGCCCTAAGGGTTATGCTATCATTTAACAAACACCAAATATCTACTATGTTCCAGGAGCAGGGCTTGGCATCAAAATTACAAAGATAAATAAGATGTAGTTCCAGCCCTGAAGGAGCAGCCATAAGGACTGCAGACAAGAGCAAGGCTTCCAGGGACACTGTCTAGGTGCAAATCCTTATCCTCCACCTTAGTATGTGGCCTTGGTAATTTACACTTGTTTCCTCACCTCCACCTTCCTCACTGGGTGATTAAGAACCAAGTGGGTTAATTCTCATAAAAGCACTTTACAACAGTTACCAGTATCAAGTACATGTTCAATAAATATTAGCTATTCTTATCACTATTATTTTTACTACTGCTGCTGCCATTCCCACCACCAACCAAAGAACTGGTATTTATAACAAAACAGTGTGTTAATGTACAATAACAAGGACAGCAAAGAGAGGTACCCAACAAAGCCTGAGGTTTCGAGAAAGGGAAGGTACTCGGGAGGAGGAAATACCTAACTGAGTCTGAAAGCATGAACAGGACTGAATGAGGCTGAGAAGAGGGGGAGAGCAGGAAGGAGAGGAGCACCTATCAATTGGGGGAAACAAAATTGTGCGGTGAGAAACACTTTTTCATGGAAACACAAAAAAGTGCATTGATGCTGCTATGGTCTCTGAAATAAGGAGACTATGGTGAGCGGTAAGACTCCAGAATTTTAAGCAAAGAAGCTAACATGGTAGGACACATGTTAAGAAACAAGATTTTCCCTGGTATCTGATACCTGTTGAATATTTTCTATAAATATATTAAATAGGGCAGTCAGCTTAAAATAATTTGGCCCCTGGCTTAAGGCCAACAACTTTGGTTACACTTTGCAGGAGAGGGGGTTTACAGCAGATTTTATTAAAAATGAGCTTACTCAGAAAGTTGCAGCATAAAAATGTTGTAGGTTAATTATTTTAATTTGGATTTAGCCTCAAAGCACATGTTAATGTTTAAAATATTTGCTTTTCCTAATACCATATTCCCAATAAGTACAGTCAGCACAAGGACACATACCTGCGTGTAAGGCGATATGAAACTTGTGATGCATACTAAGCCAGCATCTGCGAACAGCTTAGCAACTTCTGCAATGCGTCGAACATTCTCCTCTCTGTCTTCAGGACTAAAACCAAGATTTTTATTGAGACCTTGACGAATGTTGTCACCATCCAAAGTATAGCATGGGATACCGTGGCAAACCAAGTACTCCTCCAAAGCCATGCTCACTGTGGTCTTCCCTGCTCCAGATAAGCCTAAAATAACACAGTCCACACAGATTCCATATGACAAGTTAGAAGGATAACTACTTAGCAATAACGAGTTTTAATACAGGCTTAATTACACTCATTAGGCACAGCAGTCTCTCAGTAACAATCTTAAAAGTATTTCTCCATAAGATTTATCTCTGAGGTAGAAAAACATCTATATTTAAGTATAATAAGCATTTATATATTTAATAATTCCTATCTATGACCAAAGGTATCCAGAAGTCACTGACAAACTTCAAAGAGCTTAATCAATTTTAATATTATACAAAGTTGGGTAGACATTCACTGTCTTCAAAAACTTATTCCAAAGCTGCGTAACAATTTTAAAACAAAGTTATGTCCCCAAATCACTCCTGACAAAAGAAAAAGGACAAAAGTATTATTAAGTAACCTCTATATCCCTGGATCATCACCTCTCATAGTTAAAAGTATCTGGGAATCCAATTTCTAATATAATTAACCTCAAAAAACTAACCTCATTTCAACTCACTTTCCTCTACCAATGATGTTGATTCACTAATCAACGAAAGGAAAGAAAAGGAAAAGGTAAGAGCACATTTATGCAATATTACTTGCCACCTTGGTGAATGTGTAATTACAGAATTCATAATTGTGGCAGCTATGAGGCAAGAGATAGAACACTGAAGTCTAATGTACTGATGCTCTTCAAAGAAGTCATGGTTGTATGGAAGGCTAAAATAGGAGGATATGTTGAGAGAACTAATACAGTGTGAATTGCTTCATACATTAAAAACTTGTATTAGCCCTGGCTGGTGTGGCTCAGTGGATTGAGCACCAACCTGTGAACCAAGGATCACTGGTTCGATTCCTAGTCAGGGCACATGCCTGGATTGCCAGCCAGGTCCCCAGTAGAGGGTGTGCAAGAGGCAATCACACATTGATGTTTCTCTCCCTTTCTCTCTCCCTTCCCCTCTCTCTAAAAATAAATAAGTAAATACTTTATTAATATGAGTATAGCATATTATATTTTCCAAACATGGCCACAACAGTTATTTCCCATCCTGTAAGCTCTTCTACAATGTGACTTTGCCCCTTTCACATCAACAGGCTATCCTCAGTCTCTGCCCTTGAATCTGGGCTGGCCTTAGGATTCACTTGTGGCCAAAAAGAATGTACTGAAAACAATGAGAAATCACCTCACAGCTGTCAGGATGGCTATTTAAACTACTGTATTTTTTCGACTATAAGACGTACCCCCTGACACACACACAAATTTGGGAGGAATAATGGTTGTTAATGCTGCTATTGAGTTCTGTTTACATTTACATTGGTCAACTATTATGTTATTTATGTTACTAAATATTTTACCACATTTTTTGCTTCAAAAATTTTTTCCTATTTTCCTCCTCTAAAACCTAGGTGCGTCTTATGGTCCAAAAATACAGTAAGTGAACTTTTAAACAAACGAACAAATAAAACAAAACAAACAGACTCAAAGATACAGAGGACAAACTGATAGTTGCCAGATGCTTGGGTGGTAGAAGCATGGACAAAAAGGTGAAAGGGACTAAGAGATACAAACTTACAATTATAACATAAATAAGTCACGGGGATGTAAAGTGCAGCATGGGGGAAACAGTAAATATCACAATAACTTTGTACGGTCATAGATGGTTACCAGACTTCTCGTGGTGATCACTTCATAAGGTATGTAGCTGTCAAATCTATACTGTACACCTGAAACTAATATAATATTGTACATCAACTATACTTTAATTAAAAAGAGCTTTACAGCCCTGGCCAGTGGCTCACTTGGTTGGTGTGCCATCTGGTACACCAAGGTTGTGGGTTTGCCTCCTGCTCAGAGCACCGCCTTGTTAGATAAACCACAGTGATTCATCAGACTCGCAAAAGAAAAAGACCATCCCATTCCAGAATGAAAAAAAAATGTACTGAAAATGACAACGTGTGCCTTCCTACACTGGATCAGAAAAGGCTATGCAGCTTCTCTCTGCATGCTTAATTTGGCTATTAAATACCCTGAGATCACAAGCGGATGTCCCAGGCAATGGCCTCCGCCAGCTAAAATCCCAGCTGACAGGCATCATCAACTGAGTCACCGCACACACCCAGCCCAGTTGAGCCCTCAGATGACAGCAGCCCATACCAGCGTGACTGCCCAGCACCCAGTCACCGGTGTGACTGCCACCAAGCAAGACTTAAGCGAAAACTGCTCTGCTGAGCCCTTCTGGATTCCTTGCCCACAAAATGGTAAGCAAATTAAAATGGTTGTTTTACACCACTGTGTTTCAGATACTTTGTGAGACAGCAATAAAACTGAAACAAAGAGCTGGAGGCTGAGGATGAGCAGGTTCTCGGTTTTTGTTTGTTGCTTTTAACTACCAGTTGAACCAGTCAAAGTCAAAAAATCTGAAACCTGAAAATCTAAACTTGTTACACAATAAAGACAACCTTAAATAAAAGTGCCTATTTATACACACGTATATTTACATATATTTTATGCATATATTTATTTGAAACAAAGTAAAAATTGACACTGCTGAAAACTGAATTACTGCCACACGTTTTACTGAGATGAGTGGTGAACATGAACAGAAATGTGAAGAAATTAAAGCAGTTACAGGAAAACAACAGATAAAACAAGACAGACAACCCAAAACTAAGGAATGGAATACATGAAAAAAGAGAAACCAACTGTCCTGGGCTGAATAATGTCCTCCCAAAGTTCCTGTCCACATGGAAACTCAGAGTGTTACTCTATTTGGAAATAGGGTCTTTGTGGATGCAATTCGTTAAATTAAAATGAAGTCATAGGGATTAGGGTGGACCTTAAATCCAATAACTGGTGTCCTTATAAGGCAGATATATGAAGACATAGAGAGAAGAAGGTGCTGCAAAGACACACAGAGGTTAAAATAATGCATCTGGTACTAACTAAGGAGCTCCAAGGATTGCCAGCAAACTCCATAAGCAAGGAGAGAGGCACGGAACAGATTCTCCCTCAGAACTTACAGAAGGAACCATCCCTGTCAACACCTTGACCTCAGTCTTCTGGCCTCCAGAACTATGAGAGGGTAAATGTCTATTGTTTATAGCCACCCACTTTGTAGTGATTGGCTTCAGCAGTCCTGAGATACTATTATACCAACCAATGTAAAGATAGAAAACAAGAAAATTTATCTGAAATAAAATCTGAGAAAAAGCAAACATGCAGGAGGATGGCACACAAACTACCCAACACACTGACAGATCCCAGTTAAGCTACTGACGCGCAGGAAACGAAAGCAATCTTGACCTCCACTTCCAACATCATCAACAACAACAAAAAATCAATGAAGGCTGTAGAAGATTCAACAACTAACAAGCCTGATCTAATGAACAATGTAAACATTGTACATACTAGGGAAATAAATACATGTTCTTTTCAAATACACATTTATGAAAACTGAATACATACAGGAACATAGAGCAAGCACCAAAAAAATCAGACAAAGAGTATTTATAAGCATCACTAGTGTAAAATAAATGGAATATACCATGTTGAAGAAAAGGCGTGCCCAATATCCAATATTCTAGAGATCAATTTTCCACCAAATCAAACTTTACATATAATGTAATCCCAATGTAAATCCCAGCAGGTTTTGGGAGGAATTGGTTAAACTGATTAAAAATTTTATACAATAATGCAAAGAGGAAAAAAATCTTATTCCTGATGAAGAATAAGGTAAGAAGACTTACTCCACTAGATTTCAAGATTTATAAAAATATAATAATTAAGACAGTGTGGTAGTAATAGAGGCATCGACAAGCATAGCAGTGGAACAGATCAGAGAGTCCAGAGACAAATCCACATGCAAGGGGAAACCTGATGACAGCCGGCACTGCGCACCCTCGTCAGTAATGCCCTTGGGACAACTGATTATCCACGTGGGAAGTACAAACGGATCCCTCCCTCACACTACACCCAGAAACCAACTGCAGGTGGGCGAAAGGCCTAAATGAGAAAACCAAACTTCGAAAAGAAAATACAAGAAAAGAGAATTCTTCACACATCCAGATAAAAAAGCAAAGCTCCTAAATAATGGGAAAAAAATCAGACTGGTCTCACACAGACAGCACTTAATACTAGAAGACAATGGAGTAATGTTTTAAGAATTCCAGACAAAGAGTGTGTGAACCAAATACATATTTTACAAGACAAGCTGTCATAACAGACAGTCATTCTCAAAAATAAAAACTCAGGGAATTCAGAACCCAGCAGAAAACTATCTTACAAAAACTACTTAACAAAGAAATGCTGGAAATTAAAACTTGACTCAAAGAAAGAGTCCATGAGTGGATATGCCATAAAAAAGAAATGATGGTGAGGTAAGTACTGAATCAATTTACTTACAGAATTCAAAAACAAAAAACTGCAGAAATCTAAGATTTGAGAACAGAATGTTATGTGTTATAAACCTGGACAATGAAAAAGTAACAATTTAACAATATAGTCTTAAGAATGAGGAGATGGGGCCTGGCAGGGTAGCACAGTTGGTTAGAGTGTAATCCCTGGTCAGGGCGCATAAAAGGATCAACAAATGAATGCATGAATAAATGGAAAAAAACTGCTGTTTCTCTTGCTCTCTCTCTTTCTCTGTCTCTTTCTCTCCCCCATCCGGAGATTTCCCCTCCCTTCCTCTTTCTCTCTGAAATCAGTAAACAAAAAAAAATTTTACGAATGAGATAGGAAGATGTAACAGCTGTCTTCCTTCATACATAAACAAACAGAACTGTCTAATATTAAAACCAAAATGGAAATGTTTTTAATGATCAGCCACAATTTTAGGGGTTAGTAGTATCTGATGTTTGACAAAGACTTTGGAAAATGGACCCTCTTCCCACACTATTGGTAGGAGAATAAGTAAGTATAAAATTTAAGTAGGCAATTTGGTGAGATGTATCTAAATTTTAAACACACATTTATTAAATACACAATCCTAGAAGTGAAAGTATCTATCATTTTTAAGTCTGCATGAATTTACACTCTCCCTAGTCTGCTATGACTAAGCCCAAAGACTCTGGGAAAACCAACACAAGAACCAATCAGAGACAAAAGCTGAATGACAGAAACAGATTATCACTATTTGTCTTCATATAGTTTACATTATTAGCTTCTTGAAGGCAGAATACAAGTCTTATTTTCATGCAAAAGTCTATAAAAGATAACACAGTTATCGACTAGAAGGCAGTTTTTAGATGCATCCCTTTATTTTAACAGCAATTCTATAAAAAACAATTACCAAAAGGAAATACGTTATTAAGCAACTTTGTTGGTCACATGTTATGACACTCCAGATAAAAGAACTGAGCTCAAATTTAAATATGTTTACTCCTAGGTTCAAGGATGTTTGTAACAATGCTTTTGAAATAAGCTAATTTATCTCTCTTTAACTGTACCTGTTAGCCAAACTGTGCAACCACGAAAGCCGCCTCTGGTCCCCACCACCTGACCTCGCTTGTTCCTGCTGACATGATGAGCTTGATAGGTGACATTAGTTGCTCTCTGCATCCCCTAAAAAAGGAGGGAAAAAAGGGAAGAATTCTTGTTCACTTGAATCTTTTAAAAGAGATAAACGCATATTCCTCACACAAATGTAGTCACTAGTCTGTGAAACATGTCAAAAGCAAGGAAAAAGATTAAGACTAACAGCTTTTTTCTTTGGAGTACCTGGTAGTGTTTAATGCTTTATATTCTCAATTAATTTAATCCTTACAGACACCCAAAACACAAAAACTCTTACTACGGAGGTTTTACAGATGAAGATGTTAAACCTGAGAGAAGTTAAATAACTTGCCCAAGTTCCCATAACCAGTTAGTGGACTACAGAGCCCAGACTTTTCACTCCCTCACTCCCTCACTCTTTCGACCAGTACTTACTGAGGCCCGAACAATACACTAAGTGAACAAAACAGAGTATGAACCCTCACTGAGCTTACATTCCACTGGGAGAGACAAACCAACAAAACTTAATTATAATATCAGAGAGTGACAAGTGCACTGTAGAAAAACAAAACAGGGTAAGACTTGAAAGAGAGACAGAGGGTGATAATCCCTCTTCAGACTCTATTATCAAGAAAAGCCTCTGAGAGGGTGGCATTTGAGCAGCATCCGGGATGAAGTGTGGAAGGCCTGGTCTGCAGCTACCATGAATGCATAATGGAAGAATGCATAATTGGTTATAGTTTGTGGTAATTCCACAAACGAAGTGAAAAGCAATTGTTCTCCCAAACTTTCTTCTTAAACAAAAAGGGCATAAAATTACATAGGCCTCAAAGGATCTGAACACATATTTCTCCAAAGAAAAAATACAAATGGCAAAAGAACAAATTAATAGATGTTGAACATCATTAGCCATCATCAGAGAAATGCAAATCAAAACCACAATGAGATACCACTACACGCCCACTAGAATGGCATTAAGCAAAAAGACAGACAATAACTAGTGCTGGTGAAGACAGATATTAGAAACCTATGCATACATTCGCTGATGTTAATGTAAAATAGTACAGCCACTTTGGAAAACAGCAGCTCCGCAAAATGTTAAAGACCATTACCATAGGATCAAACAATTCCACTTCTAGATACAGACTCACAAGAAGTGAAAGCATGTCCACATAAAATCTGTACACATGGTCGCTGCAGAACAGTCGCAAGGATGTGGAGAACAATGTGGGGAGTATGGTCAACAGTCTTATGGTAGCTGGGTATGGTGTCAGATGGGTACAAGAGTTATTAGGATTGATCACTTAGTGAGTTATATAATGTCTGATCACTGGGTCGTACACCTGAAGCTGGTATAATGTTGTATGTCAACTATAATTGAGAAATAAAAAATAATTTAAAGTAAAAAATAAGTATATAACATGAAAAAGGTAAGAAACGACAATAACAAAAAGTGTTCTCACCCTTTATACAATGTGAGGACACAAGGAGAACACAGTAATCTACAAGCACACACTCACTAGACACCCAGTCTGCTGGTCCCTTGATGTTGGACAATGCAGCCTCCAGGACTGGGAGAAATAAATTTCTACTGTTTATAAGCCATCTAGTCTACGGCAATTTGTTATAGCAATTCAAATAGACTAAGCTAATCATTATGGAAACTACCCAAATCATTATGGTAATTAGTGGACCAGCAGAGACAAGCATTACTGTATATGTTTACTTCTTATGCTGTAGCTGAGCACTGATTTCTTTAGATTTCGTCATAGGGCAAAGTGATAAGAGAATCCCTTCACCTATAGTGAGTGTGGGCATTAATTATTAATTACTAGTATTAACAATTATTATTGTCATATATTAGTATATGTTATATTGTTATAATTATTAATAACAATTACAATTGATTGTTATTAACTGTTACCTACATATTTTTTAGGTTTCATTTTTTTCTAATTACAGTTGGCATATAATATTGTACTAGTTTCAGTGATTGGACATTTGTATACCTGCAAAGTGACCACTCAGATGAGTCTAGTACACACCTGACACCGTACATGCTGTTGCAATATTGTTGACTGTACTCCCTATGCAGTGGTTTGCATCCCCATGACTATTTTTAAAACTGGAAGTTTGTACTTCTTGGTCCCTTTCACCATTTTCACCCATTTCCCCAACCCCCTCCCACCTGGTGACCATCAATTTGTTCTCTGTATCTGTGAGTTCATTTCTGTTGTTTGTTTTTCATATTCCATGTTTTCATATTCCATATTCCATGAGATCATGTGGAATTTGTCTGTCTTTGTCTGTCTTTGTCTGGCTTCACTTAGCGCAGTACCCTCTGGGTCTGCCTGTGTTGTCACAAAAGGTGGGATTTCGTTCCTTTTCGTGGCTGAGTGGTGTTCCATTGTGTATATGTACCACATCTTCCTTGTCTACTTGCCTACTGATGGACATTTGGGCTGTTTCCATATCTTGTCCATTGTGGATGATGCTGCAATGAGCATAGTGGTGCATGTATCTTTTTGAATTGGTGTTTTGGATTTCTTCAGGTGGCTACGCAGAGGTGGAATTATTGGGTTACACAGTAGTTCTATTTTTAATTTTCTGGAGAATTCCATGCTGTTTTCCATGGTGGCTGTGCCATCAGTTTTCCCACCAGAAGTGAATGGGGGTTCCCTCTTCTCGACATCCTCACAAACACTTGTTGTTTATTGATTTGTTGATGGTGGCCATTTTGGCAGGTGTGAGGCAGTATCCCATTGTGGTTTCAATTTGCTTTTCCCTGAAGATTGGTAACGTTGAGCATCTTTTCATGTGTCTGTTGGCCATCTATGCATCCTCTTTGGAGGGGTGCCTATTCAGGTCCTCTGCCTATTTTTTTATTAGATTGTTTGTTTTTTTGCTGTTAAGTTGTATGAGTCTCTATATGTTTTGGTTATGGACCCCTTACCGGATGTACCATTGTTGGTGTCTTCTCCCTTTTGGTGACTTGTTTTTTCATTTTGTTGATGGTTTACTTTGCTGTGCAAAAACTTTTAGTTTGATGTGGTTCCATTTGTTTATTTTTTTCTTTCACTTCCCCTCCTGGGAGGATGTATCCAAAAAATATTCCTGGGAGCAATGCCAGAGAGTTTGCTGCCTATGTTATCTTATAGGAGTTTTACAGTTTTAGGTCTTACATTTGGATCTTTGATCTACATGGGATTTGTTTTCCTGTGTGGTGTGGGAGGCTAGTCAGGTTTCATTTTTTTTGCATGTATTTGTCCAGTGTCCCTGACACAGTTTATTGAAGAGACTGTCTTTGTCCCATTATAAAACAAACAAACAAAAAAGGGCATTTAAGACTTTGATGATCCCTGCAGGAGGCACCTTTCAGAAGGATCATTAAGCACAAAGTAGAAAAGTGCCCAGAGGATCTAGATTGCCTCTGGGCAGCCTGAAGGACTCATGTGAAGTCAACAACCATAAATTTAAAGCAAGACCAGTCACCATGACTATGTTTCCCACAGCCACAGGTTGAGGTGTGGAAAAGTCAGAGACAAATCCACCCAGGGCTATGGCTTGGCACAAAGGTTTTCAAAATGGGGAACAAACACCCTTGTAGGTATGTAAGCATGGACTTTGTAAAGGAACACATTTCCATGCAGCAATTCAACTTCCAGCGTCTGCCTGAGAGATGCCTAAGGTTCAGGATCTCTTTCCACACCTCCCTTTTCACTATACCCCTCCCCGCACAGTGTACAGGAGAAAGGCGTCTCTGTCACCTGAGTCTTACTATCACAATATCCTCAAGTGGAAAATCCTTTGGGACCAAAGGCATGGCTGGAAAATTCTTTTAATAGGCGCACCGCAAAATCCAACCTCCACCCACTCCACTAATCACCTCATTAATAGATGTACTTCCAATAAAATTACTGTATTTTTCCATGCATAATGCATACTTTTTTGCTCAAATTTTTGAGGGAAAAATAAGGATGCACATTATACATAGGCATAATGATTACATACCATGGGAATAATAATACCATGTATAATGAGCACAAAAACATGCGTGCGCATTATACACGGGAGCACATTATACAAGGCAAAAATACAGTATGCATTCATATGTTCAATAATCACTTATGATGATAAGGGTCTCCTGACCCATTTCTTTCCAATAAGCTGATGAAGCAAAGATAACTTTCCAGCTCTGCGTTTCTAATATCTTATATAAAAAAAATCAGAATTTCAAACACAAACATCTGCATCTCTTGAGAGGCTGAGGCCCCTCTGCCCATTTTAGCTCCCAGCCAGGCTGCCTGAGGAGAAGGGAGCGGAATCTGAAGAAGGGAAATGGGAGGAGCAACAAGGAGGATGCTTGTAAGGTAGTTTCCTACACTTGCACAAAGGGTTTGACTGGGTCATTTTGTTTAAGGATATTTTTTTCCAAGTTACTCTGCTTTGGGGCAAGAAGAAACATGTCTCTCATGAATTTTAATTCATTTTAGCCCTATAACATGTCTTCTGCTTTTCTTAGTAAATTCAGTAGAATGTATAAACATTATCTGACAAACTACAAACTACTGAGGATATGGCTGAGAACAAATATAGACAAGCAAAGATCTTTTGTTTTAATCACTAGAAAAGAATACTCCTACATTAAAAAAACATTCCGCCAGCAAATATGGCAGTCTGGTATAAGGAGGCTTACTAGGTTTGATATTTTTCAAACAAAAAATAAACTTTAAGATATTATTAATAAACTAAAGGGATATGCCACATTCTCCTCCCTCCCAGTTTTTCAGAGTAAATCAAAAACCACTTTCTAAAATTACTGGAATTGCAAGATGGTAGAAATATGCCTGAACTTCATGAAGCACGTAAAGGCGACTTCCACATGCAATCTTCTTCTCTCTCCCCTTACCCTTTCTTTTCCTTTTCCACCCACTGGAGACAATCCTTCCTATAACTCTGCCAGGAAAATACAACATGAGTGACTCACTAAAGACCAAGAGTTAAGTTAGTATTTCCTTCTGACTCTACATTCCTATTCTGTCTTCAGCGGCTTAGTGATATGTTATAGATTATAGGCCTTGTAACATTTACTACCCATATCATTTGTTTGTTATTTATGAAGTGTTTTATACTGTACTTTCACGAGTCTTTTGTCCATATACATTTTGACTTGCTTGGGAGGCAGGTCAAACACTCTGAGCTGTTTTTTCCACAACACCCACCCTCACTTGCCTAGCAAGTGCTCACTAAAAGTTAGATACAAGGCATTTCTTTTGAAGCATGACTTGTTTTCTGTATAACACACAAATGAAATAATGGAAGTCTAGCAGAACCGGGACAATTCATTTCAAAAGAATTCACTCCCTTTCCACATTTGGGACAAAAAGACTATGAGTCCTGTTGCTAGGCTAAAGTCACATGGCCTATGACATTCATGCTGTACATTTCCTATACATGCTACAAATTTCTGTCCTCATCAACCACACATGTGGCCCTGGGCTCCTTTCTGACCCACCTTAAGTTCCATGTGAGCTGTTTGGTTAATTTATCCACTTTCCTTCCTACAGGGCAAATTAACTTTCCCTATGATGCCATTTAGAAAATTTCATTCTCTGAGGGTTTATTATTATTATTTTATAGAGCTCTGCATTTTTACATGAAATTGGTAAAGGCACAGAGCATATACCAAATATCAAGCATAATTTTGGACTTCTACCTCTATCACCCATCCCACAATCTACCTTAAACTGACTGCTGAACAGTGTCTCCCTCCAAAGAGAATCCCTCAAATGGTAACCGACACACTACTTTCACGTCCCAAAACATAATTTGGATAAAACTGAAAAGATGGAAATGTGCAATGAGGAGAAACCCTTAGTCCACAGAGCTACTGATAACTTAAGTTTTTAGTTCAATTACTAATAACTGAAATTAATCTTTTGAACATTAACAAGCCAAACAGCACAAGGGAAGACCACACATTCCTGGAGGCTGAGAAAACAGCTTGAGAAGGCTACACTTAAATCTTTCGACTACAAAGCAGAGTAGCAACACTGTCTGCGTGGTAGGAAGTGAATCGGGCCCTACCCCAAACCTCCAGATTCAGAACTAAGTTAGCAGCCTGCTTATCTGTTCGCTATCAACTGTCATGCACACTCTGCATACACATTTTGTCTCCACAAGTATTCTGCTTTAAAGATTAAAGTATATTTAAATGTTTACTTAATAGATTTTTTAAATATCAATACTTCAATGGAAGGTCCCCTGACAACCTTCAGGTGGGGAGCCGAGCCCTAAGAGATTCCTAGAAATCAGAAATGAGTCTGGAACTACCTGTTCATTCAATATTGTTGACTTATCCCTTGTAGACACTGGGGATAAAAGAGAACAAGACGTTTCAGGGAAGGACACCAACTGAAAACAGATAAAGAAATCATCCCGCTGCAACAGGCCCCTGCCTTGACCATGGTGACAGCAGGGCAGTTCCCACACATGTGAAGGGAGTTCCGAGGCTGGGCAGCCAAAAATACATTAACATCTACCCCAAAGGTTGAAATTAACTATTATAACTATGAGAGAAACTCATGTACAAGTTGTACATGAAAAACTCATGTACAGAAAAACTTGTACGTGAATGTTCACAGCAGCATTATCTGTAATAGCCAAAAACTAGAAACAACTCAAATGTCCATCAGCTGATGAATGAACAAAAGGTGGTATATTCATACAATGGAATATCAATCAACTATATAAAGGAATGAGGTATTGATACACGCTACAACGTGAATTAACCTTGAAAACATGTTAAATGAAAGGCACATACTGTATGATTCCACTTATAGGAGTCTAGAATAAGGAAATCCAAAGATGCAAAGCTAATCACTGGTTGTCAGGGGCTGTAGGCAGGGAAGCAGGACGACAGAGAGTAACTGCTAGTGGTTGCAGGGTTTCTGTTGGGGGTGATGAAAATGTTCTCAAATTAAACATTGGTGATGGTTGCACAACTCTGTTTGATGGTTGCAAAACCACACTGAATTGTACACTTAACACAAAAGAGAAATAAAGACAAAGAGAAGGAATGCAAACATCAAAGAAACCAGAGATAAGAATAAGTGAAAAGAACCTGAATAATGGCTACATTCATCTAAACTTAGAAAATGAACTTCTATAAAATAATGTCTAATATTTCCACTATTTTTATTCACAACTTATTTGGTAAAGAACTGTGTCCTTAGGAAAGGATATTTCACTAAAATGATTACCACGTAGGTAAACATTAAAAAGAAACATTATTCTCTTCATTTGAACTAATTACTTAGTAATGTGTTTTTAAAACAATTCAGGGTTGTAGTTCTGTTGTTGGTATGCTACGGGTAATTATCCATCTTAGAGCAAGAGATGGTAATTTCCAGGCTGGTGGAAGAGAATATTCTACTATCAATTGGATTTTATTTTAAATTATTGAATACTACTTTTGCATTTCAGATTTACATAACTTTTCCCCCTTTTTCTAACTCAAAGCCAAGAGTAGAACAGGATTTCTCAACTTCAGAAATAATAACTTTTTGGCCCAGATAATCTCTGCACTGCAGGATGTTTAGCAGCATCAATGGCCTCTACCCGCTAGATGCCCGAAGTAACATACACACACATATACATACACTTGCAACAACCAAAAATGTCTCCAGATATTGCCAAATGCCCCCTTGGGGTGGCAAAATTTTACCTGGTTGAGAACCACTGAAGTAAAAAACTACTCCTCAGAATTCAATGACACAGAGCCAGGCTGGGGAAGCTTATTTCACATTTCAAACTGCAAGAAGCAACTATGCTGTGGAGCAGCTAACACTGCTGGGTACCCTGACAAAAGCCAGGGCTCAGAATTGCCTAAATCCATGACAGTGGCCACTATCTCTTGAAATTTCCATGCCCTGGAAAGAAAGTAAAAATAAAAAACATGAACACAAAATACATAGATAAGTAGAAAAATGCTGGCATCCATCCCAGACTATCTAGACCTGCTCTGTCCAACAGAACTTTGTTCTGAGATGATGCAAATGTTCTATACTTCTCTGTCCAATACAGTGGCCACTACATGGGGCAATATAGCACTTAAAATGTGACTAAAAAACAGAAGTTTTAATTTTATTTAATTTCTAACTAAATTTAAGTTGCCACAGGTGGCTAGCAGCTACCAGATTGGACAATGCAGATCTATATCTTGCTATCATTCTTTTTATTACTGTTGTTAGTCAACATTAAGATTACACTCTTGGTAAAAGTCTAGCTTTTCCTCTTTGGGCAATTATTCCAGCAGCATCTCCCTGGCTTCTAGGGCAAGAAGATCAGCACCTGTCCGTGACAATAGCCAGGCCAATGCTCCTATCTTGCTTGGCCTTTAATGTGCTGTGTGCTCCATTTCTGCATTCTTGTTTCATTTTTTGTAACACCTCAGTCTTCCCCAAAATCCAGAATGAAAAGCTGGTCTTCTAAGAAAGACATCTACCAGTATAAGGGACAAATTGTTCAGAAAAGGTAGAACTGGTAAAAGGGAAAATTATCTCATTCATTTACTTGTTTGTTTTTTAAGTAACTCTCTCCCTGGTAAAATATCTGATCCATAAAAACAGAACCCTTTTCTGTTTTGTTTGTTTTGTTGTTGTTGTTTTTACCACTTATATCCCCAACACATGGAACAAAAGCATGTGCCAGGTATGCTTCAACTCTATTACAGGCATACCTCAAAGGTTTGGTTCCAGACTACCACAATAAAGCAAGTCACAGAAATTTCTGGTTTACCAGTGCACATAAAAATTATGTTTACACTGTGCTATAGTCTAGTAAGTGTGCAATAGCATTATGTCTAAAAATGTACATATTTTAATTAAAAAATACATTATTGCTAAAAATGCTAATCATCACCTGAGCCTTCAGTGAGTGGTAATCTTTTTTGCTGGAGGAGGGTCTTACCTCAATGTTGATGAAAACACTGTATCTGTGAAGCACAATAAAATTAGGTATGCCTGTAGTTCATTTAAACCTCACTATAACCCTGTCTGTTTCCCAGGGCTTCCACATCTGGAACAATGTCTAATTTCTCCAGCAACCGGTCTTCCTGGAATACCAGTTTTATCACGTAATGGGAACATTAAAGGTTGTATGGGTCCTTCACATATGTGTATACCCATTGATTTAAGTATATGAGAGGGAAAAAATGATGGGTGTTCCCTATTGAGGCAAAGAAAAACTTACGAGGCCCAGAAAATTAAAATTCTAGCCTCATCAAAAATCTACCACAGAATCAAGTCTTATCTCTGCAGGCAAACATTAACAACTGCACAACCTAGCCCACCCCATTGAATTTTAGCTCCAGTCCTCAACAAAAACCCTCCAGAGTAGTTACCCTTAGTTGATGCTGGAATACAAAAATAATAGTAATTCTTATTCTCAGCCCTTCTAAGTTAATCTCTCCTCTAAATTGCAAAAAAAAAAACAAACAAAAAAAAAAAAAACTTGCCTTACACTACTCACTGTGGTCACAATGACAAACACATCACCAGGCAGTTATTTACAAGCCCAATCAGGCCAGGAGCAAGCAGACCGCAAACCCTGAGTCCTTCATTTTTCATCTTTTCCATCTCTAGCACAGGTCTCTACAACGAATACACACTTATTTGGCAAATGGAATAGTAAATAAATGAGCAAGAGAAGGTGTAACTGAAATTACCTTTAAACACCTTAATTTAGTCCCTTATTTCCCTAACTAGGAAATATTCAAGGTAACAGAAGCAATATCAATTATTTCATGGCAGAAGCTTCACTGAACTTTCAAATTCATTATCTTCTTTACTCTGTGAAGTAAACACTATTATACTCTTCTTTAGTCAGCTGACATTTAAAGACGTATTTTCCTCAAAATCACACACTAGTAAATGGCAAAGCTGGTAACAGAGACCAGGCCAGTAATCCAGTGCCCTTTCCAATGTCCTAACTCACCTTTTACGTCCCTTCCCTTAAAACCTAAGGAAGAGGTAATATCAAAAAGAAAGGAATCAGGTGAGAATCCTTAGCAATAGCAGATAAGGTAAATGAATGACTGCTAATGGACATTTGCCTGAAATGGCTTCTATTTTTTTTCCCTTGTCTCATCAAGTGTAATGATTGGCAGGGCTGCATTTAAACCTCATGATTTCGTTGTACTGTTTCATAAAAATGTCCACCTAAACCTACAAGCATAGTGCCTTTCCACACTGCCAAGTTGGACACCACATCCCCATCACGCCGGGTACTGACAATCTTAGATTAAAGCTGTTTGTTATCTAACAATAAGGAAGGAAGCAACCTAAATGAGGACACGGCATCTGACACCATCAAAGCCAACTGGCTGTAGTTGCTAAATGTTATAAACCATTAATCCTCCCACACCTTACTGTCTCCAGGAATCGAGTCTTAAAACTCCTGTTATGTATTAGACATTCGAATTTAACACCGAGCCACAAAGAAACCTCAGTTCAGGGCAGTCTCAACTCATGAATGGCTACATTGTTGGGTACTCTCCCTTCACACTGAAACGCAGAAATGAAAAGACTTGGAAATGGACCGAAACCTGGACTAACTGCACTGGCAGAGCCAAGAAAACGAGCAACACACGGAAGACGCCCGCCTCCACCTCCTCTGCAGACCTTTCTCATAGTTCCAGGAGATACCCGCAGCTCCCCAGTCAAGGGTGCAGGTTTCAGCAGCCGCCAGCTCTCTCTGGAAAGACTAACTCCAGGTCTCCTCTGAGCCAACAAACTAAGGATGGGTCGGAAGGCACCACCACCCAACCCCAGACCCCCGCTGCGCCACCTCCACCACGCACCACCCACCAACCCAGAGGGAAGGCACCGTGGCCTCCGGTACCTATCCCCGGGGCTCCAGAGAGGATGCAGAGGAGGCGGAAGGGAGACAGCAGCTCCGGACCCAGCTGCAGCCGGAGGCTCCCAGCCTACTGTGTTCCCACTCACCCAGTTCTGCGCGTCGTTGCTCAGCTTCACTTTCTTGCACAGGCTCCCGGGAACCTCCATGGCTGCAGAACACCCACGGGTACCCCGGTTCTCAGGCTCTGCAGGCCAACCGAAGCAGGGAGGGCCGGCAGGGGCGGGGCTGTGCGGGAGGCGGGGCCTCTTCGCGCCCGTGGGAGCGCGCTGACGTGTGCTGGTGCTCGGAACTGTGGGCCTGTCAGCGGTTTCTCAGGCTTAGTTACAGAACGGTACCTTGTGGGGAGAGCGAAGCGGAAGTGGAGAACCGAAGGCAGAATGAGGGCAGGACTTGGAGGACCCTCGGTGCTATTCCGTCTGAATTCTGAGGGAGGGACAGAGCCTGAGAAGGTAATTGTGGAACGCCGAGACAGCGTCCTGTCAGCTGCGCATGCGTGGAGGTTGGGCCGTCCGGGGCACCGACCTCTGGGAGAGTAGCTCTTGGTTCTTCGTGACGGTGCTCCTGGGAAGAAAACCTCACCTGGATTCCCGCCCTTCCGGCCTTTTCTCCATAAACCCGGCCAGCAGTCTCTGGTATACACCCAATCTGTCCCCTTGTTAGCCGTGACACATTTAAAACTGGATTTTCCAGACAGACTTGCACAGGGAAGAATTGATTCTTACTTTCCACAAATTTCTCTTCACTTTAAAATTCTGCTCAACAAAATATTTTTTACCAAAATCAATGCCCCATCTCTGGACATCAAAAATTAATACATCGACTGGGTTTACAAAGTGCTTCCTAATGGAGAAATGTAGTGGAATAAGTATTGCTAAGACAGTCACTTAAAATAGGAGACTGGCTATTAAGGAAGTGGGGCATATGAACATCTGCCTCAGTTCTCAGAGCTGCTAGTAAGTCAGTAACCTATTGCTAAACTGAGCTCAAGGTGGAGCCATAAACATTCTATAACAGCATCTGCTGCCTGGCAATAGGTGCACTTTGCTTTCTTCCTTGTAGTTTTTCCCCCCTTCATTTACATATTGGAACTAACCAATCCCTGTGAACCTATCCTTTATTTGCGTGAAAGAATTGCACTGGTTTTGCCTTTATAAACTTCTCCCTTCTTTGTTCTCTCCAGAGCAGTTTGGGTTGCTATCTACATCTGAGTCTCTCAGACTGCAATACTTTTGCTCCAATAAATGCCTTTTCTGTATTTACAGTGTGAACCTCTTCTTCGGTTAACACCCACATGGAAACCTCTCTTCACATCAGAAAATTTCTGTCCAGTGATTCTCACAGACTAGGCTGAAAGAGGGCCTCTGTACTATTAGCTCCTCTGGAAATCCTTAGAGAACTGAAATTCAGGCTCAAGAGGGCTGCTGGTTACCGTAGAGTAGAATGACCACCTGTGGAGGACATTTTCAAATTCACCCAATTATTCCAGGGCTAGTTCACAGGAGGATGAGCTGGAGGGTATCAAGGAGTTTTCTCCATGAATCACCACCTCTCCCATTGCCATTACTGTAAGTGCTTCTACACAGCTTGCCCTTGGCCCCAAGACAGTTGTTTGAATGTCTGTTCTTCCATAACCCAACACCCTTGCCCCTCAACACACATACACATACACAAACACACTGCTCTGTAAGACCTGAAGCTGCTACCTCTTGATAGCTAGCAAATAAGTCACCAATTACTTACCAGACTGCTACTGTCTCAAATTAGGCCTTTCCCACATCCAACTTGAATGACAACTAAGCCCCTTAACTGAACATCCTCCCACCTGTGCAGCTCCTCTCTACACACCTGCCACCCACAACATTCTTACAACTTCTGTCAGAGTCATATTCCTAAAATTGAACTTCTGTCTTATTGTTAGACCGGATAAAATGTTAATGGTTCTCTACAGCTTTTTCTAGAGGATTCTTAGAGGTCTGTATACATAACTGAATCTCACTAAATTCTGAATTCTTCCAATGACAGGAGCACGCTTCAGATTAAAACACACTACCACACTTGGAATCAATCATTTCTCCAAGGAGTCCTGGTTATTGTTAGAAGGAAATGGTAGTTGGGTATCACAGTCTGTACTCTAGGAGTGCTCATTTGCTTATGACTTAGTGTACATTTCTAGTCTTTTTAATGGAAGACTTTTAAAGTAAATTATATCATTAGTTTACATTGATATTATCAATTCAAATTCATGATTCCAGGAAGACATGGCTCATGCAAATGAGCCTGAAATGTCTTGTCAAACCAAAAACAAGGGAATTATCCAGAAGTACTAGAATTATGTCAAAAGGACTCAGGAGTCAACTTGAAGAAGCTTTCCCATGTCAAAATGGTACAATTAGAGCACTAAGGAGTAATAATTAAAAGATATTAAGACAATCAAATATTTTTAAATCTAGGTTTTCAAAATAATGATATTTTAAAAAGAACTCATTCTCACCCTTGGAAGATGTTAGTGAACCAACTTATTATTTTGAAAACTGATAAAGGGAAATGATTAAGCACTAACTTGGCATTCCCTGCACTAACTGTAGAGGTAACTAACAAATAGAGGTAATAAAAAAGTTAATGGGGGGAAGTTTCTCTTTATAGAAGTACAGCTAAAATAAAGATGAAAATGTAGAATTATAATATCATCATTTTACAACTTCTAATAAAATAGTGATTTTAAAAAGATCTTCAATGGCTACTAATATGGAAATAAAGAACATCAGAACTTTTTTCCTCCTGACAAAGTAGTAATGACAAAAAAAAAAAATCTAATTCTAATTAAGCCTTCAGATCTATCAGTTTACAGTTAATACAGAAGAAAGAGGAAGATGTAAAATGACCACAAATGCGATCAGCCAAATCCAAACTGAAAAGCACTACATCATAAATGATCTGATTCTTCAATAATTTAATGACAGGAAAAAAGAAATGAGGAAGAACTAAAGATTAAAATAAAATTTAAGAGAAATATCAAGCAGTTGAAATATATGGAATTTATTTGAACACTGATTCAAACAAAAAAATCTTAAAGATATATGTAGAAATAGGAAAAATTTGAAGAATGTCTAGATTCTTGATAATAAAGTCTTACATGTTTTGGTGTGATAGATAATAGTATTGTTACTATATTCTTAAAGGATTAAATTTAGAGATACATAATAAAAGATTTATAAACAAAATGGCAAATCCATAATATTCAGGAAACAAAATAGGTATCTTGGAAATTAAAAACAAGATAACAAGAATGGAAAAAAAGAAAGTGAACATATATCCCAGAATGCAGAGTAAAAATCCCAAATGATAAGAAAAAATTTAGAGAAAATTTTAAAAGAAAAAAACAGTCCAAGAAATTTAACATCCAAATATTAGGAGTTCCATAAAGAGAAAACTGACAGGAGAAAATAACCAAGGAAATTATTCCAAAAAAAATGCCCTAGCATTGAAGGACTTGAGTCCTTCCCTGAATATCCAGCTCAACAGATAAAAATCAAACACAAAGCACAGCACTATGAAATTTTACAACACTGTTCCCCAGCATTCTGAAATTGTTTGGAAATACTGCAAGCTTCCAAGGAGAAGAAGAGTTCACAAAGAACCTGGAATGAAAATTAATTGAAGCTCTCAATAAAAACATTGAGAGCCAAAGGTCACCAGTTCAACTCCCAGTCAGGGCACATGCCTCGGTTGCAGGCCAAGTCCCCAGTAGAGGGTGCAAAAGCAGCAACCACTTATTGATATTTCTCTCCCTCTCTTTCTCCCCGCTTCCCCTCTGTCTAAAAATAAGTAAAATCTTTAAAAGAAAAAAAAAAAACATTGAGAGCCAGAAGACATTAAAATGGAACAATATCTTCAGAGGTCTGAAAAAAAGTATTTCCAACTTAGAATTTGAAATTACCATACACCCTTTCTCAAGGAAATATTGGAGGATATGCTTCACCAAAATGGAAAGAAAAAAACATGATCCAGAAAACAGGAGTTTCTGCACAGGAGACAACCAAAGGGAATTCCCAAATTTGGTGAAGGGAGATCCCAGGATAACTGCTATGTACCAGGTCTAGAGAATAATTAGATGCCTTTGCAAGAGGTCAGAAGGCCCTTGGAGAGCATTGTTTGGGAAGATGAAATTTATAAAGCTTCTGATGTGAATGACCATACTGAAAATGATCTGGACAACTGACAGAGTTTGGAATTAAATCAATGGCAACTACTTAGAAAACTAAGTCATCAAAAAGGATACATTTATTGTACCCGTTCTGAACAAACTGTATTCAAGGTAATCAAATAGCTGACAGGGGAAATTTCACAGTGACAGAATTTTAGGTTAATGAATGCGGAAGGAATATTGGCATTTAAAAATCACCATTTTAATGACTAATCTGATGAGGTAATCATTAGTAGCGGCTAGGTAAAAGATAGTAAGATAGTTAATTTTATGTGTTAACTTGACTGGGCCACAGGGTGCTCAGGTACTTGGTTAAAAATTATTCTGGCTGTGTCTGTGAGGGTGTTTCCAGATGAGATTAACATTTAAATTAGTAGAGTGAATAAAGCAGATTGTCCTCATTAGTGTGGGCTCCTAATCCAATCAGTCGAAGTCCTGAATAGAACAAACAAAAAAAAAAAAATGACTCTTCAGCAAGTAAGAGAAAACTACTCCTGTCTTACTGAATAGAGCTGAGGCATTGGTTTTTGTTTGTTTGGCTGGTTGGTTGGGTGGGTTTGTGTTTGGTGTTGTTGTTAGGTTTGTTTTTTGCCTTCAGACTCAAACTATCAGTCTGAAGGGTACTGGCTTTCAGTTTCGAACTTCAACCATCAGGTCTCCTGGTTCTCAGGCCTGTGGACTCGGAATGGAAATGCACTATAAGCTTTCCTGGTTCTCCAACTTGCTGACCACAGCTCTTGAGACTTCTAAATGTCCATAATCACATGAGCCAATTCCTTATAATGAATCTCTACCTAGTTTATTGGTTCTAGTTCTCCTGAAAATCCTAACAAATACAGATAGAAAAGGGAATTTTATGAAGGAGGGGTAAGGCTGATATTACCTGCATCCACTGATCAATCTTAGCTTGATTGGGACAATCAGAAAACTAGGACACCAGATATCATGTACCTTAAAGTGTGATATAATTAGAAATACTCACCACTAATTGTCTTAGTTTGGGTTGTTCAAGAAGCAAGCTTGGAAGAAGGATTCAAGTACAAGTCATTTATTTGGGAGGTGATCCAAAAGCCCCATTAGCGGAATGTGAAAGCAATACAGAAACAGGAAGTCAATAAAGAGTGTGTTATCAAGCAGCATTGTGGGTAACTGGAGCTTAATCCTACCAGGGAGCTCTGAGAAAATGTCAAAGATGTCCTCCAGAGTATATTACCTGAGCCCACAGAGCTGGGATATTTATACAACTTCCTTGAGTCATTATTTAAGGACTACTCCCAGGGTTGTTCATCCCTGGTACTTTGGATGGCAACACACATAGGTAGAGAAGATGCTGGTCCCAAAGAAACTGATAGAGGTATACTCACAGGTGACAGTCGGAATGGCATACTCCACAACAGTAAGGGATGAAGGGGTATGAATGGGGCACCAGAAGTGTTTGGTTAACCATTTATGAAATATTCTTTAGAATATGAAAAGCAGTGATGTATTTCTGTACTCTTTCCTTTTTATGTAAGAGAGTAACTTTCTTTAAGAATTGAAAAAAAAAAAGAAAGAATTCCATGATGAAAACCACAACAAACCCACATGGAAAGAAGTAAGGAAGGAAAAGAAACCATCTCCTCAGGAAAACTATCATGCTGGAAAGAAAAGATGAAAATAGTTTAACTACATGGCTCAGCCTCAATCACAAATATTTAGTCATAACACTAGAAACTATGAATATAAACCATAAAACTGCAGCATGGCTAAATGGAGAGGTTAAGGGGATGAAATGAGAGAGAGAGAGAGACAGAGAGAGAGAGAGAGAGAGTGTGTGTGTGTGTGTGTGTGTGTGTGTGTGTGTGTGATGGTGATAGGAGAGGAAAGAGCGATAAATCCCCATTTTCCATAGTAAGAAACCAACAGATACTTCCTAAAACATTAAGGCCAAAAATTGCAATATAGTCACTATTTCAAGATATGGTAATATATATCAAGCAAATCAACTAATAGACTTAAGAGTGGTTGCCTGAAGGGAAGAAAAATTGGGGCAGAAAGGAAAGATGACCAGGGCTTTGCTATTTGTCTTTAAATTCCTTATAGAATTATTTGGACATATAATTTTGACACACATGCACACATTTTAGAGTGAACTAGATGTCAAATGAAGTGAGCATGTGAGAACAACCCTTAAGGTGTTTAGCTTCAAAATGAAGCAGAGAAATGAGACATAGCTGCAAGAAAATACAGAATTAAGACAAGATGTTTTAAAAAGAAAGAAGAAGCTAGAACAAATTGTATGCCAATGACAATGACCCAACAAGGTGCAAGAGGGTAACAGATAGATGGCGGTTCTTGAGGGTTGGAATCCAGAGCACAAGTGAAGATGGACCTTTGAAAGGAGGAAGGTAATTCTCGCAAAATAAAGTAAAAGAAGATTGGCACAGATGCTAACTGATTGGTATAGTTGGTGGGATGATGAGGGAGTTTCCACTGAGAATTTTCATTTACTCACTTAAGCATGAGGCAGGGCCAGTAGTGAGAAAGGACCATACTTTCAGAGCTACTGTTCTAAACAACAAATGGGCATTCCTAAATATCTAGAACTAAATAAGCTTAGGCGCTGAGATCTTTTCCCTCATTATTTAACTGTATACTACAAAAGCCATCAAAATTGAAAAGTGCAAATTAAATAGTTTAAGCTAAACTGAGAAGCTATAAAAATTAGGAAATCCAGAGCAAAGTATATTTTAACTGTTCAGGGACACAGGTATTCTCAGTAAGGTGGTAATACATAAGTAAATAAGCTTGATAATATTATAAGTCATTTACCTTGGTACTATCAGAGCATCTGGGTCAGAAGTTAGTCTGGAACAAATGGAATTTTAAAAATGTCACATAAGCCAGAGAGGTAAATGGTCGTTCACCCTCTATACTCCCTGTTGTTAAATCCGCAGCAGCTAAGAACCTGGTGTGATGACTTGGAAACAGACAGGAATTTACTTCTGGAAGGAATCACTACAGATTCAGGAAAATTTCTTTTGTCCTACTTACTTTAAATCTCTGGGGCTTGTCAGTCTGTAGGGAAAACTACCCCTCTAGTCAGGGCAGTACCATTTCTCCACATTTTGCATAAGTGGAGAAGATATATGAAGTTTCACAAAGGCATGTCTTCTCCACCAAGGCATTTGATTGAATAAAGAATAAGATAAGAGAAATAGGGCCAAAAGAATCCCTGAAACATCGCTTACCAGATTTCATCTGATGCATTTCCTGTGGTTATCACTGTCACTTTTTTCCTTAGAAAAAAATCTCCCAAATAGTGAATTTCATAACACCAGTTACTAAAAACTGTTATACTTTTAAATTATGGTTTGTCCATAATTCAAAGGTGATCTTCAGAGTGGAAATTACTTGCTCAAATTCTAGGTTTGCTACTAATTACATGACCTCAGGTAAACATGTAACTTCTGGGGGTGTGGGTCTATTGGATAAATTTATCTTAAAGGATTCTTTCAGTGCTAAAATTATTCTAGGTTCTTAATTTAGATGGTACTTATACGCAAAAATAATAATTTAATCAAGACAGAGCTATCTTTAAGTTCCTTATTATATGTAAAACATTCTGTTAAATCATTTTGATATGTTAAATGAGTAGTAACTAATGGGAATCAGCACCAAACACCACGTATAGCCTTTCTCCTAGATTTTTTCAGCATAATTATGAAGAGATTTATCTATGTTGCTGTGCATATCAATAGTTCATTCCATTTTATTGATGATTAGTATTCCATTGTACCATGTCATGATTTTGTTAAATTAACATTTTTAAGCAGACCACAGGATGCTGGATAGTGGTTTGCTATTCAACAGACCACAAGAGAAACGAAAATACAGAAATTTATTACTCACAGTGCTGGTAGGGGTACACCAACACACCTCAAGGTGCTACATGAGGCGGTCAATGCAGGGTGCAGACAGAGAGAGTGATAAGACCTGGAGCACATGCCTTTAGTAGAGTCCACAAGTGGAGTGCTGTGGGTATCCCAAGCTAGGAACAGATTGGTCAATTCAAGCTAAAAAGAGCAGGTTTTTTATAAACTCCATGGACTCCTCTATGTAAAACACATGCAAAGGGAAAGTCTTGTAGGCAGGGGAGACTTGATCACAAGGGCCGTTGGGGAAGTCTTATCGGGAACTTACATTTGCTTGTGACTCTGCAAGCTATTATCTACAGCAGTGATTTTCAACCGTTTTTATCTCATGGCACACATAAACTAATTCCTAAAATTCTGCAGCTCACCAATAAAATACATTTTTTGCCGATCAAATAAAAAATAGGTATAACTTTGATTCACTCACACCAAATGGCTATTGTTGTGTTGACTGTTGTCATTTTCTTATTTGACAATCTAAGAGAAAAGAAGCTATTCCCCTGACTAAATACTCAGGTATCGCATGCCTTAAAAATTCTTGAGGCGTACCAGTGTGCCTCTCGCAGCACACCAGTTGAAAATCGCTGACCTAGAATATGCAATTGTACAAGGGGGCTAATGTCAGTTTAAGGGTCCCACAGACACTTGGCCAAACAAAACAGAAACCAAAGCAGCGATACATTGAGTAGCTTACTCTTAACATATGGATATACCATAATTTGTTTTTTCATCTGTTGAAGGATATTTGGGTAATTTCAGTTTGGGGCTATTGCAAATAAAGCTGCCACGAACATTTCCATATGCTTTCCTCTCCCTGGGGTATGTACCTAGGAGGGTAATGGCTAGGCCTTATGCTAGGCATATGTTTAGTTCTTTGAAAACTGCCAAAATCATTTTCCAAAATGGTTCTATACTTTTATGTTCCTGACGGCAGTGTGAGAGAGTTGTATTTGTTGCGTATCCTTGCCAACACGGTACGGCTGGTCTTTTCCATTTCAGTCACTGTAGTAGTATGCAGTGGTGCCTCATTGTGGTTCTGATTTGTCCTTCCCTAAAGACAGCAACATTAAATATCTTTTCATGTGCCTTTTAGCTATCTATGTATCTTCTTTGATTAAGTATCTGATCAGATCTTTTGTGCACTTTCTAATTTGTTCTCTTATTACTGAGTTGTGAAAATTGTCTGTATGTCTCAAGTCAAACATTTTATTTTTCATCTTTAGAAGGTCAATGTGGGTCTTTTTAAAAAATATATATCTTCTATGCCTCATTTAATATGAAATCATTTTTAATATCAAAAATATTTTTGAATATATGTAACATAACTGCTTTAATGTCTTTATCTACTAATTCTATTACCTGTGTTTACATCTCTTTGTATTGGTTCATTTTTTTCATTATGGATCACATCTTCCCGTCCTCCTCCTGCTCTTTATCAGGCCCTTGATACTGTCAATTTTACTTTGTTGAATGCTGCATATTTTTATAACCCTCTATTTATACTCTCGAGCTTCATTCTGGGTCACAGTTAAGTTACTTGGAAACAGTTTAATCCTTTCAAGGCTTGTTTTTGGCATCATTAGGTGGCATCAGAGCAGCTGTTAATCCATGACTAATTGTGCCCCACCACACAGAACACCATTTTGTGTACTTTGCCCATTACCAACATTTTCCACACTAGCTGGTGGGAAAGAAGTTTGTCTATCCAATGCCAGTTGTGAGCTGCAGGCATTTTTCCTCTGCTCCTTTTGCGTGCTACATCTCTGTCCTGCATTTGTTTCCTCACTGCCTTTTGCCAGGTGGACTTCCAGCCATCTCTGGGGCTTTCTCTGTGGTCACTCTGTCCTCTCGATTCTTCTACCCTGTCTTCAAGCCTCCCAGCTCCAACTTTTTAATTCCGGGTACCACTGGCCCCTGCCTGGGTTCCCCCACCCTGCATTATGGCCTGGAAACTCTCTCCAGATAATAAGCTAAGGTGACTGTAGGGTTTATCTCATTTACATCCCCGTTTCTCAGGGATCACTGTCATGTATGGCCTGGTTTCCAATGTCTGAAAACCATTGTATTATATATTATTTTATTTGGTTTTTGCTAGTTGTTTGTAGTGGGAGAGTACATCCACTCACGGATATTTTTCTGCTCAGAAATAGAAGTTGCTTTCTCATGAGGTTACTTCTATGTAAAAACTTCTCTGCTTTTTTTTAAGTTTCACCATTTAAATGTATATCACTAGACAGTGTACTTTACTTGTAACAAATTAAAACATATGATATGTCTTTAAAACTATTTCAACCTATAAATTGACTCCTCCATCCTTTTAATTTTCTTACAGTGTCACTAAAGGGAAGTGGGGCGCTGACCTAAGTAAATGTGGAATTGAGTGGAGTCTGTAAATCTGAAGGCAAAAGGAACTGCAGATAAGCATGGTACTCTTATTGATCAAGTCATTCCCCATGAGGGTACAGGTGAACAATTCTGATGCTGCTGTACATGTATAATGGAATCAAACAGTTAAGTAAATGGAGGGCACAAACCCTGCTGCAGTAGGATTCAGGTAAACAAAGGGCGTAAGTTAGAAGGAGGCTAGAATGATTCATTTGGTACCAGATAAGAATTGGAAACAATAGTAATAACTCATGCTTAGTCTAATATAGATCAAGATGATTATATATAAGAATATTTATAAGTATGTGCATGTGTATAACTATACATGATATATGATATGCACCTGTATATGTCTTTGCTCTGCCAGATGAGATGGCTCAAAAGAACAAACACCCCAGTAGCAATGAGTACACTTTATGCCCAGCTCTTAGTTTCTAATACCATTTCCAATAAAAGGAACTAGGGTTTCTTGGAGAAATAGCTTATTCTAGGGTTAACAAATAAATATACAAGAGGAACCTAGAACATCTTGGAATGTCAGAAAGTAAGGAAGTACAAACAATAAAAACAAACAAACAAGTGAAAAAATCACCACAATCATGTGGTGATTCATGTGGTCTGTCAAAGGAACTCAGGAGCCAAACGAAAGAGCTCCCAATGGCCAAAGCTGGAACAATGACCAACAAAATGAATAAAGCAGCATTGGATTATCACAAATATAAAATAAATGTCTGAGTCCATATCGATATTAAATAAATATTGAAAAAATAAATAAATGGGGAGAAGAAGCAATCTCCCATGCAGAAGCATTCCAAATAATTTGTAGAGATACTTGACTCTCAGTGAGAGGGAGCATAATCCTTACTCTTTAAATATGGACTATGCACACTTCCTTCTAAATAGTATTATGGAAATGGAGAGAAAAAGAGTATTGTCATGGTGAAGAAACTTGACAAACACTACCTTAGCCAGGTAATCATGATCAACATCAACAGTGATAAATCATGATAATATGTAGTCTTGATGTGACATAATGAAAATACACTTTACCTCTGTGATCTTCCTCCAAAAACCCATAACCCCAGATGAATTATGAAGAAAACAAAACAAATCCCAATAGAGGGATGGCCCACAAAATACCTGACCAGCACTCCTCACAACCACCAAGGTCATCAAAAACAAGGAAAGTCTGAGAAATTGGGAGAGCCAAAAGGAGCCTGAGGAAACATGACAACGAAATGCAATGCAGCAGCCTGGCTGGGATCCTGGAGCACAAGAAATTAGGTAAAAACTAAGGAAACTGAGGACTTTCATTAATAGCAATGTGTCACTATTGGTTCATTAAATGTAAAAAGCCCCCTACTAAGGTAAAATGTAACAATAGGGAAAGTGAATGTGGTGCTTATGGGGAGTCTCTGTCCCATTTTCATGTACCTCTGTCCTGCTCAGTTTTTCTGTAAATATAACACTGTTCTCAAAAACAAAGAGTATTTTTTTAAAAGTATCCTGACACCTGAAAGCAAACATGTTTCTCTCTTGTGATAAATCCCCAAATGTTCAGCCTACAGTGAGGCTGTCCAGACAACAGCAGGCAAGTTCTGTTGGCTCTTGGCATCTCAGCTTAATCTCTTTTACCTCATGAAAACTGCAGCTGTACCCACTGATGGACTTGGTGTTCAGATGTCAGTCTCTGTCTCTTCTCACTGACATTCTAGACCTGGCATTTCTGAGGATTTACACCGAATTTTCTTGGTGCTATTTCCCGCTCCTTAAAAATGTCTCTTTGAGACATTTAGGAAATATTTAAAAAATGTTTCCTACTAAATCCCCTAGGAAGTAATTCCATTTTGACTGCCCCGTAGACTCAGACCAGCAGCCTTCACACCTTTCTGCTGGTTTCCCATTATTCCCTAGGCCAGCTCTGCTTTATATTAAAAGAATCCAGAACTGGCCAAATTTGGCGCCACAGGTTCAGCTGCACTGCTGTCCATGTGCTCTCTCCTTCCACCCGACACCTTTCTTCTACGATTAACTTCTTCTTATTCCTTTCTGATAGTCAATGAGGGGAAATAATGTGTCCAGAACTAAAGCTTTCAGCATATATTTCTGAGAATTTTTTTAAAGAAAAATTCTCACCTTTAGCCAGCTTCTTCTACAGATATTGACCAAAGAGTTTCCTATGACAGCTGAAACCACTGACTAAGCAGCTGGTTTGCCAATCTACCCTACCCTGTCCACCTACCGTTAACTCCCTAGTGAGCATTCCCTCTGGCGTTGCATGCTCGTGAAGGGGCATGCCATCAGGGCACTTCTTCCCTAACTAGACAAGTAATAGAGTGTTTTCTCACTCTGAATATGGGAACATTAGGCCTCTCTCCTTGACATCATGTAGTAATTAGACTTTTTCAAATAGAGACACAGATGGGTAACCTCAGTTAATAAGGTTTTCTCCTAAAGATGGGGAAGAGAGGGGAAGAGGAAGTGTTTTCAGCAGCCACACCACAGGATAATGAAGAACTAGTATCTGGGGCTCCATAGAATGGGAATTCATTGAGTATCGGCTTCTGCTTCTTCAGCTTCTACCCCTCCCAAGGAACTGACTGCTTTTAAGGTCACCAAGGCAAAAAGCCCCAGGTGCTTAGCAAGACGCAAAACTGGAGAAACAAAGACCTTGCCCCTAGGGTAACCTTTCCTCCCCTAGCATATGGCTGGTCATGTGGTTTAGACCCCCTGACTTTTCCTCCCTAAAGATAACATCTAGGTCTCAATTGTTTTTCAGTTCCAGGTCCAAAAAAGCAGCAAAACCAGGTGGATGATGCCAGGACCAGCTGCAGTGACTGATGAACCAGTCACCCCCAAGGAAGTCCGAATCCATGTCCAGAAATTTCTCATTATTGCTTATCTGTAGCCCAAGGTTGATACTCGAATGAGTCTCTGTCTCTCTAACTCCAGGCCCTCTCTCTGTCTAGTACCAGAGTAACCATTGCCTCGCAGGAGCTCTCTCTCTCCCTCTGTCAGGGTCTGGGGTGCACTGCCAGATCACTCCAGATGGTCCTGCAGGGGAAGCTCCATCCACAGGAAAACTTCTCGGCTCACGCTTCCACGTGCTGCTCCCAGTCTCCTCGCACTGCTCTCAGGGTGAGAGAGTGGGAGCAGTCCAGGGCCCACATGCCATGCTGCACTGGGTGGTAGCATCCCAACAGCTGGTGGCCTGCAAGGCATGCATCCTAGCATGGGAACCTGCCTCCAGGAGCTGACTTCCACCCATGCAGGGCCTAGGCCCTGAGCATTTCCAGCATCTGCTGCTCCTGCTCATGCAGGGCAAGGAAAGAGGAGTAGCTTCTGCCCACCTTCTGTTCAAAAGCCCTTTCCCAAAATCCCACATGGTCCAGAAGCTAGTGGGAGTGTCCAGCTTTACAACCAATGTGGGCCATGTTGGCCATGTTTGCCCTTGTACCTCTTCTGGTCACCATGTTTGTTCCATAAGGGGGCAAAGTCTCCAGTCACCAGGGGTGGGGCGTCTGGCCCCACAGCTCATGCAGGCTCCGTGCAGCCTATGTCATGAGCGGCATTGATTGTTTACTTTCTCTGAGGAGATGGAAGAATGACCTAGTTCCAGTTTCAATTCCAAACTGCCTTTGGTGTTTCCCAACTCCTTTCAGGTTTCCCTCTGGAGAGTGCAGCTCTGCCTCTCTGCCCCCTCTCCCTCTAGTTGTGCAGCTAGTGACGCTGCCTGAGGCAGTAGTCTTCTCTTGCAGCCCCTCCCCTCTGGGAAGGCACAAGCTGCTAGGTTGTTGGGGCAATGTATGTGGGCTTATTTACTTACCTTCCTTTATAGTTTGCCTTGAGTAACCACCCTTCTCTTGCAGCCCCTCCTTTGTCCAGGAAGGCAGGCTCCTTGTAATCTTCAATTCTGCCTTGGGGTTTTCTCCCCGTCCCCTGCCTTCTCCAGGTGATCTGGCCTGACTCCCCTGTTATATTGGAAGACATAATAAAATGTTTGTTGTTTTAAGCCACTAAGTTTTCAAGTGGTTTGTTAGACATCAATAGGTAAACAAAAGATACACTCATGTCAGTACGTTGGCTTCAGAACTTGTCAAATCCTATACTCATTGCATTTTGACAAGAAAAAAATGTTTCAGCACTCGGCACTTGCTCAGTACTCATCGCACTTACTAGAACTTGTATGAGTTATGAGGCCGCCCCACAAGAGAAAATGCTTCATCGTTCGGTACTCGTCAGTTTTGGCACTCCTCACATGTTCCAGAATGAATTAATGAAGATTACTGAGGTACCACTGTATATGAACTGTTTTGGAAAAATTATTATGTAAACTTAATATATCATGCCCAAATTATATTTATAAATACATGTGTGTTTCAGAAATGACCCATTTCTGAGGATGTAGACATAAAAAACATCCAAACCTATAAAGAATTTTTCTTAGATTTTATTTGAGCTAAACTGATGATATGCCTGGAAGTAGAAAGCAAGAGACTGAGAAAACTGCTTCTCAGAATGCCAGTTCACAGCTTCTCTTATTTATGTATGTATGTATGTATGTATGTATTTATCAGATTTTGAGGGACGTTTATTAAAGCTGGGGACAGTGAAACAAGGCAGGGGTTAGCATAGATGAAGCAATAGGAGAAACTTCGGTGGGGCTGCTCTGGCTCACTGACTCATGAGCTGCCACTACTCATTGCTCCCCTGGTTGCAAGTCTTACAGAGTCCCTTAGAGTTTAGGAGATGCATGCCTGTGAGGGAAGAACAGCGGGGAGGGAAAGACACAGGCTTGCTCCTGGGAGGGAAAGTGCACCACAGCTTCTTTTATGCATTTGGAATTAAAGAGGGATCATAGAGAAGGTTACATCAGGGTGGGAGAAAGCAAGGGGGGAAATGGGTGACAGGACAGTTAACAAGATTATGTGCTCTCTGGAGGGTTGTTAGGCTTCTGAAGAGACATTTCAAAGGTGTGTCAATGTAGATGCACAGAAACAATGGACAGGGCTTACTCAAGGCAAAAATAAACCTTTTACCAAAAAAAAAAAAGTTACATACCTGGGACATGACTACCCACAATGCTCTGTTGGAAGCTGTTTATGATCATGTCACCCTGTGAGGTTACTCTCCATAGAACTCCTTTTCCATCCACAAGTATTTATGTACAAATACTTAAATAATCTCACTGTTTACAACAATCATTTGCCTTCATTTATTTTAAAAAATAGCTGCTTTATTGGTAAAAATTAAAAATCAAATAATGTTATAAAATATTTAATCACAGAGAAGCCAATTTAGTAATGCATATTTCTTGCAGTAAACAAAATTAAAATAAGTTCATGCAATAAGGAACTAAGAAAAATTGGATTGAACCTGAGACATCCATTTGTTCATAATAGAAAAATCTAATTTAAAAGCACATCTGCTTGTTTTGTCTGCAATAAATATCAATAGCAATTAGAAAATTATAATTAACTAATGAAAAAACAAGTCTTTATTTCAGTTGAAGAACATTATCCTCTTGTTTACAATCTTGGGGATACTAATTATTTACCCCACCAAAGATAAAATGCACCAGGTTAACAGCTCTTTTTCTCTCCTCCTCCACCTTTCTTCTTCCCTTCTGCCGAGCCTTCCCCTTACCACTAACCCTTTTGCCCTGATGTCCAAAGTATTAAGTGGGTGACACTGGTGTGAGTTTTGTAGGTAGGGTTCCGAGAAACCCATGCTCTCATTTCAGAGAAGTCAGTCAGAAGCCCAGATGTTGTTACAATGTTGTAAGAGCGAGACATTGATACAGAGGGATTGATGTCGAGAAGGGAGAGGAGACATCGGAACTGAAGCCAGTGCTGGCAGTGTCGCGTTGCCCTGGCAACCAAGCTAGTGTCACGTGTTGCCCGCTCCCCAGGCGGAGATGATGTGTGTTGCTAGAAAGTGATTGACAGAGGCTAGCCCTCTACCTCCTACCTCCTTCCGGTTCCTGATTGATGGGGAAAGAAATCACAGAGGCCTGTGTATCTAAAGGTTAACATGGTGGCAAGGGGGAGGTGCCGACCTCCCAGTCTAAGCCTCTGTGATTGACTGGGGTGCTGGCACTTCCAGAGCTCCTGGAATTTGGGGCAGAGAAATTTAAATGGAGGGTAGGGAGAGACTGTTCCCTTCTTCTTCCCCTCACTTGCCCTGCCTGGGGCCAGAGTGTTCACAGATTGGCAAGCTCTGGAAACCGTGTGGGCCAGCAGCAGCCTTGGGCCTCATACGTGGGGAGCCGCAGCAATGGGCATAGTGGCGTGACAGCTTGGGCCACGTGTGCGCAGACTACAGAACGGAGCCTGAGGCCAGACAGTGGTGAAAAAGTTGAGCAGCTTGGAGGACAACTCAGCAGCCCCCTGCAACAGTATTTTTAAATGGGAGAAGGAACTCCAGGTGCAGCCTTGAACTAGTCTGGCAAAGAGTGGCAGGGGTACTTTTCTTTGGGTGTTTTAGAGGGAATGGGTTCTGAGGCAGAAGCCTGTCATTGTTCCAAAATTGTGTAGCTTTTGAATAAGAAAAGACTCCTTTCCTTTTTCACCAAACCTCTGCCTGCCTCTGGAATTTATGGGCAGCAGGACCCCATCTCTGTTCAGTAACATCTCTATTAGAGATGTTGTGGGATCTCTATTGTGGGATGAGCAACCTCGTTTCTGGGTTGAGCGATCTAGCAACATAAAATGCACAGAATCCTAAATCACAGCTCTTCACTCCTTACTTAGAAGCTGTATTCTTGGTTAGCTTTATTGGATACAACTTTCAGATATTCACTGGGAAATTATTCCATATAGAAATTTTAGTAAATGAAATTCATCAAAGCAAAGTTGTACAATAAGAATTTAAATACGTAAGTTTTTATTTAGGAATTATGGGAATATATTTCAAGACAACATAAAAAGACACACTAAATAACATGTCAAGGAAAACACAAAGTTAATGCTGTTGAGGAAAAACTAAAAGAAAGGAAGGCATTATGGAACAACAGAGACGAAGCTTGTACTCTTCAAGCCAATGTGTCATAGTGCTTGCTATGTTCTGAATCTTTATGTCCTCTCCAAAATCCATATGCGGAATCCTAACCCCCAAAGTTGATGATATTTGAAAGTCAGGTCTTTGGAAGGTGATCAGGTCATGAGAGTAGAACCCTCATTAATGGCATTTGTGCCCTTATAAAAGAGACCCCCATAGATATTCCCAGTTCCCTCCACTACATGAGGGCACAATGAGAAGGCCCCAGCTAGAAACCAGGAGGATGGCCCTCAGCAGAAAAAAAGAAATAAATCTGTTGTTTATACGCTATTCACTCTGTGATATTTTTTTGTTATTTACTGATTTTTCACAGAAAGAGAAAAAGAAACATCAATTTGTTGTTCCACTCATTTATGCATTCATTGGTTGATTCTTCTATGTGTCCTGACCAGGGATCGAACCCACAACCTTGGCATATGGGGACAACACTCCAACAAACTGAGCTACCCTGCCAGGGCTATGGTATTTTGTTACTGCAGCCTGAACGGACTAAGATACTGCTTATGTCCCTAGTTGTCCCCAGGGCACTCATTTATTTCTCAATCTGTTGGTATCAATAATTTATGCAGAAATACAACTTGCGAATTATATTCTTGATATATTTGGGTACAGTACCTTTAATAAGATATTTTCTTCAAAGCAGATTTAGATTGAAATTTGTGATAGTGATCTGTTTCCTTTGATACAACAGTTACTTGTAAGATTGGTACACTAGGATCTGATTGATGATGAGAGGATGAAGGACAGTTGAAACTGGGCACTGCAAGCTAAGAGGAAAATTCAATGAAGTGGGATACTATTGTTACTCAACAGAGGTCATAAATTCTCACAGAAGACAGAGAGGTGCAAGCCAGCCTGAAATTGTAATATTTTTCCGTTAAATATGTGTTTACACCCCAACAATTAACCAGGAACAGTCAGAAGTAAGAACGAGATTGGAAGGTCAAACCTGGAGACAGTGAAGTCACACATTTAAAAAATAAAATAAAATAAATCCAGTTAACCCACTGCTAACCTCCAAACACTCGGACACAAGGAACAGGAAAATAATTGTGTTATATTTAAGAGTAAACATGGATAAAGCAAGAAATATGGAGAAATATATCCAAGTATGTTTTATTACTCATCAGATCTTAATAAGGTCATTTTAGCAAAAGATAAAGAAACCAAGATGAATAAAATCTTTGATGTATTTACCCGATTTTTACTTTGTGTGTGTATGTGGTATATACACACATAAAAACAAGACCAAATGATTTTTTTGAACTCCAAAAACAAACTTAATTTCTATCACAAGGATGTTAGTAATTATAATAATAATAAATTAGAGACAGGGAGATGGGGCTCTGATACTAGGTTTTCAGAGCAAGTCATGGAGAAGTTTTTTTTTTTTTTTCATTTGAACATTGACTTAGAGGTACTATTAATGTTTGTTTGTTTTTTAATATATTTTATTGATTATGCTATTACAGTTGTCCTATTATCCCCCCTTCATTCCCCTCCACCATGAACACACTCTCCCACCCACATTCCCCCCTTTAGTTCATGTCCATGTGTCATAAGTTCTTTAGCTTCCACATTTCCCCTACTATTCTTGCCCTCCCCCTGTCTATTTTCTACCTACCATCCATGCTACTTATTCTTTGTATCTTTCCCCCCTCTCTCCTCCTCCCACTCCCCTGTTGCTAACCCTCCATGTGTTCTCCATTTCTGTGGTTCTGTTCCTGTTCTAGTTGTTTGCTTAGTTTCTTCTTGTTTTTGTTTCAGGTGTGGTTGTTAATAATTGTGAGTTTTCTGTCATTTTACTATACATGTTTT
>CM052538.1:74600995-74622600 GCA_028533065.1 Trachops cirrhosus | reverse complement strand
CCTCTCCTCATTTTTTTAATTCTTATTTCTTCATTCTTTTCTGGTTGTATGTTTTTTTCTTCCTTCTGCTCCACTCCAATGATGTGAGACCCATCTTCCATTCCATCACTATTGGTTCCCTGTGCATTTTTCTTCATTAAACTTATGTAGCCTGCATTTTTTCATCTAATTTGTGACCAAAATCAACCAATTCTGTGAGTATCCTGATCACCAGTGCTTTGAACTGTGCATCTGATAGGCTGGCTATCTCTTGGTCACTTAAAAGGATGGGTTCTGGGGCTTTCAATTCTTCTTCTGTTTGAGCCATCTTTTTGCTGTTTTTTTTTTTTTTTTTTTTTTTTTTGGTCTTGTCAAGCTCCTGTAGTGAGGGGCAGGATCTTAGGTGTTCACCAGGGCAGGGCACCCCAGTCGCTGGGTTGTGATTTTGTATGTGGGGGCAGGGTCTGAGAAGGAACAATGGCGCTTGCTCTGCTCTCTGTGGGACCTCAGCCCCTTTCCACAAGCTAACTGGGCCCCTCTGTCACCAATTCCAGTGTGGGTGGGCCTGTGCACCCCGTGGGACCTTCCTTTTCAGTCAGTGACCCAAAGCTCTATTTCCTGGTGCTGGGACCCTGAGTTGTGCACAGTACCTTGCTTCACAATCGCCGCCTCGCTGGGTCTGCTGGTTGCCACCCCCTGGCCGGGGCCCACCAACCACTGCCACTTATGTGCCCAGGGTCTGCCTGCTGTGGACTTGTGGGCCGCCCCAGTTGCTCAGCTCTCTGCTCCATCCCACGCCCAACCCGACTCCGCCCCTCCTACCGGTCTGGATGAACTTGTCTATTTTTAAATCCTTGGGTGTCCGACTTCCATACAGTTCAATTTTCTGTCAGTTCTGGTTGTTATTTTGTTTCTATATCGTTGTTGTCCCTATCTTGGTTGTGCGAGGAGGCACAGTGTGTCTATCTATGCCTCCATCTTGGCCGGAAGTCCTATTAATGTTTGTTAAAGTAGAATTGTTAGGGGAAAATCTGTACTTATTTTATTTATACAATAAAATTAGTTCATAGTCTTTGGTTGCAAGTGACTGACATCATTCTGATGGATTTAAGCCAAAGTGACTTTATTAGCAAAGAAAACAGGGAAGTGCAGATGCAGCATAGCTTCAAGCAAAGCTGGTCCTAGACGCTCAAGGGACACCATGGTGCTGTCTATCTCTTGGCTCTACTTTCCTCTGTGTCAGCTTCACTCTTCGGGAAGTTCTTACCAAGGACTATCAATTTGGGCAGCAGCAACCCCAGGATCACACCCTAGCCTAGCAACCACAGCAGAAAGAGAGGGGCCAGAGAGACACAAGTCTGTTGTGCTAGGAGGTATCCTGGACTGAGTCCCATTAGTGTGTCCTGGACAGTGTTCGTACCTATTTTAGAGCTAATCACAGGGCTGGGAGGAGGGATGGGTGTATGTTCCCACTGACCAAATGAAACATAAGTCAGACTATTGGACAGTAGTAACAGAGTAGGTTATGTTACCAACACAAAAACCCCAGGGAAAGACGGGGAAAGGGATGATTTACTGAGGAAATTTTACCAGCATTAGGAGGAATGAATACTTGGCAAGCAACACCTTCCTAGTAAGCTGCTTAATTTCTTTCTTACAAAGGTACACAATAAATTGGGGTGAGAGGTCCAACTATTTGTTCTTCATAGTTATTTGAATTCTAGACAAGGAAGAGTTTTATCCAATGAAAATAAGAATGGATTCAAGAAAAGCTTAAGGACTGTGGGAATGACTGTGGAAATGCTTGAGAGAAATGAACCATCAGAGCAAGCTGGTCAAAGAATCATACTGCTGTGGTACCACCACCCTTTGAACACCCCTTGCCTGTCTAGCCCACTTCCTGCCTTTTGACCCATCTCCCCATGGCAGAAGCCAGAAAGCATTCTCCAATACTCACTCACAGCTAGTTCTGTGGACCTGGATCCTAGGTTCCCCCAATCACGCACCCGCATGAGATGTCAAACCAGAAATGAGCTACGTGACAAGGCAGGAGCTGCAGAAAATCCATTTTCTGTATGTATATACATATGTATGTATTTATTTGTTTATTGCAAATGTATTGCAGCTGAAATGTTATCTCTCATAGTCAGAAGTTGGGAGTCCTAGCATTCATATCCACTGGCACGATCTCACAGCGTGGTTTGGGCATTGCTGCAGACTGCATTGCCTCCCAACCTGGCTCTTTGGCCTTCCAACAATTCTCTGAGCTGGCTAGCATTCCTTAAGAACTGACTTTTTTTTGTTTGCTTGTTTAAACTAACAAGAATGGGGATTCTTTGTTTTGGGTTTTCATTTTGTTTTGATATAGTTTTTTGGTAAACTAAGACCTTAGTTGACATACAGTGACTTAGTTTATTAGAGATACCATAACAAAGTAATGCAATCTGGGTAATTTAAACAACAGAAATGTATTTTCTCACATTTACGGAAGCTAGGAGTATAAGACGAAGGTGTCAGCAGGGTTGGTTTCTTCTGGGACCTCTCTCCTTGGCTAGTAGCTAGCTGACTTTTCCCCGTCTTCACACAGTCTTCCCTGTGTAACTGTGCCCAAATTTTCTCTTCTTATCACGGCACACCCCAATGACTTCATATTCACTTAGTTAGCTCTTTAAGGACCATGGCTCCAAATACAGTCGCATCTGAGGCACTGGGGGTTAGGACTGCAACACGGGAAACTGAGGGGGACAGCACATAGGCCAACCCACAGCAGTGGCCACAGTTGTGCCAGTGACCAGAAAGAGGACCAAGAGCTGAAGAGAAAAAATGTACCATAAGTACTAATGAAGAAGTTAATATATACACATTATAAATGAAAACAAGTACTATGATACTTTTATATGAAAGACAAATTGGGTACTAGAGTTTATCAAGAATATACTACAGATATAAAAGGAAAACAAAACAATTGTTGGATGAGTTTATCAGTGCAAACATCAGATACAGACAATAAAAATAATAAAATTTGGCAAAATTATTTGGATAATTGACTAAAGTCTCTATCTAATGGTGTATGTCCAACCTAAGTTCTGTACTTAATTTAAAAGGAAGTATATCACATGGGTTAGGAACGCAGACTTTGGAGCCTGCCTCTTGGTTTAGACAAATCAGCCCTACCACTTACCAGCTTTGCAGTGTTTTTGTACTTCAATTTTCTCATCTTTAACTAGGGACAACTAGAAGACTAATTATTCCATCGAAGTCAAATATATATTACAGGAAAAGCATTTAGAATACCTAACACTCACTAAACATTCAATAAAGGGTAGCTTTTTTTATCTAAAACAAAAAGTCTTTAGAAGTTGTAAATGTCCAATATATTATATTTTTTAAATTTCCCATCCAGTACATTTCAATGACCAATCGCACTATTTTCTTACAACTTCAAAAAGCCAACCTTTTCCTCATGGTGTTTGTTCATTGTAAAGGACCCTGTGCCTTTATCATTTTCTCTTTCTACTGTTTATTCTCATTCATTGTTTTCCCATTTGTATATACACATATATTGTTAGTAGCCTCCAGCTTTTTCCTTAATTTTTTAAATTCTCACCACATTGCTTTTAGAGAGAGAGGAAGAGAGAGAAACATTGACACCAGAAAGAAGCATCTATCCATTGCCTACTGCATGCTCCAGAAGGGGAATTGTACACATCCGGGCCAGGGGCGGGGCAGGTGCCAGGGGCCTACCCTGTTGAGGGACGTACCTAAGCATGCGCCTTGACTGGGAATCCAATGGCAACGTCTTGTTCATGCAAGGATGCTTCAACCAACTAAGCCACACGGGCCAGGGCTCTTTCCTTAATTTTAAAAACTTCTCAGTTACCTCAGGAAACTCTCTTAATCTCTGATTCCAAGTTCAAGGAGTCAAGATCTTAACTATATTTTCAAATAATTTGTTTAGATTACTCATTTTATGGGTCCAGTCCTAAAGGAGACCACCAGATGGCAACATTTCTAAATCGTACTGTTTTCGAGAGTTGGTTTTGATCATGGCAATTGCTAAATGGAAGTGTGTGATTCTTTAGTTTTCTGAATTTATTTATTTACTAATTTATTTATTTTAGTTTTAGAAATCAGATAAGTCTTTGGATATCTCCATAAAAGAACTCTATAGTCAATCATTTTAGAGCATAAAGCATACATTTTTATACGTTGTATGATTATTAATCTTTACCTTTTAAAAACTTTTTGAATTTTGTTTCTTTCCTTAAAACATTAAAATATAACTTGTGTCTATTTATGAACTATCTAAAATTCTGTTTGTGGCATTTTAAATAGAATTAGTTCTTTGGTGTAACTAATAAATTTTTATTCAATTTCACACAGATCTAGAAAAGATATTCTACATAATATATATATATCAGAAAGATACATACATCTTTTTCTTTCTTCATATGTTTTCTTTATGGAAATTCAAGAGTAGAAAATAATAGCTGAGAATTTCCTAATGTAAAAATGTGGAAGAGCAGAAGTGTATTTTCTTTGAAAAGGAAATTGTGGTATAAATCTTCTGTTTAATTTTCCCTAGAAAATTAAAGTGTTAACTGTTAATGTAACATTTTCTTAAATAAAAAGACATTTTATTGTACTTAAGTAGAACATCATTTAATACAAAAGATTATTTAGGACTCCCATGCAAAAAATTGATAGAAGTTATAAATAATAAACTAAAGAAAAAAAGCAAAAACCATGTGAAAGAGGTTGAAAATCACTAACATTTCAAAAATCAAAAATCAAATTCTCTTTTACCAAAAACAGTGTTTGGTTCCTCACCCGCATACCCTCTTCTCATACTGAGTATTAGAGAGTAGTAACAGCTTGAGTTTAAATCTCAGCTCAGAAATCTGCCTAACTGCGTGACCTGTGGCAAATATTTTTTACCTCTCACTGCTGCAGTTTCCTAATTTGTCAAATGGGGTTAATTAATAAAATAAGGGTTAAATGAGTTAATGCATGTAAAGTTTATAAAAGACTTCCCCATCAAAATGATAATACCTTGGATATACTGGGTTAAATAAAACATTTATTTATTCTAAAAAGAGTGCCTGGCTTATGTATGTTTATCTAATGCATGTGACAGTTATGTTAGCACTATATAAATGTCACCTGCATAACTATTATAACTTCACCATAGAATGGAGGATTAGGAATAGAACATTTATGGAAGCAAATAATGAAATTATTCAAATTACAATGGAATTAAACAATGAAATTAAAGATGAGCAGGCAAACAAGACTAAGATGAATAATCTTATTGGAAAAAGAAGTAAAAGGATTTTCTAGGAATGTAAAAATATTTTAATCAATAACCAGATTAAACAGGTTTTAAAGATATATAGAAATTAATTTGATACATAAATATAAATAGCCTAAACTCACCAATTAAATGAACGATAGTACAACTGTATTTTTTAAATCCAACTAAGTGCTATTTAGAAGAGAGGGAAATAAAACAAAAGGACATATAAAGTTTGAAAGTAAAAGCGAAGTTACATTGCTGGGAGAACAGCAGCAGGTACCTGGGCCTGGTCCATGCCAACTCTGTTGTTAGCTATGCCAGCACAGTTAGAAAAAGAAAGAGAAAGTAAAAGTGAAAAAATATACTTAGCTGATAGTAACTGAAAGAAGCTTGGTAGCATGTTAGTATTGAAATAGTTTTCATGACCAAACAAAAAACAAAAAACCCTAAATATTGATAAGGAAATGGCATTCATCAAGAAGCTATAACAATTTTAATTTTCTATGCATCTTATAAAAAAGCCTTAAATATATAAAACAATAGTTGATAAAATTACAGAAAGACATTAGCAAATCTACCATATAAAGGAAGATTTTGATATATTTTTAAAATTATAACAATATATTTTATTTAACTTATACTAATATAGTATTATTTTAGCATGTAATCAATATTTGCAATCATTGAGACATTTTACCTTTTTCATACTAAGACTTCAAAATCCAGTAGGATTTTACACTTACGGAAGATTTCAAGATTGATTCATTCACTTTATTCACTAAATATTTTTGAATGCTCTTATACTAGGAACTCTTATATTCATTGTCTATGAATGAAATATAAAAATCCTCAAGCTTTCGAAGCTATGTTATAATAGAAGGGAGAAAAATGTACAGAAAAAAAACCAAAATCTTGTGAAAATACTTATAGGATATCATGCATTCTGAGATTACAGAGTGGATGATTTACTGTCATCAACCACCCAAGACACAAATGGAGCAGAGGGAGGGAGGATAAGGTTCTTATCTTCTGAGATTGGGGAACGAAATAGGACACATTGGGGAGAAATATAGCACAAAACCCAGAGGGGAGGTGGAGTTGGAATTCTGCTTGCTCAGTAATTTCCCAATTCAATACTCCCAAACTGAGCCAACAAAACTGGTACTGTCCAGCTAGGAATTTCTTGGAATCATTAAATTCCAGTCCACTTACAGACCCTGAATTTTTCCGATCAAAAATGTAAGCTGGAGAGGACAATCACCACCAGATGGCGCCAAACTCTAGTGGGGACCAGGATGGGTTTGGAGAGGGAAGCCACAGCCTTATGTCTGTACAGGCTCTCCCACTCAATTTGTTAATCTCATACTGAAAGATAAGAAAAGTAAGTCTAAGACAGAAGTTTGGAAAGGAAGACAATGGACTTCATTATTTCAAAATGATGATAGTCTATAAGAAATCTAAGACAACTTACTACAAATAGTGGGTTTACCGTAAGATCAATATGCAGGATTCAGTTGTATTTCCACAAAATCTAATAAGTACTCAGTAAACATTTCTATAACAAGCACATAAAAAACATAATTCAAAAAGAGATTTTACTTAAATATCTCAAAAATAAGATATCTAAACTTAAATTTAATAAAAGATGTATAAGGTTGGTATAGAAAAAATTGTAACAGTATTAAAAGATACTCAGAAGACCTAAGTAAATGAAGCAGATGCTATGTTTGTGGAAAGAAAGGCTCAATTTTTTTAAAGTAAATTCTCCCCAAATTCACCTAGAAAGCTAATGTAATTCCAATTAAAATATCAACAGAGGTTTTTGTGACAGCTGATTCTGTTGCCGTTATGGAAAAGCAAGAATACAAGGAACTCAGTAAAAAGAGGGAACTTGGCCCACCAGATATTGAAACTAATATGAAATTATAATAATTGAAATAGTGTCATTTTGGCACTGGGTAGAGCAAGTGACCAATTGAATGAGAGAGCCCGGAAAGACCCAAGAACATATGGAAACTTGATATATGACAGAGGTAGCAATGCTGATCAGTAAGGAAAGTTCATACTGAGATTAAATGAATAGGTTCATTTCTACTGATAATAAATAAATAGGGAAGAAGAAAAAGTTTTTTTCTTACAGAGGAACCTCATGTAGAAAGAATGATGAAGGTAGAAAATCACCATTGGCAACCACTGCAGTAATAGTTAAATCAGACAAAATTGTCAAAGATGAAGAACAAGATAGTTACATAGCCTCAAAGCACCTCTCCAGAGATTACTTATTAATTACAAAGGAAAAGGTAATACTTTTAAAGTGGCTAAAACTGGAAGAAATCACCTTATCCAAGTAATCAAAGTTGATACTACCAAAAATGGAGAAAATGGACATGTTTCTTGAGTGTTGCATTAAAAAGGACACAACCTCACTTATATAATATTTTTGGTCAAAATTTCATAACTAAATGAATTATGAAGAGGCATCCTATGAAGAAAAGCATAAAGTCACATTGAGGGAAATTCTATAAAATAATTAGCCTGAAATATTAAAAAAATGTCATGGTCAAGAAATACAATGATAGACTAAGGAATTATTCCAGATTAAGGGAGACTGAAGAGACAACTAAACATAATACGTGATTCTGGATTAGATCCTCTAAGAGGTTGGGGGTGGGGATGGGGGTGACATATGGAGGGCTGAAAGGTTAGTAATAAAGGATGTTTTATTAGGACAACCAGTGAAATTTCAAAATGGCCTGTCGATTAGACATAATGATGTATCTATCAGTGTTAAATATTCTGATTTTGAAAATTGAATGTCTTTGTTTTTAGAAAATATAAACTCATGTATTTAGAGGCAAAGAGGCATGACATCTGCAACTTATTCTCAAGTGGTTAAGAAATAACAATAACCACATACACAGAGAAAAAGAATGAGAAAACAAATGTGGCAAAATGATAACAATTGTTGAATCTGATGAAGGGTATACATAATATTTTTTGTAATATTCTTTAAGCTTTACATTGCTTTAATTTATTTAGAAATAGCCCTGGCTGGTGTGGCTCAGTGGATTGAATCCCAGCCTGAAAACCACAAGGTCACGGATTCTATTCTCAGTCAGGGCACATGCCTGGGTTGTGGGCCAGATATCCTGTTGGGGGCTAGTGAGAAGCAACGAATTGATGCATATCTCTCACACACTGACATTTCTCTCTCTCTCTTCCTCCCTCCTTTCTTCTCTCTCAACATAAATAAACACAATGTTTAAAAAAATAAATTATTTTGAAATAAAAACAAAAAATGGCAAAGAAATGATAAATGCAAGTTGCAAACAGTGGTTACCCCTGGGAGTGAGGGGAGGCCAGGGGGAGAGAAAGGGAAGAAAACATAGTACTGATTATATTCTATTTCCTAGATGATGGAATAGTAGACATTCATTTCATTATTTAGCTTTAACAATTATATATATTAGATGCATATCTTTATAAATATCAAATATTACATTTGAAATGATAATGAATGGAAAAACAAAGGAAAATGATAAGGCACGACCAGGTGCTTCTGGTGAGCTATGTGTATGCATGAGTTGTGCTCCCTTGAACATGTTTCTTTTCCCCTCCAAGGTTCACTTTTCTCACCTACAAAAAGGGCATAAAAGATCTACTGGGTAGTTTTGTTGTAAAGTTCTTGGCGATATGTACTCATTAACTGACAGCTGCTGTTGTTATTTTCTTTAATAGGACAGAGATAAGGGGAGTGCACCTACAGTGGTAGGTGTGATAAAAGTGACAGTTCAATCTTTGTGGTCAATTGGTAAGGAAGTTATCTAGGGAGTGAAATCGGCTAATGTTGTAAGTCATCAAATAGTTATAGAGATGATGAGCTCTGCATATTGTTTCCAAGCTGCATCCCACAGTCTGGAAGTAAGACTTGGGAGGAAAAAACTGATAATTTTTGTTGAAAGGTCTAGAAGGGGGTCAATGATGCAGAAAGGGTTGTTGAGAGTGAGGCAGCTACACTGGTCAGGGAATCCTGCCCACATAGTAAGCTTTCTCTTCTCTAAAATTTTGAGAAAGGCGATACTGTTCAGGGGAAGTAGAAGATATAAAGTGAGCTGATAATTTACTAGATTAATTAGAGACTAAGTATGAAAGCATGTTCAGCAGAATAATGATTTTCCAGTACCTATAAGAAAATCCTTTCCTACCTTTTTTCATCCAATAAAAATTAATTCTTACATGATATACATATACCTGGTTTGGACAAATTTCCTTATAGTTTACCCACTGTTTATATATACCAAAAGCCTTAAGCAAATAAAAAAAACAAACAAAAACCAATAAAGCAACAACAAAACAACATATATGTATTGAGAAGCTACTTCATTCAAGAATGGTTTGCTTTAAGAGATATAGGAGGAGCTGTTATAAGTCAATCCATGATTGACTAAGACTTTAATTTTTCAGTGTTAATTGTTTTATTAGTATATACACACAGTTAATTTAAGCCTGTCATGCGTGAAACTTAACTCAGAGTGAAACGTAGAACAAATTCGATGTTGCTTATACTTTATTAACAGTCAATTCAGTGGAGGAAATAAATAATATCAATTGTTTGGCATCTCAAACTACAAATGTTTTTCACTGTAGATAGTGTACAGAGATAATCAGTCACCCTAAGTTACTTGAAACACTGCCAACGAATCACTATATACTATGGGAGTACTTTCAGTTATCTGCTTTGGTGTTTAATTTCTTAAACATTAATTATTTATATTACATAGCAACTATCATCACCTTTATTTCATATCAATATGATATATAACATGATCTTATCTCTTATTTCCCCTTTCTTTGCTTTCTGTAAAAATGGCAAAGGCAATTCCAGAGATGAAGGAGGGTATATGCAGTATTAATATTAGGTAGTTTAAAAGAAATTCACTGTAAAATTCTTAGAGTCATATGTACAAGAATTGGTAACCTAGCTTTCTTTTGTTTTTACTTTAACAGCATTACTTCAGCTGCTGTGTTTTCCAGAAATATAGTTATATAGAAAAATTATAATAATTTTATTTACAAAAGGCAATTTTAAAGAAATCGAAAGATATGGGGAGGGATGATACTTACAGAGACATAGGAATGTTGTATTTGAATCAATATAACAAATTGATTATAAAGGAAACAGTAGTGAAAATAATTTTCTTTTTTTAGGTATATCTTATTGATTATGCTATTACAGTTGTCCCATTTTTTTCTCCCCTTTATTGGCTTCCATCCTGTACCCTCCCTCCAGCATTCTACCCCCTTAATTCATGTCCATGGACCCTACATATAAGTTCTTTGGCTTCTCCACTTTCTACACTATTCTTAAACTCCCCCTGTCTATTTTGTACTTACCATTTATGCTTATTTCCTGTACCTTTTCCCCCATTCTCTCCCCTTCCCCTCCCCACTGATAACCCTCCATGTGATCTTCATGATTCTGCTCCTGTTCTAGTTGTTTACTTAGTTTGTTTTTGTTTTTGTTTTTGTTTGTTAGGTTCAGTTGTTGATAGTTATAACTTCCTTGTCATTTTACTGTTCATAGTTTTGGTCTTCTTCTTTTTCTTAGACAAGTGCCTTTAATATTTCATATAATAAGGGCTTGGTGATGATGAACTCCTCTAACTTGACCTTATCTGGGAAGCATTTTATCTGCCCTGACATTCTAAGTGATAGCTTTCCTGGATAGAGTAATCTTCGATGTAGATCCTTGTTTTTATGACTAAATACTTCTTTCTAGCCCCTTTTTGCCTGCAAGGTTTCTTTTGAGAAATCAGCTGATAATCTTATGAGAACTCCTCTGTAGGTAACTTTCTCTTTTTCTCTTGCTGCTTTAAGATTCTCTCCTTGTCTTTAATCTTGGGTAATGTAATTATGATGTGACTTCATGTGCTCCTCTTAGGATCCAGCTTGTTTGGGACGCTCTGAGTTTCCTGGACTTGTGCGTCTATTTCCTCTTCCAGTTGGGAAAGTTTTCTTTCATTATTTTTCCAAGTAAGTTTTCAATTTCTTGCTCCACTTCTTCTCCTTCTGGCAACCCTATGATTCAGATGTTGGAATGTTTAAAGTTGTCCTGGAGTTTCCTAAGTCTCTCCTCATTTTTTTGAATTCTTGTTTCTTCATTCTGTTCTGGTTGAATATCTGTTTCTTCCTTTTGCTCCAAATTGTTGATTTGAGTCCTGTTTTCCTTCCCTTCACTATTGGCTCCCTGTATATTTTGCTTTATTTCACTTTGTATAGCCTTCACTTCTTCCTTCATTTTGCAACCAGTCAGTCATTTCTGTGAGCATCCTGATTAGCAATGTTTTGAATTCTACATCTGATTGATTAGCTATCTCCTGGTTGCTTAGTTCTTTTTCTGCAGTTTTGATCTGTTCTTTCATTTGGACCAAATTTCTTTGTCTCAGCACACCTGTTACATTATAAGGGGCGGAGCCTTAGATAATAGCCAGGGTGGGGCCACCCACAGTTGCTGCATTGTGGTGCTGTTTGTGGGTGAGAGGTCAGAGAAGGAACAATACCACTTGCCTGGCTCTTGCCCTGCTTTCAAGAGACTGGCAGTTTCTCCCGCTACCACAACCCCCAAATGTTTTTATAGCCAGAAATTCAGAGGCTTTATTTTGCCCATGCTGGAATCCTGGGTTTTGTGGTCTGTCTCACTCCCTAGTTGTTCTTCCTGGTTTATCCACACATGAATGAGGGACCACTGGGTCCACCAGCTGATGCCTTGTGCACCCAGTCCACCAGCTCCTGCCTTCCCTCATGTCTCTCTGCCGCAGCTGCCTATCTCTGCCCCTCCTGCCAGTCTGGATGAATGTCTCTTCTTTAACTCTTTGGTTGTCGGACTTTCACACAGTTTGATTTTCTGGCAGTTTCTTTTAAAAAATTGGTTGTTTCCTTTGTTTGGTTGTGTGAGGAAGTGAAGTGTATCTACCTACGCCTTCATCTTGACCAGGAAAAGATTTTCAAGAGTGATAAAAAATCACCTGTGACAGACTAAAAATCACATTTCCAAAGTCCATTCAAAGAATGATAATGCTACTTTTATTATAATCCCCATGTTAAAATACAGGAGGATGACTCAATTCATTATTATAGTTCTGCCAAAAATATCTTTGAAAAACAAATTCCATAGTGAAGGATAAAAAAATATACTACTACCACAGGATTTTAAACAGAAATAGGGATTTCTAATTCAATATGGTGAATATGAATAGATGTATTACTTCCATTCTCTCTTGAATGCTTGTTAAAATGACAATACTAATATTTAAAATATATAGGCCCTAAATATTTCTAAAAAACAGAAAAAAGACAAAAGGGATAGGAAATATCAACATGTTTTGGAGGATAGACAGCTTATGACTTAGGAAAGCAGAGGAAACTGAACCTAAGTTTCTTTAGAACAAGGAAGATTCTGCAAAAGCTCAAGAATTGGGCTCAATATTTTAGAAGAAGGCAACATAGTGGTGAAGTAGGAAGATCTGTCTCATGCTGCATCACAGAACCAAACTGGAAATAAAAATAAAGAAGGGAACAGCCACTCAAAATAAACAACTGGAGACTACCTGAAGTGGACTCTCTTGATCAAGGATGGGCAGAAACCATCTCAAGACCGGTAGGAAGGGCCAGGATGAGAAAGAGTTCAGCACCAATACTACAGGCAGCAAGCTGAGGTTACAACAGGGCTGTGGGAGCTTTCTCCCTCAGGGGAGTAAAGTCTGGATGCCAGACAGGGCTCCCAAGCACAGAGCAACAGTGCCGGGATCAGCTGCCTATGTAGCAACTGACAGTGAAAGGCTGAGGAGTTTTTCTATGCTTGGGAGAGAGGGATCCCGCTAGAGACAAAGTCACTATTTTCTTCTTCCTAAGGGGAGAAAGCAAAGGCTTCTCATTCACAGCCACTCATCTTGGGCTAAGGCAAAGCGAGGGCAGCATGGACTGCAGTCATCTAAGGATAGTCTGGAGTGGGAAGCTTTGGGGAGAGACATGGGGGAATGGCTGCTGGGTTCTCTCTGCCAGGATTTACCTCAATACCACAGCAGCCACTTTTCTTGAGACGAATAAGCCTCTCCCAGGGAAAAAAAACAATTAAACAACCCTGTGGGAAACCACTTACCCCACCCTCTGGTATCCTGATCTCTCCACCCTGCATCTATTTTTTCTTACTTTTCCTTGCCCTACTTCTTAACCCCTGCTGAGGAGACGGCAACAGAGGCAGGCAGAGTGGGTGTCAGAGACTGGCTTTAGGGCACTGCCATTCCATACACTGTCCTGGGAATGAGACTGGCTCTTTCCCCTCACAGGACAGCCACAGAAACACCCTACTGCTTTCCAGCAGACCCAAATTCTGGGCTCTGGTGACCCCACCTGCTTTCCTACAAGGAGTGCAACCCTGCCAAATTCAGGGCAATAAGCAGGGATGGGGAAACACATCCACCACTTTTCTGAAGTCTGAATGGCACCTCCCATGGGAGACCTAGGGGTCCATCATTCTATTCCACAAGAATCCCTCTCAGAAACAGGTTAGACTAAGACTAACAGTGGTGGAGGCAGATCCTGTAGTCCTTTGTTTGTTTGCTGACTCATCCCTGGGCTGATAAAAGCCAGCCTTACAGTGTAGTGAGGCCCATCCTTGGTGCAGATCAAGAGTGGTGACAGCCACAAACTGTTGTAGCTTGGAACAGGCTGCTGAGGGCTACACATGGATAGCATCTGACATTGGCTTACACCAGTTTCAGACAACATCATAGCCTTAGCCAAAGGGAGAAACTAACAGGCAAACACTAATCTCTGCTGAGACAAATTCCACTTTGTTCTTTTTCAGTATTTTTATTTTTTGTCTTTTGCATAGCTTTTTTCTTTTTCTTCAATTTTTCTTGTTTTTTCTCTATCTTTTCTTTCATATCTCTTATGATTTACTCTTCCCTTTTCTTCACTTTTTTTCCTTCTTTATTCCTTTCCTTATTTATTTATTCTTTCCTTTTCTTTGTCCTTTTTGGTGAATTCTGCTTTATATTCCTTGCTCTTATTATTTCTCTTCCTTCTCTTATAATCATTTTTCTTTTCTTTGGTTTTCTCATCTTTTTTCTTTTACTATTCTATTTCTCTTTCCATTTTTATTATTCTTTGCTCTTTTTTTCCTGTTGTTGTTGGAGATATTTTTTTGATGGTTTTAATACTGTTTTTTTGTGTGTGGTTTTGTTTGTTCTGTCAGAACCTGTACAACAGCATAGGAGATGTTGTGGGGGTAGAGCCTCACAGTTAGCCTGCCAGAGGGGAGGTCCCACCAAAGTACAGGCCAACAACAATCAAAACCCATATATAACAGGAGAATCCATATAACCCACACAAGGGAAAATCCTAGAGCATCCAGCTCAGGAGATCAAGGAGACTGCACCACTGAGTCCCACAGGACTCCTACCATAAAAGGCCACGCCACAAAGACAGGGAGTCAAAGCAGATATATCTAATACATAGAAACAAATAAGAAGAGTCAGCAAAAATGGGGAGAGAAAGAAACAACTCCAAATGAAAGAAAAGGAGGAATCCCCAGAAAAAGAGCTAAATGAAATTGAGACAAAAATTTATCAGGCATAGAGTTCAAAGTAATGGTTATAAGAGTACTCAAGGAACTTGGTGAGAACTACAAGGAACTTCATGAGAATTACATCAGCACAAAGAAGTACATAGGTACCATGAATAAGAACAGGTTGGAAATGAAGAATGCGATATCTGAAATGAAGAATACACAAGAAGGAATTAAAAGCAAGCTAGATGAAGAAGAGTAATGAACCAGTCATTTGGAACACAAAGTAGAAAAAAACACCCAATCAGAGCAACAAAAAGAAAGGCTTAAAAAGAATGAGGATGGTTTAAAGGAACTTTGGGACAACATATAATGTAATAGTACCCACATTATAAGGATACCAGAAGGAGAAGAAAGTGAGCAAGGGATAGAAAACCTGTTTGAAGAAATAATGACAGAAAACTTCCCTAACCTGGGGAAGGAAAAAGTCATGCAAGTTTGAGAAGTACAGAGAGCCCCAATCAAGATGAAACCAAAGAGACCCACACCAAGACATATTATAATTAAAATGGCAAATTTTAAAAACCAAGAGAGAATCTTAAAGGAAGCAAGAGAGAAATAGTCAGTTACCTACAAGGGAGTCCCAAGAAGACTGTCAGCTTATTTCTCAACAGAAACACTTCAGGCCAGAAAAGACTAGCATGAAATATTCAAAGTAACAAAAAGCAAGGACCTGCAACCAAGACTTCTTTATCCAGAAAGGCTACCATTTAAACTGGAAGGTGAAATAAAGAGCTTCCCAGGCAAATAAAAGGCAAAAGGAGCTCATTAACACCAAACAAACATTGCAAGAGATGTTAAAGGGACTTCTTTAAGGAGAAATATGGTGTGGGGGGCATAGGTATAAAGGAATAAAATGGCAATGAATAAGTAGTTCTCAATAATAACCTTAATTGTAGATGTAAGTGTAAATGTAAATGGATTAAGTGCTCCAATCAAAAGACGTAGGGTAGATGAATGGATGAGAAAACATGACCCATATATATATATATATGCCGCTTATAAGAGACAACATCGGAACAAAAGATTTACACTAGCTGAAAGTGAAGAGATGGAAAAAAAATATTCCATGCAAATGGAGATGAAACTAAAGCTGGGGTCTCAATACTTGTATCTGACAAACTTCAAAACAAAGGCCTTAACAAGAGACAAAGAAGGTCACTACATAATACTAAAGGGATCAATTCAACAAGAGGATATAACCCTTATAAATATATATGCAACCAATATAGAAGCACATAAATATATAAAGAAAATCTTGGTGGACTTTAAGGAAGAGACTGACAGCAATACAGTCATCACAGGGGATGTTAACACACTACTCTCATCAGTGCATAGACCTTCTAGACAAAAAATCAAGGAGACAGTGACCTTAAATGACACCAGATCAAATGAATTTAATTGATAGTTACATAATATTTCAGCCCAAAGCAGCAGAATATGCATTCTTATCAAGTGCACATAGATCATTCTCAAAGACAGACCATAAAGTAGTCCACAAAGCAGGTCTTAACAAACTCAGAAAAAGTTGAAATTCTATCAAACATTTTCTTGAATCATGGCATGGAAGTAGAAATTAACCTCAATTAAAAAAAAACTCAAAAACATTCAAATACATGGAAGCTAAATAGCATATTATTAAGTAATAAATGGGCCATCAATGAGATCAAAGGAGAAATCAAAAACTAACTGGAAACAAATTAAAATGAACACACAACAACCTAAAACCTATCAGACACAGCAAAGGCAATCCTAAAACAGAAGTTCATAGCATTACAGACCTACCTCAAGAAGACAGAAAAATCTCAAACAAACAACCTAACCATACCTAAAAGAACTAGAAAAACAATACACAAAGTCCAGAGTGAGTAGGAGGAAGGAAGTAAAAAGATCAGAGTGGAGATAAATTACACAGAGACTAAAAAAAATTTTTTTAAATCCATGAGCCCAGCAGTTGATTCTTCGAAAAGATAAACAAAATTGATGAACCTTTAACTACAATCATCAAGAAAAGACAGAGACCCCCCCCCAAAAAAAAATCAGAAATGAAAGAGAAGTAACTACTGATACCACAGAAATACAAAGAACTGTAAGAGACTACTATGAACAACTATGTACCAAGATATTGGACAACCTGGGTGAAATGGATAAATTTCTGGAAACACACAATCTTCCAAAACTGAATCAGAAAGAAGCAGAAAATTATTAAACCAATAACAACTAATGGCACTGAAGCAATAATCAAAAAACTCAACAAACAAAAATCCTGACCAGATAGCTTCACAGGCAAATTTTACCAGAACTAACACCTGTCCTTCTCAAACTATTTCAAATAATTCAAGAAGAGGGAAGATTTCCAAGTTTTTTTTATGAGGCCAGTATTACCCTAATTCCAAAATTAGGTAAAGATACAACAAAGAAAGAAAAGTACAGTCCAATATGCCTGGTAAACATAGAGGTTAAAATCCTCAACAAAATATTAGCAAACTGGTTCAAACAATAGATTAAAAAGATTACACTACAATCAAATGGGATTTATCCTGGGGATGCAAACTTGGTTCAATATTTGCAAGTCAATAAATGTAACACATCACTTAAACAAAATAGGAGATAGAAATCACATGTTCATAACAATAGATGCAGAAAAGCATTTGATAAAATACAGCACCCATTTATGATAAAGAAAACTCTCAGCAAAGTGGGAACAGAGGGATATACCTTATTATAATAAAGGCCATGTATGAAAAACATGCAGCCAACATCACACTCAATGGGCAAAAACTAAAAGCAGTTTCCTTAAGTTCAGGAACAAACAGTGGTGTCCACTTTCACCAGTCTTATTCAACATAGTACTGGAAGTCCCAGCCACAGTGATAGGACAAGAAGACACAAAAGGCATCCAAATTAGAAAGGAGGAAGTAAAACTGTCATTATTTGTAAATGACATGACATTGTGCATAGAAAATCCTATTGGCTCCCCAAAATTCTACTAAAAAGTGAATTCAGCAAAGTAACTGGATACAAAATCAGTACTCAGAAATCTATGACATTTTTGTACACCAACAATGACCTATCAGAAAGAGAAACTAAATAAAAAATTCCATTTACCATAGCAACAAAGAAAAAAATTACCTGGGAATAAATTTAACCAAGGAAGTAAAAGACTTGTATTCAGAAAACTATAGGACACTGAAGAAAGAAACTGAGGAAGATACAAATAAGTGGAAGCATATGGGATCCTGATGTTCATGGATTGGAAGAATTAGCATCATTAAAATGTCCATGCTACCCAAAGCAATCTATAGATTCAACAAAATTCTTATTAAAAACCAATGGAATATTTCACAGATCTAGAACAAATATTCCAAAAATGTTTATGGAACCAAAAAAGACCCCAAATAGCCACAGCAATCTTGAAAAAGAAGAATAAATTTGGAAGGATTGCAATACCTGATATCAAACTATACTATAATACCACTGTAATCCAAATACTCTGGAGTGGCATAAGAACAGACTCATAGATCAGTGGAACAGAATAGAGAGTGAAGAAATAAACCCATGCCTTTATAGTCAATTTATATTTGACAAAGGAGAAAAGAGCACACAGTGGAGTAAAGACAATTTTTTTAATTAAATGGTGTTTGGAGAATGGGACTAGTACTTGCAAAAAAAATGAAACTAGACCATCAATTTATACCATATAGCAGAATAAACTCAAAATAGATAAAATACTTAAATATAAGTCATGATACTATAAAAATCCTATAGGAAAACATAGGCAGTAAAATTTCACATATCTTACATAGCAATACTTTGGCTGATATTATCTCCTAGGGCAAGAGAAACAAAGGAAAAAAATAACTAAATGAGACAACATCAAATTAAAAAGCATCTGCATAGCTAAAAAAACCATCATCAAAACAAGAAAGGGAACCTACTCTATGGGTGAACATATATGCCAATGATACATCAAACAAGGGTTTAATTGTCAAAATATATAAAGAACTCATATGACTCAACACCAGAAAGACAAATAATCCAATTTTTTTTACAAAATGGACAAAGCACCTGAATAGACACTTCTCTAAGGAGGACATACAGATGGAAAAATGCTCAACTTCACTAGCTATCAGAAAGTTGCAAATTAAAACCCCAATGAGATACCACCTCATGCCTGTCAGAATGGTGATCATTAATAAATCAACAAACAACAAGTGCTAGTAAGGATGTGGAGAAAGAGGAACCCTAGTGTACTTTTGGTGGAAATACAGCCTAGTGCGACCACTCTGGCAAACAGTATGGAGTTTACTCAAAAAAATGGAAAATGGAACTGCCTTTTGACCCACTGAATCCACTTCTGGGAATGTATCCTAAGAATGCTGAATAACCAATTCAAAAGAACATATGCACCCCTATGTTCACAGCAGCACTATTTATAATAGCCAAAATTTGGAAACAGCCTAAGTGCCCATCAGTAGATGAGTGATTAAAAAAAATCTGTGCTGTATTTATACAATGGGATACTGTGCAGCAGTACCATAGAAGGAATTCTTGCCTTTTGTCACAGCATGGATGGAACCGGAGAGCATTATGCTAAGTGAAATAAGCCAATCAATGAAAGACAAATACCATATGATCTCACTTATACATGGAATCTAATGAACAAAATAAACTAACGAGCAAAATAGAATCAAAGGTAAAGAAACCTGGAAGAGACTGACAGCTGTAAGAGGGGAGTGGGGAGGGGGGATTGTTTGGAAGAAGGTTAAGGGTCAAAGAACAAAGATGCATGACCCATGGACATGGACAACTGTGTGGGAATTCACTATGGAAATGAGTGGGGGGCTAGGTGGAGGGGAGCAAAAGGGGAAAAACTGGAACAACTCTTATAGCATAAACAATTAAATACTTAAAAGAAAAAAATTGAGTTTTGTAAAAAGGGAGTGAGAGGCAGAGATCTGGAATTAAGAGAATCATTTGAGAGTCTGCATAAGACACAGAACTCAAAGAGCTGATGACATTCCCTCCCAAATTGTCAGACTTGGGATATTGATTCCTTGTAAATATGAATCAAAAAGTTCTTGGGCTTAAGGACAATGGGAGCAGAAAAGCTCAAAGGCCACTAAAAATAGGGAATGAAATGCAAGTTTTTATATTTATCAGAAAAGCACATCCCCATCATTCATCAGCCCCCTTTCTCTATCCAAGTCCCCAAGCACCTACCTGTAGTCAGGCACAAGACTTAAGTGTCTTTCTGTGTAGAAACTGAATAACCCCTGAGAATACTTGGTAGATACAAAGCCATTTGCAGGCATGCAAAGTCTCAAACTGGAAAAAACCAGTAAAGACAAAAACATGATTCAGGAAACAAGGGATCCAACAAAGAGAGAGAGTGAGGGGAAATTCCCAGGATAATAGCAAAAGAAAGTGACAGAATGACATACCATACATGGGGGTAGAAAGTGACCAGCTGAGATAGGAGCAGGAGAGCAAAGGTTTCTGGAAATAAATTTAAAATGGAACTCATTATCTGGCAAGTAGTGGATTATATGAAGACTTATTTAAAAGACTACTAAATTAGTAATTGACACAATTATTAACTCCAAGAAAAAAGAAAGAAAGCATAATCATGGTATACTACTAGATCAGTAAGGAAATATGTGTAGACAGTCACAACCATGTAAATGCAGAATAAAGCTTAGACAAATCTGTGATTTAATTACATTGGGAAGTTAGAGTGAGGGGAAGCAGGGTGTATGAGACAGCTAAATCTTTATTTACCAATATGAAAGGTCAATAGATCATGTATAAAATTAATAATATCAAGGTATAGTACCATAAACACATAATTTTTATATATAAAAATAAATACCAGAAGACACCAGAAACAGACTAGAAATTTAGGGATGAAATTGGGCAAAAAGTAAGGTGGGTCATTTTTTAAAATTATAACTGTTCTGTTATATCCCATTATTTTAATTAAATTAGCTTGTAGTCTGTGTTTCTCAACAATTTTTAACCCACTACTGCGTTTGATAAACAAAACCCAAAAATCCCTACATATTCTTCTAACATTATTTGAAGGTTAGAATAAAGCAAACCTTGTGACTGAAAACACTTTAAAGCAATGAGAAAAAATGCTATTTTGTTTTCAAAGTAGACATGCCCTTTCTTCCCCAACCCCAGAATTAGATAAGAACATGCCTCCCCATCCTGCTGAAGATAACAACTGTTCACTTTTTCTTAACTCTTGGCTGAGAATCTTAGAGTGTCTCCTTATTTCAGTTAATCCAATTTAATGCATTCAATCCAAATTGTTCTCTACCCGACTTTCGATGCCTACCCTTCTCTCTCAGCCCCCTGCCTATCTAACCTTATCTTCCATTACATCACCACGGGCACTCTCCGATCAAGTTGGATGGATCCCTCAGAACCATGCAGACCCTGGGCCATAGCTGCTGTTATCTTTGGGTTCAAGATATTACTAAATACCTGGGTTTGTCTCCTCTGTACCTGGCCAAAGCCTTCTTGTTCTTCAAAGCCTGTTTCAGGATTAGCAAAGATATTTCTTTTTTTTTTTTTAATTTTTTATTTTAGTTTATTCAGTACAGTTTCTATCCTTTATTCCCATTCCAGCCCACCCACCCATTCCTCCCCTCCTCCCTCCCCTTTCCAACACCCCTAGTTTTGTCCATGTGTCCT
>CM052538.1:74580036-74600495 GCA_028533065.1 Trachops cirrhosus | reverse complement strand
GAGGGTTAGCAACAGGGGAGTGGGAGGAGGAGAGAGGGGGAAAAGGTACAGAGAATAAGTATCATAGATGGTAGGTAGAAAATAGACAGGGGGAGGGCAAGAATAGTAGGGGAAATGTAGAAGCTAAAGAATTTATCACACATGGACATGAACTAGAGGGGGGAAATGTGGGTGGGGGAGGGTGTGCAGGGTGAAGGGGGATGCAGGGGGTAATGGGACAGCTGTAATAGCATAATCAATAAAATATTAAAAAAAAGAAAGAAAGAAAAACTCCCCAGCTTCCTCAGCCATAAATTTAATAAGTTTTTTCTCTTGATATATGAATACTAACGAATCATAACAATCCCTACTCCCTTGTGAAAACAAAAACATACTCCAAAGTTAAGTGAAATTATTTTTAGATTATTAATAAATGAATTTAGAAACCTGAATCTGATCCATAAAGAGGCCCTTTCACAAAAAGCAAAAGATTGATTTTTAAAAAGCACAAACAATATCTTGAAATTTATCTGAATACCCAAATCATAAATTTTGGTGCTAACATTATGACCCCCAGTCAGATATATGCATCTGATTCCAAAGTAAGAGCTAATAATTATGTTTCATGAGGAAAAATCTGGACAGTATATGTCACCATAACAAGATATTGATTAAAATACATGAAGTTTTCCTTAGATTTAAAATGAACCTCTATTTAAAGGCCGTGTATAAAAAAGCATTCTTTTTGAGAAACCTGTAGCATTTACTTTTACTGTCCTGCACTTGATTTCCTGAGGACTGCAATGGTTTTTCAATTAGGAGTTATCTGAAAGAGTTTTTATCATATAATACCATTGAAATAGTTCACTACATGTATATATAAGGTGTTTACTGCCATCACCACCACAAGCAATGATAGTGATTATAATGATCATACAATTCATTTGTCTCTATTATGTACATACCACATCCTTATGGGCCCTAAACATTTTTATATATTATCTCACTTAATCCTCACAATTAACCATTTATTTCTATTTTAAGAATGAGAGGACTCTTATTTTGTTCGTTTATTTTGTTCATTAGATTCCTCTTATAGGCAAGATCATAATGGTGTTTGTTTTTCACTAACTGGTTTATTTCACTTACCATAATGCTCTCCAGTTCCATCCATGTTTTCACAAAGGGTAGGGGTTCCTTCTTTCTTTCTGCTGCATAGACTAAAAGTGACCAGAGGGGAGGGGGGAGGGAGATAATGGTGGAAAGAAGGGTAAGGGAGCAGACAAAGAACATGTACGAATGACCCACAGACATGGACAACAGTGTGGGAATTGACTGTAGGAGTGCGGGGTGGGATGGGCGGAAGAGGGCAAAGTGGGAAAATTTGGGATAACTGTAATAAAATAACAATTTTTAAATGATATTATAAAGGAATGAGAGGACTGTAGCTAAGCATGATTTTAAAATTTGCATGAGGTCACAGAATTAGCAATTGGCAGAACTAAAACCAAAGTTCTTTAGTTTTTTTCTCTTTTAAATTAGAAATCAAATACCTTCCAATATATGCTCACTGTAGAAAAAATTTTAAATATAAAGAAGTCAAAGAGAATGAAAAGGCTTAGCGCTGAAAGATAACTGTTGAAGCATTTTTGGTGCATTTCCTTCCTATATTTTTGCTGTGCCTTTTACACCAGGGCCTGTGATCTTATGTACCAAGCTCTGTAATCCTCTATGCTTCCTTCTGTGTATATTCCAAACCTGTCCTTCTAGAGATTCCTGGACCCTCCTCTGTCCCTCACTCCTGTGCTGTAGACACAGTACACAGAAATGCACAAGGAATTGCACCTCCCTTCCTACCTCCCCATGGTTATCATTCCCTGGTCCAGGTCCTCCCCTTATCAAAAAACTGGCAAAAGAAAAAAAAACTGGCAAAAGGAAAGAAGCAAAAGACAAATGACCAGACAAACCAAGGATTGCTTCAAAACAGACTGAAGCACATAATCATTCACCGGGAAACAATGTCTCAGGTCTCAAAAAATAGAGATAGAAGTTGTCATCAGGGCAGAGAAAAGAAAATATTGCATGATTTCACTTATGTGTGGACTTTATAAAAATCAAAACAAATTAACAAATGAAATGAAAAACAGACTCATAGAACACAGAACAAACTGATGGTTGCCAGAAGGGAGGGGAAAGAGAAATGAGTGAAAAAGTGAAGGAGAATATAATCAGCAATGTGATAACTTTGGTGACAGATGGTTACTAGACTTGGTGTTCACATCATAAAATATATAAATGTCAAATCCCTATGTTGTACATATTAAATTAATATAATATTGTGTGCCAACTATCATTTAAAAAATCTGTCATCAACCTATGTCTCTGGAGAACAGACAGCATGCAAAATGGAATCTTTATTGTTCAACAGGAATCTAATAAAGTGTGCTTTCAGCTCTAATGCACACAGAGACAGTTTACAACTGTCTCCTTAGTGACAGTCAATATTTCTGAAACACAAATTTCAGAAAGTGTATATTGCTGTGACTTCTTTGAATGGCATTTTGGAAATAACTACAGGCATGTAAAATATACTTACTCTTTTTAAAGATTTTATTTATTTATTTTTAGAGAGATGGGAAGGGAAGGAGAAAGAGAGGGAGAGAAACATCAATGTGTAGTTGCCTCTAGCACACTTGCAACTGGGGAATGGCCTGCAACCCAGGCATGTGCCCTGACTGGGAATTGAACCGTCAACACTTTGGTTCATAGGCAACCACTCAGTCCACTGAGCCACACCAGCCAGGGCAAATATATTTATTCTTTAATCAGAAGTTTCATTTCTAGAATTTTTTTCATAAGTACACAAAAAGTATGTACAATAATATTAGTACATTATTGTTTGTAATTGAGAAAAATTGGAAAGCATGTGCATATCCATCAGTGAGGTTTGCTATAGGTGCTGGGGACACAGAAGGGGTGACCTCTATCACAGAGTGTCATTCCAGTGGACATCTGACTTGTCCTGCCATAGCAGTCTTAGTGTAAAGCACCCTCTGTGAGTCTGCTTCCTGGAACTGCTTCATGGTTACCTCAGATAGTATCAGTGAAAAATGATAAAATTAGCTTTTGTTTTTTTTAATGTGATAGAACCAGACAACTAAATGGAGAACCAGCTAAGAGTTCAACAGACTGGTTATAAGGATGTTCAGGGAACTTAGTGAGGACCTCAACAGCATAAAAAGGATCCAGTCAGAAACAGAGGCTACACTACTTGAAATAAAGAACGATTGACAGGGAAACAACAGTACAGTGGATGAAGCCAAGAACTAAATCAATGACTTGGAACATAAGAAAGCAAAAAACAACTAATCAGAACAACAAGAAGAAAAAACAAGACAAAAAATGAGGATAGTGTAGCAGCCTCTGGGACAATTTGAAGCATACTGACATTCACATCATAGGCGTGCTAGAAGGAGAAGAGAAAGAGCAAGAAATTAGAAATATATTTGAAAAAATAATGAAAGAAAACTTCCCCTAATTTGGTGAAGGAAATAGACATTCAAGTTAAGGAAGTGCAGAGAGTCCCAAACAAGATGGATGCAAAGAGGCCCACTACAAGACACATCATAATTAAAATGCCAAAGGTTAAAGATAAAGAGAGAATCTTAAAAACAGCTAGAGAAAAGCAGTTAGTCACCTACAGGGGAGTTCCCATAATACTTTCAGGTGACTTCTCAAAATAAATTTTGCTAGAAAGGATTAGCAAGAAATATTCAAATCATGAAAAGCAGGGACCTACAGCCAAGATTGCTCTACCCAGCAAAGATATCATTTAGAATCGAAAGACAGACAAAGAGTTTCCCAGACAAGAAAAAACTAAAGGAGTTCATCATCACCAAACCATTAGTACATGAAGTGTTAAAGGGACTTATTTAAGAAAAAGTAGATCAAAACTATTAACAATAAGATGGCAATAAATACATATCTATCAACAATTAAATCTAAAAAACAAACTAAGCAAAGAAGAGGAGCAGAGACAGAATCATGGATACAGAGAACAGTTTGATGGTTTTCAGGTGGGAGGGGGGAGTGGGGCAATGGGCGAAGAGTTGAGGGGATGAAGAAGTACACATAGGCAATTACAAAATAGCCATGGGTATGTAAAGCACAGTATAGGAAATGGAGTAGCCAAAGAACTTATATGTGTAACGGATGGACATGAACAATGGTGTGAGGATTGCCTGAGGGAGTGGGAGGTGACGGGGGGGCAAAAGGGGAAAAACTGGCACAACTGTAATATCATAATCAGTAAAATATAATTAAAAAATAAAGCCATTTTGATAAGGCAAAGGGAAATTTCAGCATAACCAAATCCACTGTGTTATCACAAATTTAGAATTAGTGAAAATATAGAATTTTATGGTTGGATGAGATCTCGAAGTTTATCAGGTTGAACCATGCAACATTCTATAATATCGCTACCAGTCATATACATATATAGGCATGTGTTTGTTGAGCATATACTATGTGCCAAGCCCATAGGAGGTGGTTTCTAGCCTCTTCTGAAGAAAATCTCAAGGAGGAATTCCTCATCTCCCAAAGCAAGTCTATTCCTTTTTGGGTGGCTCTAACAATTAACTCTGAACTGACAACAATGTATCCTCTGAAGTTGTTACTATGTCTGTCAGTGACCTCCGCATTGCAAAAATCAATATCTTGTTTTTAATTTCATATTGCTTGAACTAGCTCCAGCATTTCACATGAATGACATCACCTTATTTTGAACTTCTGATCTAATTTCATATCTTCCTCCTAAATCAGATTAGGTCCCCTCGTTAAAACCTGTTATAGCACCCTATACTTTTCCTATAGAGCACTCATTAGAAGTTGTAAATAAATGCTTAAGAACATGGACCTTGGTGCCATACCGCCTGGATTCAAATCCTGCTCTAACACACACTACCTGTTTGACTTTGGGCAAGTTTTCTCAGTGTCCTCAACTATAAAAACAAGAATAATAATAGCACCTATCTCACAGGCTATTGTGAGTAGTAAATAAGTTACTATTTACAAAGTGCTCAGAAAAATGTAGTTGGCAAAATACTAAATAATATGTGTTTGTAAGTTAAAGTTAAATACATCATTTGATTAAAATCAGTGGCTCTACTAGATTATAAATTCCGTGAGGATAAGATGAAATCAAGTCTATTCTGCTTACCATTTTATGTCCACTGCCTAGTTCTGTGTCTTTCACATTGAAGTATTTGTTGAATGAGTGAAGAGATAAATGTACAAGTGAGACAGGCTTATTGTCTCATACGAAAACTATGCACCCACCCAAGGACCATGCCACGATTGTCCCATGATGGTCACTGGCAAGCACCTGGACAATTTCCCTGGAATGTTCTCTCCTTGACTGCACTCAACTACTGTCCTTGATCTCTTCTGACTCTTACATTTCTGGTTACACAAGCTGACCTTTGTGAAATGCTTCTGCCTTTTAACCTTGGCAACCTGAACGGATACCACTTCCCTGCATACTGAATGGGCTCCCACTACGACCTTCAGTCTTGCTTATTTCCTTGATGTTGGTGTTTCCCTGAAGCCTAAGGCGCATGGCTGGTGTGTGTTTAAGCTGACACTGGAACCCAGGTCTTCTGACTCATGATACATGATGTCATCTAAACTCTAGAGATCTGCAGTTCTTGGAGAGAAGGGTAAGAAATTTGTCAATCTACTACTTAGAGTACTTTTTATTCTCCTCTTTATTCCTCTGTGTTAGGATCTCTCCATTTTGACCAGGTCTAAATATGTGGCCCCTATTCAAAGCTTGCCCACTATACATTTGATACAGTCAGCTTTGTGTTTGTCACTTCACTCTGTGTCGTTCTTATTGTTGTTGAGTTCTCTGTCATCTTTTAAAGGCAGCATTTACAGCATTTAGATCATGCGAAACACTTGGACAATGCTAGAAATTGTTTGGCAAATGAGAAGATTATGGAGTATAAAATCTGCACTGCTCTAAAACAGTTGTAAAGATCCTCATAGTCTCTATGTTAAAAGATGGTAATAGGATGTGGAAGGAAAAGCATAACAGCAAATAGACTTTGTCTAAAGATCATAGTTTCCTCATGTAATATTTAGTCATTGGGTTGTGAATATGTGCCTATTGTAAAATACCTAGTCACAGAAATAAGATTTTAAAGCTACTGCATAACAAACTCATGAATATCACAATGAATTTATCTTTCCACGTTCATTTCCTTCAGGCAGAACTATTAATAGAACTTGGTTGAGGAGGCAGACCCCTTGGCCCTTGAAAATCAAGAGAATTAATGTAACAAAATCATAGGAAAACTAAGTCAAAGATCACAAAAAGGACTCTACAATAAATTATTTCTTATCCTCTCAATTTTCCCTCTGGATAGTCTCAAGAAAATAAAGCCAGAAGTGTTTATTAGGTGTAGATAATAAACTCAGAAACAAATCCTTCTCTAAAGCTAAGACCAGAAAAGTGGTAGTAGAGTCAACTCAAAATTATGTTTTTAAAAAAAAATTTTAATAATTTTTAATAAACTCTTCCAGACACATACACTTGAGCATGCACACACGCACCCCACTTGTAAATTAATATCTGATACTTTTTATAATGTTAATTTTGTTGTTGTTGAAGATTTACCTGGTAATACTGTTTGCTATTTACCTGGTGTTAGGGTAAAAGTTTAAAATTTTGTATCAAAGAAATAACACTTGAGTGGATGAAAAATAATGAAGTCTATTTTTCTCTCATTTAACAGTCCCATGGGTGACTAAGTAGGCTGCTCTGTTCCACCTAGTAACTCAAGGATCTGAGTTCTCTCCATCTTTCTAACTTCATTTGCCTTTCAGAACATCACATTCAGCTGGTGTACCTCCTATCTTTTTTCCCACTCCTCTGTTTTGGGAGAGCTAGTTCTCCCTCATCTATCCCACTTCTGAAGGTTAGGGGACAGGGTTCAACCCTTGGATTGTTCTTTTTTTTAACATCACTCACTCTCTAGGTGACTCACCTAGAATTGTGGTATTAAATAATAACTACATCGATCACTTCTAAATGAGTATCCTTAGTCTGGATTCCTCTTCTAACCTTGAGACCCATACTTTTACTGGTCACCCAACCCCTCAGTTGGAATGTAATAGGCATCACAACCTTGTCTAAAACTGGGTTACAGATATTTCCCTGAGTTACAGTAAATATCTATAAAGCCAAGTTACAGATATATCACCCTCCTATAGTCTTCCCAATGTAAATTATAGAAACCCCATCTTTCATGTTCCTCAAGCCAAAATCGTGATGTTTTCCTTGACTCTCTTTTTTTCTCTCTTTCACACTCCATTTCCAGTCTCTCAGCAAATCCTACGGACTCTCTACTTTCTTTATTTCGTTTTTATATTTTGGGAGTTCTTTTTTTCAATAGTTTATGTTTTATTGTATATTTTCCATTACTATTGATTTCACTTGTGAAATGCTTTCTATTCAACATTCACCCAGAATGCAACAGCTCCTCATCTCATTACTTCATCTAGACGGCTATTTGGTCCCATAATGGCCAAATACCCAATCAGCATTTCACATCTCCCTTCCTGGACTAACTTTTCTCCTTAGCATTTATTTCTAACAAACTCTACATTATATTTATTTACCCTTTTTTATTGTCCATTTGGGCTCAAGAGGGGGAGATATTTTGGTCTCTCTATTCACTCATATATGGCCAGCATTTTGAATGTTGCTTGCATGGAATAGACTCTCAGTAAATATTAGATGCAAAATGAAGGAATCTGGTTTCTCCTCCATATTCTAGGTGTTTTTCTTACCTGCTTGGTTGAGACTTGGTCCAATGATGGTTTGTGTTTAGCACCCAGAAGTGGGAGAGAGCACTGAGGAGTGTCCACGTAGTTCAGGGTCTGAACCTGGAAATGGCACACATCAGTTCCATTTATATTCTACTACAGAGAACTTAGAAACCTGGCCATATCTAGCTGTCAAGGGTTTGGAAATGGCACTCACAGCTTGAAAGCCATGGGCCCACCTACAACTTTATAATTTAGAAGAAGGATGGAACAAAATTTGGTAAATAGCTAACAATCTCCACCTTACCTACAATTTACACAGCTTATTTCATCCAGAATGACAACGCGACCCACTTTGGACTCCTAGAAGTAAATTACAGGCTGAAGATAGACCTGTTCAGTAGTGTGAAACCCAAGAGTATTATATAAACAATTGATACCAGTTTTCTCATTAAAACATGGCTGAAGCAAATCCCATTTGAAGGCTCTGCCAAAAAAGTAAAAAGGCTCTGCCAAGTCCCAGACAGTCCTGCTACTTGCTTTAGACAGACACTCCCCAGAGCATGTGGCCCATATCTTTACCCTTTTATTGTTTTCTTGCTTAGTGCAAACTTCAGAAGTTGTGCAGAAATAATATTAAGAAGGAAGGGGAAAAAGAAGTTTGGCTGAAAACTCCTGAATAGTAAAATAAAAGAAACTTATTTCTGAGTTTTTTATTCTTATCTCCTCAATTACTAGAACTCCTGAAATAAAACAATAAATGAACTTTCTTCCTTCTAATAGCAATCTGTGAAATGACCTTCAGAGAACAGATAATGTAGATTTATGTGGTATGGAAAATCTACAGTCCAAAGTCCAAGCACAGAGCTTTACAGCAAACACAACTTCAGGTATTGAAATTAATCAGTAAACCAGAAATCACATTATTGTGCTTTATCTAAAGTTTTAAAAATCCTAAATCCTTTTAAGTCTTGTAAAATTAATGAATTGAAGTTAATTCCCACAGTTAGTAAATAGAGTTTTTGTTCTTATGCTTCAGGATAGAAACTTAACACAAAAAAAGCATTTGTTAATGACGTGTACACTTTCAGCAAATAAAATGTATTAAGTACTTGAAAAATAATCATGGTTTATATCAACAAAGTTTATTAGTTCTTCACTGAAAGAACTTAAGACATTTTACACAGTGAGTTTGCTTCTCTGCCAAAGAATCCAAAGAAACAATCTCAAGTCAACACCCTCTCTCGAGGTTTCACTGTGCTCGATGCAGTGCATTCAGATAATGGCAGCTGGCGGGAGCATGACAGTTTCACAGCTGAGGAGTGCACATTTCCCTCGTACTCTTGGATGAAATCGTCTGAATTTTTTAAAGGGGACTCAATAGGCAGTCAAGGATCAGTAAAAGTAATGAAGTATTTATGCAACACTGAGTCTGTAGTGGTTTGGTTTATGTAACATTTTATGGTTAAACTGTCTAGTCTAGCTGGCTATATCCATTCTCCATGGTCCAAGACTAGCTCGGGGATGAGAATGGCCCAGCTATGCTCTCTAGAAGACAACTTCACAATCCTGTGGCAAAGAGAAACTGAGAAATATTTGTTCAATCCTCATACTCCTCAGTTCTGTGAATCTAGCCCCATTTGCCAATTGCTTTAGAGTCATTTTTCTACAAGGCCATACCTCTAACTGTTAAGTAGGTTATTATTATATTTCCACTTTTCTTAAGATTATACAAATGAGACAGAAGTTACTGTTCTATGAAATAAAGCACATAAGAGGAAAAGTATTATTTCAGATTTACTTTCTCAGTATATGGAGTTCACATATACTGTTCACTTCTAGTACATTTTTGTTCTCATTCTCAGTCCTTTGAAACGATTAGTCCATGGCCTCTTCAACCCACTCATATTCATTCTGTAGCAGTCATGGTTGTGATCTGGAGTATTTTCTCACAGTCAAGAATTTATTCTTCTTCTGACCTAATACATCTGTAAACAGTAGATCATATAATCCATCTGGTAGTCTATAAATAATGCTTTTAACCAACAACTTTTTTTAATATTTGATGGTTAAACTCATGAGAACATAACTTTAAATGGTAGCCTTCTTTCTACTAATCCATAAGATTACCACTGGTTCATTGGGGTTGTAGGTTTTGACACTTAAATTGTACATATGCTTCCCATGCACCGAATTTACTTTATTTTTTTCTTTCTTGTTGTTAGGATGCAATTTTTTTAAATTACTTTCTTATTGTTCAGTTACAGTTGTCTGCATTTTCTCCCCCCCACTCCCCCCCACCCCAGCCAAACCCACCTCCCTCGCTTCCACCCTCCCCCTTGGTTTCCATGTACCAAATTTAAAAGAAAAAGAAATCACTTCCCAGATGAACTGCAAAACGTGTTGAATTACATACTCCCCAAAAGCACTTTATAAGTTACATTCTCCTTGGGATTATTATTAAGATTTTAATAAAAAAAAGAATCCTAGCCCAGGCGTTGCCAATGTGGGCAGCACCAAGGGCATTCTTTGTACTGTTAGAGATTTTGCAGGTTTGTATTTTTGGGTGACTGTTTCCTAAAAAACGTTCAGGAAAAAAATGTTTAACTTAAGAGAAGGGGCCAGTGAGTGAGTTTACTTAAAGTCCCCTCCTATTTCTCAAGCTGAGATGCAGTAGGGAGCAGCTCACAAGGAGATGTTCTGTAAGGGCAGGATGTTGGGGGAACAATTGCCATCAGATCCCCCTTTCCGCAGGGACCCTCCTTGTCCACCGGCTCTGCCTCCGTGGATGTTTGCACATGTGATCACGGCGTTTGAGGCTTGGGGCTGATCCAGTCAACATGAAGTATTTTCCTGTGTGATTGTACAGCTGTCTCACAACCTTGATAAAGCGTTATCACCAACATTGATAACCTACACAATGTGTTATGAAATGTGACCCTGTTTCTCTGGCCTTGTACTGAAGGTCACACTCCAATCCCTGCTTGCTCTAAAGAACTGTTGCTGATAAACACTGTCATTCAGGTCAGCAGTTGCGGTGCAAACCCCAATCCATCTGCCCATAGCAGGTCACCAACATAGCCTTCAACTCACAGCTTAATGTCATTTACTCAAAATATGGCCTTTCCTAAACCCCAAATCTAAATTAGTCGGTCCTATAACAATGGTTCAAATTATCCCATATTTTTCTTTTATGTCACTATTTGAAAATATGTATTATGATACATATTTTATGTATCATAAAATATGTATTATGTATTATGTCATATGTATTATGACACATATTTATTTTTGTGACTTGGTCTTAAAGCTATTTTTCCCTCACTAGGCTAATAATAAACTCCGTCCAGGTAGTCTGGGTCTCTCACCATGGTAGTCCTGACAACTAGTATGTAACAAATGCTCAGTAAATAAATGTTAGTTGAAAGAACAAACTTCACTTCCACATTGCTTACCAGAAGGAAAGGTCTCAGAACATTGGCCAACCATTTCCCAGATTCTAAGTCCTTGTGTTATGATGAAGTTTTTGAAAAGTACCAAGATGTGTCTTAACTGTCACAGAGCTGGCTTATGTCCAGAGATTGTTAACCAGCTCTGGTTGCTCAACTATCCTTCGAAAGAACAGCTAGCTCACTCCCTGCCTGGTTCTGGCAGGAGAAGGCCAGGTGCAGGTGGCTACAGAGTCCCTGTGCATAACAAAGAGAAGCTATTTGTGTACTTCCCTATGTTCTCCACAAAGATTGTCCATCCACTTTCCCCCCTTTCTTCTGGACATCTTCCTCCACTTGCACAGTTAGAAGGCATGAAAGCACTCCCAATAACTATTTTTATGTCTTCAAACTTTGTCACTTAAAGAATATTATCTTTTGCAATTCCTCAAATTAGATTGCCATTATTGGTTAGCCTGAACACCAAGGAGACCAGATTACATAAGTGCTAAATCTAATCCTGTATCTCCGGAGTTCTCTAACTCGGAGAGTTTGATGTGCATGCCACTTTTTGGCCAGACAGCTGTCGCCTCAAGACCTCCTTGTGCAGCTATGGGACAAACCATTGCTAAGCATGTTCAAACCAGCAGTGTCACTGGACCTGACATCGAACACATGCAGCCCCTCATGCTCTTCTATAACTCCTGTCCCTACCATGACATGAGGAGAGTGCTGCTCAGCTATGAGGGACACATTCTCATGAGAGGAACTCGGTGGCCGTCTGTGGGTAGCCATCTGTGGAGATAAGCATAGTCCCGGAGCCACTAGACATAATAACTTCTGGTGAAGGGCAAGCACCAAGACCTGAGTGCCCTCTCCACAGCTGACATCTGACCTGTGACTATAGCCACACCGGGGATACTCCTCAGCATCCTCCAAAGCCATGAACATGACTAGTAGTGGTTACAAGTAAATTATTGTTAGAAATTCTTGCTCTAGGCCAGCTGACATTACAGTTCTCTGCCACCATTTGTTTTAAGTGTGGTTCCCTTGCAGTTCCTAATAGGTCTCGGCCATACATAATTTATGGCTTCTATTTTAAAAGTTCTATCAGGAATCAATAAGAATAAAAACACACCCACCATTATGAATGTCCTCACAGCAACCGTCAGCCCCTGCCACGCTATTCTTTTCACAGAGGCAACCAGAACAATTGATGTCCTTTTTATGTCAGTTGTTTTGCTCAGGTTGAGACACAGCTGAATGGAACATCAGCTAGTGTTAGGGAAGCGTACCCTGCCCTGAGACCTTCAACTTTGAGCAATCATTTAAAGCACAGTTAGAACTCAGAACTCGGCGGCGCAACGGCACAGTTGACATTTCAACACGTTTAAGAATGAATACTGTATAGATTATGTTGGGAATGTTTTCCAACCAGCAAATCTAACTAAAATCAAACTAAATTGCTATCATGCAAGTCACTTTTTGGTATTTATTGAAGTCTTTGACTATATTATCTATGTTGAGTAGTTTACATACAATGTGATAATTGTTTAATTAATGTATGACCAATAATTTCATTAAGTCATTCAATAAACTTTTATTAACTGCCTAATATGTGCCAGTCACCATTGTCAGGTATTGGTGTTATCATGATGAATAAGTCTCTACCTCTGCCTTCACAGTGTGTTCAGCCTACTCCACGTCCATGTTTAAATTCTTCCCAAAACTCTGACGAATAGGCAATAGGTTTATTCATCTGTATATTCTCCGTGTTCTACTGTGTGCCTGGCACACAGTAGATGCAAAATAAAATTCTTGTTAAATAAGTTAATTAATAAATGAGGAAAGAAAGAGAAAAAGGAAGGAAGGGAGAGAAAGAAAGAAAGAAAGAAAGAAAGAAAGAAAGAAAGAAAGAAAGAAAGAAAGAAAGAAAGAAAGCCACTAAACAAATATTTAAAGATCTAGGTTGCCAGAGACCAACCACCAGAACGAGAAGCAACATCCATTTTTCACTCTGTTCTTTGGGTTTAGAAAACAGAAGAGACATACTCTTTGCCACCATTTCTACCATTTTGGCTCCCATGCAGCCTCCAATAACTCTTTTACTATGAACACATTATTTCTCTTTGCTCTTCCTTTGTTTTTTATGAAAAAAAAATTCCTAGAGTAACATAAGGACTAGATGTTAGGTTTAATAAACAGCTAATTAGCTGGGGCTTCCTCCTCTTCCATTTGCCAAAGCAAGTTGCAGATCAGTTACCATTAGGTTTTGATTTGAGATTTTCTAATATATGCATTTCCTTCTGTGACTTTATTAGACCAAGCCCAGGCTTCAGGAGGTCCAGAAATCAGGGGCTTCCTAAGGAGTAGAATGTAACCTGAAGCTCAGTTAACACCTCCTACTCTAATATCCACTATATAAATAAACTCCAGGTTTGAATGCGGCACCAGGCTAGTCTGCTGTTCTCTACCGACAATGGCTGAGAGTTGCATATCCAACCAGGTCTAGGAAGAGTCTTTGTAAGTGACCACTCAGCAGGTTCCCTGAAAACACTAGCCATTGAGCACTGAGCACCATTCCCTGGATATTTCCACAAAGAGACCCAGAAATAAACTGGGCTTTCTCAATCTAAATGGTGGGGAAAGTTCTAAGTAATGAAAAACAGTGGTCAACATAGTATCACATAGATCATTAAGCCTAGAAATTTTTGTTTCTGGGTGTGAAAAATCACAATTCACAAATCAAATTACTCTCAAGATTGTTAATAACTGTGGATCAGAGAAATCTTCAAAAGGCTCTTTGGTAAATATATATATTCATTCATTTAACTAAAAACTTGCCTACAAGGTGACAGGTAGCAAATTAAGTGATAAAGGTGAGTGTGAACAAGTTCCTATCTTAGAGGAGTTCTCAATCAAGAGAGGGAATAGTTTCAAGTGTACTGAGTGCTGTTAAAGTATTTATACAAACTGCTCTCAGGGCAGAAATAAGAGCAATCTCCTTAGCTCCACACTTAGGGGTGAAAACTCTGATGACAGATTGCCCGCCCCACAGCCCAGCATCAAGCCTCACAGAGTGTGAGGTTTAATGAGCTAATACTTGTCAATCACTTGGTAAATTCTTAATGCTTGTTAGCTTCTCTCCCCAAACTGAAATACCTGGCTTGTTCTATCCATTGCTATTTGAAACACTATCTTTGTCTTATGTGTAACTTCATTTTTTGCCTCATTATCGAATGACTAATACTCTCCCCAAATCTTTATTAAAAATCTAAATACACATTGTTGTACATTAGCTGCTAAAAGGTGTTTTCAAAACTAATGAAAGTATACTCACCCCCCCACCCCCAAAAAAGACCAGGCTTGAAAGAACCCAGGTCCCAAGGGCATAGCCAGTTGGAAGTGCCCCCAAGTACAACACCAAGGAGCACTCAAGTCTCCCAACACTTAGGTAACCAGTTTACTCAGTACACACAGGTATACCATGAGCTCCATGAGAAATGAAGGGATGCTAGCTGAAAAAATTTAAGGCACGACCATAGAAGTTTTAAAACCCAATTTAACCCCGAAGCCATTCTCAGGCTCCATCTCATGGCTGGTAGTGGGGATGTTTCCCTGCTTCCTCATTTTTCAAATGGAGAGAATGAAATTTCTAAATCCCAGCCCTAGGAGAAGAGAAAGGACCGGGAGCACTTCTGGACTTTCCTAGCCCCCCTCACTGCTTCCCAAGTAAAGAGGAATGACATCTCTGTTGGTGATGTGGGGAAGAAGAGTCAGAACTTGTCTTCACTCCCTCTCCCTCTACTTTAGAGGGCCTGGTCTCAGGATATTATGGGTTGAATTGTATTCCCCAGAAGAGGTACGTTGAAGGCCTAACCTCCAGTATCTCAGAATGTAAACTGATTTGGAAACAGTGTCTTTAGAGAGGTAATCAAGTTAAAATGAGGTCACCAGTGTGGTTCTTCCTCCAATATGACTGTTGTCTTTATAAAAAGGGGAACTTTAGACGCAGAGACAGACACAGGTGGAAGGAGGACCATAAGAAGAGATGGAAGAGGTACCGTGTGACCATGAGGACAGAGACAGGAATTACGCCGCACAAGCCAAGGAGCACCTGGGCATGCCAACAACTGGCAGAAGCAAGGAAAAGCCCCTGTCCCACAGGTTTCAGAGGGAGCGTGCCCTGCTGGTACCTTGATCTCAGACTTCGAGTCTCCAGACCTGTGAAACAGTTATTTTCTGTTCTCAGTCACCTTGTTTGTGACACAGTGAATCCTCAGTGTTGTTGATAGGTTCTTGGAACTGAAGTTAAGTGACCTGTAGTGTAACAAAATCAAATTTGCCATAGGCTAATTGATATAGACAAAAGTTAAATTCCTACTGCATCTCATCAACATTATAAGGAAATGCCGTTGAATGAAATATTATTCGAGGACACACTGTACTTTGTTACAGCAGCTCTACCAAGTTAGTGCACAAGACAAACATTTTCTCTGCTCTGCTGCAAATGGCCTGCCCCTGCAAAGAAAGCCCGCATGTCTACCTCGGCTTGTGTCTCAGAGGCCTGATACAATCAGGGGTGAGGTGGGTGAGGCAGGGACGTAATGGGTCACATTAACAAACCCATTAGAGAGACTCCTTCTCTAAATAGTTTTTATTGATAGTAAAGCCAGTAGTTTGATCACTATCTTATTTCTGTTATTTCTGAATTTGAAGTAGGGAGAGAGGCCTGATGTTTTGACCTAAACTCCAAGTCCAGTCTAGACACATAGTACAGGTATTAACTCACTTCACCTTTATAACAGCCCTATAGAGTTACGTCTGCTGTTATGCCTACCTTGCAGATGAGAAGGCACGAGGAGGTCAAGTGACTCACCTAGGGGCAATGAACGCTGAGGCCTGGGGGCCAGAGTCTGTCCTTGCTGACTCTGCGAAGGCTGCATTCCAAGCAGCAAGCCATTAAATGGTCCTATGAAACGAAATCCCGTGGCCTAACACCTGTGAGGAGACACCTGGGTTAAAAAGAAAAAGTAAACTTTTCTTTAATCTCTTCTGATCTTTTTAGAGCCTTTCCACTGCCCAGGGGCCTTGTAAGTCTGTCAGGACGTGGAGTGCTGCAGTAGACCGAAGAGCCCTTTTCAGGGAGCATCTCTTGGGACTCATGTTCTCAGGCACACCAGCTTGGGAAACATGGAGAGAATATTTTGGGTGGCAGGAACGCTTTTGTTTGAATGTAGTTATAGGATTTTTTATAATTTATATATGCCAATCAAGATGCTCAGGGATTTCTTTATTTAAATTTTATAGAGTGATATGGGTATGCATAGATAAGACTGGACCTTGCCATCCAGGGGCCGAGGCGGACACATTTCCAAGCCATTGCGACATGAGATAATGGAATTGCTGCAGCAGAGCAAGGTAGGCCAAAGGTGAGGCTCCGTCTCAGAGGGAAAAAGAAGTGATTTATGGAGGAGTTTGGGTTTGAGCAGGCCTTGAAGGATAGGTAGGACTTCAGGCAGTCATTTGAATTAACTACTTTTGGCCTAAATTCATTCTACTCCAGTATAGGGTCAGAAACCCTGAAGATTCTAGAGATGGGTCAGGATCCTAGAGTTTGTACAGTGATATTATTTCTACAGCTAAGCAGAGATCACAAACTGGTAGCCCCGAGGAAGGATGTGACTAACAGACTTTTATTTGGCCAGCACAGTGTGGCTGTTGTGTATATGACGAGACCTGTCCAGAAAGTATCCATCCATATACTATGAAAGATAGAGACATTTACTGAAGAAGATACAAGATAGAAGAAACATTGTATATAGGACAACGATACTTCACTCCCCCTCAAAGTAGGAACCTTGGGAACCTCACGCAACTCTCCCAATCGCCATCAGCTGCCCCATTGTATTTTCCTGAACCTCACTGATGGTCTGAAATCTCTTCCCTTTCAAAGGTGATTTTAGTTTTGGGAAAAGCCAGAAGTCACAGGGCACCAAATCTGGGTGACTGATTTGAGTCACCTGAGTGATTTGATGTTTCACAAAAAAATTCTGCACGAGGTGTGATGCATGAGTGGGTGTGTTGTCGTGATGAAGCTTCCAGTCACCAGTTGTCCATAGCTGCAGCCTTCTGAATCATCTGAATTGTTTCTGTGGAAGAATGTTCAAGCTTAAGGCAAAATCTGATGCAGATTTGTTGCTTTACTCACTCAGTCATTTTGAATGTGGCAGCCACACTGTACACATGCTCACTCAGTGGTGTCTACCAGCCCCTCTGACTAGTACAGTGAAGTCATCATTATTCGCACATGTACATTCCAGTCCACTCTCCTTGGCTACCAGGTTACATCAATGCTGTGCAAACTGTTCTCATTATATTAACAATGGTTGGACTTTTTCCAGACAGACCTCATATGTATATATGTACATATAAATGTAGGTTTAATTTAATCCATGCATTCTTGGGTCCCACCATTATTCCCATTCTACTTACCTGTCTGATTGCTGAAGGCATTTTGAGTTTTCCTCTTCTAAGCTGCTGTAACAACGTGACAGAGCTAAGTGATGTGGCAGCTTCACTCCCCTATGCACATTTCAGGACAATGACGGACAGCACCATGGAACACATCAGGGAGTTAAGTTGGCAAATACTTATGAAATTAATAATATTTATGAGATTCCAGAGGAATCTCTGGAGATGATTGGATGATTCTTCCCAAGGTAGTTACCATGACTTCCCTCCAAAATGAATTCCCAGTGCAGGGCAGTAGCATATATCTATGCACTAGTCCTGCCTATAGCATTCACGTTCAGTAATTTTATAATGGATTACATTCCATCAACCTCGGCAGATCTGCAGAGAAAAAGATAAGGACAGGATACCAAGTAATTTAAAATGTAATCTTTAAAAATCATTAAATAATGATCTGCAAGTCAGCTAAGTCATTCTCCTTAGAGGCTTTTTATGTTTGCTATGAAATCTTTCATAGTTTTAGTTGTTTCCCTGTACTAATATCGTTGTCTCATCAATGTTGAGAAACTAAACACTGTATGTTTACTTTCAAAGTATGTTTACAAAATACCGTTATTGTTAGAGGCACTTGAGTACAATGAAACTCATCCCTAACTACAGAACTCCTAGTGGAGGTGTGGCCACAGGAACTATTTTATGCCTCTTCATAATTATGGTGACACAGGTCTGGACCAAGATAGCAACAGAAAGCTTTTGTAAGCCTCTTCTCACCTTTTCTTCTCAAGGAGTGCAGAGATAGGAAGCACTCTCTTTACTCTCTCAATTGCTGCTCTAAGCAATGCTGCAAATACAACTGTTTTTTTCGTTCCTCTTTGCACAAGCATTTTTCTAAGCACAGAGAAGACACCGTGATTCTGAGATATCATAGGCTTCTGAAGAGCAGGGCCACAGAACTGCCCTAACTGTGCCTTTTCAGCTTCCCCTCTGGGCAGTCCTCCTTTTGAAAGGTCTGCTGGTGGTAAGACCTGGGTGGAGCAGTTAGCCAGCCAGATGGCTGCTCAACATCCTTCTCCCTTTGCAGAATCCTGTCTGTGCCTTCTCTCTCAGGGCTGGACACTGTGCTCCCAAGCTCAGGCTGCCACAGGGGAGGAGCCATACATTTAAATGCTTCTCATTGAATGGGGTTGAGTTGGAAAGGGTGGAGCAGGAAATTTTACTTTTTATTATAACCCAGCATTATGTGATTTGCTAACTAGGCATTACTACTTTAATTTTTAAAAATACTTAAATCCACCCTTGAGTGTGTGGGCTGCTGCCCCTCCCTGCGGACAGATTTCCTGAAAGAGCTGCCTTCACTTCTTGGCTCCTGTTTTCCATTTCCTGTACAATATATTTAAACAAGGAATAATGTGTAACTGACTTTTATCCAATATAACTTTTACTTTTTTAATTTTTTAAAGATATTATTTATTTTTAGAGAGAGGGGGGAAGGGAGGTAGAAAGAGAAGGACAGAAACATCAATGTGAAAGAGAAACATCAACCAGCTGCCTCTTGCACGTGCCTGGACCAGGGACCTGGCCTGCAACCCAGTCATGTGCCCTGACCAGGAATTGAACCAGTGATCTCACAGGCTGATGCTCAACCAACTGAGCCACACTGGTCAGGGCTCCAGTATAATTTTTAAATGTTCAACTAGTACTAAAATGCTTTAGTAAAAACTAACACTCTCCTCCTCAGTCTACAATCCTGCTTCCCCCAACACCTCTCCTAGTGGGAAACACTCTCAATTTTTATACTGCGTCTACTCGTAATTATTTACATGTTTTAAAATTATAGAATTATACTGCTATTTCTTTATCTATTTTAAATGTTTTCTATGCATCTCCTGATATCAAATGTAAAGTATATTATCATACACACACTCACACACAACTTCCCTTTCCTTCTTCATCCTCTCAATATAGCTATGGGAATGCAAAAAAAAAAAACAAAAAACAAAAATTCTTTCTTCTCACCTTTCTAAGTTCTTCTGCTGGGCTAATAATCCAATTAACAGAGACAGATCACCAAAAGAAAATGTCCAAAGTTTATTATGGATGTGCCTGTGAGGGTTCTATAGAATATGAGACCCAAGGAGGCACTGGGCAGTTGAGGCTTATATGCCAATTCTGGATGAAGGAGAGGGAGGCAGGAGTCTGGGATTTGAACAGGAAGGGAAGCCATCTACAGGTAGATGAGAAAGAGCAAATGTGGTAAACTAATTTTTGCCTGGGCCTCCCAGAAAAGCGGAACTCAGAGGGAACCCAGGGTTTGCTAGATGTCTCCCTGTTTGCCGCATTCTGATCACAGGATGATGCGAGGGAGAGGCTCCCTTCCTGTAACCAGGTTTTTTCTACCTGAATGTCTATAGGCAGGTAAGGTGGAAAGCATCAAAGATTCTTTCCGAGTCTTCTGTTTCTTAATAACCAGCTTAAAATCAATATCACAAAAGGCATATTTTGGGGGTGGCAAAACTTTGGTCCCTTTCATAGCCTTGTTCTTTCTATTCAATATAGTACTGGAAGTTTTAGCCGCAGCAATCAGACAAAAAAAGGAAATAAAAGGCATCCAAATTGGAAAGGAGGAAACAAAACTGTCACTGTTTGCAGATGACATGATAGTGTACATAGGAAATCCTATAGACTCGATCAAAAAACTGCTTGACCTAATAAATGAATTTGGCGAAACAGCAGGATACAAAGTCAATA
>CM052538.1:74531704-74579536 GCA_028533065.1 Trachops cirrhosus | reverse complement strand
GGGGAGAAGGGAAGGGTTTACAGGAACAAGTATGGAGGACACGTGGACAAAACTAGGGGTGTTGGAAAGGGGAGGGAGGAGGGGAGGAATGAATGGGCGGGCTGGAATGGGAATAAAGGATAGAAACTGTACTGAATAAACTAAAATTAAAAAATTAAAAAAAAATAGCCTTGTTCTAATTTTTGGCTAAGTCAGCAGCCACTTACATTACTATGACCAGTGGATATTCACTGTTCAACCCAAGTTGCATGTTAGGAATATTTTCTTTTCATACGACATTTGGTTTTTCCTGGAATTGAAACTGCCTTTGCTTGGCTTCCCATGTGTTTATCACTTTTTTTTTCTACATGTTTCATAGATCTGCTGAACTTTACCAATAATTTTTCCCAAACACTAAAAAACATCAGCTCTCTTCTCTTCCGGGCAGGAGAGGTTGGTTGCCCTCTAGAGAGGCCTGGCACTGCCTGTCTCATCGCTATGTTCTGCTGCTGGATCCCCTTGTATTAACTGGCAGTGGGGGGAGGGTAACTGCCATTGTGAAAAGATCCCCACCCCTCAAAAAAATCCCCAAATGTCTAAAAAGACACACTGTTCAGGTCTGTTTCTTGCCCCACCCCACCCCACAAATTCATATGTTGAAACTCTAACTCCAATGTAACTGGATTAGGGGAAAGGCTTTAGGAGGTAATTAAGACTAAAAGAGGTCATAATCGTGGGTCCTAATATAGTAGGCTTGGCGGCCTTAGAAGAAGAGGAAGAGAGAAAGAGCTATCTCTCCCCACGGTGTGAGGACACAACAAAAGGCAGCTGTCTGCAAGTCAGGAAGAGGGCTCTCACCAGACATTGTACCTTTCAGCACCTTGATCTTACACTTCCCAGCCTTCAGACTGTGAGAAATAAATGTCTGGTATTTTGTCCATGGTGTTCTGTTATAGCAGCCTGAGCAGACTAGGACAGTACCTTTTTTACTGGTTCAATCTGACTATATCAATCAGTCTATATCTGTCAGTCTTTTCTCACACATAATTTAGATTCTCCAGGGAAGTCTTCTCCAATCTAATATCCAATTTTTCGAAATAATTCCAGGAGTCCATCGGGGAAGAGAATCTAAGAACTATAAGTCAGTATGAACGTTTTTACTTAATCCCCATATTTCTGACTCCATGTCCCATCCTATGCTTGTGCCAGACCCAGTGTCCAAAAGTCAAGAATCTCTCTCTCCAGAGACTGAAACTCCTTGGGCAGGTTGGAGGTACACAGAGATGTCATCCTCTGGCTGGGTCATGTAAGGAAGGGGTCTATGAGCTCAATCATTCTATAAACCTGTTTAACCACCATCTCTGTTTCATCCAGTCACGTCATCTCCACTTTTGGCAATACCTGCTGAATCCATACGCAGAGCTTCTGCAAACTGACTCATTCCTCATCAAAATCCCTCAACCCTGCACTGCCCCCAGGTGCAGAGGATCCCCCTGCCCTATAAGTTAAGTCAGCTTCTACTTCTGCTCTCCACCTTCCAAAAGTGTATTGACATGGCTTATCTGCTGTTGCCTCCTTTTCTATTACTGTTGACTTCATGAGTTCTTATCTCTTGTTATTCCTTTGTTCTTATTTAGTGAGGGTATATTAAAGAGCAGACCCAGTACATCCTTAAGCCATTTTGGCAAACTCCACCTCAGTTTTCATCTCCCCAGAAACTGTTTTTACTGAGGTTGGCAAAGATCCTCATTTTGCAAAGAAATTGAGGGTTTTCCTACCCTCTCCAGGCATCTCCTGGTTTTCACCTACACTATTGACTCTAATTCTGAATCCTGTATTGGTTTCTCTATTTCTACATGGTGTTGCAATGCTGGCATTTCCCAAGTCTTAATATTGAAAATTCTCTTTTCTAGTCATTTTTTTCACTTGGTAATTTCATCTGTTCTCATAGGTTTAATTACTACCCACTCCCAGATTCATATTTCTAGACCTCACCTCTCCTCTGAGCTTTAGACTTATCTAGTCAACAATCTATTGGACATCTCTCAGACATAGGATAATTATTCTTACTCATTCAACCAATATTTGTTGGGCATTTACTATGCACCATGAAATATTCTTGGTTCTAAGGATATATTAGTATCAAATCTCTCTCCTTCATGATGCTGATATTCCCATGAAGGAGACAGAGATTAACAATTGACCATAAAGAAAAAAAAAAAAAAAAAAAAAAAAAAAAAAAAACAATTGACCATAAAGAGTCATAGTATAATGGAAGGTGATATGCTACAAAACAGAAGAGAAAAGAAAAGAAAAGAAAGAAAAGAAAAGAAAAAAGAAGTGAGTGCTGGGATGGAAGAGCAGTTGTGATTTTAAGCAGGTCAGCACAGCCTTATTGAGATGATGAAATCTGGGCAAAGGTTTGAAGGAGGTGACGTCAGGAAGCTATCTATGATATCTGTAGGAAGAACATTCTGAAAAAAAGAAGAGACACTACAAGGGTCCTGAGGTGGGCATGTATCTCGAATGTTCAAGGGACAGCAGAGAGGCCAGTATAGCTGGAGCAGAATGAGCAAGCACGTGTATAGAAATAAGGTGATGACTTTGGCTGGCTTTTACTCAGAGTTAAATGTGGAGTCATTGGATTCGAGTTATAATTTGAAAGGACCCTTTCGCTGTTGCACAGTGAATAGATACTACAATGCATGGGTAAAACAAGGGAGACAAGGTGGGACCCTAGTGCAGACATTTCAAACTTAACATGTACAAAATCAAATTTTTTAAAAATTTGCCCTTAATCTATTCTTCCCCAGAGACTTCCCTATTTCAAAAATTGGCTCCACACAAAAGCTAAGGTCAGAGATCTATGAGTTTCCTTCTTTTCTATCACCAGCTTCTCCCTAAATCCACTAACAAATCCCATCCCTACTCTGTGAGGTCCTCCCCACCTCCAAGCTATCATTCCTGGTCAACAGCTGTTGTCTCTTATCTCTGACAAAAGGCAGCAGCCAAGTCAAAGAAGCTTCTGGCATTTATGGCAATTTCTGGGGTCTCCTGAACTGGAGCTACAAAAGCTACAGGGACATATCTTCTGGTGACAGGGGGAGGGCTCCTATTACTTAGAGATCCTCTTCCATCACACTCTGTAAGTCGTCATCCTCCACCTATCTTCTGAAAAGTAAAAAAAATTCTGTTAATTATTCAGATTTCTTCCATTTTATAAGAAGGAAAAAATGCCAATATGACCTTTTAAAACAATTCATTGTGGAAGAAGCCATGAGAACAATACAGAAATCAGAAGAAACAGCAATAAAATTTTCCATTTGGGGAAGGGAGAAAAACACAATTCTGAAAGCGATCCTTTGCTTTTTTTCCTCTCTGCCACCCAAGTTCTATTTGTACTTGACAAAGCCAAACTAAACTCTTTTTGCCTTGTTTGGAACTGCAAGGATTTTTCCATTCTTCTTTTTTTCCCAGACCACAGCAGTTCTCTTCTAATATAGCTGGTTTTGTTCAACTTTTCACCATAATCCCATTGGATTTCTCTTCCCATTTTCTCTAGAGAATGTGATTTGAGTACATATTTCAGTGCCAAAAAGGAAACTTTAGTTGAATCTTTTTTTATCACTGATTACTACTCAGTGAAGTTGGAATGCTCCCAGATTAAAAAAAAAAAAAGATTCCAACATGTTTTCATTTGGCAGGAAGTATGCACCCATCCTTCTGTCCTGTGTACTGTGAAAGAGTTCATAGGAGGCCGTCTGAAGGCCTAACAAATCGCCTTATTAAATGGTGATCGCAATTTGCTTGACTTTATTGACTTGTATTTGTTTCCTTAACACCTTTGCAATTTGAAGCATTTTTGCTTGTTCAAGGGGAGAGCAGTACAGTAGGCAAAGCGCAGCGGTTCTGAAGCTAGCTGCTTGGGCTGAAATCCTAGCCTGGCTACTTCTTAGCTATGTGACCTGGAGCAGGTCACTTAACCCTTACCTCTCTCAGTTTCCCCATCCTGTTGCTATAAGATTAAGATATGTCCAGCACATTCTAAGTGCAATATAAGTGCTAGCTCCATCTAAGGACTAGGTATGCAATTGTCTCTGGATATCAAGTGATAGGCAAGACTGACACCATCTTGCCCTATGGAGTGTTCTAGCTGTAGGACATAAGCAAATGACTTAAGTCTTGGTTTAATTATTTGTAATCAAGTGTTTCTCTCACAGGATCCTTATGGGAATCACATGACATATGACAAGGAAAATACTTAAACAAGATATGATGACTATTAAGCATTCAATGTGAACTAATATTGTCCAGCAAGACAGGAGATAATAAAACAGCCTAAGAGACATACCACCTCTGAGCAGACATATGCTCAGAGAAGTTTAAGGTGCTATAGGAGCACCCACTAGGCTATCTAAATTGAGTCTTGATAACTAAGAAAGAGGTAGCCAGAAAAAGAAGGGGAAGTGAATTCCCAGAAGAGGAATCCAGAGAGCTTCACTGGCTCAAAATCCAGACATTTAATGTATTGAAGAATGGGAGCTGGAAGTGGCATAATTTAAAAATGGAGGGGTAGGCAGAAACTAAGTTATAATAGACCTTGTTAGCCATACTTTTACATGGAATTTTACTTGATTGTGAGAGACGGGAGAAATGGGAAGCCACGTCATGGGCCTAAGTAGGGGAATGATAAAACCAGGATGGCGTTCTAGAAAGAGCCCACCCTGCAGGACGTGGACGGGCATGGAAGAGGCCAAGGCTGGATGCAGGGCTCCTTCAGGCGTTCACTTTGGCTTCTTCTTTCTTTCCATGCAGATGCCAAGGTGACCATTTCTTTGGCTCAACTCTTCTCACCTATAGCAGCAAGGGGTATTATTTTTCCTTCCGAAACTTCCCCAAACATCCCACCATGTAGCTGGAGGAGAGTTCACCAGTGCTTGCTGATTTGAGGGCTTATTGCCTCCCTTGAAGAGAACAATTTTTAATTCAATATTGCTTGGGGCCTGTACCATTTGTCTGACACACTGCCATCTGGAGCTGCCCCAGATAAGCCACATGACCCAGTGCCTCCGAGATGACAAGGACGGCGGTTTCCACCCAGAAGGTTAATATTTACCTCACTGGAAGAAGGAATACAAGTACTTCATAAAATAATGAGTTTCAAGCTTCTTTACCACCTGACCGTACTTGACGCAACTATTCTTTGGATAGGACGTGGCTGTGGAGCAGTGGGGAGGGTGGATATAAACTCTCTCTTGGGAGCACAACCCTCCCTAATCACCTGTCACCATCAGAGCTCAGTGGGACTCATAACCCAATATAGGGTTGTGGGTTGTGATAAAATAAATGAGCAATAAGTATCTTCTTCAAGTGAAAAAAAGTCATTTTAGAACTCATCGGCCTCTCTATTTTCCTCCTAAATCCTTACGGTATTTGGGGTGTAGGGAGTTTTATGGAGTTTTCTGTTGTCACTTTTGCTCAATAGAAGCCCTGATCAAAATAGCCTCAAGCAATATTATAAGTAAACAAGGCGAATTTGGACAGCATTTTCCACATTTCACTACTCTTTCCATTTCCAGCCTCCAACACCTTCATCTAACACTCTCTTGAAAGCAGGAAAATGAATGAACTAATCCACAATGAGATTTTAGTGTGAGTCTGTTAGGGTAAAGTGGGCCCAGTCCCACAGAAGAAAAGGTGGTCTCAGAGGGCCCGAGGGATTTTCTGAAAAACATGAATTTAGGGTTATGAAAATAACAGGAACAAGTGCAAGTCTCAACTGGTTCATTTGAGATCCATGTCCAATCTGAGAGCTGCTAACAGCAAGTCTTCCTCCCCTCCTGCCCTCTGACCATGCCCTGTGCAACTTCAACATGTCATTTCACAACATCCTGACTTCAGATCTTACCTGCCACAATGGGTGCAAGCTTCAACCCCACAGTACTTAGGTGAAAATCTCTTGGTCAGAATTGGCGAAAAAGCTCTTAGACCTGTGCCCACTCCAAAATAATACATGTATAAATCTCTGTCTTGGAAAACAGTGGCCTCAAACCTACACTTCAAGTTCACAGAGGCTTCAGTCTCTAACCCTTTTCTCAATCTCAGCCCTTCCTAGCTTTAGGGTCGGCCCTCTAACCTGACCTGAATTCCATTCCCTCATTCACTGAACTCAATTTACTAGGTTTCTACTTCTTGCTAGACACTGTTCTAGACCAGCCATTCTCATTCTTGGTTGTATACACTGGAATCATTCAGAGACCTTTAAGAAGTACTGTGCCTGGGACCCACCTAGAGATTCCAGTGTAATTGGTTTACTGTGCAGTTTAGGCATCAGGAGTTTCTGAACCTCTCCAGGTAATTCTAATCCACAGATAAAGGTAAGGATCACTGCTCCAAATACTGGAGATACAGCAATGAACAAGACAAACAAGGCAGGGCTAGTCTTAGAACAAGTTCAGATTCTATTCCCCCTCTGAATTCTCTTGCCAGCTGATCCTTCTACTATACTTGCTCTTCCAGGCCTTGGGTCTAGATGAAACCAACTAACCACTGTCTCTACTCAAGCACCCAGGTGTCCTGGCAAAGTTGTATTAAACATATAACTCTGCTGATTAGTTCCATTATAAATTTATGAGCTTCATCTTTAGTTTGACTCTTATCACTGACAAATTTTTACTTATCTTTGGCCATCTTCCTTTCTCATTTCTGTTAGCGAATATTTCAAGTCTTTATCTTTCTCTTAAAACTCTCTATCACACTCTCACTCTCAGCCAATGACTCAACCTCTTATTTAACAAAGAAAATAGTAGTCGTTGTAGTGAACTCCCTCAGTACCCCTCATTTCCACCTTAACATTAAATATCTTTTCTCTCCCTTATATCTTTAATTTCTCTTTATGGCCAGATCCTTCTCTCCTCTCTACTAATGTGCTCAAACACCTCCCTATTAAAACATCTCAGAATTGTCTATTTTCTCTCTCCTTTCTTTCACTGACATATATTTTGAAAGAATTCTCTATGCTTGCAGCCTCCACCCCCATTTCTCTACTTACTCCACCTGAATTTCGATTCGACTTCCACTGCCATCACTCTGCAGCTGTGCTTTCCAAACTTTTTCATGTCATGGCAACCAAAGAAAATTAGCATATCGATTTGGCACCCTGAGGACAGTGATCAAGGTCTTTCTAACCCCTCCTGAAGTGTCAGGCATTTAAGTGGCTTATTCTTCAGCTCACGAGCAAAATTCACGGCTCACCAGCCTACCTTGGCATACCAGGTGGGAAGCTCTGCTCCACTAAAGCTGCTCTGGCAAAGGACACACCAGTGGCTTCACAGACAAATGCAATGTTTGCTTCTCTGTCCACATCCATTCTATAGCAGAATGTATTGATCATGGGGATTCTTTACTTAAAATGATCACAGTTTGACTTCCAGCCAAGATGGAGGTATACGTAGACACACTGTGCCTCCTCGCACAACCAAAAGAAGGACAACAACAATTTAAAAACAAAAAACAACCAGAACTGACAGAAAATCAAACTGTATGGAAGTCCAACAACCAAGGAGTTAAAGAAGAAAAATCCATCCAGACCAGCAGGAGGGGCGGAGACAGGCGGACAGGCAGAGGACTTGAAGCAAGGTGGCGGATGGCAGATCCAGTGAGGCGGCAGTTGTGGAGTGGGGCACACAAGGCTGCAGCTGGTGGACTGGCAAGGCGGCAGTTGGTGGAGCTGGTGGTCCCACATTCATGCACAGATAAACTGGGAGAAACAACTTGGAGTGGGATGGACTGTGCAACCCAGGGCCCCGGTGCAGGGAAATAAAGCCTCAAACCTCTGAGTGAAAACACCTGTGGGGATTAAGGTTCCGGGAGAGACCCCAGCCTCACAGGAGAGTTTGTTGGAGAGACCCACAGGGTTCTAGAACGTACACAAGCCCACCCACCCGGGAATCAGCACTAGAAAGGCCCAATTTCCTTGTGGGAAGTGGGGGAAGTGACTGAAATCCGGCAGAGAGTGAAGCAAGCACCATTGCTCCCTCTCGGACCCCTGCTCCACATACAGCATCACAACGCAGCAACGTGGGTTGTCCCGCCCTGGTGAGCACCTAAGACTCTGCCCCTCACTATGTAACAAGTGCATCAAGACAAAAAAAAAAAATGGCCAAATGAAAGAACAGATCGAAGCTCCAGAACAAATACAACTAGATGACAAAGAGATAGCCATCTATCAGAGGCACAGTTCAAGACACTGGTAATCAGAATGCTCACAGAATTGGTTGAATTTGGTCGCAGATTAGATGAAAAAAATGAAGGCTATGCTAAGTGAAATAAAAGAAACTGTACAGGAAACCAATAGTGATGGGAAGGAAACTGGGATTCAAATCAACAGAGTGGACCAGAAGGAAGAAAGAAATATCCAACCAGAAAAGAATAAAGAAATAAAAATTCAAAAAAATGAGGAGAGGGTTAGGAACCTCCAGGATATCTTTAAAAGTTCCAACATCTGAATTATAGGGGTACCAGAAGGAGAAGAGGAAGAGCAACAAGAGGAAAAGTTACTTGAACAAATAATAAAGGAGAACTTCCCCATTCTGGCAAAGGGAATAGACTTCCAGGAAGTCCAAGAAGCTCAGAGAGTCCCAAAGAAGTTGGACCCAAGGAGGAACACACCTTAACTAGACACATTATAATTACATTACCCAAGATTAAAATTAAGGAGAGAATTTTAGAAGCAGGAAGAGAAAAGGAGACAGTTACCTACAAAGGAGTTCCCATCAGACTATCAGCTGGTTTCTCAAAAGAGACCTTACAGGCAAGAAGGAACTAGAAAGTAGTATTCCAAGTCATGAAAGGCAAAGACCTACATCCAAGATTGCTCTATCCAGCAAAGCTTTCATTTAGAATGGAAGGGCAGATCAAGTGCTTCTCAGATAAGGTCAAGTTAAAGGAGTTCATCATCACCAAGCCCTTATTATATGAAATGTTAAAGGGATTATCTAAGAAAAAGAAGATAAAAAATATGAATAGTAAAATGACAGCAAACTCACAGTTATTAACAACCACACCTAAAACAAAAACAAAAGCAAACAAGTAGAACAGGAACAGAACCACAGAAATGGAGGCCATATGGAGGGTTATTAGTGGGGGAGAGGGAAAAAAAGTACAGAGAATAAGTAGCATGATGGTAGGTAGAAAATAGAAAGGGGAGGGTAAGAATAGTATAGGCAATGTAGAAGTCAAATAACTTACATGTACGACTTATGGACATGAACTAAAGGGGGGGAATGTGGGTGGGGAAGGGTATGCAGGGTGGAGGGGAGTGAAGGAGGAAAATGGGACAACTATAATAGCATAATCAATAAAATATATTTAAAAAATTGACCATAGTTTGTTCAATAATGTGCAGTTGGCAGCCAGGAAGTATGTGGAGAGAAGAGCAGGCTACCTTCCTTTCATTGTCTGCTTGATTAAAGCCGAGGTGTTTAAGAGAGCTCTGCCATCAGTAGGCAATGTCTGGGCTCCAGGGTCAGAATACGTGGCCAGAGAAGGTCATTTGATACAGTCAAAGGACACCAGGGTCTTAATTGACTAAACAATTGGTAAATTGTGATAGTCAAGAATCATTATGTGTATTAGTGTGCCCCTAGAATGTTTTCACAAATTAATTCTAATTAAGATCCTAGGCATGGATTATTTGCATTTTTCTTAGGACAGGCCATCTAGAGAGTCTCTGCATGACAAACGTTAGGGTGGTTTTGTCCTGTTTGTAGTTTAACTTGGGATTGTCCCCAGCAAACCTGCGTAACTGTTTGCCTTACTTCATATTGGCCTCTTTTTCTCCTACTTGGCCCTTACTATAAAGATAAGTTGTGGCCTGACAAAAGAGCATTTTTTTTCTCACCAAAATAAGAGGGGATGGAATGTTAATACCTTGGCTACACCTAAGCTGTGTAGTAATTTGGAAACAGTGTGACAGAATGACTGATTAAACTAAACTTTGAGGTCACTGGTGTCTTTAATTTGCCCTATTATCATGCTTTCCAAATGAGCCATGGATGCTGAACTTCATGTCCTTAGAAAAACCTTATCATAAACCCACCTGTAATGGACTCTCAAAACTCTACAGGGACCTGGGCTGGTTATTCTCCCTTTGCCATTCCAGATACATTCTGCCCCTACTCAGCCCTGTTCTGTACCCCAGGACACTGAATCTCTACCCATGCTGTCATCGGGGCTTCCTCACCCATCAGCTTTGAGTGAGGGTCAGTCATCAGCAGGAAATCTGAAGGCAAGAGGAGGGAGGTCAGAATCATTGTTCTCACTCTCTTCTCTCTTGCTGCATTCCTCCCCCTAAGGCCACAGCTCCTTTTTGGCAGCCCCTTTCCAGAGTGCTAGCTCCTCGTATGGCCCTGGAAACATCTTTCCCTTCCCTCTTCAGGCCTAGAGGTGGGCATGGCTTCCCAGGGTCCCTGGGTGCTTCATGTTTCTTGTTTTATCTTTGTACTTGCCTGTCTGACTAGACTCTATAAATTGTTCCTTCATTAAACTTTTTTTAATTAAAATCTTTCGGGGAGTGCCCTTCTAGTTGCTGGATGGGATGCTGTCTGATTCATGAATCACTTAAGAAAGCCAATTAGATCTTTAACAAAAACGAACTCTTGGGTATGCCATCTTTTTCCTGTTACAACCTTGTCTATACAAGTGAATGTATAGACATATGCTTATGGTTTAGCATTTTGCCAAAGGTCATTACTATTATTATTCTATGCTTTTCTCTTAACCTTTTCTATTTCATTAGTTATCTACAACGTAAATTGTCTAGCATGTTTCAAAGGGTGTTACCTTAGGAATGAAGGGGCAGTGGGAAGGAAGAAGGAAGTCTGATGACAGCATTCTAAGCAGCTTGGCACATTGTCCATTAGTTGGGTTAAAACCCTTTAAAAAATAAATGCAAAATAAGCACATTGTTTTAAGTTAATTCCAGGTGGAATAGGATCACATTATGAGGATGCGATGGTAATGTGTTTATTTTCCCGGCTGTATTGAGAATACTGTGAAATCAGGGATATGTGCTACACCTTTGCCTCCCTTACAAACTTCAGCAAAAAGTAGGCAGCTCTTGATAAAGTTTGTGGGACACATGGGCTCAAAATGGGTGAAAATACAATTAATCAAATTTATTAAGTAGTAACAGGTTGCTAAGTGGAGAAACATAGACTATACACAATAAATCCTTCAACTTTAATTAGAAGAAAAGTCAATAAAAGAAATAAATTAACCAAAGGATGAGAGGGTTAAAAAGACAAGATTAATTTATAAGAACTGAATAAAAAAGGGCAAGGACAAGAGAATGAAGAATACCAGATTGGGTGTATGTGTGTTGGGGGGATGATGTCAAGAAATTAAATAGAAATTTATTTTAAAAACACACCTTCTGAAAACACACCTAAGATTAGAAGGGTTGAAAAAACTGAGAAGTTGAAGATTTTCATCTGTTACTACTTATGTTCTATGTATCTTTATCCCTGACTATATTTAACTACTAGGCAGCTGTAAAGGTGATTGACACAGTATTTATCATACGTTTGATGCCGTTGACTGTCCAATTACTACCTCCCCTTCACTATAGAAAAGGCTTAGATCAACAGACTTTGTACCTTCCTCGTTAGACATTTTTGTTTGAACTAACGGCTGAAAAGTCACAACTGCATAAAGTAAGCATGTTCTCCTATGATATCATTCTTCTTCACATTTTAAATTAAGGGAAAAAAATAGTCTGCTTTAATTTGCAGTGCAAGCCCTGTGCCTTTACAGAAGGGCCGGGTTGAGTGAGGCGATACAGTCATCTACAGCACCCTGATACACTGTGTGGAGGAGCACACGTGTGTGTCCACATTCGATTTGCAATAGAACCGGGGGAAACAATTGGGGAGGAAGCCAATGAAGAAAGTGAGTGTGGCCTGGGAGACTAGCGGGCTGCCCAGATGTGTTTTACAGGAAGTCCGTTTCCTGGTGTGGACACCAGTCTGTGAACTCTGGCCTTTAGTTCGTTTTAGTAGGCTTAAAAATTCAACTGTGCTAGAAAAGCAAGGTGACTGGCCTTCTAGAGATTGACTCACAAGAATTAGTCACAGAACACTTTAAACACCAGGATATAACTATGAAGTTCATTAGTGAATTCTGTTCCTCTAGAGTAGATTCCATGTGAGACCAGTGACTATCCAAGAGGGAGGGAGGTTGAGAGTGGGATGGTGGGGAATGACTCTCCCTGTTGAGAAGGGTCCTCAGTCTCTCTGGGGAAATTGCTTAAAGCTACTTAAGTCCCCTCTATCCTCTCCACCCATGCCCCTCTTACCCAGCTCCAGACAGCCTTAAAATTCTGCTAGCCCCTTCCAAGATGTCATGGTCCTTTGACTAATATTTTGGATAATATTTTTTAGGAAGAGTGTAATTTGCTCAGCTCTATATTTTTTAACAAAGGTAGAGAATCGTTGCCTTTTCCAAATTTTTCTTAGTGTAAGAATCATCTCAGCCATTTACTTTAAGTGGTGTCTGGACTTCCTCCCCTAAAGATTCATGTGAGCCTCATGTGATGGTGATTCTTATAAATCCAGCAAGTCTGGGCAGTGCCGCTCCAGGCTACTCTATCTAGACACTAAATCATTGTTCTCATGCGGGCCTCCTTTTCTCTGCTGCTGAATATTCCAAGTCACCCGTTCTCACTACCCTCTAGGAGACTCTCAGAACTTTTATCTGCCATTTCTCATGTGGCCCCAAAACTTAACCCTGTATGCTGGAAGCGAAGGTCATACAGTAAAACCCAAACAATGTCGCTGTTAGCCAGTCAAGCGTATACGCAGAACCCTAGGGGTTAAATCATCCCTTACTACTCGTTCAGGTGCTATATTTCAACCAACCAGATCCCACCCGAGAGTAATGGATATTTGGTACTGTTCTCTCTAGCTCGGTCAGTTTACTGCCTTTCCACTTCTGCTCCACCACAGCTGGATACTCTCCTAACAGCCGCGTGGTTTCCTCTCTTGGTCAGCAGTGGTTAGTGTTCTTTTGGATCCTAAGGAAAAAGGCAGGAGCAGGGACCCTCAGAGTTGTGTGGCCTCTGAATGGAACAGCTAATGTAAAATGAGACCATTTGTGTTAAGATTCACCTCCTTTTTGACATATCTCCTGAACTCTATTATGCTAAAAAAAAAAAAAGTATGTCTCCATTCCAGCCTTATACACAACCACTTTCTACTACCCTGGCTTTAGGACAGGGTCAAGCTATCCGCTCCAGAAAAGGCAGGGGGTGGGGATTTAGGAAGAAAACCTCCCCCACCCCACTGACATGCCTGCTCCATCCCCATTCGCTTATTTCCACAATACTCTCATTGATTTCCCCTGAGCTCCCTGACTCTGCCGGTTACCCCTACTTCATGATCACAACCTCTCCGATAGACTCAATCATTTCTTGCAATATTCCCTGTATTTTTTGGCCTGAACCAAAATCTGGGAACACACATTCTCTGCAGCCGGTAAAGGGTATCTGATTATCTTCTCACACGCGATGTACCTTGGAGTCGAAAGGGAAAGTCTGTGTCCCTTTGATTTCTAGACATATTTCAGGACTGAGGTTATGCCAGGCTGTAGTGAGATGCCCCACTCCTTTGAGGCATTCATGTCTTCTGTACCATCTTCTTCTTCTCCTCACCTCCCTGTATTATTAATTTTTGGCTCCTTATTTACAGTCTTCTCTATATCTTGTCTGGCCATCATTCTGGGTAACTTCAACATCCATGAGAATTACTCTTTTAATGCCCTGAACTCTGAAGTGACCTCTTCCTCTTCTTTCCTCCACTCGCTCACCCACTCACAGCCACATCCCAAGGCCCTGCTGTTGGCTCAGACTGCTCAGGTAAATACTTCATAAGACTTACCAGCTGATCTCTTATTCTTCCACATTCTCCCACCTATTATTCCTGGTGTGCAGGTTCTGCCGCATCTCCAGGTCTCTAGGTATTGATCTTTTTACTTTTCTTTTATCGATTGGCTCCCTCCTCTCTTCTCTCCCTGACCACTTTTTATTTCTGCGTCCATTGTTTTATTGACACCATCCCAGACGCCCTCCCTCCTTTGCCTATGTCTCCCATCCACCCTTCCATTCTCTGTGCCATGCCTAAGCGGCTAAGTACTGCTGGAGAAAGAAGACACTATGGTCCCAAATTCCATTCAGTCTTCAATGCCATGTGTCAGATTTATGAAGTTTCTCTAGTCAGTTCATGTTCTTACTCTCCAGCGGGGGTACTTCAAATGGTTCCCATTCTTTCCAAAGCCTTTCACCTGTTCCACTTCTTTATTCTCAGTTGATGATGTCCCTTTGTGGTCAGCAGAATAGGCCCCCAAAGATGTCCACACACCCCAATCCCTGGAAACTGTGAATATATTACATTACAAAAGAACTTTGCAAAACAGCCTGGATTATCCAGGTGGGCCCAATTTAATCACATGAGCCGTTAAAAAACAGAACTTTCTCCAGCTGAGGCAGAGAAAGTCAGATAGACGCCATGTGAGGAGTCAATACACTGTTTCTGGCTCTGGGACAGACACCTCTACCTTCTAAGAGTGGCCCACAGCTGACAGCCAGGACGGAAATAGAGACCTTGGTTCTGCTACTGATGGGAAGATTCTGCTAACAGCCTGAAGGAGTTTGGAGTCCTGCTGGAGCCTGCTGCTAAGAATCTCGCTGGCCAACACCCTGATTTCAGCCTTGTGAAAGCTGGAGCTGAGAAACCAGCAGAGAAGCCTGCAGGACTTCTGTCCTACAGACCTGTGAGATAATACATTAGTGTCATTGGACACTAGCAAGTTTTTGGTCATTTGTCATAGCAGCAACAGAAAACTAATTCATGCCTTCTAACTCACAGAAAAACGGAAGCACCAGGAGTGATTTCAACTTTCTGCAAGCAGTCTGCTAACATTACTGCATCACTCCCTTGCTTTTCTTTGTCTCCTCTTCCCTCTTGTTTTATTGGAGGAGCTGTTCCTTCTCATTTCCCAGGCTATTTTTTCCATCTGTGCTCTGGATGCCATTTCCTTCTGACTTCCCCTGAACTGTAACTTTTGATTATCCTCCCCACTGTCTCTCTCATCTCCTTTCTTGCTTCCTTCCCATCGGCATTCCACTGTAGAACATTTTCATCACTACAATACCCAGTACCCGTTAGCACTCACTCCTCATTTCCCGCCAACCCAAACTGTGTTTTGTGAATTTATTATGGTATTACTTTAGCACCCCTCATAGGTCAGCACTTCAGGAAGCCAATTCAATGGCCTCCTGCTGGGCTCTCCCTTAGCCCAGATCATCAGGATCCTGCTCCACCATAGCCTACCCACACTCCCTCTGGTTATGGTCAACACAGACCTCCCCGCCACCAAATCCAATGGACTTTTTCAGTCTTTATTTTACTTGCTCTCTCAGGAGTGTTTGATATAAATGACCATTCCACCTTTCTCAAACCTCCCCTTTTCTTGGTTTTCTTGACACTACATTATCCTGGTTTTCTTCCTCTCTCTCTAGTTTTATATTTTCATATCTTCATTGTTCTCCTCTATCAAACCTATATAGTGTTGGGCTCTCTCGGACCTCTCCTTTTCTCACTCTGTACTCTTTCCAGGCCACCCCATTTTTTCCTTATGACTTCCTTGTTGTCTACATACTGACTATTCCCAAATTCATATCACTAGTTTATGCCTCTTTTCTGAGTTCCAGGCTGATACAACCAGCTGTCCACTTACATCTCCACTGAGTCGTTGCACATCTCAAACTCATCATTTTTCAAACTCAGCCTTTTCCTCCACAAACCTGTTTCTGTCTTGGCATTCTCTGTATTGTTTGGTAAAAGGCACCACCATCCACCCAAGTGCACATGTAAACAAACAAAAAAAAGCACAAGTTATTTTGGCTCCATTCCTGTATCTAATTGATCTGTAGATTCTGCCCATTATACTTGAAATCCACTCTGCTCCCTACATTCCCATCACCACTCTCCTAACCTAGACCACTGTCATCTTGCCCCTGAACTGCTACAAAGCTACATATTGCACTCCCTACACGCCCCCGCCCCACCATCTTGCTCCAGCCAAGAAGTATGGACAATAATATTAATAAAATGTGACACATGGTATCTTTCACTTACTTTTCTGAGTACCCCAAACACTTTTATTTAATTCGAGCATTGTATACATGGTATAGTAGTACTGACTATAAAAAAAGGTAGTCCAAAATTTTCCATTAATAAAAACTGTAAAAATGTTATATTAAACTGTTCCCCAAATATAATTGGACTACCAGATTTCATATTCAATATACACACAAGTGCACGAGCAGGACCCATTAATATAATAATTGTGAGAAAAGAGTATATTGTACAGTGCTGTTTTAAAAAATCAGAATAAAAATCACATGTATGATGTTGAAATTATCTTAAACAGTAGAACTCTAAAGATGGAGATCAGACAACAAAATGTAAGAATATTTTTTTTCCTTATTTTTCACTTGCTCTATAATATGGCAATATTACCTTATATTTTTGATAAAGTTTAAAATGAATGTTTTTAAAACTAAAAAAGTAAGATTATTGTTACATCAGTGTAAATGATACAATTTAAGAAATGGTGGTATAAAAAGTATAAACTTTGGGGCCAAGCGTCCTGGTTTTATACAAAAGTGTCACTTATTTGAGTGTGATGTCAGGAAAATGGCAATCTCTTATCTTTGCTTATCTCATATGCAGAGAAGAGCATTATGAGTACCTACCTCAGAAGGTTGCTGAATGGATTAAATGATGTAATACAGGGAAATCAATTTGCATAGTGCCTGGCATACAATAACTTCTCAATAAATGGTATGGGTTTGCTCTGGCACAGGGGGAATACCTGAAACCCCAAATCTACAGGGTGAGCAGCCTTAATCTCCAGTTGTTCTGGGAGTTACTCTCTCTCCAACTAGGTAGTAAGCTGCCCTAAGTCATGGACTCATTGTATTGTGTTGGCCAAAAAGTCTGTTAAGTTTTTTCCGAAAAATAAAAGACATTTTTCACTTTCACAAATAACTTTATTGATTTATTTTGAGTATGTCAGCTATCTCCTGCATGACATAACACTGATTGTTCTCAATTAATGTCTCAATTTGATCACTATCAACTTCAACCTGTCTGTCCGACCGTGGAGCATCGTCCAGTGAGAAATCTGCAGCATGAAATTTCGCAAACCACTGTTGACACGTTTGGTCAGTCACAGCACTGTCTCCATACACTGCACAGATCTTTTTTTTTTTCATTGTATTTGTGTTTCTAGCTTTTTTGAAAAAATGCACAGAGATATGACAGCTGTCACAATACAATCTAACAAAATTGTTTTGAATGAAGATAAACACAACTAAGTGTTACTAGAGACATCTTGCAGAAAAAACCAAACCAATTTTTTGGCCAACCAATATTACTGCCTTTCAAGTTCCAATATTGTTTGGGTTGTTGTTTTCAATTACAAAAGCAATGCAGGCTCACTGAAAAATTGTCAAGAAATACAGGCTTCGCCCTCACACTCTACCCTTCTATATTTCATGGCAAGAGTTAATATATAGTTTGGTTATGGGTTTTTCAGAGGGCAGGTGTCTGTTTCACAAAAATGGTATGTGTGTGTTGGGTGTGTCTTCTCGCTGCTTGTATTTTTCACTTAACAAGGACCATTTTCTAAGTCAGAGCCTATGGGACTATTTTATTCTTTTTTTCTAATTTCCTACATAGAATTCCATTACATGGAGTTACTTTACCATTGGTTTGTTCTTTAAGGCTTATCATTTGTTTATTTCACTCACTTAGTAATTACATGGCAGGCACCATGCTGGATCCTGGGAAAATTTTAAATAAGCTGCAATAAATATCCCTATGCAAATTTTTTGAAAAGCAAACTTTCCCATTGCTGAGACATATGTTTAGAATATGCACATAGGGATTCTTAGTTAAACAACATGGGCACAAAGTAGAAACTCAGTAACCATTTGTTGGTTGAGGGAATGACTTAGGTACATCCGGAGTAGTAGTTGCTATAAAAGGAGATAGACACAACAGACACAAGTTTTCCTAACATAGCATGTTTTAATCAAACCAAATGAATATCTGTAAAACTTGACTCACAGTATGCAGTGGTTTAGGAAAAAAATCAACAAGAACATACCTGTCCGCCTTTTTCTCCCTTACAACACTTAGCATTATTATTTTTGGAAGGTGACTAATCAAGGACTTAGTAAATTTTTATACATTATAAGAACAAAAAGCTGCCATTAAAAAGAAAAAAACAGAAATCACCTCTGTGAGATGGACAAGACACTATTTTTCAAAACAGAAATTAAGACATATGTCTTATATGTTGACAAAGAGTAGAATGTAAAAACTTCATGCAACTCAATCACAATTATACTGTTGTTTTTATTGGAGGATGTTTAGGTGATATATTAAAATGACCTAGTTATTTATTTCACTATTAAACTGAACTATTAATTTCAGTATTAAACTGAAGCCCAATAGTAACCACAAATGCAGAACTACCCACTAGGCCTCCCAGACAGATCTTCCCACAACAGAGCTGCAGGGTTTACATCACGTGATAATGCAGACAGGATGGCAGGTTTTGTTTTGGTCTTTTCTACTTCATCCATGTATTTAGGCCCAAAAAGCCCCACAACATCATCTTTAAGATCTATAGAAAGTCTTATTTACACATATTTCCATAATGTCCAAATATTTGGGCCATAAAGCAGGAAGTATGTATGTGGGATATTCACCCAAACTTTCTTGTGGCTGCTCATATGAATCGAGTCTTTTCGTGTTACCCATGGACGAGACACCCAAGGTTCTGGTTAGATTTGTGATGGTCTGTAAAATATGTTGGCTTGGCCCTGACTGGGTGGCTCAGTTGGTTGGCAAGGAGTACACCAAAAGTTTGCAGGTTCGACTCCCGGTCAGGACACATACCTAGATTGTGGGTTTTATACCTGGTTGAGCATATAGGGGAGGCAAACAATTGATATTTCTCTCTCTCTCAAATCAAGAAACGTATCCTCAGGTGAGGATTAAAAGATTTTATTTTAGAGTTGGTTTGAATTTCCATTTGCTTTGACTGCATCCTAGCAAACCAATCCATTTGCTATTGCCTTCTGGGCAAAATGCCTGGGCTTTGTAAAATTAAAAATGAACTCCTATTGAAATGAAAAAATAGACCCAAGGAAAATAAATTTCAGTTGTTGGTGTTTTCTGCTGAGTGTGTTTCCCGCAACAATGCTGTGGAACCTTTGGTTAATTTCAGGAGCATTTTCACTCAAGGAACACTTCTCTAGTAACATCTCACACTTGTCTGTTTCTAGCCGCGCTACATGTTTTTTTTCCTGCTACCATTGTGTTTAATTACCAGAGACAAATGATCGTTTACTCATATTATTTTTGCACTAGGCACACAGAGATGCCTCTGGATTATTTTTGTTGATTATATGGAATCACCCAAAAGCCAGTGTAAATCTTAAACACAATTACCCTGTTCGAAGGTAGAAATGAACAGAAATCATTTCTGTTAATTAAATTCAATACAGATTTGGCAAAATCCCCTCTAATTCATCCTAGGTAGAATTTCTGGGGCTGCCATCCTTTACTTTGAAAACTGACCAGCAGGTGTGTATGAATAGCAACACCAAAAACTGTGGAGCCTTGACCATTTTCAAGAAGGCAACACTCCTTCTAAAAACATAATTGCTGAGCTCATCAAAGAAACCACACCACACATGACTGCCTTGTGCCCCAAAAGCTGTGGCAAAGTGCAGTGTTCAGTTGAGCAAAGAAAGCTTCTTTCACTGTTTATTTTGGTTACGGTTTCCTATTCTTAAGAGAAGTGAGTCAATTAACAGGACAATGACACGGTGGTTAGTCACTGAAGGGAAAGTATTATTAGCCTCATTAACTTGGAGCACCCTTCCAGCTCTCACCTAGAATTGCCACTGTACGGACTGATGACTAACCCTGACAGGCCACACTGTGAGGTGTGGGCACCCACCTCTCAGACTTAGGCCCCGGCAACACCCTTTGAATAACCGCGGGTGTCCCCCAAACCCACTCCGGTCAACGTCAGGAAGCAGTTCCTGAATTAGACGAGTTGCGGGGGTGGGGGATCCCTTCCCGGCCCCGCCCCTGAAAGTAACTGGGAGTGACACCTAAACAAACAACTTTCCCAGATTAATCTCAGTCACTGGTCACCAAGGTCCGCTTCGGGCTCTCAGCCTGTGCGCGCAGAGCCAATCGATCCTTCCTGCCAAGCCCCTCCTTCCCTGCACCTTTAAGGACTGGGAAAAGGGAGTGTCGGCCGGGGTTTTCTTAAGAAGTCGCACCGGTTTTTCGAGCTCGGCTCCGCGCAGGGAGAGCCACAGCAGCGGGAGCGGGCGCTGCCACTAACGGCCCGCGGTGAGTCACTGTTTGGACAAGGAGTGGGCGGGCGAGGGTGTGAGAGAATGAATGATGTCAGGAGCGCGCAAGGCGGCGGGCGGGGAGAGCGGGCTGCGGGGCCGCGGTAAACACCCAACGCTGCTGTGCTGGTGGAGACGGGCAGGGAGACCCCGCCCTCGGCGCGCACTGAGCCACCCCGGCGCAGGCGGTGCTGCAGCGCCGCCAACACCCGTCTCGGGGGCGGCGGCCGCGGGAGGGTGAGACCCCGAGCAAACTTTCTAGTGGCTTCGGCTGCGGAGGTGGCTGCGGCAGCGGGCTCTTTCCGCTAGCAAGTCCTCTGCGGGGTGTTAGTGCCTTCGGCTTGAGCAGGTAAGGAGCATTCGGAGGGGCTGGGAGGAGGATGGGCTGGGAAGCTGCGCGTCCTGCTGAGCGCGGGGAAGGGGAAGGTAGACAGACTTCTAGCAGGAACGCGGCTCTAATTTTGCCCCCTCGAGCTCCACCCCAGGGCATTCCGCCTAGGTTTTGCCAGAAAGAGGACTGACGTGTGGCTTCAGTCTCATTGCCTTGAGCTTTCAGCTCATTCATTTGCAACCATTTCGGGTAACTCGGTCCTGGCGTTGAAAGGACTCTTTAAATCATAGGTTGTTCAGAGGCACTCCGGAGGTCAAGGCTGAAGTTCAGGTGGTGAAGGAGGGTCTGATTCTTTTTCTTTTTGAGAGGCTCTGGGCTGCCGGTACTGAAACCTTTCAACGTTTCGCGGCCCCTTAGGGAAAGACTTGGTTTCTTAGAGCAAATAGGTGGGAAAGGACCTGTGTATCTTTCTGAGATATGGGTAGTTGTTAATAACTCGCAGCTGTGTCTTGAAACTCAACCGTCGTGTCCTGCATTCTTTTATTTATCAGTCTTTGTCATTCTTCTATTTTATCTTGCCTGCTCCAATATGACCTTAAAATCATTTTGACATGTATTTTAAATTTCAGAGAGATCTGTTTAGTGTCTCTAGGTCAGGTGCGAATTTCGAATTTAAACTTTACTTTATATATAAATCTTTGTTTCACCCTTCCTCCCATATATTAACGGTTGGGTTCTGTTACATTAAACACTGTGATTCAGTAAAATGGGACTATAAGGATTTCAGAGATAGCTAGAATTAAAGCACAAAAGACCTGTAATGTCTGGCACAAAGCAGACCCCAACAGATTGTAACTGTTTATATATAAATAATAGGGTGTTCCAGCTGGCTCAGGTGATAACCAATTAATTTCCACAAGTTTTCCTACTTACAGATTTGGTAGACTGAGGTTTTGCATGTCAAATCCTTCGGCAAGTTCCTCCAAATGAGAAGGGGTGTCTTCAGGAAGGTAAACATTTCAGTGTATATACCTGAAAGGTGTTTGGTTTCCACCTCAAGTTGAGGAAACTGCTGCTCAGTGTTTAAACAAAGTCAGAGTTGCTGAAAGTGAAAACTTGGAATCTGGAGGAAGACTGGATGTGTGGAAACACACATCTCTAACTTTATCCTTAAGTCTTTTTTTCTTAAAAAAAAAAAAAAAAGCTGTGCAACATTCCCGTGGCTTAATGATACTCTTACTTCACAATAGTCTTCCGGTTGAAGTGTCATTTTTTTTTATGAGTTAATATTTAATTTGGTTTCTTTAGTTTCGTTTTTGAGTGAAGCTGGTTGACCTCTGAACCTGGAGGGAAACACTTGGACACCTTTGCATTGTTGCTTCTGGTCCTCAGTTTCTCTTCTGCCAGAGTCTCATGAAAGCCCTAGGAAATACTCCAAAGAAGCCTAAGCACTGGTTCAAGTGTTAATGAAAATTTGTTTTTCCCGTATCTATAACCACTTTTAGGGTCAAAGGTCACGGGTGTTTTCCCTCAGTTCCTTTGTAGAGATCTTGAGATTGCGGTGGCATCTAGAATACCTGAGGCTATCTGGGTGGTAACTTGCCAGCTGAGTTACTCTGAACGAGTTACTTAAACTTTCTGGGATTCTTGTGGGACTTTAAAAAAAATAAGGAAAAAATAGAAATAATCTTACATTCATTAACATAGACAATAGAATACAAGTGAGAACTTTCCTTTTTAAAGATTTGATTTACTTACTTTTTGAGGGGAGCAGGGGAAGGGAGGGAGAAAGAGAAGGAGAGAAACATCAGTGTTTGAGAGATACATCAATCGGTTGTGTCTCACATACAGGAAACTGGGGACCTGGCCCACAACCCAGGCATGTGCCCTGACTGGGGATCCAACCAGGGACCTTTCAGTTCTCAGGCTGGCGCTTAATCCACTGAGCCATACCAACCAGGGTAAATTTTTTTTAAAGAAATGATATTTTGAAGTGCAATTATTTATTTATTTACTTTAAGAAACAACTACTAAGAATTCTAGACAGTTTCAGACTAAAGGTAACCTATCTACCTTTGCCCAGTTCTCTTATGGAGAAATTGAAGCCTCTGTTCTGAACTACTGCTATCAGACATTTATTCAGTTCATTCTGTTGGTGAACATTTAGTGAAAAACTACTATTCCAGCCACTATGCTAGGTGCTATAGATGCTAAGAAGAAGGAGACACTGGAATGAACTGGGTTCATTCTCTGCATACTATTTTCTAACTTACTTTTTTCCCACCCAAACATGGGCATCTTTATATCTTTAAAATATTTGTACAATGTCATCTATAGTTTTCTGTTACGTATCTGCATTTCGACTTAGTCTCCTATTGTTAGTTTGTTTCCAGTTTTCACTATTTTAAGCAACTTTGCATTAAATATCCTTCTAGCTATAGCTCTGTGCACACCCGTGATTATTATAGTCATTTTAAAAAGTGATTTATAATGTTTAATTTAGCTGTCCTTTTTAAAACCCTATTCACAATTAGAAAAGTTTCTCCTTCCTCTTTAAATTTGAGTTTTAGTTTCTGTGTACCTTTAGTGTTTCTCATAAGGTTTCAGCAATAGGATCAACATTCTCTGTGGAGCTGCACAATAGGTCAATAGCTCATTGCATAAGGGGTTTATCTGATGAAAATGGAGCACACAGGCTTTCTTAAAGAACTGTTTGTTCGTATTATTGTTATTAGCCCCAAAGCAAACTTCTTTCATTGGGAAGGAAAGCAGAATGGAGCAGAGCTAATTGTGCCAAGCAGCTCTCTAGAATAAATTCTACTTCTTCAATTTGCTCACTTAGGTACCCAGTAAGATAGGTAACTTAAATTTTTCAGATACTGCATGTACCAGACTTATCACTAGGTTTTAAATAGGATTAATCACTTTTAAATAGGTCACCTTTTAAAAGAAAACCTTACACAATTGTTGTTTGATTTTTTTGAAAAGTATATCATTGGTAAGACATTTTGGGTTGATTTAATGGAAGTGCAAGAAATTTTCATTAGCAAATTTTCATTATAGGTATAAAGCATAACTTCATTTAAACATTCTTAAGTTTTATTGGGTTGGCCAAAAAGTTCATTTAGTTTTTTTCATAGGATGGCTCTAGTAGTGCCTAGTTGTCTTTAACTTCATTTGAAATAATTTTGTTAGATTGTATTGTGACAGCTCTCATATTGATATGCTTTCAAAAAAACATCAAAATTGGTGAATTTTTGTGCAGCCATTTTAATATTGAAGATGGAAGAAGGTATGTAACATTTTCAGCATATTATGCTTTGAAGAAAGCATATTTGAAGAAAGGTGAAAACACAACTGAAATGCAAAAAAAGATTTGTACAGTATGTGGAGAAGGTGCTATAACTGATTGAACAGGTCAAAAGTGGTATGCAAAGTTTCTTGGTACTATTGATATTTTGGCAAAATAATTCTTTGCTGTGGGGCTGTCTGATTCACTGGAAGATATTTAGCAGCACCCCTGGCCTCTACCCACTAGAAGCCAATAGCGGGACATAGCTGATATACTTAAAATATCCAAATCAATAAAGTTATTGGTGAAAATGAAAAATGTATCTTTTATGGAAGACAATAATGGACTTTTTTTTTGCAAATCCAACACTATAATATCATACTTTCTTTGCTACCCTGAGTCAAAATTTTAATTTTACTTTGGGTTTATTTGTCCATTTCCAATGTTGGTTACTTTGTCCTGATAGATATGATAAAGGTGTTCAAATATGAGTGTTCAATTCAGCCTTTTCCTACAGAAACCTAGATCAGTTCACTTTAGTAATTTCTCATAATGACTTGTAATTAGAAGCAGAATTTTAAAAAACAGGTAATAGAATTAATGTATAAATAGGATAATCAGGTATTTGCTGGTTGTTTTTCCCTACTTCCAAACCCTAATTGGATTATTTGCTTCTAATTCAAAATTCAATCTTACGATTTTGTGTCTTAGTTTGATAGTGTTGCTTAAAACTTCCAAACCAAACCTGTGTACATTCTTAGATTTTTTTTTTTTTTTGAAGACGCATTAACTGGATTGAGTGTCTGGTATGTACATCTTTTCTCTCAATATACCCCTTGGTACTGTTCTTAAAAAATTAAATAAAATCACACGCTAAAATTATTAAAGTAGAGGGGAATGAAAGGGGATGGAAGGTAATGAATTCAAGTCTGGTGAAACTGTATCAGAGGGCCCATCACGTGTGCCCCACTGCGCTGCCTGGTAGTGCCTGTGCTGAGGCTCATGTGTGGTGACACATTTTGACTGTGGAAGGAGAAATGCCCAGATGTCAGGGCCAGCCTCAGGCAAAACTGAGCTGGAGCTAAAATAGCCCCCTTAAGCATTTTCAGCTCTAAGTTTACCCAGCGTGCCTGCCCACACCAAGTGTTCCATGGTTATCTGAATGAAGGCGAATTACTGTCCAACTGAAACCGTGGAACTGGAAACATCATATATATTGAAAATTGGGGAATAAGCATTTACCTCCAGACGTCAATCACTTTTCATGAAGATGATTAGAAATGCAAAATACCTGATAAGAATTACACTTTTAAAAATCCTTTCTACAAATTAGAAGGGACTGAAGGGAGGGGTGTCCCTGAAGGTGGGAAAGGAACTGTAGAAAGAAGACGGGACAATGCCGCCAAAGGCAGATCCTCTGCTCCTGGAAGGGTGTACGTCCTCTCAAGGCTGCTGGGAACTGGCTTCTTCCGTTGCAACCGGGTCGTGTGTATGATCCCTGAGGGCCTGGCAGGGGTAAGAATGTGTGTCAGAGACTTCCTCTCCTGCTCTCCAATAAGAATCTTCCTGGGAAGCCACCTCTTATCACACAGCCCACCCAGATGGGTTAAGCCAAGGATACTTTATCTGGGAAGTACTTCAGTTAGGTGGTCTGATGTAACACCTAGAGAAAATGAGAAGGAATGAGGGTTGTTTGTTTTTTGTTTTGTTTTGTTTTTTTGAAGATTTTATTTATTTGTATTTAGAGAGAGGGGAAGGGAGGGAGACAGAGAGGGAGAGAAATATCAATGTGTGGTTGCCTCTCACGTGGCCCCCACTGAGGACCTGGCCTGCAACCCAGACATGTACCCCAGACTGAGAATTGAACTGGCAACCCTTTGGTTCACAGCTTGCGCTCAATCCACCAAGCTACACCAGCCAGGGCTGTTAATTTTCTTTTCTTTTCCTTTTTTTTTTTTAATTTAGGGGTAGGGAAAAGAATCAAAGAAAGAGTAAGTGGTTTTGGGTCCTGGACTACTTAACAAATAGGGGTGCCTGGGAGGGATACCTTCAGGTAGCACCTGTCTCCAAAGAGTTGTGGAGACCTTTCTGGAAGACTGGCAGCAGTAGTTGGAAGTGAAGGTTAGCCTTTGAAACAGTGGGGCCAAACAGAGAGGCTTAACGCTCAGGTTAGTTCTCCAAGCTTCATCATATACAAAGCTGGAGTCAGTGAGGTAAAACAGTGAGGGTTAAATAATGGCAGGTCCTCTGAGGTAGGATGGCGACCACCAAACTAAATGCTGTCTTCATCTTTAGACAGGGCTGTGAAATAGAAATTGCGTTATCTCCTGTGGAGGGAGGAACAACATAGAAAGGTTAATATACTCAAGGCTGCAGAGCTGGTAGGAGGTGGAGCAGGGATTTGAAGCCAGAGGTAGGGGATTCTCGTGCCCAGGAGCTGCACCAAATCCTTCCTGTCTTCCCGTAATGTCTCCACTCGTTTCCAAGATATGGCAGGTTTGTTGGGATGTACTTTTGGCATGGGGTTGTATGTTACCACCCCATCTCCTGGGATGTTTCTCTGGCCTGTGCTGCCCGAAGGTAGCGAAGTAATGCCACAGAGATGAGTTAGGCCACATGGACTTGAGTCCGCACTACCATCACTCACCACTAAGTGACCTTGAGCAACTTTCCCAGATGAACTTCCATTCCCTGGCTGAAAAATGGAAATAAAACGGTATTTACTTCATAAGGTGACCATACGAATGCCATGACTTTATGTGGGTAAAACATGGGGAATAATGCCTGACTCAGAGTAAACACTGAGGGCCTCAGCTGTTGTTATTTCTTTACCTAGAAGCTCCACCTCTAACTTTGAAAACAAAGGGTTCAGTCCTTTCATCTCAAAAATCAAATTGTTATTTCTCATTAAAATGGCTTATTTTGTGATCAGAGTATGTATTTGTCACATCTTGCCTGTACTGGGACAGCCTGGATCCTACCCCTCCTCTTTTCCTTCAGGATTAAAATTAAAATATTGAAGTGAGTTGAACACTGCCACTGAATTCAGGAACTTTAATAAGAAGTTTGTAAGGTCAGCTGTGAATGCCGAAAAGCTTTCAAAGCCGCAGTCACAATATGCTGGGCCTCTCAGCAGATGCTGGTAGTGTCAGTGTAGCACAAATGCTGCTATCCTTGCAGAGCTCAGCCTTCTGAGGAGTTTTGTGCCACAGACACCACTGTCCCAGAAAATGCCAGGGCCATTAAGAATCACCAACCCTACTGTCCTCGCCAGTGCTCTGCATCTTTTTTCAGGAGGCCCTGAGACAGTTTATTTAACACAGCTGCTACTGTTTCTGGATTTGCATTTGTTCATTGAGTTGCTTACCCATCCAGTTATTACTACCCCTGTAGTTGCTACTGAACTTCAATAGCAAGAAGGGGCATTGTTTGTGTTAAATTGTGTGTGTGTGTAAAATATCATATGCTCTCTGAGAGATTAGCTAGTGCTGAAAATTACATTCCCTTGGAATATATATAGCTTGATTGGCCAGTTAAGATCAGGAAGCAGGAACATTTAAAATTTTACTTAAGATACTTACAGTGCTCACTATGTGCCAGGATTTGTTTTGAGTACTGTTAGTTATTTATTCCTCTTAAATTACTGTGAAGCAGATATACCCATTTTAGGGTTTCTATTTGAAATAGAGGTTAAGTCACTTGCTTAAGGTCACACAACAGAATTGGGCTCTGAAGCAGACCGTATGGCTGCAATCTGACCGCTGCCCTGTTCACTGTGGAATCCAGCATTCATCTCATAGTGTGGGCCCCGGTGGTGTCCTTAAATTTGCAGCTTTATCAAAGGAAAAGGTACACCCATCCAGACTCCTTATGTTGTCAACTCCTTATGACTTACCATGTGGAGTATTGCAACCAGGTGGTTTATTTCCTTCTTGTTATTGAAAGATACTGACGCTAGCATTTCCATATACTATTGCCAAACATTTTTCTCTGAAAGCTCCTGAGTGCTCTATCAAGTCTGGGAAAGCAACAATGTATTCTCTCTCCATTCCACTATTCAGTACCTTCAACTCAACAAGAAGAGCTGCAAATTACACTTGCTATTCTAACGGTTTTTATTTTTAGTTTTAGGGCTTTCACCTATTGCAAATCAAGACAGTTAAATGTCCTTATTTGAGGAGAGTAGCTCATGCATGTGAGGTTTATTTGGCTGTTTTCTAATTACTATTGAAGACGGTAGAAGACAGTGGTAGGCAGAATCACATCTTAATTCCCAGAACCTGCTATTTTAATACATCACAAAGGGGAATTAAGGTTGTGGATGGAATTAAGGTTGCTAATCAGGTGATGTTAAAATACAGAGAGAATTCTGGGTCTTTTGGGTGGACCCAGTGTAAGTGCAAGGGTCCTTAAGTGAAAAAGGGAAGAAGAGTCCAAACAGGAGAGTTGGCATCAGTAGAGAAACTCCCACAGCCATTGCTGGCTTTGAAGGTGGAAGGAGTCATGAGCCAGAGAATAATGCACAGTCTCTAGAAGCTGGGAAAATCCAGAAAATGTTTTCTCCTCTGGTTGCCAGGAAGAAATGCAGCTATGCTGACACTTTTATTTTATTTTATTTTTATTTTTTAAAGATTTTATTTATTTATTTTTAGAGAGAGGGGAGGGGAGGGAGAAAGAGAGGAAGAGAAACATCAGTGTGTGGTTGACTCTTCTGCACCCCCTACTGGGGATCTGGCCCACAACCCAGGCATGTATCCTGACTGGGAATTTAGCCAGTAACCCTTCAGTTCCCAGCCCACGCTCAATCCACTGAGTTATACCAGCCAGGGTGACACTTTGATTTTAGCCTAGTGACATCTGCTTTGTACTTCTGACCTCCAGAGCTGTAAGAAAATAAACTTGTTTTGTTTTAAGCCACAAAATCTGTGGTAAATTGTTACAGCAGCAACAGGAAACAAATACAGAGAGTTACTAGAACAACCTAGGTTTTGATTAGTTCCTGTGCCAGCCCTGGGAAAGGCTGCCTAATCTCATGATACATTGTTACGGGCACATCAGGCATAGCAAGTGTTTACATTTTGAGGCTGTTTTAGTTTACATATATAAAATTAACTGTTTTGGGCAAGGGTGTGAAGGGGAGTTAACTTTTAGTAATTCTATACATTCTTATAACTAGCAAATATTTAAAATGACAATACCAAGATTTCAGCAAAAAAGCAGTCGTATTGATTCTGGAGCAAGTGGAGCCACGTTGGCCTTTTTCATCAGAGCTGCCTGGCAAAAATGTGGTTCTGCGTGGTCATAACCTTGCCTTTGTTTGGGATAAGATGATAGCCTAAATGCGGTGGTGGAGATTATCACTTGAGTTTTGACTTCAGATTCCCTTTAAATTTTTTTAACCTTTTATGTACTCTGCTTGCCTAACAATATTCTTATGACTTCTCTGAAAGCCAGGGCACAAGGGCTTCCCAAATTGTAATGAATTAAACAAAATAAAAGGTGCTATCATTCATGGGGTCATCTGTAGTAAGTACCTCGGGGACTGTAGGCCCCCAGAGTAGACTATATCTTGGATTGGAAGTGTCAATTACTGAAATTAAAAATAACAAGAACTGCCATCAGGCATGGAGTTAGTTTTTTTTTTTTTCTTAAGAAATCCTCCAATAGCAATCTTACATTGTGATTCGTAGACAATTTCCTTCAGTTTATGGTCTCCTGTTGGTACAATGTAGAAAGAGCAAGAAATAAAATCTTTACAATGTACCAGAGGAAGAAATAAAATCTTGGGAATCTTCTTGTCTTGGGAAATAAATGCAGGATAATGTAGGATTTTTTAAAAATAAGTTTAAGGAAATATGGTGGCAAATTAGCTGGATGGTATAAATATATGTCTAGCAGTTTCTGGGAAGGGGTGGAATAGGCTCCCTTATGCAGAAGTATACAATTATTAAAAACTTAAAATCATGGGATAAGGTATTTTCATATTTGCAGTTCTTTTAAATATACCCTTTTTAGATCTGGAATTGCTTTGTTAGTTTAGGGGGAAGTACAGGGTCCAACAGAAGTATCACCTGCTTGAATGTGGTTGGTAGGGTAATCATATGGATGTAATAAATTATAGTTTTAATTTGAACATGTCACCTAAAATGTCATATGGTGTGCTTGAGTATGATGTTATTTTACAGAATTACATGCTTATGATTTTATAATAAAAGATTTTGTAATAAAGGGTGTTATTTGTGCTGGACCCTATACATAAAATGATCAATTTCCTCTTATAAATGTCAAGGTGTAGAAAAAAAATCAAATGATGTGAGTGAAGGAAAGTTTTGATCTGTGTTCTAAAATGCTTTTGTCCAGAAAGTTCTCAAGATGTGGCTCTGTGGGTCTAATGCTCTACATGCTTACCTCACTGGCATTATATCCTCATCAAGCAAGGATTGGTTAATAGCTTTTCTCTGCCAGTATCTCTGTAGCAGAATGAGGATGTCTTGGCTATGTACATGGTCAAGTAAGCACCTTCACTAGTCATCTCCTGGCTGTCATTCATAAATTAATAGTTCCATGTTTTCTGTTGCATCCTCATTAGTACAGGTCAACACTCCAGAAATTCTCTCTCCTGGGTGAACTGGCAAAATAGTTTCTAAGCTTGCAGAAGACAGACCTGGGACAAGTTGCTGACCTGCCCCCAGGATGTAACCATCCTGTAAGAATCCGTAGCAGTGGATTTTATACCAGAAAATTCCCTCAGCCATTGGGCAAGCTACTGTTCTCACAGAGTTCTCAAGATAGGTTGCCTTGGACTTCATAAATGTGTTGACTCCATCAAATACCAGCACTGCGCAGCTGGTTGAATCATCCTCCAAGCCCTCCTTAATTCCATCTGAAATTGATTAATGCATTCAACACAACTTTTTTGAGCACTTGCTTTGTGCTAGACATTTTGACCCTAGCGATTCAGTGAATCATGGTCGAGGTTTCTACCCTAATGGAGATTGTTTGAGTTTATGTGTTCAGAGAGGAAAAGGTGTTGAAAAGGGAGGTTGAGCAGATGATAAGTAAGTAAGACCAATAAACCAGGTAAGTGCAGATTTGGACTTTGAAGGAAACGTGGTGGCACAGTAGAGTGACTGGGGACACCTGCAATAGCACCGTCAGGAAAGGTTTGTTGAAAGAGGTCACACTTGTGCTAAGATGTGAAGGAAGGAGCCAGCAGAGGGAACAGAATGTGCATCTGCCTGGGGAGGGAGGGTGCTTGGTTACACAGGGAGAGGGTGGGAGGCCAGTCTGGCTGCAGCATCTGGGCAGGAGAGAGTGGCGTGAGGAGAGAAGGTGGGCAGGACCACGTTGGGTAGCGCTTGCAGACTTTTTAGCAGTTCGAGTCTCATTCCAAATGCAATGAGAAGGCATTGTGAAGTGATCCAAGGAGGACAGGGATATGATCTGAGTTACATTTATCACAACTGTGTAATTTAGCTGCTGGGCAGAGTGGAGTAGAAAGGGGCAAGAAGAGAAGCAAGGAGATCAGTTTCGAAGCTATTGGCAACATTCATCATGAGAGGTGTTTTGACCTGGAGTAGAGTAGTGGTATTGGAGGTGGAGAGCAGTGGGTGGCTTTGAGAGGTTTGGAGGTAGAATCAACAAAACTTATGGTGCTTGGATGGGTGACAAGAGAACAGGAAAATCAAACAGGACTCCTAGTGTTTTGGTGGGTGGTGGGCTTGTAGGGAATAGAGGTCTTTTTGGCCCTTGGTTAGAGTTGCCTGTTACTCATCTAATGGAGATAGATGTGAAATGGCCAGCAGTGGTTGAGAGACCTACATTCAGGGACAAGGTCAGGGCCGGAGCTGTGTCAGCATAGAAGTGGTATGTAAGGTTAGGGAAATCTAAAATCACCTAGGGAGATTTCGTAGGGAGAGCAGGGAAATAGAGATCAGACCCTGAGGAATAACAGAATTAATAGATCAGGTGGGAGACCGTGAGGTAGCCAGTGAGATAGGAGGAAGCCAGAAGAGCTGTGTTGCAGATGCAAAACAGAATCTTGTGTTTAAAGCAGTTCTGTTTTAAGTTCTTGAGTTGAGTAAGGTGAGAACACAGTGTTCACTGGGTTTTGCAATGTGGAAGATTCCTTTAGGTGGTGATCGTGTTGTACCAGGTTTAGAGAAATGATTTAAAGCACAAGTGAATTGATCTCCAGCCTTCCTGTAGGCAGCCTTCCTCACTCCCTCCCGTCTGCATTCCACCCATGGGGCTGGAGGTTCCCTCTGTGTTCCAGAGTACTTGGGCCTTTCTCTGTCACCGGACTACCATTTGTAATAAGATCTTTCTGTTGAAATTATGTTCCTTCGAGACTGAGCTTCTTGAGAACAAAATTTATACTTTTTTTTTGGTATTTCGTAGCATGATGCAGATACTCAATACATGTTGAATGAGTTGAGTATTTTCAATTACTAGTTTTTCTGTTTGTATTACATCTGTATACCTTCTTAGGAGACACATGTGAAAACCTAGGGAAATCACTCCTTATGCATTTCAAAAACCTTATCTCTTCCCATCTCTGCATTCTTTTGGTGAAGTCACTGCTGTTACTCCATACATTTCACCATTTTTGACACTTGATTTGCCCCATTGCATACTTAAATATCTCAAAGGCCTAGTAGCGACTAACCTTAGCAACCTCAAAAAGGTTCTTGTTAGCAAGTTTTCCTTTTTTTTTCCCCTTGGTAGTTATTTTCCCACCAAGGCTGTGTGGAAGTGTTTTTTTCTTCTACACTACTATCCCTTTGTTTACCACTTCGTTATCCTTCTGTTGCAACACCCCAATTATTTCAGTTGCTATGGAGATATTAAGTGTATTGCTAATAACGGAGGTTACTCCTTCAGGTGGAAGAGTAGAAGCAAGAGGAGGGTTTTAATCTTGTTTTTGTGCAGATGTTTCCTAGTGACAAATAACTGAGCGGTGCTAGAGATCGGGGTGCAGAGACGCGCTGGGGCCGGCGTACGTGTTTAGAAAGGAATGGTTTTCTTAATTAAAGAAAGTGTTAGTTTAAGCTTCTGGTCCTATTAGAGATTAATTCCATATCTTAATAATTTAACATTGATTCTTTTATATCCTTTGTTTAATAGGATGTTCCCTCATAGAGAGAAAATGTTTTGTGGACTTCCTCTTTTAAAATTCATTTCTTAAAAACTTTTTTACAAACTTTACTAAAGGAGACATTGTTCATCTGATATTTATTTCCTGAAACCTTGCAGGTTTTCATGGACTTTATTATAATTAAGGTGATCATGTATCCTAGTTGTATATCCCAGTGTACCCCTGTTGTCCCAGTGTGATTGTTAGTAAGGATGTTAAATTGTGTGCTCACCCTGATTAAAGACCATATTCAATAGAAAACTGAGGGAGTTAAGTATTTCTTGTTTTAATCCATGTAACTTTTATATATAGATATATATGGATATAAGTGAATTATATACATACATACATACACACATTAAGCATATATGTATACTTTTTCTTTTGCTCTTTCCAACTGAACCTATAGTTTAGCACTTGCCAAATGTCTTGACACTGTAGGAGGATATAGATATGTATTTTTTGTTGTTGTGAGCAAGTCAAGAGAACTTTCATCTTCCTGATCTCTTCATGATATATTTTTACTAAGATGCATTTCACTGTAATAATGCCTGACTTGGCTCCGCCTAATTGGGCAGAAGCCTATTTTCAGGGCGACAATAAGGTGCACATGTTCACTGTTCTGATCCAAAACAACTTCCCATATCTCTGGTTTGATTTCCCTCTGCCCAGTATACTTGCTCTCCTCTGGTTCATGTTAGATTCCCCACCCGCTTGGCATGTGGAATGGGTGACTATCCTAGACTGTTCCCTGGCCTCATCTCTTTATTAGCAGCTCAGTTACTGACGCACCGGAAAGTAGAACAGCAGCCACTGGGATAAGGAAGGGAAGGTCTTTTAAATTCTTGGACATCTTGAAGAGTAAAAAATGCCATTTTGACACTCAGTCTTTTGTGTAAAAAAATATGCACATTCCTTCTCCAGCCCATTCCCCTTAATATAAAATTTATTATTGTAAAATCTCTAAAAATCATACTAAATTTCTTACAATTGATAAAGATTTTTGAGAAAATTGGCAGGTTATGCTCTGGGACCAGGGGACACCTGAAGTGGTTATAAATGAAAATAAGAGTTAGTGAATTGCTAGTAATAGAGACCCTCCCTTGAGGTTAATCTCTAAGAAACGGTCCTGACACACCTTTCAGTATGTCCGGAGAATAAAGTGGGTGAAGAGGAAGGGCTTGACAAGAACCAGCGAGCACCGATTCCGTGACAGGCTGGGTGTACTCTTGTGAACAACCAGACACAGTCCTGCCCCTTGGAGCCCGCCACCTAATGTGGGAGACATCCAATTCAAACAAGGAAACAAGTTCTTAACTACACCTTGCAAAAGGGGATGAGATCTGAGAGAGAAAAAGAGGGGAGACATATGTTAGACAGTGGTCAGAGAAGGACCCCTTTGAGGAAACAACATTAGTCTTGAGGAATGAAGGATGAGAAGATGTGGTTGGAATCCAAGCAAAAAAAACCATGCTCTTGGTGGTATACCAAGGTGAGACTAGGTTAAGTAATTTGGTCATGGTAATTTAGCCAATTGGCAAATGTAAAGCTCTCTGTGGATTCCACCGTCAGTGTTTCTCAACCTTATTTTTTTTTTATTCTTGTCTTTTTAGACAGGTTTTTCCTAGCCCGGCCTCCACCCCTGAAATTTGGCCCACAAACCCTTTTTATTCACCCTTAGAGAAGTGATTTTCACTATTGAGAATGCATAATCTCTTTAGTTATCGTCTGCGGGGCTCATTTTGGGACAATCAGAAATAGGCTTTTATTGGGTTTAATCTAGTGTCCTTGGATCTTCAGCTAGATTTTAAGTTTCTTGAGGCTTCAGATCATCTCCAGCAGGAACAACAATAATAGTAGATGCCACTTACATGACACTTTAAAAAAAAGTCTTCCATAAGGTTGGGAGGGATGGAATAAAAATGTTTGAAGTAGACTATGAAAAACCCTTAAGTAGTTTAGTTAGTGTAATTTTGTATTTAGATGAAGAAACTAAGATCACTAGAAAAGTCCAGATTAATCCATCCCTCTAATCCAGTTTGGTGCCCTTTCCAGGACCAGGAAGAAGGTGATTGTCATGGGGAGGAGTTTCGGGTGTGTTGGATGTCCTGAAGGATGTGGATGTGCGCACAGCTGGTCTTAGGAAGATCAGTTAGGCACACTTCCCATGTTTTCTGAGGCGTGATGGTAGCCATGACGAGGGATAAAAAGAAAGACTTGGATTAATAATTTTTTCTGTGTTTCAGCAGCAGCACATTTTCTGCAAAGATAACAAAAGGAATCAAGAAGAAAAGTAAACTAAACTAGTAACTTTTAAGAGAAGGAGATAAAGGGGTGATATAACTACTTTATCACCGAGATTCTTGTCATTAAAGTTGAGATTATACATGCCTAAAGGACATGGGTTTATTAAGGGTAATTCATGTTACATATTTTAGGTTGGAAGGAATGCAGGAATAAACAGGGTCTGGCACAAACAACGCCCCTTTTTTATTACAAAATCTTTTATTACAAAATCATAAGCATGTAATTCTGTGACATAACAATGTCACACTCAAGCACACCATATGACATTTGAGGTGAAATGTTCGAATTAAAACTGTAAATTATTACACCCATATTACCCTGCCAACCACACTCAAACAAGCATTACTTCTGCCAGACTCTGTATTTGAAGGACACTCTAATCTGTATCTTTGTCTATGTAGCTCTCTCTGTGTTCATATGTGTGTGAGAGAGAAATTTAGATGAAGCTAGTTCTGGTTATTTGGCAAACAGTGATGGAAACTGGAGTAAAGTGTGCCTATCTTAATGAACTGTCTCCTCTTTTTCAGTTGTGCCTCGATGAATTTTAGAGGTAGGTTCATTCTGTCAAACACACAGATTTCACAGTGATTGCTTCCTTTTATTGTTTCTTCACTGACTACTAGTCACATGTACTGTAGACCTTCAGTTTTTTTCAGTATTCTTTATCCAGTGGTGTAATGTAAAAGCCTATATTATCCCCCTGTTTTAGTCTTTCTTTTTTGTTGTTTTGTTTTCCTTCTTAACAAGTCAATCACCTTTAGTAGGCGGGCATGGAGCAGGAAAATTATGAAACAATAGCTGGGAGGCTGAAATTTATGGAAGTCCTTTCTGAATGGCTCAATTCAAAACAAATAAAGGTTATCGACATATGGAGTTAGTGCCTACATTCCATTTCTGGGTGTTTTGGTGTTTGTTTTGCCCCATTCACGCAGCCGTCGAGCCCTTGCCTCACTCTGCCATCGTCGTTCAGGGAAGTGAGGCTGGGTTTCTTATTTGTTTGTTTGTTTTAAATAATGTACTTGAAACTTACCTCCAAAATGCTATTTGTAAAAGTCTTAGGGTTGCATACATACTTTTTTAGACACCTAATTAATTAGCTATTTTGGAATCCTAAGGCTCTTGTGATCCTTTCTAACACAAAACTAAAAAAGAGGAAAAGAAAACATTAACAAAATGCTGTTTTTGAATCACTTGTCCTCAAAAGCAGCTTTGTTCATTTAAATGAGATTATATTCTAAAAAGTTTGCTTTGACTCCTTAAACAGAACCAGAATTTAGTAAATATTGCTGTCTGATAAGCCAGCTGTATTATTATTTGTTTATAAACCACAAGTGTTACTAATAGTTTCTAAATATTGTGTCTGAAAATGGAAGTGTGAAAGTAGCATAGTGTCAGCTGTGAATTGCCATGGACACAGTTGTCAGGGAGAAACAGAAGAAGCAGAGGGTATGACCACAACAAAGGGAAATTGGAGGTGGGGCTCTGAGGTCCAGAGTCCTCGGGATCCACATCCGTTCTAAGGCTGCTTTTACAGGAAGAGGCTCAAAGATTCCATACCTTTTTGGTTAAGAGTGAAGAATAAAATTATTGTGCAGTGAAACACTACTTTGTAGGAGGTATTCAGGGTGACCACCCAGGTTGCATGTGTAATTATGAACTGTAGATGTAATCCACGAAAGCCTTAAGAAGGCTGTTTGAAATTGAGATGTTTTAATTTAAAATCACACTGTAAAACTCACATGGAATTTTGCAAATGGCAGAAAAACATCTTTTGGGACCTGGCCATTATTTCTGTAGTGAAATTTCTGTCCTACTGGCAGATACATTTCCCATAACCTTCATTTTCTTAGCTGATCGCAAGGCTCTGGTAGCAGGGTTCCTTGAGGCACACAGCTTGGGAACACATCACTTAGGGGGCTCCATGAAAGTGTGATGCAGACACCGGCCTGCAGTGTCTGCAGCGTTATGGATGAGACATGAGACAAATTCACATGGACTGCCGAGTCCCTGTGGAGGAAAAGGGGCGGCATGGCTACTCTCTCAAGGGGAGAGCACCTCGGAGTGGCCTACCCATTCTCTCAAGAGGAGAGCGCCCTGACCCTTACCTTGACAGGCTTTTATTGGGTTCGTTTTGCACAAGAATACAGGTAAAGCTCATTAATCATTATCAGGCAGTAAGAATCAAACATAAAAAGAACTCTGAGGGCCTACTTTGAGTCAGGGTCAGATAGCTAAAGAGCCATAATACTTTGAGGAACAAACTCACTTCTCGCTTGGACCCTTATCATTTGATCTAGAGCCTTCTAAACAAAGCAGGTTTCACAGGATTTTACATATTCTTTCTTAGGTCTGATCACCCTAGGGATCCACCCTTTCCAGCACAGGGCAGCACCTACCACCAGCATTGTTTCAGGCTTAAGACATTGTTTCAGGCTTAAGTCAGGCAGGGGAAGTAAGGCACCCAAGAGATTAGGAGACTTATTGCATACAGATGAGGACTCAGGCTATGTCAAAGCTGAGGGGCGAGGGTCCATCACCCCCTTTCGCTATAGCCCCCCAAGTCCTTCCCTGGGGCCTCCCGATGATCGTGCCTGTCTTAGGTCATCTCCCGCTTGGGGAGTCTTACCCGTCATTGGCTAACCAATCAAGCACTGGGGGCCAGGCAGGGTGAAGTAAAAGGAGCAGAGGTGGCACCCCTGCCAGGGAGATAAGCTTTGTCTCCTTAGTGGCTTATGGTCCCAAAGTCGCTCACTCAGCCTTAGCCATGGGCGGGGGGGTTCCCAACAAAAGTGGGAACAAGAATATTCTTAAGGGATATCTTAAAGATGTTATTTTGGAAGCAAAGCAAGTCTTAGGTATAGTTTCATCAGGATACAACTTTGAAAATGGCACATTACAGATTTGTGCTAAGTCCCCTGCCTATATATGTTATGCTGCACACTGAACAGGACCTTTAATTTCAGCAGGCAAAAGATGCACCCTGCCATTTTGGCATTTAGAGTGTCGCCTTCACGTCTGTTGGAACGAATGTGTGAATGTGTGTGTAGAGTGTGATGGCCTGTGGTAGCGATGATGGGGTTACAAATCTAAACATGTCATAGCTCAGAAAGGCGTGCCGCCTTGACCACAGATGCTGTTTCATCAGCATTAAGCAGTGTTTAGAATGTTCTTTCCATTTAGAAGCCTTAAGTGATTTTGAGCTATAAAGCAAATTTAGATCAATGGTTGTACTTGAGCAAATTTTCATTGTTCTTCAAGCTGTTAACTGAGAACTGTTCTGCCATTAATGTTCTGCCATTAAAGTTCAAGTGTTGCTTAACAGCTTAAATCACAATATTTGGAGTATTTCTTATTTTTATTTTTGAAAAAATTATTACGATCTTAAATATGCCTGTGTTTATATGTAATTCTGAGGAGTACTTTTTTGTAAATTAATCAGTCTTATTTTTTGGAGCAGTTTTATGTTTATAAAAAATTGAGCAGAAAGTGTGGAGTTCCTGTCTGCCATGTCCCTCCCTCCCCCAGTTTCCCATCATTGACATCTTGCATTAGTGTGGTACATTTGTCACAATTGATGGGCCAATATTGATACATTATTACTAGATAAATTCCTTACTTGATATCAGGGCTCACTCTGCTGTAGATTCTCTTGGTTTGACAAACGTATGGCATATATCCACCATTACAACACCACATGGAATAGTTTCACCACCCTAAGAATCCCCCGTGCCTCATCCAGTCATCACTCCCTTCCCTGGCACACTGATTTTTTTACTGTCTCTTGTAGTTTTGCCTTTTCCAGAATGCCAGATAGTTGGAATCATACATCTGTAGCCTTTTTAGATTATTTTTTTAAATTAGCATTTTGCATTAATAGTTCCCTCATGTCTTTTTGTGGCTTGAGACAGCTCATTTCTTTTTACCACTGTGTAACATTCTATTGTATAATGTATCGTGGTTTGATTATTAATTCACCTTTGAAGGGCATCTTGGCTGCCACCAGTTTTGGCAGTTGTGAGTAAACTTGCTGTTGTGAGTAAACATCTCTGTGCTGGTATTTGTGTTAGCATGTTTTAAACTCCTTTGGGTTAAATACCAAGAAGCATGATTGTTGGATCATATAGTGAAAATATGTTGTTTCATAGTAAACTGCCAGCCTGCCCTTAGGTTTACAGAAAATTTGATCAGAAAGTGTAGAGAGTTTTTGTATGCCATTGGCTGTGTCATTTAGCATTGCTATGAGCAACGAATAGGAGTTTCTGTTGTTCTACATCCTCACCAGCATTTGGTGTTGGCACTGTTCCAGATTTTGGCTGTGCTAATAGATATACTGCTATCTTGTTTTAATTTGCATTTCCCTGTGACATACGTGTGAAACCTCTTTTCATATGCTTATTTGCCACCTGTGTATCTTCTTTAATGAGGTCTGTTCAGGTTTTTGCCCAGTTTATTAATTGGGTGTTTGTTTTCCTGTGGTTAAGTTTTGAGAGTTCTTTGTATATTTTGAATTATAGTCCAGATATGTCTTTTGCAAATATTTTCTTCCAGTCTGTTGCTTGTCTTATTCTCACAAAGTTGTCATTCACAGAGCACAGGTTTCAATTTTCATGAAGTCCAGTTTGTCACTTCTTTCATGGATTGTACTTTTGGTGTTAATATCTAGAAAGTCACCTCTATACCCAAGGTCAATTACATTATCTTCTAGAAGTTTTGTAGTTTTTCACTTTATATTTAGGTGTATGATCTATTTTTAGTTAATTTCTGTAAAGGGTTTAAGGTCTGTGTCTAGATTCTTCTCCTCCTCCTTCTCCCCGTCCTTGTCCTTCTCTTCTTCTTCTTTCTTCCTCGTGTGTGACCAGTTGTTCCCATGCCACTTGTTGAGAAGACTGTCTTTGCTCCATGGTGTTTTGTTGTTCCGTGGTCAACAGTCAGTTAACTTTCTTTTTGGGGATCTATTTCTGGGCACTCTGTTCTGTTCCATTGACTTGTTTGTTCTTTCACAAACACTAGACTGTCTTGATTACTGTAGCTTTAAACAGTAGTAAGTCTGAAGCTAGTTAATGTTCTGACTTTAGTCTTTCTCAAAATTTAGTTGATTATTCTAGGTCTTTTGCCTCCTCATATGAACTTTAGAATCATTTTATCAGTGCTCACAGAGTAACTTGCTGGGATTTTGGTTGGGATTGCTTTGACTCTCGTTCAAGTTGGGAAGAACTGACATCTTGACAATATTGAGTCTTCTGTATGTGAACATGGAACATCGCTTCGTGCTCTTTCTGATGTCTTTTACGGAGTTTTATGGTTTTCCTCATATAGGTCTTACACATATTTTGTTAGATTTAAACATAAGCACTTCATTTTGGGGGGGCTGCTAATGTAAATAGTGTGTTTTAAACTTCAAATTGTACTTTTTCATTGCTGGTTTATAAAAAAGTGATTGACTTTTGTATATTAACTTTGTATCCTGCAATCTTGCCATACTTGCTAATTAGTTTTAAGGGGTGTTTTTTATCAGTTATTTCAAGTTTTCCCTATAGATGATCATGTATTCTGTGAAAAAATTTCTTCATTTCCAATTTGTATACCTTTCTTTCATGTTCTTATCATATTAGCCCAGATTCTTGGTTTCATGGTAAAAAGCAGTGGAGAGGGAATATCCTTGCCTTGTTCTTGATTTTAGTGGTAAAGCTTTTACATTCTCAGCATTACGTATGACAACAGCTTTAGTTTTTTTTTGTAGTAGATATTTTTTATCAAGTTGTATAAGTTCCCCCTACTTTTTCTAGTTGACTAAGAGTTTTTATCATGAGTGGATGCTGAATTTTGTCAAATGCTTTTTCTGCATCTATTGATACGATCATGTGATTTTTCTTCCCTAGCTCATTGATGTGATAGATTACAATAAATTTATTTTCACATGTGTAACCAGCTTTGCATATTTAGTATATCATTCATTTCATCAGTCATGGTATATCATTCATTTCATATATCATTGGATTCAGTTGATATTTTGTTGAGGTTTTTTCCATCTGTGTTCATGAGAGATGGTGGTCTGTAGCATTCTTGTAATAGTTTTGTCTGGTTTGGTATTAGGGTAATGCTGGCCTGATAGAGTGAATTAGGAGATATTCTCCTATCTTCTGAAAGAGATTAGAGAGGATTGGTATCATTTCTTCCTTAAATGTTGATAGAATTCATCAGTAAACCTATCTCAACCTGGTGATTTCTATTTTGGAAGCTTATTAATTATTGATTTAATTTCTTTAATAGCTGTAGGCCTATTCAGATAGTTTGTTTCTTGTGTGGGTTTTGGCAGATTATATCTTTGAAGTAATTTGTCCATTTCATCTATATTTCCAAATTTGTGGACAGAGTTGTTTGTAGTATTCCTTTATTTTCCTTTTAACACCCATGGGATCTGTAGTGATGTCCTCTCCTTTATTTCTGATATTAGTAGTTTGTATTCTCTTTCTTTTTTTCTTACTTAGTTTACCTGGAGGCCCATTGATTTTATTGATCTTTTCAAAGAACCAGCTTTTGGTTTCATCGATTTTTCTCTATTGATTTTGTTTTCAGTTTCATTGATTTGTGCTCTAATTTTTTGTTATTTCTTCTACTTGGGATTCAATTTGCTCTTCATTTTTTAGTTTCCCAAGGCATACACTTAGGTTATTGATTTTAGACCTTCTTTTCTAAAATATGCATTCACTGCTATAAATTGTCCTCAAGCACTCCTTTTGCTACATCTGTAAATTTTAAAAAGTTATGTTTTCATTTTTATTTAGTTCAAATTATTTTTAACATTTTCTTGAGATTTCTTCATTGCCCTGTATGTGTTAATTAGGAGTATGTAATGTCCAAGTACTGTATTTTGGAACTTTCCAGCTATCTTTCTGTTTTACTGATTTCTAGTTTAATTCCATTGTGGTCTGACAGGAGATATTGTATGATTTCATTCTTTTTAATTTATTCTTTTTAATTTAATTTAATTTATTGTGTTTTATGGCCTGGAATGTGGTCTATCTTGGTGAATTTTATTTTATTTTTTAAGATTTCATTTATTTATTTTTAGAAAGAAGGGAAGGGCAAGGGAAAGAGAGGGAGAGAAATATCAGTTTGTGAAAGAAACATCAATCACTCACCTTCTGCCCATCCCCAACTAGGGACCTGGCATGTGCCCTGATTAGGAATTGGGCAGGCGACATTTCAGCTTGCAGGACGATGCCCAACTCACTGAGCCACACCAGTCAAGGCTCTGGGTGAATTTTCTTGCGAGTTTGAGAAGAATGTGTGTTCTGCTGTTTTGGGATGAAGCAGTCTACAGATGTCCATTAAATCTAGTTGATTGATTGTATTGTTGAGTTCTGTATCCTTACCAATTTTCCGCTTGTCGCATTTGCTAAAGTGATTTTTTTAAGTTTCACGATTAGCAACATCAGAATTCAGATTAAAACCAGATTTCCTGATTATAATAAAATATTCTTTGCTAATGTTCTTTCCCCCCATAAAGCCCCTTTACTTCTTATTTTTATCATATTTCCCACAGCTCTCAATTAGAGTGGCTCACCGAGTAATGCATTATTACAGTTTAACCAAGGTACCATGAAAAGTGGAAAAATGAATGTGCCTCTTCTCACTGGAGAAAGTACACCTGCTTGCATTTGCTTGACACATTTTTGTTTGTACAGACCTTTCTGTGAGGATGAATAAGAATTATTCTTTAATCTTCCCTATAACAAGCCTTACACATTAGGGAGTTGGTGGAGGACCTTAGGGGTTCTTTTTCCCTGTGCTGCCAAAGCTCACCCTTCTCTTAACAGTACCATATTCTGAGATCATGGTGGTATCTCAGTATCCAAAGCCTGTGGATTATACTCCGAAAGCAAGAGAGTAGCATGGTTATTAATAATGGTATTCAGAATGCTTACTCCTTAAACTGTTCCTTCCTGTTTCCTCAGGTGTAGCAGGTGTTTCCTCAGGTGACTGATGTATTTACTTGGTCAACATCACCATCCATTTGGTGACAGCCCATTAGAGCCAGGACGATGCCACGGGTTCCATCAGCAGAACCTGTTGATTCAATCTTGCTACTCACCTCTGATGCCTGTCCCTAAAATGTGTTTATCATTTCAGGCATTTGGGTACTTTGCTTCATCTTCCTTCATTTTGCTCAAGGTTCAGTTGCACAAACTTCAACTTGTGGGCCCTTACTTCACTACCGTCTTTCTTCTTCCTCTTTTTCAGTAATTCTTGGTACTTTAATTGTTCCTTTATTTGGACACCAAATAGCTCTTTGGAGTCTTGAGAGTTTATTTCTTGACTGTCATTTTGTTTTCTAAACATTGTACCTCATCCAAGACTTAAAAGATCTTGAAAGATGCTGCTTTGTGAAATAGAAAGTTATATAAATATGCCAATATGTAATTTGCTTTGAATTTCTTAGAAGAAATGTTGGAAAACTGGGGTGAGGATGTCTGATATGGGTAGTAACAGACAAGGAAAACCAAATAAACTTTTAAGAGTTAAAGTATGTATAGATTATTCATTTTCTAAACCAAGTTTCTCACAAGGGAAGCAAACTGCTGGTAGCTAGTGAGGAGGCTCGAGTAAGCAACCTCTTAGAAATCTTATGGCAATGAAAGATTAGGAGAGAGAAAAATTTTTAAAAATAGAGGAAATGTATTACAGAACTAAGAGCCTGGATGGCTGGGAATCTAAAGGAAACTTCCTAAGCAAGAGCTGAAGCGTTAGCACAAGTTTAGCTCTAGCTAAATTACTCAGGTGTGAACTAGTCTGCACATTCTGTTAACCTGGCCAGTTACGGTGTTTACACTGCAGGGTCCTTTAGGTTTGTAATGCTTGTGTATGTCCTGAAGAGTAACCCTGTCTCCCCACTCATGTCGTCTCTCCCTGACCGGAGGTGAACTCTCTCTGGGAGCCCTGTTTCTAATGATACCCCCTCCCAAATTTGTTTCTCTTTTAATTCATAGTTATCCATCTCTGCTTTCATTTTTCTAGTTTGTTCTATTTGCAAAGAGGATTTTGTTTGAGCAAGAGTAATAATCACAGTAAATATGTACATTTTTACTTTAATTTTATGTACTATATAATTATGCTATATTTACCCTGAGAGGCTAACCTTTTAGCTACCTGGGGCTGCATCACCACAAATGGCACCTTGCTGAAAAGAAAACTTTTAAGTTTTCAGAACAGAGTATTCTTATTTGCTCACCCTACCCATAGTGACCAAAATGAAAAATTGAGGTTTACTATTTTTGTCCTTAGTACATAATTTAAACAGACTATGTACTTATCGCAATAAACCTTTTTTAGAGACTGTTAATATAGTAGCTGATATTTGGAAATTTGTCTTGGGAGTTTTTAACTCATCTTTTCTGTAACTTTTTAGTGGCAGTGACAATTCATGTTTACTTTAGAAAATTTTAAACCTGGAGGCAAAAGGAGGATCTAAGTCATCCATATATCTGTCACCTGGTAACATTTTGCATTGTCTTCCCAGCATGTGTATGCTTCCCCATGCAGCTTTTAAGAAAACAGGATAAATAGGGTCACTCACTTATTTTTTGTACACGTGACTCTATCATGAAGTTGTCACTCTCTGCCAAACATGGCAAACAAGCATTTCACTGTTCCATTGCATCCGTCACTGCAGTTCGTTTAAGTGGTCCACAAGTTTTGGACACAATCGTTTCCAGTTTTTCAGTGTTTTTAACAGTGTCAGGACTCAGAGCTCCGTCTTTGGCACAGTCTTAGGGCGCTTATAAAATGCTAGGAACGTATGTTATAGCAGCTCTGGAGATCAGCTCGATGATTTTGTTTTGAATACATAAGACACAAAATCTCACATTTTTGGTTTGGCTTTCTTCGTTCACCAGCAAAATTAAACACTTTCTCAGTTTCAATGTAAAGGTATAAAAGGTGTATTTCCTGTTGCAGAAGGTCTGAACGGCTTTTCTGAAATTAAATAATTATTTAAGTTTCACTATTATGATAGTATTTGATCTTCATGTCATTCCTAATGACTTGCACTGAGAGGGGTTTCAGGAGTGCGGATGGAGCAGTAACAACTTTGTGTCGTGAAGGAGAGAACTAGGTTGGCCGTTGTTTCTTCATGAAAGACCCAACAGAAAAACTGTAGAAAGCGGAGGTTACAGGCACGGGGCTTTCTAATCTGTTGTTCAACCTTCCTCTCTGGGCTTTAAAAAAAAGTCCTATTTCTAGGATGTTTTGAATGCAGCCTGTATTAGGCAGAGGAAAGTACAGAGTGACCATTCAAGACATTTTAAATTTAAGAATCTATAATTAGAAAACTGTGTGAGTTCATGATACCATTTCACTGTTAAAGCACCCATCTAGTGGGATTATTCTACCATGCACCCCCTTTTTAATTCCTTTGAAAAGGGCACACATTTTAAGTTTGACTAGGTGAAAGTCACATTTAGCTATGTAATTGAAGACAATGTGTGATCCGATGACATTATTAATATCATTAATACCGTGTTATAATCCATTACAGTTGTCCACACACTTAAGTTATGGCCCAAGAGCAACTATCTGCTTTTCTTTCATTTGGCTTAGGCTTCCTACCTAAGAAACGAGATGTTGCTGTTTCATGAGCTACTTTGACTTTCAGCTTCTCCCCATTTGACACTCTTGGCTTGTTTCCGTGTGGCTGTGTGTAGGTGCATGAAAGCCATTGGGCCCTTGGGATGTGTCTCCTTGACAAATCTGTTAGCCTAGTTCTCACTTAATCAGGTATTTCTCTAAGCCAGCAAGTTTTAATCTTTTCATCTCATGTCACAAATAAACTAATTACTAACATTCTGTGGCACACCAAAAAATATGTATTTTTTGCCCACCTGACAAAAAAAGAGGTATAATTTTGATTCATTCACACCAGATGTCTATTGTTGTACTGGCTATTGGCATTTTAAAAAAGAATTTGACAATCTAAGGGAAGAGAGGTCAGTGGCCCTGACTAAATAGTCAGGTATTGTGTGTTTTAAAAATTCAACACTAGTTAAAAATTGCTGCTCTAAGCTAATTTCACTTGTTTTTATAAATGGGTAATTAAATTGATCCTTATGAGGGAGTCACTCAAGTTGGCAGATACATAGCTAAGCCCAGTGAGGTCACTGGTGGGTGTTCACGCTGCAGTGGCCGCTGCACATGGGCAGGCTCTGTATGGGGCCACCTGCAGGCTGTGTGTGTGAGCGCCTTTGATGTCACAAGCCACGTGACCCTTTTGGTTCCTGTGACTGAATATGAGTGCACATTATTTTTTCCTAAAAACTCTGTGCTGTAGAAATGTCAATATTGGGAACCTCTGAAGGGTTTAAAATAGGGAAGTAAAATTTTAGAAAGACAGCTGTGGAAAATTGGGGTGGGGGTTAAGGAAGAGATTATGGTAATCCAGGGAAATAGGGTGGTGGCTGGAAGTAGGGTCAGGTTAGTGGGGATGTGAGTGAAGTCAAGAGGGAGGGTAATAGCTGGAGTAAGTTTCCAAGTGAAATGAGAAAAACATCATCCAAGGGTGGGGTGGTCTTTCCAAAGGGTTATGCATGTCCCACTGAGGGTGTTTTAAGTAAGTGAAGTAGAAAACTAAGCTGCTTACCTCTTCTTATGGGCCTTACTGGAACATGGCATTTTTTTCTTTCTTTTATTTTAATTTTTTAAAATATTTTATTGATTATGCTATTACAGCTGTCCCCTTGCCCTCTATGCCCCCCACCCTGCAATTCCCCGCTCTAGTTCATGTCCATGTGTCATAAGTTCTTTAGCTTCTACATTTCCCATACTATTCTTGCCCTCCCCTGTCTATTTTCTATCTACCAGCCATACTACTTATTCTCTGTACTTTCCCCCCTCTCTCCTCCTCCCACTCTCCTGTTGCTAACCCTCCATGTGATCTCCATTTCTGTGGTTTTGTTCCTGTTCTACTTGTTTGCTTAGTTTGTTTTTGTCTTTGTTTTAGGTGTAGTTGTTAATAATTGTGAGTTTGCTGTCATTTTACTATACATGTTTTTGATATTTTTCTTAGATAAGTCCCTTTAACATTTCCTGTAATAAGGGCTTGGTGATGATGAACTCCTTTAACTTGACCTTATCTGAGAAGCCCTTTACCTGCCCTTCCATTCCAAATGCAAGCTCTGCTGGATAGAGCAATCTTGGATGTAGGTCCTTGCCTTTCATGACTTGGAATACTTCTTTCCAGCCCCTTCTTGCCTGTAAGGTCTCTTTTTAGAAATCAGCTGACAGTCTGA
>CM052538.1:74470499-74531604 GCA_028533065.1 Trachops cirrhosus | reverse complement strand
CTTAATTTTAATCTTGGGTAATGTAATTATAATGTGTCTAGTTAAGGTGTGTTCCTCCTTGGGTCCAACTTCTTTGGGACTCTCTGAGCTTCTTGGACTTCCTGGAAGTCTATTTCCTTTGCCAGATTGGGGAAGTTCTCCTTCGTTATTTATTCAAATAACTTTTCCACTTGTTGCTCTTCCTCTTCTCCTTCTGGCACCCCTATAATTTGGATGTTGGAACGCTTAAAGATGTCCCAGAGATTCCTAAGCTTCTCCTCATTTTTTTGAATTTTTATTTCTTTGTTCTTTTCTGTGTGGTTGTTTCTTTCTTCCTTCTGGTCCACTCTGTTAATTTGAATCCCAGTTTCCTTTCCATCACTATTGGTTCCCTATGTATTTTTCTTCATTTCACTTATTGTAGCTTTCATTTTTTCATCTAATTTGCGACCAAAATCAACCAATTCTGTGAGCATTCTGATCACCAGTGTTTTGAACTGTGCATCTGATAGGTTGGTTATCTCTTGGTTGCTTAAAAGGATGAGTTCTGGGGCTTTCAGTTGTTCTTCAGTCCCTTCCTCTGCTTTCCCCAAGCAAACTGGATCTTTCTGGTGCTGATTCCCATGTGGGTGGGCTTGTGCACCCCGTGGGTCTTTCCAACGACATCTCCTGTGAGGCTGGAAGTCTCTCCCTGCACCTCAGCCCCCACAGGTGGTTTTCAATCAGTGCCCAGAGGCTCTGTTTCCCAGCACTGGGATCCTGGGTTGGGCGCAGTGCCTTGCTTCACAATTGCCGCCTCACTTGGTCTGCCAGTTGCCACCCCTCGGCCAGGGTCTGCCAGCTGTGGTCTTATGCGCCTGGCCCCAACGCTCTTTGTGCCGCATGACCCCGTTCTTCCCGGCTGCCCGACTCCACCCCTCCTACCGGTTTGGATGACCGTGTCTATTTCGACTCCTTGGTTGTCCGACTTCCATACAGTTCAATTTTCTGTCAGTTCTGGTAGTTATTCTGTTTCTAAATTGTTGTTGTCCCTATCTTGGTTGTGCAAGGAGGCACATCATGTCTACCTATGCCTCCATCTTGGCCGGAAGTCCCTGGAACATGGCATTTTTGACCAGTAGAAGTTTATTTTATTTGTATACTGCATCTCAGATGTACTCTTGGCCTTTTATTTTGATAACAGCTTTATTGAGCTATAATCACCTACCATAAATATCACCCTGTAAAGAGGACAATTCACTGGTTTTTAGTATATTTGCAGAGTTCTGTAACCATCACCACGGTCTAATTTTAGAACATTTACATCATCCCCAAAAAGAAACCCATTGCCAGTCACTCCCTATTTGCCTCTACCCCCAGACCTGGTAACCACTAACCTACTCCTATCTCTGTGGATTTGCCTGTCTGCACATGTCACATACATGGAATCATACAACATGTGCTCTTCTGAAACTGGCTTCCTTCTTTTCGCATAATGTTATCAGGGTTTGTTTATGTTGAAGCATGCATCACCACTTCACTCCTTTTTATTGCCAAATATTTTTTTATAGATACACCACATTTTGCTTATCCATTCATCAGTCACGCATTTGGATATTTCCACTTTTTGGCTCTTGTGAATGATGCTGCAGTGAACATTTTCATACAAGTTTTTGTGTGGACTCATGTTCTCATTTTTCTTGGGTCTGTACCTATGAATGACACACAGATTCTTGAGCCTCTTCCAACAGTTGAATATTTCTGGTGAAAGTGGCATCTCAATTGAAAATCAGCTTCTGGTTGCAGACAGGTGTATGTCCTGTGATTGTTAAATGGGTTGTTAGGTGGTTAAAAGACACACAGATCAACTACCGTGTGTGTGTGTGTGAGAGACTGCAGTTGGCTCGTTGATCTCAGGGTGTGCCCATAGGATATTTACATTGTGGTTCTGTGAACTGGAGACCTCTGGACTGTGGCAGTATATGTTTACTCCCACTCACATTTCAGTTACTGTCCTAATGAAAATAGCATTTCCTCAGGCAGACTCCAGCATTGTTTGCTCTAAATCAGCCACATTAGCTTTGCTCTGATGTTCACTGACTTCTCTAGGAGACTTTATCACAATTTTTTGTTAACCTATTACCGTAGTTTGTTCCCGTGTGAGAACGTGGGTATCATGGGGAAGGGAATCTGCTCTGCCTCTGAGCAGGGCCTGTCATATATTAAGGAAATACCCATAAATGAAGGGTCCAGTTGCTTTCCTGTTCCTGAGATGCTGGTACCTGTTAGAGCCAGTGTTTTCCTGGGGACAGTATCAGATAGCTCTTGATTTCACCTCCACCCCCGGAAACAACAAAACATTACAAGAAAGCATCATTCTTATTCAACCTCTCACTTCTTCTGCCTTTTACAGCTGTCGTCCTCTGCCCTGCACCACTCTGCAGAAAGGATCAGCTACGAGACTGGGGTTGTTGACTGCTGTGAGGACCAGCGTGGGATCACTGGGCACCATCCTCACACAGTAGGTCTGGTATCTCCTGGCACTATATCGTAAGTATAATTTCCATCAACAGAAGGCTGGCTGCCTCCCAGTTGTCCTGCAACTTCTGCTGGCTTCTCTTTCCTGTTAAGACATTCATTCCATAAATGCCTCAGCAATGAGAATTTCTATTTTACTATCAGAAAAGGGTTCAATCTCAAGCTGTTTCAGCTGAGAGAATGCTTCCTCACTCACTGGATTGTTGTCTTAAATGCCAGCAAGAGAAATAGTGGTAACATCAAAACATTAAACCTCCTTCCATTTCTGCTAAGAGATAGCAGTCGGTAACTATGTCAGTGACGCACTAGGAAAAGTTTGTGGCACCAAAAATCTTCAAAGAAACATCAGTCAGCTCTGCCCCTATTTGGCAATGTTACTACAATTATTATTAGCAATGTTATTCTGCTGTACAGTTATTTAAGCAAGGTTAAAGCAGCGTGGTAGTTACACCTGTTCTGTTGGAGGTTTTCTCTTTCACGATGGACATTGTGCAAGTCAATTCACTGTCTGTACTAATTTGAATCTAATTTCAGTGATAATTTTATTCTTGAAAATAAAGATAGCAGTTGTATTTTTAATACAAAATGTTTTCTCTTTTTCCTCTACATATCTGAGCACCTTATGACTGGGGCTCGTTTGACTCTTATGACAGCTGTTCTTTTTCATAATTACTTGTTAGTGTGGTGTTTGCCTAAAAAGACTTCAGCTGTAAGATGGACCCCAGGGCCATGTAATCCCAACTTAATTAAAAATAAGTTTTTATGAATATTTGAGTCACTATTCAGCATAGCATTCTGTAGGGTTATTTGTTTTCTGTAAAATTCAAAATAATTCTAGGAATGTTCCTGGGCTTCTAATGCCTGTATTGGGCTGACACTGCTACTGTACAGCCACACGGGGTTCTGCTGCCTGCTGCCCATGGATTCCAGAGGCAGAGGTTTGGTGGAAAAGGAAAGGAGTTGTTTATTTAAAGGCTATACAATTTGGAAGAATAACAGGCTTCTGCCTCAAAGCCAATTCCCTTTAAAACACCCAAAGGCAGATAACCCCTCCACCTCTTGCCATGTCTGTTCAAGGATGTGCCTGGAATCCCTTCACCCATTAAAAATGCAGTCCTTTGGGATATGCAGGTAGCTGCAGCGTGATTATCCAGGCAGCCTGGCTGGTTTCTGGTCACAGCCTGGCTTCAGGCACCCCTCTCTGCCTACAGTGCCTGCTGGCCCGGGAACACTATGGCCCCCAAACCCCGACTGGACTAGCGAGGAGGAAAGAAAGAGAGCAAGTTTTCACACGTGCTCCATTTTAAATCTTTCACCCCCAAGTCCCACACTTTGTGGGAGTGTCCAATTTGTTCGCCAGTTCGAGCTAATGTCTCCCGTGCACATCAGCTCCACACTGTCCTTGCCCCCACTCCCACCGTCATGATCTGGAAGCAGGTAGGAGGGCTTTCTAGCTGCCCAAGGTGGGGTGTCACCTTGTTACATGTGTGTTGTGACCTTTTCATCCCTGTGCAGGTTCCATGCAAGCTGTGTCATGAGCTGCATCAGTTGTTTACTTTTCCCCGGGGATATGGAAGCCTATCGAGCCCTAGCTCTGGCTTCAATGTTGGGCTGCCTTCTGCACTTCCCAGCCCCTCTCAGGGGTCCCTCCCTTCTCAGGAAAGGCAGGCTCTTTCACCAGCTGCTGCTTCAGTCTGCTGCCTTGGGGTGTCCTGCAACCCTTCCCTTCTCTGGGGAAGTGCAGCCTCTCTCTGCCGGATGGGAGTTCTCCTGCTCCTCAGCAATCTGACCAGACCCCTCTGTTACAATACCGGGAATGACAACTGTTTCTAAATGTATGATCCCAGTGATATCTCTCCCTTTGCCTGGTTGTCTTTCCCATTGAAGCCAGGTAAAGAAAAGAATCCATTTATTCAACAAATACTGAAGAATTTCTCTGTGTTGAACACTTTTTTCAGTCTGCAAAGAGGGCAGTGAACAAAACAAAATCCTTGCTTTCATGGAGCTTTTAAAAAAAACTCCCATATATCTTCAGCAAACAAATGGGAGAAGGGAGGTACAGAGAACTTGGCTCACTCTCAGGTGTCTTGGGGAAAACCCCTTGAAGACGGCAGCCAGGCACAAGACGAAAAGAAGGTTATTAGAACCTGATTTAGAAAATAACCTTATGTTCTAGTTTATTCATTGCAAAAATATAGAAGCTTATTAAAACAACAAACAAACAGAAGGATGCCAGGTTGATGTAACTGGGGCTTAGAAAAGAAAGAGGAGTTACTTTTCAAGTATACCATTTTAGTACATTTTTTTCAGGTTTACAGATTCTGCCCAAAGTCCGCCTCTAACATCCCCTCCCAGCCTCATTGTCAGAGTCTAAGGCATCATTCCTGTTTCTCTGTGCACAGACAAGCAACTATGAATGTGAGCTTTTATTTGCTCCCTTCAGAAAGATAACAAAATATACTTCTCTGTAATACATGTTTTTCTCCTAGTGTATGTAGGAGGTTTTAACATATCAGTACCAAGAGAGCTTCCTTGTTCTTATTTTTCCTCAATGGTTACAGACTAGTCCATTGTATGGATGTACCACAATTTAAATAGTGACCTATTGACAGACACTTGGGTTGCAGCCAATCCTGTGCTCTTAAGCAATGCTGCAGTAAATGACTGTGCGTAGGCTATTCTGCGTGTGTGCAATGATACCGTGTATGCAAATGGTATCTGCCAGTTTATACAATTGGCAAAGTAGAATTGCTGATTATAAAGTGTGTGTATAATTTTGATAGATATTGTCAGATTGCCTTCCAGAGAGGGTTTTTCTTATTCTTACCACTGCTAGGAACTTGTGAGATGAACTGTCACCAGGGTCTGGAATTTTTGCTCATTTGGTGGGCTAAATGGTGTCTCAGGATAGTTTCAGTATGGGAATATTTTTTGTTCAGAACTTTCAGTGTATTTTTTTCAAAGGAATAAAATGCTCAGAAAGCTAAACAGGACTAGAATTCAGCTGTTTTTATTATACAAGTGGACTATTAAAGGCCATCCTAAATCTTCTGTTATGTAATTTAAAATAATCCTTGTTCAGGTTAAAAATCCTACATTTTAAATACTGAAAACACACAGGATAAAAGTGCCTCTCAGGCTCGTGGTGGACCTAGGCGACCTGCAAAGAGTAAGTCCTTTCTCCCGTAGTTTGGTGCTGTAGCTGATTGAAATAGGACAGTGTACAAATGAGTTACCACAGCAGGCCTGGACTGCCGTCCTTACACAGGCCTGCTTGTAGGGTTGGCCTCGGCTGGCCTCTGGGAATTTAGCTTTGAGGAGGGTTTCCATCACCATGTCACTGTGCCTGAACTGTCTGTGCCAACCACGATGGTGTATGGGGAACGCCTGCTTGCATTCTGGGAGGAATTTTGGGGACATGCGTGGCAGCAGGTGTCTGTGTGAGCAACTCCAATAAAAACCCCAGGCGCTGAGTCACTAATGAGCTTCCCTGGCAGACAGCATCTCACAGGTGTTGTCACACTCATTGTTGGGGAACTGAGTCTGACCTGTGTGACGCCCCTGGGAAAGGAGCCTTGAAAACTCACTGCTGGTCGCCTGTGGAGTTTGCTCCATGTGCCCTTTTCCTTGGCTGATTTTACTGTGTGTCCTTTTGTTGTAACAAATCATAGCGGTGAAAAAATTGTACGCTAGGTCCTGTGAGTCCTCCTAGTGAATCACTGAACTGGAAGTGGTCTTGGAAACTCAGACACAATCAGCTTTGCAAAGATTTTAATACTCTGCAGTGTTAGTGGTGAGTGACACAAATATTGTTTGCATGCAGTTAATTGACCTTTGGCATTATGTCTTGACTTGCAGTCTGTGTTCTGCTGTAAAATGTGTAATCTGTGAGATTTCTGAAGAGGGATTTAACATTTATATCTACAAATGGAGGCAACAAGAAGGCTGCCAGGCACTGAACGGTTTTAGGTTTGGTGATGAATCCACAACTGGCCCTTGGGTCCTCCCAGTGTTCATATTTAGGCTTAAAAGTTTCTGGCTTTAATTTGCTATAATTTGATTATTAGCTAAATGGTTCATTCAAATTCCTTTGGATTCACAGCCACCGGATTTTAGTTAGGCAGTCTGATGTCTAACTATGCTCTGAGCCTAAAGCTCACCCACAAATCAGTGATCCCAGAAACCACGTTCCAGATGGCGGGCCTTTGTCTCGTTGGGACATAAGGCCCAAAGATTTTGAAATAAAGTTTTATTTCATATAATTTTGTAGTAGCATCTCATTTGAAATTTGTAAATACTTGAATAGAAAACTGACAAATGTGTTAAACATAAAGATTAGTTTAAGCTGCTTTTGCTGAAGAATTAGATGGCGTCTAAAGGGAAGCGTTCATATTTATGTGGTTTAAAATGTTAAACGTAGACTGGAGTGGTGTTCTTCATGCTCACAGTTGACTGGTATATTTTTTATGATAATAACTAAGATTGTCATTGTGGCAGCCACTGTGCTTTACATACATACCTTATTTAATTTTCATAGCAACTCTATGAGGTCGCTACTGTTAACAACAGTTTGAGACACAGAAGGTTCAACCGACTTGCCCAAAGTTAAATGATTGGCTAGCACAAGGCAGAAATAGGATTCGAATTCAGCTCATCTTTCGCCAGAGGCTGAATTGTTAAGCCACTCTGGTTTCTGGGGTCACATGGTCTCTGGTACTTGCATACTATTCCTTCTGCCTTAAATAACCCCACCCAACTTCCCCAACCCCACTTTACCCTGCAGATGTGAATCGAGAGGCCTTTTATTCTAGGAAGGCTTCCGGGGCCCTCTCGGACTGGGGAGTGTGCCTTGGCAATGGGTTTGCATAAAGTCATTGACTTCTAATTATCCAGACACTTTTTCCTTGTGTTACAGCTATTCCCCCAACTAGACTTCAAGCTCTGTGAAGGCAGGAATGAGGTCTGTCTGGTTCACCTGGCCATGACAGACGTTCAGATATCTAAACGAAGGTTAAGTAAGGTTTCAGAAGAAGAGACAGAGTTAGTGGTAGTTTAGCTCTCAGAGTACCCAAAGGCAGGAAACCGCTGGCTATCACAGATGAGGCTTTGCTCTCATGTAAGTATCAGGAAGCTTCAGTTACAGCGTGGGGACAGGCATTCTTTTATTACTGAAACTTGCATTAAGCAGGTTGTCAGCAACAGATTCATGAACTCGAATCCTAAGCTTTCTGCTGACAGTTTCATTTCCCAAGCTTAAACTCCATTTTGGAAATTTGAAGAACAAAGTTTTGTACCCCCAGCCACATCCACGAGCCCAAGCATTCCATAAGGCTGAAGCAGGTCTGCCTATCATCTGTGAGCCCCAAACTGGGTGAGCTGTCTTTAGACAGGATTAAGTACTTTAAAATGTTTTGGAGAAAAATTGACCCCCATATTGCTTGCCAGTAGTAATAGTAATCAACAATAAACCAGTTCTAAACAATGAGAATACACCTTTCTTAAAGCCAGTACAGAGTTTGATAGATTTCAGGAACTTTTTAGACATGGAAAGAATTTTTTCCCTATCTAGCATGTCTTTCAAAAAAAATATATTTTGAAGATGATCATTTTAACATATGTTTAAGATGAAAATCTTTGATGAGTAAACTCATCTACATACCCTTTTAATAGCTGCCAAGGACAAAGTAAAATTTATATAATCTATTAGGCTTTTAAAAAAATATTTATTTTTCAATTATACTCGACATATAATATTTCATTAGTTTCAGGTGTACACCATAGTGATTAGACGTGTATATAACTTACAGCTTGATCACCCTCATAAATCACGTACCCATCTGACACCAAACATTGTTATCACAATGTCAGCAACTATACTCCCTATGTGGTACTTCGCATGACTATTTTGTGACTTCCAATTTGTACTTCTTAATCCCTTCTCCTTTTTCATCAATCCCCCAAACCCCCCTCCCATCTGGCAACCATCAGTTCGCTCTCTGTATCTATGAGTCTGTTCCAGTTTTGTTTGTTCATTAATTTCCTTTTAGGTTCCACATATAAATGAAAGCATATGTTATTTGTCTTTCTCTGTTCGACTTATTTCATTTAGCATAACGCCCTCTAGGTCCATTCACGTTGTTGCAGAAATTTGACCTTTTTTATGGCTGGGTCATACTCCATTGTATATGTGTACCGGTTTTTCTTTATCCATTCATCTATTGATGGGCACATAGATTGCTTTAATATCTTAGCTATTATAAATAATGCTGCAGTGAGTATACTGATACATATGTCTTTTTTATTTAGTGTATTGGGTTTCTTTAGAGGAAGAGCCAGAAGCAGAATTGCTGGTTCTTTGTCTCTTGTTATAGAGCCTTTGTTTTAAAGGCTCTATAACATCCTATTTTTTCTGGCATAAGTACTGCTACTCAGCTTTTTTGTTTTTATTTCCATTTTCATGAAATATCATTTTCTATCCCTTTAATTTCAGTCTGTGTGTATCTTTCAATCTGAAGTGAGTCTGTTGTAGACAGCACTACATGTAAGGGTCTTGTTTTATTTTTCATTTGGCCATGGTATGTCTTGATTGGAGCATTTATTCCATTTGCATTTAAAGTAATTGTTAATAGTATATTTTTATTGCCATTTTGTTAATCATATTTTTAAAAAGATTTCATTTGTTTCTTTTGTTAGAGATTAGGGAAAGGAGGTAGAAAGAGAGGGGGAGAAACATGATGTGCGAGAGAAACAGTGATCAGTTGCCTCTCTCATGTCCCCAACTGGGGACCTGGCCTGCAACCCAGGTATGTGCTGTGATGGGAACTGAACAAGCAACCTTTTGGTCCACAGGCTGGCACTCAATCCACTGAGTCACACCAGCCAGGACTTACTATTTGTATTTTTAAGTTTATTTTTTCTTCTAAAGAAGATCCTTTAACATTTCTTATAATACTGGTTTGGTGGTAAGGAACTCCTTTAGCATTTTCTTGTCTGGGAAGATTTTGTTCCTTGATTTTAAATGATATCTTTGCTGGGTGGAGTAATACTGGTTGTAGGTCCTTGCTTTTCATCACTTTGAATATATCTTGCCAATCCCTTCTGGCCTGCAAAGATTCTACTGAGAAATCAGCTGACAGTCTTAGGGGATCTCCCTTGTAGGAAACTAACTGCTTTTCTCTTGCTGCTTTTAATATTTTATCTTTGTTTTTAACCTGTGGCATTTTAATTATGATGTGTCTTAGTATGAGCCTCCTTGGGTGTCTCTTCTTTGGGATTCTCTGTGCTTCTAGGACTTACATGTCTATTTCCTTCAGCAGGTTAGGGAAGTTTTCCATCATTATTTTTTCAAGTAGGTTTTTAATTTATTGCTCTCTCTTCTCCTTCTGACACCATCATGATGCAAATGTTGGTACACTTGAAATTGTCCCAGAGGCTCCTTATACTATCCTTAATTTTTGGATTCTTTTTTTCTTTTTGCTATTCTTATTGGGTGTTTTCTGCTTCCTTATCCTCCAAATCACTGATTCGATATTCTGCTTCATCTATTCTACTATTGATTCCCTGTAATGTAGTCTTCATTTCAGTTATTGTAGTCTTTATTTTTTCACTGGTTCTTTTTATGTTTCTATTTCCATTTTTATGTTTCCTAGTGGGCCAAGACAGGCCATTTGTATGGAAAAACCACTGGAAATACTTTGGGTAGGTCCACAAGTTGGGTGGGACAGGATCTCCAGGAATCACCAGTGTGGGGTGAATAGTGTTAGCCAGTTTGATGGAGACTCAGATATGGTGCCCGCCTGCTGGCTTTGTGGGGAGAGGGCTCAGCAAAGGAACAATGGCCTCTGCCAGTACTTCTGTTTGGAATAAAGCTGCCCCTCCAGCCCTCACCCCAAAACAAGATGATTCAGTTCCTCCGTGTTTGTCCCTGGAGCCTTTTGAGCTGCTGTCCCAGTTCTGGAGCTCAGAGCAAGTAAGTATAGGCATGGGCCCTTTAAGAGGAACACCTGGGACTCCAGAAGGTTTCCATCTCAGTAAACCACAATCTGTATTGGTTTTCACAGCTAGAAATTTTGGGGACTTCTCTTTCCAGCAGTGGATCCTGGGCTAGGGTGTCTAGTATAGGGCTGGGACCCCTTGCATCTCTGGGGGTACCTCCACAGCTAAGATGTCCCTCCTGATTTTTAACTGCCACACGTGGGTGTGGGACCAGCCTATTCTGTATCTCTGCCCCTCCTACCAGTGTCCCTGCTCCTAGTCTCCATGTGGTTCTTCTGTGTGTCCTTAGTTATAGGATTTCTGTTTCATTAGACTTCAGGTGGTTCTCAATGATGACTATTCTGTACTTTTGATGTGGTTGTGGGAAGAGGTGAGTACAGCATTTACCTACTCCATCCACCATCTTGACTGGAAGCTTCCATCTATAATACTGAATAGATGTCAGGCATACCAGAACCCTTGTGTTCAGATGAATATTATTTGGTAAGGGCAAGGAAAAAATATGCTAAATTACTTTGTATCCTTCACTCTGTAAGCATTACCTAATCTTAGGAGTTGGGACTTTCCCATAAAGGTAAGGTAACATTTAGGCCCACTCTTAGGTCTTGCTTTCTGTGTCTTTAGCAAGCATGGGTAAAAATGAGGACAAGGAGAAAACTTCAGTATCTGGTATGTGTGTATGTGTTTGCTTTTGTTTAAAGCGCTCTTCCTCCTTTGAATATTTAATGCATACAATGACTAAGAAAAATAGTGGTGCCCCCAAATATAAGAGGAATAGCAATAACTGGTAGAGAATTTGTATGGAAGGCAAACCATTCTTTTATTCTAGAGTGTTTTATTCTATTTAGATTGTTGACTTATAGAGTGACTTAGGCATGTGTGCTAACTTAAATTTGAAGATAAAAGTCAGCAAAATGACCTTAGGCCAACTACGACATGTTTATATTTATTACAGTATTTGAGGGTGAACCCCCTCAATTCTGAAGCTACTTATATGTGGTCATGAATTCTTTTTTGTTATTCTTCCCCCAAAAAAATAAAAATAAAAAAAGAGAGACAGAGAAAGATATAACAGGTTTTTTGGCCTGCATGTTGCCTACCAAATGAGTCAATCCTCCTCTAGTTGCCTGGAAAAAGTTCTTTTTTGACTATGAGGTGAGAAGTAGTTACTCAGTGCTATTTAAGAATATGCTATACTAACTGAATTTATGAGAGAGAACTAATTCTTATGGGGATGGCAGGTTACTTCTATGACACCATATAATTTTAATTCCCTATGTATATAAGATTCATGTAATTATCTTTTGTCTTAAAGCTTTTCTCAGAGTTCAGTAAGTAAAATAATGTAGCATATATTTCAGCTGAAAAGGATCTGTCCATTCCACACACAGTATAGGGCCTTTTGAATTTCTGTGGCTTAAAAAGAACATGAGAAAGAACGCTGTCAAGGTTAAGCATGAAATCAACAGTCTAGTGCTCAGAGGAGGTCGTGCTTAACAAATGTCTGCTTTACGTCTGACTGTACCTATGCCTGAGTCACTGTCCTCCTGCCATACAGAAATAGGTTTCTAGGCAACAGAAGTGATTCAGATGCTAAACACCTCACTACAGTGAAATGTCCATCTGCAGTGTTTCCAGGAAATGCCCCTCTTATAAGTCACTGGGGAGTGGGATGAAGATTCACACGGGCACTGAAGGTATCAGATGAGTAGGAGCTGGTAGCCATGTGTTAGAAGGTAGGGCTGGCTAATGTTTGGAAGGAAGTTACATCACAGGGCATACACAGACTACAATCTGCATCGAAACTCTGGGGAGGAAGTTGGATGGGGGAACAGTGGAATCTCTCCCCATAATGACTCACAGGGAAGGGAAATTAATTCATAGCCTTTAGGGGGGAAAATAGTACGTCTCTAATTGTAAAAATAGACCAAGACCTCGGAAAATCACATCATAGCATAGTGGCTAAGAACACAAACTCTGCATCTGCATTTCTAAAACCTAGAACTACCTCATACCTCAAATGGTGGTGATAAGAGTTCCGGCTTCATAAAGTGGTTGTGTGTATTAACATGTTAATATCTGGGAAGCACCCATCTGTTACCATAAGCTCTGGGGAAGTGTTGTGCTCTCCACCCTCCAGACTACTCTCTCAGTGCAGGGGGCAGAGCTGTGAAGGAATGAAGGAAGACCCAAAGGTAGGTAAGAACTTTCTAATGATTTATCTCTTCTTTTATGACTTTGAGGACTGCAATTATAGTAATTATGATTATAGCATCATTTAAGGAACCTCTCCAGAGGTTTTCAGCATTATGTACTAGAGTTAATTTTAAAATACTTAGAAGCCCTTGTCAATGGTATAAAATAAGTACATGATCATTTTATTGAGTAACTGTAAAGATTTCTTTGTTGCCAAAATAATAGCCTAATGAGTTATGGTTAACTTTTGGATCTCTGTAAAAAAGTAAGAGGAAAACCTGTTTAACTCTAAAATATTCTGACATTCCTTGAAGCCACATATATAGTGCTTCTCCAGATTTGGCATTGAAGGTAGAATCCATGTTTCAAATGCAGTCTTCTAACTTGAATAACTTTCTGTGAGTTTAGATTACCTATTTAGGAGAAATTCTTTTAAGTTCAGTTTGTTTTATAAAGAAGCTAGAGTTTTCCCATTCATTTAAATTCTCAGTCTTTCATTGGAAATCTTTATTGTACTTAATGGAAAACTATTATTATTCGTAGTGAACAAACAACTTATATATTCAAAAACAGAAGAAGCCATAAAATAATGCTTCAGAGTTCTAACATATGATCAGCTGCTTTTCAAAAATTTTTTGTCATGTCTGGGATTAAAAATGGAATAGCCTGTTACCCAGAAAAAAATATCATGTGTAGGATTGCCAGTCCATTACCAGAGAAGTCTATTCTTATTTGATAGTATAAATTGTCTGTTTTAAACATTAATACTAGCAGAATGGATTAACTTTTTCAATCAAGATATTCAATTTCAGATTATTTGGGATATTTTTATTTCTTAATTTTAAATATTTCAGAGAGACCTTTTTTAAACACCAAGTATTTTAAACAGAGCTTATACTAATCTGTATCATATTATTTCCTAATTTTGAATCTGTATTCATATAATGGTCCTATCTAGGACATAGGACCTTTCATCTTCAGCCTTATGAAATTACTATTATTTTTAGTTTTAATGCCTTTTTCCCCCTCTAATAAGCCTGAGATCCGGAGCTCCTCATGAAGACATTATTGAACTGGTTCAGCCCTGGTGGGAAAGGGCTGTGAACACAGCCCTGATGTGTTCACATCAGATCCCACACAATAGTCTCCTTACTCCATTCAGATGCCTAAATAGTGAATGGAACCTAATGGACGGATCTTCCACGAATTTATTTCCTTTTTCATGTGGCCTATTCTGACATTGTGATTTCTGACCATGAGAAATAAAGAAAAAAGATAAACCATGTTTTTATAATTATGATATGCTAATGGCCAGTCATTTAACATAGCCCCTTGAGAATTGTGAGAAAGGTAGGGCAGAAGAAACTGAGGTCCAAGGAGCCTGTTTTATCTTTTCTTTTTCTTTTTAAATTAAATTTATGGGGGTGACAATGGTTAATAAGATTACAGAGGTCAAGGGTACAGTTCTGGTGCAGTCATGGTGATGGAAGGAGATCTGACTTCAGGTGGTGGGCACACAGTGCAGTGTACACGTGATGTTTCAGAATTGCTTTGATTTTCATCAAGTGGTAAGAGTCAGGGTTAGAACCTGGGTCTTAATAGGCCCACGTGGAGCTTTAGCCATCAGTTCTCTACATCGAGCTAAATTAAAATACCAAACATTTTCATCTTTGGGAGTCTCGACTTCTCACATCACAGGACCAATCTCATGGCGGTGGTTTGCGCATTACAAGGAAACACCTGGAGCGTCTGATGGTTGGTGTTCATCAGTGTTGCCTTACCCTACTTCTTCTCTTTCTGTGAGAAGTGGGATTTTTTTGTTTGCCTTTTTTAACTCTCTTTGTTGAGATCACTAACATATCTTTGCTTTCTTTTCATAGAATGATATGTGTGTACAAGGTGGGGCAAAAGTAGGTTTACAGTTGTTTATATGGAAAATAATACAATAGTTAATAAATAATATAAGAATAGACTCTGTGCTTCATATACTCTAACTATAAACCTACTTTTGCCCCACCCTGTATGTGTCTTAATATGGCAAAATGTATTAGAAATCCATAAAATAGCAGGGGTGTATTAGTGAGAACACTGAAGCCTAAGGTTGCTAAATTACCTGCCCAGGATTAGTCACGTCCTCTTTGTGGCCAAATGTAGATGAGGATTCTGGCCTGTTGACTTCTGATCTAGCGCCTTACATCAAGGTCTTTAAACTTTTTGGTCATGGAACCCAGATTTCAGCTGAGATTTTGGGTAACACCCCAAAATTGAAAGCAAAGCAGAGCTTGACTAGTAGAAGTAAGATGGGGGCCTGGAGACACGTCCACATGGTCTCCCTGAAACACTGCCTTGTAGCAGCCCTCTTCTCAATGTGGGTCACGGCACAAGTAATACATGTGGCCCTTCTCCTATCCCCTCATGTCAAACTAACCCTGGCCTTGTTCTGCTTCTCTGGAGCGTTTCTGTCCCCCATATCTGAACGTGAACACAGTGGAAAAGTTGGGGGAGGTTAGCTGCCCAGACTAGAAGTCAGAGCTTTATATAAACTGAAGGGCAGGTCTTCCCAGGTGACCCGGAACATTTTTACTGTGTGTCCGGAGGCAGCAGCAGGGGCAGTAGCAGGGGCAATAGCAGGGGCAGTCTGGCTATGTGAAACCACTGATCTCTACGGTTGGTTCTTCTGACTCAGCAGGGGCGCCCTACCCCATTCCTTTTTCTTTGCTGTAAGAATCCGTCCTGAAGCTGTGTGCTCATGTGTAGATGCTTGACCCAGGGAGTGGTAGAATGACATACTGAGTCAGGAACTACCAAAGTACCACATGCTGGCCCTACCACCTACTTGCTGGTGACCTTGGGCAATTCACATAACCTCTGTGTCATCTGCAAAATGTGGGTAGTAGTAACATCTACCTCGTAGACTTGTGGTGAAGATCAAACAAGATAAAAGTATTTAAAATAGTGTTGGGGCAATAATGACTACTATATCAGTGTTAGCTGTGGCTCTTATTCTTAAATCTCAGCCATATAAATTTAAATCATTAATGGGATACAAAGCCAACATTTTTAAAACACTTAAATATTCCAATCTAGTATTTAAAGTGTATATTTATAAATACTTTTTCAAACAAAAGCTTTCTTTTTTTTTAGTTTTTTTTTTGTTTTTTCTTTAAGATTTTATTTATTTATCTTCAGAGGGGAAGGGAAGGAGAGAGGGAGAGAAATATCAATGTATGGTTGCTTCCTGTGCATTCCTTGCTGGGAACTGGCCTGCAACCCAGGCATGTGCCCTGACTGGGAATCGAACCATGATCTCTTGGTTCACAGGCCCGTGCTTAATCCACTAAGCTACACCAGCCAGGGCAAAAAGCTTTCTTAAAATAACCACAAAGCCAAAAGTATAATAATCAAACGGCTTCACAATCTAAATGAGACTTGGGGCCCCAGAGAAATTTTCACTTCTCCCTGGTTGTTATTCATGATGAGGCAAGTTATACCACTTGGTTAACTGACATTTCCTACTACACTTTTTTTTTTTACATTTTTTATTTTAATTGTTGTTCAAGTACAGTTTTCTGTCTTTTACAGACTCTTTGATAGTTGGTCTTCAAATGTAGGTTTCTGCTTGTACTTGGGTGAAAATCTCTATAGAGAAAGTCTGTTTAGTTAGGCAATTACCTATTGAAGAACAGTAGTGTCCTTGACGGGTGCATTTTTTGTTTTTAGGAGTAGGTGCAACTTTCGGAGTAAGATGAAGCGGTTTTCTGCTCCTCTGCCAAGCGGGTGCCAGAGCCCTGCTGCAGAGTTCGGGCCTTTCTGCACCAGCTGCTTTGTCCCTGTCTTTGTCACACTCGCATATTCACCATGTACGATGACTGAATATAGTGTTTAAGTAATTCTGGGTTTTCTTATTATTTACAACCTCTGAACTGAAGTCTGATTTATACCTACAGAACACCATTTTTAACAGGTTTGCATAATTGTGCATGAATATATCAGCCAAGAGGCAAACATAAAAAATTGTAACTGTACTCTGAAAATGTTGGACACAAACCACCCCAGAGGGGAAGGTTAGTTTCTAAGAAGCCGGAAGTTATAAATTGGCGTTTGTTTTTAAATGGTAACTGGGGAGAGGGGCTATTAGGTTTAGTAACCTCACCAGGCAGTGAGTGCCGTGTGGGATCATTCACTTCCTGGCCCAGGAGTTGTAGCAAGCAAGGTTTCTTGGGTAACTCACGTCTAAGCTGAGACCTGAAACCAGGGGGTTTCTTCTCTGAGAAGAGGTTTAGGCTGCTAAAAAAAATTATATATAAAGGCCTAATAAAAGGGAACAGAAGTTAAGTAAATATGGAGGGAAGCACAGGATTTAGGGAAAAGAAGAAAAGGAGTTCAAAAACGGATCCTGAAAGGAAGGCAGAGGCCAGACTGGGAAGGTCCTTGTAAGCAACACCAGAAGGGCACACTCCCACCTAAGAAGCAGTTGGGACAAAAAATAAGTGAGGTAATTGAGGAAAGGTGAGCTGACTAGATATTTGCTATTGTGGAAATTATGTTAATTTTGTTTAGATGTAACAATGGCATTGTTTTTCTAAGCTTTTATCTTAAAGAGGCATACTGAAATATTCACAGATGAAATGATATGGTCTCTGGGATTGTTTCCAAAAAATCCAGGTAGAAGGGAGATGAAAAAGATTTTCCATGATAAGTGTCGTACCTGATGAGGTTGTTCACTATACTATTCTCTATACTTTCAATATAACATGTTTGAAATTTTCTAAGCTTTTTTTTAAAGTCAAAATAAGCAATGGACTTTTGACCATCAGGAGCCATTTAAGGGCTTCGAGTCAATAAAGCAGGAAATGGACCGGGAGGAAACCAGGGAGGTAGGAGTGCTGCATTAAATACCCGATCAGGTCAGCCTTTTCCCACGGTGATCGTGGTGCCTCGGTTTCTCCTTGTGGAACAATGTTCATGACTTCATCTCTTGTCAGTGAACTGTGTGCAATTACCATTTTCTCTGATCACGTTCACTTTGTACTCTAGTCGTACAAAATACTATCAGTGCCTGATATTCCTAGGATTATATTGGCTTTCTTTTTGTTAAATATAATAATAATAATAATGTTGTACTGGCTGGATAGCTCAGTTGGTCGGAGTGTTGTCCCCATGCGTCAAGGTTGTGGGTTTGATCCCTGGTTGGGGCACGTACAGGAATCAACCAATGAACACATAAAGAAATGGAACAGCAAACTGATGTTTTTCTTTCTCTTCCTCTCTCTCTCTCAAAAATCAATTTTAAAAATTAAAAAAATAATAATGTTAATGTATCTTTTTGGTGGATGGATTTAATTTGTTTGGACTAATTCCTGCCCTCTACAAGTAAGAGGTGTTGGTGAACTGAACAAATAAGCTAGGGAGGGCGGAGGTGAGTAATAGGTGGGAGATTAGAATGGGCAGGACCTGGGCTGATGGTCAGGGGAGCAGGGGGGTCATTAGAAGCCGAGATGACAGCTCAGATTTTATTTGCCCTGAGTAACTGGGTGGGTGGTGGGACAGTTTACTGAGACAAGAAGCAGAAGAGGAGGCATTCGCCTGGTTTAGGGAAATGACAGTTGCAGTTTGAGTTGTGAGTTCCAAGCATCTGTTTTTTCTGTTCTTAGTAGGGCTGTGGGCCCTTCAGATGGAATTTACTCTTTTCCTTACCCCCATCAACCCATAATACTTTTTGGCATTCTTAAGATGTGCCCCTAAAGTACAGATACATGTTAACTGGAGTATTTCTGGTCTTGTTCAGTACAAGCTTTGGGCCCCCCAAACTCCTAATATAGATACTGTAGAAACAAAAAAAATTTTTAAAAAGAAACCTCTGCAAAAAAAAAAAAAAAAAAAAAAAAAACAAATACCTTCTCTTTTTCTAGGTTGTTAACTTTGTTTCAATTTTTTTAAATACTGGTCTTTGAAAAATAGCATATATATGTTTAAAAACCAATTTCAAGTGATTTATAGTCAAATAGTTTTATTTATGTAGAGTCATCAATGAAAATTAGATTTAATGGAAATAAGATTAAATATGGAATTACATCTTTTAGCTTCCTGATACTAATTGGACATTGAGTTTACAGTGTTTCCTGACTACCTCTTGGCATGATGTCCAGGTTTAGAGAAAGTGCTTTTAATCATCCTGTGTTGCTCACACCTGCTTCACTCTGTAGAAAACAGTTCTGATTGAAGTTGACTCCCAAGGACAGGCCAGTGCTAACCTGAATCGGATAACTTTATACTTCCCTGCTTTTCTATTCACTACTGAGTTTTGGAGCTTGGCGTGTTTAAAGGCGTTTGGAAAAATAAAGACTATTCTTAAGTATTAAAAATTTCATTTTCAGTTTCATCTATATACCCTAAACTGACAAAATTCCTAAATGGTATATCATCAGTCTCCCCCCACACTGCCATTTTATGTTCATTATTTGAATTTCCTTTTTACTTTTACCTCTATCTGGTATATGGTTTTACTAAACTTCGAGTGTTTTCTTCAGGCTCCTCTGTAATTTATAAAAGTTGTTTTCATTGCTAATTTTTTTAAGTGACCTTTGGTTGGAAAGAGGGAAAAGATACTTAGTCAAAAGTCCCTTGAGGATGAGAGCCAGCCTTCTCTGCCGCCTTCGCCTTCGTTGGTGAGCACCCAAGCCCCATCTGCACAGGACGGAAGGCGAGAGATAGCTCTGTCTTCTGTGGTTGTCCATCAATTTGCCTAACCGTCCAGGCTGTCTGCAGGGATAGAACAGTTGCTACATATTTAATTCTCAAGTTCTGCTTACCTTGAATTTGGTTGTTCTGTTTCATTACACTCGGTACAATTTAAAAAGTTTTCTATATTGGTAATTTCTATCCTGCCTGCTTAGGATAAAATTATAAAATTTCTTCATTGAAAGTCCATTTGAGTCCTGAAACCTCACTGGATATTTGATAGCTTCAGGTTTTCTGTCCCCATGTAACGTCTTTGTTTTTTTCCTTCCTGCATTTATAATATTGCATCTTTAATCTTTTCTTAAAAGCCTCATGTAGATTAAACATTTCTTAGAAGACAGCACTGGGGTGATCGATTAAATAAAGTCCATTATGACCAATATAATTAGAATATTATACGTAGACACCCATTATTTTGATCTATTAGAAATGGAAAATAACTCAGGGCAAAAATCTATAATTAAGTATGGGGACATTTTCAGTGGAATCCCTTTTTAGTTTCAGAACGTTATATAGGTTTTAGAAGCTGTTTACTGTCCTTGGCTCTCTGCGGGTTGGAACAGAGATGTTCTTGATATTCTTTTGACTTGATGGTACTTCAATGTTTTCCCCTGGTAGCGAGTGTTCATTTAAAATGTTTGAATTGAGTGTCACTTCATAAACCTGATCCTAGTTTGACTAGCTCTCCTGTATGTAACTCTGTTGCCCCATCCTGCTTTATTTTTCTTCACAGCACTTTTAATCCTTTTGTTATCATTCCTGTTACATGCCAGCAGATCGTAAGCATGAGGGAAGAGACTTTTTAAAATTTGTTGAATCCCTACAACAGTCCCTAGTTTAGAGTAGGTACTCACTAAGTATTATTGAGTGAATAATCTTTGGTTTTGTAAGTAAGCAGTAAAATCAAACCCTGCTGCTTATTTTTTTCAATGTTACAAAAGGTAAATAAAATAAATGTTCCATATAATTTCACATTTGCACTTCAACCATGTATATATTAATATACATAAATCAACCAACATGGTTAATTTATGTATATTAACATGTACATAAATTTGGTTATGTATATTAATAGATACATAAATTTGGTCATATATATTTGTTTAAGATATGTAACCAAATTTATATAAAGTTTGATTAATATGCATAACTGAATTTATGTATATTAATATGTGGCACAACTTTTCCCCACGATGAAGAATTGTACTGTCCTCTCCATTTTGCAACTTAATTCCCTCAGCTAACATTGTGTGGTAGTATTTTATTGTACTGGTAAAACATATTTTTAATGTAACTAGTCCCATCTTGATGGTCAGTATGGTTTTAGTCTTAATAGGTCCAGAATCACTCATCTGTGATTTCAAAATCTAAATTTCTAAAAGCAAAAGGCTCCTCCTTCCTTCCCTCCTCCGCCCCTCTCTCCCTCTCTCCCTCCTTACATCTGTCCTTCCCTCGATAACCTTTGGTGTCAACACCCTTCTTGAACTGATCAAGACTTCTTTATAGTCTGTTCATCCATCTTAGTGTGAATATTGGGCTGTCTCATTCATATATATTAATGTGGGATTATCTGGTATTTTTCAAATCCTGCAAGGTAGTGGTGGTGAGCTGTGTGACCTAATATATGGTACATGTATCTATAATCTTTCTGAAATCCAAAGTTCTGACTTTTTAAATGCATTTTTCCAAAAAATTCTAATTAGTGAATTTGGAAAATAATCTTTTCATGCTTATCCAGTATCTTTAAGATAAATTCACCCAGGCTGCTGTAGCTCAGTGGATTGAGCGCGGGCCTGTGAATCAAACAGTCACTGGTTCGATTCCCAGTCAAGGCACATGCCTGGGTTGCAAGCCAGGTCCCCAGTGGGGGGGTACGTGAGAGGCAACCACACATTGATGTTTCTCTTTCTCTCTCCTTTCCTTCCCTTCTCTCTAAAAATAAATAAATAAAATATTTTAAAAAGAAAGAAAAAAAAGATAAATTCCTAGAAGTGATTCAGAGTAGGTAACATATAGCTTTTGAAATTAGGAGAAAAAAACTAACCTAAAAAAATATGGAATTAGAATTTTGGAATACTTGGGGTTGTTATTCAGTAATATTTTAATGTATTTTTGTAAACATGTTTAAATTAATGTTTACAATCATTCTTCAGTTTGTTAAAATGATTTTTATATGTAAGCTACATACTCTTTTGAAAGTCATAGTTTATTTAATCATTTGATAATTTTAGCTTATATCCAAAGTTTTATGGTCACAGAGAGCAGAGGACAGAAACTGTTAGCTGATAATGAGTGCCATATAGCAAGAATTCACCCAATATCAGGAAAAAAAAGTTTAAAAAATGCCAAATATGCAAGCTTATTAAAACATCCTTGGTGCACAAAAATTACCAGTATTTGCAAAAGAAGGTGTGGGGATTTGCGTTTTTGACTGAATTGTCTTCTCCATCAAATCTAGTTTGGACTGATTCTCTGCTAATTTGGCAGTTGGTTTTTTTTTTCAAGGGAACCACAGCAAAGAAGTGACTGGTTTTGTTCGGTGAAATATTGAGTGACATCCATTATACAGAAATGATTCATTTATAAAGTAGTCCTCACTCCCCTCTTGCTCGTAAACCCTGCAGAAAAGACATCACACTTGAGCACAATTAAGTCTCTTCTTGAAAGCTGACACTAAAGAGAGGCCAACTTAATTGATTGCATGGACTTCAGATTAGGGCCGCAGCACCCACACGGTTATTAGTTTATTAGGCTTTCTCAAGCAGCAGCATTAATGCAGACTTTTCCAAAATGCAACATTCTATATATTTTTTATTGCAGTTGCTTGAGGCTGAGTTGAAAACATGAAATTGAGATTTCAGTTAATAAATGCAGATGCTTCTGTAGAAGCAACAGTGACAACTATACCTGGTTTCTGATACTTTTAGCCATAAATAACACATTTATAATGAAAATTTCTAAAAATATGGACTGTAGACAAATGTAGGAAGGAAAAAATCTTGTCCTCCTACCACTTGGACAACTGTTCTTAGTTTAGTGTACTTGGGCTCTGACTTCTCTGTATATGCATTTTTCACATACTTGAAATAGTACAAAACACAATACCTTTTTAAAAAAGCACATTCTCCCTGTTAACTCTGTCAGTGCTTGTATAGCTGAGATAGCCACTAATATGTAGCTGATTATAAGAATGATTAATGTGGAAATTTAGAAAATGCAATCCAGAATAAATAAAAAATACCCCCCCATAAATTCATTAAGTAGTGTTAATATTTGGTATATTTTCTTCAGATTCTTTTTGAAATATATAATATATATCTTTACATTGCAGAAATCTAAAGATTTGATTTATTTATTTTTAGAGAGGGAGAAAGACATGATGTATGAGAGAAACATCTATCAGCTGCCTCCCACGCACCCCCAACTGGGAATCTAGCATACAACCCAGGCATGTGCCCTGACTGGGAATTGAACCAGTAACCTTTTGGTTCTCAGGCCAGCACTCAATCCACTGAGCCACCAGTCAGGGCTACATTGCTGAAATCTTAGCTGCAGTTTCCTTGTCATTAAAATCTTAAACATAATTTTTAGAAACTATTTGAAAATACTTTTGTAAGCAGATGCAAGGGTGAATACTTTTATCACAGAAAATTTGGAGAAAATAGGAAAGTACAAAATCAAATAAAAATAACTGGTAAACCCTCCTATCAGCATTGATGTGTAATATTCTTTTGTTATATTTATTAACTTGGTCTGTTTTATGCATACATTTACATGTTTGTGGACATAAGAATATAGTGCTGTTTTTAAACAATGAATTTAATGTATTTCATGGATACTTCAGTCTCCTGCTGGAGATTTTTAGATTGTTTTAATGTTTCACTGAATGTATTTTTGGATAATGTTTTTCTCTGTATTTAAGACATGTTTCAAAATTCTCAGTCATAGAGTTACTATGTCAAGGGGTATGTATAAGCATTTTTAAAACTCAATTATGATTAAAAAAAGAGAAGCAGATCTTCAAAAGAATTGTATGGATTTATGGTGCCACCCACAGTTCACTGCAGTTTTCATGCTGCTTTCCCATTACAGCTTAAAGTGCATTTTAATGGGCTCTGATTCAAGGTCACCTTTTAATGTTCCTGTCTATGGATTGTAATGAGGTGGAAGCTTGTGTGTTAATTTGTCAATAAGACATTCTGGAGGAAGTGTTTGTTCTAAATATTGGGAGCTATTTACTCATAGGAATTCTGTTGCCAGAATTTGTCAACTGAGGAGAAGGAAGGGGTAATCAGCTCCAAGTAGAAAGCAAGGAAGTGAGACTGGGCCACTGTAATTTTAACCCCTACTTGGGTTTCCTTGCCTGCCCATTCTCTACTCATGGCATGGCTGTCTCAGCAGAAGCTATTCCCTGTGCTGTGTCTCATTCCCTATTCTCCCAACATCTTATGAGGGCAGCTTCAAGGCTTAGGTTCCTGAAATCACTGGCCCTTACTGCAAAGCATATGAGAATGACAGACTGACTTAATGTGCAAAGAAAGACGAGAGCCAAGGCCCCACATGAAAGCCTTGATTAAATAAATAATCATAATTATAATATATTTTGTATATTATTTAGGTAGAATTTATTTATATTTATGTTTTAACTACATCTATTTGTTTATTAACATATAGTAACTAACAATTTCTGCTAAACATACTATCTAACTTTTTTGACATGCAAAATTAATTTCAATTGTAGTTGTGTTTACTGTTGCCACGGTGGAAATGTTTCAGCATAGGTCGTCCCCAGGTTTGTAATACTATGTTGCTGTGCAACAATACCTATCTCTGATCTCCACCCCAGTTCAGTTTTCCCTACAAATGTTCAGGGCTTTCCTGGTTCTGATGACAAAGACGGATGGATGCTCAGCTCCGTTGCCTGTTTGTGCTCCCCAGGCTTTAAGCTGCCCTTTTCTAGAATATGTCTGTCTTTGGGGCCCGAAGAGCCATTTAGGTGCAGCAATCATGTTATTTTTACTTTTCTATATTTCTTTCTATTTATGGCTTCACTGTACAAAACTCTTGCTTGTTATTGTATCTCTTTTCTTTTCCATGTTTTGTTTTTTTCCCAATTATCTTTTGGAGGGACTGCTTGGGTATGTTGTGTTGGAACTAAATTTCTCATGTCATGGTATTCCTAAAAGCAATACAAAACAAGAACTGTGTATCCCATTCTTGATTTTTTTGCTTAAAGGATATGGACAGTTGGCTGAGGATCACTACAAAATGGTATGCAGACATCCATTCTGTGGTCTTTATTATACCAACAGCTGCCTACATTTTGGGGGGTGGGGTTAGGGTTGCAGACAGGGGACAGTGAAGAGAGTGAACAGTGAAAGGCACATTTGTTTATTAGAACCTTTGCTTTGCAACTTTGTGAACCAGCACGGTGGGTCACAAGTGGAAAAAGACTTGAGTGAGCTGTTCTCCCTGTTTTAAGAGACAAATGCATCAAAGCATTTTGACATAGCTGAAGCTTCCTGGATTATTTGTTCTTGCTAAAGACGTCGGGACTTAGTTCTAAAAAGTCTCATATTTCCCTCACAGAGCACATGTTTGTTAGCTGTCATTCTGAATATCCAGGTATTGATAAAACGGCATTCTTTTAGTCTCAGGGTTTAATCTTGGAAGTTACTTTTGCTGCTTCTTCCCCATTGTGTAGCCTTCCTTGTGTTGGATTGGGTTGGGGAATCTGGGTCCCCCTTCACAGCCCCAAATCTAGAAAACATAAAGCACCATTATTAGGTTATTTGCAGAAACCAAAGCCTAGATTGGAAGCATTGGTCAAATAAGAAATAATTTATTTAAATACTACATAGCAGTTTAAATTCTGGGAGAAACTGGAGGCAAACACACTGACCTTAATGGCTTTGGAGTAACTTTTTATAGTCTTGTACCACTTGAAAGCAAGGGCTTATTCTGCCAGTCATGCAAAAGCAGCTTTAGAAAATACACAGCCCTGTGTTTCTTGATGGGAGCTGAAAATAGCATATACCTTATTTGAGTAGAACACATTCTTTATTACTTTGTAGAACATTTTTGTGGTTGGCATAAGAGAATGAGAAATGTAGGCTTTTCAGGGCTTTCTGAGTCTTCCATGGTCCCTTTCCTTTCGTGGTTTTTCCTTTCCTTCGAGTGAAAACCATGCTCTGCCTCCAGGGCCCAGGTGGGCTGAAGCACAGGACTTTCGAATGCACAGAGCTGTCTGGTCTTCTTCAAGTCCCCGACTTGCCTCTGCCCTCTACCAAGGCCAGTAAAACACCATACCTGAATTGCAACAAGCAGATGGGGTCAACATGCTGAAGGTGCAAATTCTAGAACCTTCCTTCTCAATTTTTCAGTGTTAATTCTGGCTGTCAGGAAGTGTTGTCCCCCTAAATCTCCCAGGTTGTATTAAGTTATTTTTTGAATGTGTGTTGTTGACACAGAACACTAAGCGGAAATATAATAATAACCCACTGTACTTTAAATACATATCAAAATGTCTGATTCCAGACTTTAGACCTCTGCAAGGAAATTGTGTATCTCCGAATCATTCCCACAGCAGCAGTTGGAGAAAGCTTCTTGTTCGTAGACACCTGCCCCCTGTCGTAACCGTGGCATGCATTAACCGCAGGTGCCGGGTTAAATGTTTTTCCTAAAGTCTCTGCTTTTGCTTCCACATTAGAGCTGGATTATTTAACTCCCTTCTTTAGATTCTTGCTTAAAGGTAATTTCACTTAAATCTCAAAACAAGGTGGTAGTATTCTCTTCTAATGTACTGGTAAACAGCAAGCAAAGTTTCAAGATGCTCTTTTAAGATATCCATTTAAGTAGCCTGTTTATATTATTCCAGGCAAACTTTTTTGAAATTGTATAAAATAGACACTCAGTTTGGTCACCATGTAGTAGATGGAGAAATAAAGAGGTATATTTCTAAATAATCTGAAGGGTATGGAATAAAGGAACTTTATTTGTAAAAACAGAATTCTGAAATTATTTTTAAGGAACTATTTTTTCTTCTTATTCCTTAGCATGTTTTCCTGTAATAAGATACTGTGTTTCCAAATCTAAAAACATTTTTGTTGTTGTTGATAAGGAAATATACTGGGACTCTGATAGTGTGATCTCTTTGTTTACTAAGAATGAGATCTCTAACATCAGTTACAACACGTGTGCTTTGGGTAGGATAATGTTAAAATCTTAGATCCAGCTTCTGCTTCTCTTTCTTTCTTAGTCCAGCTGTTTTTAGGAGAAAATATAAGCTCCTATATCAGACTTAAATATCTTTTTAAAATGTTAAATGGAGTGTTTTTTATGGTCATCAGAAGCCTCTCATGTGAATAGGTAACCTGCACAGATGCCTATCCCAGAGCAGTAAGTATTAAAACCTATGGGAATCAGTTTCTAGGTATGTAAATCTTCAGGGCATATAGAGCCAGCAAAGAATGTAGAAGCAGATAATTATCACTGTTGTTCAGTTAGGCTGTTAGATGTAGCCTTTCTGATAAAACCTCCAGGGCGTTTTTGTAAACCAGTGCTGGCTGCCTTCCTTTGACCACTGAACGTGGAGCCGGTCATGCCTGTTGTGTGGAGTGATACTAGTGGCCAAACGCCTACCTTGCAGGGCTTCTCCATTTCTCATGAAATAACAGAATTAACAGTTTGGATTATTCAAAGTACCAATGTCTGTTTAAATTATAGGAGATGTCTTTTGTTTACCTGCTAAAATAGGTAAGTATTTAAACACAAAGTTAAGCCTTCAACCCAGCTTATTCTCAGAGGCCATTGGTATATCCTGTGTCACTGGCGGTGAGTCCGGAAATGGTGGGAAGTAGAAAGTCCCAGCCTAGCTCTTTTTACTAAACACTGAAAACACTTACCTAGAGGAGGAAGAAACTGCGTGGCAAGTCCCCGCCCCCACCCTCCAGGAATTCTCTAAGCTCTCCTGGAAGACCTGGAAAGGGGTCGGTGGGGCAGGGCAAGTAGAAGCCAGCTTTTGGGAAAGGAGCCTGATGTATCCCGCTCTGTCCCTTAACTCTGAGAACCTCTGATTTATGACATCCAAAGGCAATCGGAAGGATTATTTTCAGTATTCCCTAATCTTTGACCCCATTTTTACTGCCCTCTTCTGTCTTCAGGGTCCCTGTTCGTCTGCCTGTTTACCTACCTTTCTAATCCATACACTCGCTCACTCTATTTATCCGGTCTACCCTACTCACTCACAGATTCACTTGTGTATTGTTAAATAGTCTTTCCCTGTCTCCATCTCTCTGTAAGGTCCCTCTCCCCACAGGAGAGCTTTCTTTCCTTCAAGTCTATGGCTGCAGCTTTGTCTTTCCAAAATACAGCGTGATCAAATCTGATCATCACCGTCCTCCAGCCACCCACAAAAACATTGACAGCTAGAAGATAGACGCCAAATTCTGAAACATGCTATGGAACATTTTTCAAATCGAGTTTTAGTGAAGATACCTTATTGTATCCAACGTAGTTAAATCAGAGACAGTTGATTCTGGCCGAGGACTGTTCCTCCTTCTCAACACTCGCTGACGCATACCCCATTCCCCCAAGTCATTGTTTGCAAAGTTGTGCAGCCAGTATTTGCTCAGTATAAACAAGTGTCCACGTCAACGAGTATTTTATTGTCTAACTGGCTTGTTAAAGTGATCGATTTTTTTCTTTTTTTTTTTTCTTTTTTTTTCAAAAAGTTTTATTTATTTTTAGAGAGGGGAAGGGAGGGAGAAGGAGAGAGAGAGAACATCAATGTGTGGTTGCCTCTCATGTGGTCCCCACTGAGGACCTGGACCGCAACCCAGGCATGTGCCCTGACTGGGAATCGAACCTGCGATGCTTTGGTTCGCAGCCCCGATTTTTTTCTTAGAAAGAAGACACACCATCTTATTTTCCTTTTAATCCAACTCATAGTAAATTTTGATGAGTTCTATTAGAAAACCCATCTGTTTTTTGTCACTTTATATTATTTAGTTACACATTTATTTTTGGAGCACAGTTTACAGAAATTTTGTTAAACAGTTTGCCTTTCATTGGCTGGTTCTTGGTCTTGTCTATAGAAAACGTAGAAAAGTGTGCTATTTCAGAGTCACCTCTAAAAAAAAATGCTCAGCTGGTAAGTATGACACTTTAAAGGGGTAAGTGATCCTGGATTATAATAGAGGATGGTATATTCCTTGATTTTCTAATTCTTGAGAAGCAACTTACCTCAGTGGGTGCTATCTTCTTTTTAACAGCTTAGTAAGTTATAACTTACTATAAAATTCATTTGTTTTAAAAGGGTATAATGAAGTGATTTTTGGTAAATTTACATAATTGGGCAGCCATCATCACTATCTAGTTTTAGAACATTTTCATCGCCCCAAAAAGAAGCTTCAAGCCAACATGTTTGCCCTTCATTCCTACCTGCCAGCCCAGGTAACCACTATGGATAGGTGTATCTTTCCCTCAGAACAGCCGGATACAGAACTAATGTCCAGTACGCTCTCCTATGGGATAGTAAGTCAGTATCAGAAATCAAAAGGTCTGTCCTCTGCCCGAGCATGTCTCTCCCAAAGTTCAGAAGGGCAGTCACTGATAACTGATTTTTCAATTCTGTGTTTTACGTTAAAAAATGTTTGTCCTCAAATCTGTTCTCTGAATTGTGTCACCAAGCTACCTTACAAGCCTGCTCATTTCCCTACTTTAAATCCATCACACCCATACAAATGTGGGACTTATGGCAGTATAAAAACGTATAATGCTCTTTCAAGGACACTTGTCCGTGCTAGTTTGTTGAGAAGGTATTTCACAAATACACATGATAAATTTTTAGTGAGCAGTGGATCTTCTTTTTCAGTTTTCAAAAACTTTCTAGTAAAAATATTTAACAAATTTTGTGGGTGCTGCAGTGGGATCTCATGACTCACAAGGTGGGTACCCTTGCATCCATAAGCTTGTTAGTACTTAGCAGTTTTAGATGGGGAGGTTTTTATAAACAAGTTGAGCTCTATGACTGTTAATAAGGAAAAGCTAAGATGTCTTGGTCTCAGAAAAACCTTTATGGGCATAAAATTTCTTGACTAAACTGGCTCCTGTTAACATAAAGTGATATACCTGTATTATAAATTTAACATGGTGGTTTATTAGTAACAGTTACTAGGATTAAGTGGCACACACGGTGGGTAACAGGGAAACATTTTCCAGACTTTTTTCCCTTCCTGCACAAGAGGGTTGGATTATATATTAAATTTTTTCTAGTGTATATTAATTTTTGCAGAAATTACAGAGATTAAAAATGCCCATGATGTTATCTAGAGGGCTTTTGTGTGTATTTATATATTGCTTTTCAGAAAATAAGCCTTATAGTTGATTGTCTCAATCTTTTCCACTGACTATATTGTTCACCTGTCCCACGTAATGGAGGGCACTGATGGGGGTGGTTTACCAATAAGAACAGGAGCTCCTGAGGTCAGATTTCTGGTTCAAGTCTGGGCTCTGCCACTTTCTACCTGTCTGGCCTTTGGCATCTCACTTCATCTCAGTTTCTCTTTTTTTAAATATTTCCTAGAGTTGGTATGAGGATTAATTACTGTATTTTTTTGGACTATAAGATGCACTTTCCACCCTAAATTTGGGAGGAAAGGGGGGTGCGTCTTATAGTCTGAATGTAGCTTACCTGGCTCGCTCTGGGGGGTGGGCAGGGGACATAGTGGTGCGGCAGGGTCACAAGAGGGAGGAGCAAGGTTGCTGCTGCATTTTCCTCCCAAATTTGTGGGGGGGAGGGGCAGTGTGTCTTATAGTCTGAAAAATATGGTAGATGATACACAAAGCACAGTAAGAACATTAATGGCACATGAGTGACATTTACTGAGAACTGTTACTTTGTGGCTGTTTTATTCTACACCTTGACTTTTTAGAGGCTTTCTGGTGACTACTGAGTTTTTTTAAGGCCTGAGAAACTCATCAGCTATTTGTTTTCATTGATAGTCAATTCAGTAAATTCTGTTTCAAGACCTAGATTTCTTAAACCTTTAGGTTCACTGAATAAATCTTTTATTTATTGTTCCAATTTGTAAATGTTAGAAACACATTTTCTTTGCTCATTGTTTAACTTCCATCTTCAACAGATTACATACAAGTAACAGATTATATTAAAACCCATCCATAAATTTAGATGTTTCCTTGATCTTTATATTTACACATTTAATACATTGCCTTCTTGAACACTTCAAATGTATAACCACACCGACATGCAAATCTGGCAGCAAAGAAGGTCCAAGCCCTTCAGCCAGATGCATGCACTACTGGTCTGTGCTGTCAGAGCCTCGGGTCAGAGCTGCAGTGGGAGGGAGTCACGAGCCTCGCCCTCATACCTCTTACAGCCTTGAGTGTGCGTCCTGTGGCCCCTTCCCCTCTTCAAACCACAACCTTTGCTGTGAATTGCTGAGATGCTCCATCCATTCAAATCTAAGTTTCTACTAATTCAGTCCTTCACCCTTCTCATATACTATTTATATACTTGACTTACAGTTCCATAGTTGCTGAATCAAAACATGTTATTTTATAATATAACAATAATTTATTTAATACCCTGTCTTTAGATATTTTGCTATTTCCAGTTTTCAAGCATCCTTGTAGAAATATTCTTCTGCACATCCTTATCGCTTTTGGGTAGTTCACAAAATAGAGTAAGTGGGTGCCGTTACCCCAGCATTAGTGATGCGACGTCATCTAATGTCTACTGGTGCAAACCTTTGACTGATGGGCCCATCTGCTTCCTGGTGGAGCTGGGAATCATTTTATGAAATTAAGGAACAATCCTATTGGGATTACTAACAGAAAATGTTGTTATATATTAATACGGTAGTATCAAGCCCTTTATGATATAGTGGAGGTAATAGAAATAAAACATAGAAGCAAAATGATATGTTTTCTTATAATTTGACAAAAACTTCTAAAGTTAGTTCTCTTAGAGATAAAAAGAGGAGCAGCAGTGGAAGTCTTTTCTTGGCAGATATTAGAACACATATTACACAGTTAAAATTGTGGCATTGGCATCAAAAGAGTGTAGCTAAGTATACCTTTATTTCTCCTATTGAAAACTTTCCCAAAAGTCATGTGGATGCAGTTGAATTTTTACAGAATGCCTTTGTGACTACATTCAAGATGATCATACCTTCTTTCTGCATACATTTGTATTGTATCATGATCATTGACTACGGTACTTGGAAACCTTCCTTGCATTTCTGGAATTAATCACACCTTGTTCTAAAAAAACAGTCATGAGACAACATCATTGTACTGAAAGTTTCAGAGTTTTGCACTTGCCTTCAAAAGGAAAATTAGTCTGTAGAGATCTTTTGCTCCTTAAATGTTATCTAGGGTAACTTCTGATATTTTGCAAGGGAAGAGGACTTGGAAAGCTGCTTTGTGCTCCAGCATAGTCCCCTAAACAAAAGCACTAATGGGACTGCCGTCCTTGGAGAGGACTGTCACTTTCCCAGATACTTACTGGTCGGGAAAGATCACCAAAGGAATGCGTGTGTCATAATCATTGTGACGACATACATTGCAGCCCAAGGTTGGTTGACACGTGCTTTATGTATTTAATCTTCTTAATGAAATCCCAAGGAAAATATCAGTCAAGCCACTAATGACGGTACATGGGCTTTGCTCTCACAGAGTGCTCTCACTCCCAGAGGCACAGAGCCCTTCACGGTTAATTACTTCACTCATCGTCTTGGTTGTCCCAGGAGGTGGGTAGCTGAGCACTTCCTCTTTAACAAAAAAAAAAAAAGGTAATTAATTGAATTTTCTTCTGTTCTACATTCTGTGTTCTAGAACTGGGTAGCTAGCTTATGAAGACCATCTGTACGTCAGTTGGTGGACCTGGGTTTTAAAATCACAAGCTTCTTTCACATACAAATGCCAGGCTTAAGGCAGATGTGGAATAGTAAAGTTGGAGGAGATTTGGGTGGTAGTTTGGCAAGATGCTCTGAGTGGTATAGTCCACAGCTGGTAAAAAGAGACAGGCAATGGCTGAGTTACTGCTTTGGTACCTCAATTAGAAGTAGTGATCCTTGGTGTTGAAGGTTTGTTTCTGACACTACTTTCCTGAGGCATCTCCACAATACACTTACTCTTCCTCCAGCTTTGTGCTAGGTCACTACAGAGAATCTCTGTGAAGCCCGTTTTACAGAGAGCGACACTGCTTCTTTCTCATCCTAGCCTAATGTGTTAGCTGGGGTTTTCACAGGGACGAAAGTGACATATCTGAAATTTTTAGCTGGTTTCCATCCTAACCCGACCCTCTGTTTCCCTGCCAGGCTGACTTTCCTCTTGATTTTGCTTCCTCAGAAATGACAGTGCCTCTCTCTGGAAAACATCTTGTCAGGGGAGCAGGAATATAAGTAAAGCCGTTTTTATTTAGCAATCACCTTCTTCCTTTTACAGTATGCCATTCAGTCTTCTCAAATAGTTGGGTGGTTTTAGTTCTTTCTGTCTCTTCAGTTAGACTGTGGGCTTTTTGGGTGAATGTTTAAGTCGGTGTCATTTAGTTGGTTTTTTTTTTTAACTTCTTTTAATTGCCCCCACGTACCCCTCATCACTGGGGCATCTAGGTGCACAATAAACACTTGTGGTTGCTGTATTTGCCATCTACAGCTGTCAGCAAATATTGCCTTTACCTATTAACTGTGTCATTTTAACATTTTTTTCTTTCTTTAAATAAAGGCTTAGCTGTCACCACTTTGAGTTTTTTTCCTCCTGCTAATTTTTTCCCCGAAGTTACCCTAAAAGAGAGGCCTTTAAAAATGCAAAGGATTATACTTAAACTGTGCAGTGTACTCAGGCTGGGGACTAATTACAAGGTCTGAAAACCTCTTCAGGTGGCTGGGCTCTGTAGCAGGACTAAAATACTGCTTTCCTAAATTGAGAACAGCTGGGGCCGTGTTGCCAGCAAGTATAAAGGGCCTGTGCTGGCGCTCTGTGTTGTGAAGAAGCCTCTGCTCTTTGGAGCCTGTCGAGCTTCAGCAAAAGGCACCCTTTCCTCACCGGGGTCCTGGTGGGTAAGTGCCCAGAGCTGATCCTCTGACTGCCAGTTTCTATTGTTTGCCAGAAATTGTTGTGGCTGCATCAGAATGTTACTAATGTACCATGTCAGTTGTAGTAAATTACTTTATCCTTCAAAAAAAAGGAGAGCTTGTTAGCTCAAGAGATGTAGTTAAGGCTCTGTGTGACTAAGGCTTTGTGTTATTTCAGAGGCTGTCAGCTTTCCTAGCGTATGGCATGCATCTCTGAATATAAAAAGGTAAACTGAGGCAGCTTCATTTCTTGAATATATTCTGGAGCAGTCACTTTAAAAGACTCCAGATTTTTAATAAGAAAATAGGATTGTTTGGGCAAATGCTGAGGGTAACAGTTATTCAATGCATTTAATCAACTCATCACAGTTTTGAACTCTTTAAGGCTCATAGAAAAGGTACAGTCCTAGGAAAGAATGACGTGACCCGGGCAGGTTCTAGCTTATTATGACTTCATCGTTAGCAACAGGTAGTAGTGTCGGAGGAAGTGTTTGCAATGTTGGGTCCTGACTTCTATTTAAAGAAATTTGAAAGGAATTGATATGCCGACATCAGCTCAAAAAGAGAAGAATTCCAAGATAAAACAATTCAATATTTTTTAAATAAACTCATCTCAGCAGCTCTATGTTCTGACAATATATTTATAAAGCAAATGGCCTTGGTATTTGTTTGCATGTTTCGATAATGTTTTGTTTTGGATGGTTGACAGTTGGACAGGTGTGATTTCTGAACGTAGTTTTGTTTTGTTTTGACAGGTGGGACCGTGAAACCGTCTGGGAGGAGAAAGCCAGCCTGCTGCCCTGAGAGTGCTGGATGCACAGCGGCGAGCTGCATGGGAGGCATGGTCCTCAAGCGGCCACTTTCTACCTTTTGTACCAGGAAGCAGAGCCAGTTGAAGAGTCCATGTGGATCTTGGAAACAGAAGGATTAAAAAACGTTTCTACAAAGAACTTTACCATCTCTCTTTTGATCTGAAGACTGGGAGACAATGGATATTATAGAGACAGCAAAACTTGAAGAACATATGGAAAATCAAACCAGTGATCCGGCAAATACTTACACAAGACCTCCTGAACCTGCTGAAGAAGAAGAAAAAAATGGCAACGGTAAACCTAAGAGCTTATCCAATGGGTTGCGAAAGGGCACCAAAAAGTACCCGGACTACATCCAAATTGCTATGCCCACTGATTCAAGGAACAAGTTTCCCCTGGAGTGGTGGAAAACGGGCATCGCCTTCGTGTACGCCCTCTTCAACCTCGTCCTGACCACTGTCATGATCACAGTTGTGCACGAGAGGGTGCCTCCCAAGGAGCTCAGCCCTCCACTCCCAGACAAGTTTTTTGATTACATTGATCGAGTGACGTGGGCATTTTCTGTATCAGAAATAAATGGGATTATATTAGTTGGATTATGGATCACCCAGTGGCTGTTTCTGAGATACAAGTAAGTAGGCCTAACATGTTTTGGGGGGAGTTGCACTTAATTTGTATTTAAGTCAGTAGATGTGTACTTGAAACTGTCTTTCTTGGTTTTGCCTCATACATTTAGTCTTATTCAGGCATTTGATGAAAGAAAGTGATAGAAAGGTCTACCACATTAGATAAATCCAGTCACCATTCAATAAACATGTATGGAGCAACTACATATGAAAGTGACAATTGTATAGGAAAGAACAGAAATGCTGTGGTGAGTGATTCAGAGCTTATGAATTTAAGGTGCAGTTGTGCTTCAGGCAACTTGGCACTGTGGTATTTGCATGATAAATCAAGAGTCCCGGAGAGTAATCCCATTCACTTCATCAAGCTGGCGTTCTTTCAGGCTCTTGACAGGTGGGGAAAGCGGGAGGCTGGGGAGCCTGTTTCTCCATTACTCACAGCCTGATGACTATATTACTCTACAGACATTAGCATGCTTTGAGGTTTGCCTTTATTCAGGAGTTCTCAATTTACATTTCTTTTCCATTTGTCTATTGGCAATCCAGTCACAAGAATCTGTTTAAGAAACTGAATTTAGAAATGGGTCCATGCGGTTTTGGTTTTAGATTTCTAAAGGAAATATGCTGTCTGGTTTCCCCCATGGCACCACAAAGGGGCTCTTAGTTCCCTCCTTTGCGTCTCCCTGTTTTCCGAGGAGCAGGAATCAGGAAGTACTAAGCCAGGTACTTTTGCTTTGATGACACTAAAAACTAGGGCATAGTTCTGAAGTGGTAATTTTTGCTTTCCCATTAATTCCATAAAAAATAAAATCTGCTCTATTTCCCTTCTCATCTCATCCATCATTCAGATATTTGTCCTCTATTAAAATTGTAGTAATTAAATCGCTAAAATATAAGTTTAATCAAAACATTGATCACAAACGGAGGTTTTTGAAATGTATGCTGACTTAAAGTATCTCTCTTAATATGTTTCCTTAATATGTGTAAGTAAAATAGCTATCAATTTTCTTTTACTTAATGTAACTTTTTGCTGCTAAAGTTGTCAGTTATGGCATGCTGATGCGAAAAGTGAATTATATTTGTTGAGCTTCAGCATTTTTCTTTTTCATGTCTGGAATTCACACTGAATATAGAGAGACTGCTTGGGCCAAAGATGTTTGCTTTCTCCTCTAATTTAGAGCCAAGTTTTATTCATATATGGGTGAAAAAAATTTTTCTAGCTTCCAACCTGAAGTACAGTCTCAGTTTGTTTGAATCCTCACCTGAGAATTATTGACTGCCTCCTCATTATTACCTTCGAGTTTACCATGTCAAAACTTGTGGTCACGTAGCTGGCCACATATTTTAGTGATATCTACTGTTTCAGTCACAACCCATCATCAAAAACTTGTTGGGGGAAATTACACTAATTTTTCTTTCACCTCTGAGGTAGAATTGGAGCTTATATTTTAGTAACTAGTGGAGTAATTTTCATAACCTGTTTTGAAAATTTCAGCTGATTAAGAACTCTCTCTCTCTCTCTCTCTTACTCTCACTTTCAAAAGCTCCTTCAAAGCCATGGGAAAAAGTCAGTAGTAGTAGCTCTTTTTCTAAATAAGACTGCAGAAGGCATGTTGCACCTTCTTAGTTAATTTTCTATACAGCTGAACTCAATATACTGGAGTGACTATAATTGACTCAGAATAATTCCTGCTTATTACTTCATCTTGTCTAACACGTGGAGCACATTTCGGAACTCTTTGGAGGCCTGGGGTTGAATCAAAAGGTGAATTGTTTTTCACTTAACCAAACTGAGAGATTCGGCACTGTTTTATCACCTGTTCCTCTTCAGCACTAGAAAAGGCAAAGCCTGAACAGGAAGCCTTTAAAGGAAGAGCCTTGCAATAAATACATACTTTCATCAACTAGTCAAGGTGGTGTTTCTCTCTATTTTGACCCCAGAAACCCTGGAATATTCTTAAAATAGTACTGGAAATGGGCATCTAAACTTATATTTGTACACGACTCTTTAAATTAGGAGTCCAGCAGTTACTTGAATTAGACCCTGATATATGTGAGACCACACAGTCTTGTAGAAAACTTAAAATATGACACATGCCCCAAACTGCCTGTTTTTTCCAGAAGTCTTTGACTACTACCAGTGTTGGAAAGTGATAGGTCTGAAAATGGGAGACCTGGAATAATAGAGAGCATGCACTAGGGAAGGTGCACATTGTAATTCCAGGGGCTCTCTGGATCCCACTCACCTCTTAATCCCCAGAGCCTCAAGTCTGCAGACCCACCCCGTAGCCAAACATTGGAACAGGAGTTGTCATCTTCAACTTTAACCGAGGAAGCTCGGCATCCTTGAGACCCGCTCAGGTACCCTTGAGACAGTGGTGCAAATGGGCGAAGCCCTTCCCTTTGGAGGACAGTGTGCTCAAGGTCGACAGCTCGGAACCACTGCCGTAGACGGAGGATATGGGTGGTAGGGGACAGGGACTAATGTTCGTCAAGACAACTATCTTCACAAAAAAAAAAAAAAAAAAAGTGAAAAAGTACTTGTGAGTGGGGCGTGGTTTTGATGTTTTTTTATTTTTTTGCCTTTCTTGTTCAAGATTGAATAAAATAAGGGTAAAATGATCAGTTTATAACTTCACTATCAAATATTCTTAAATATACCAGGATGCTCTAAACTTCTTCAAAATATTCTCTGAAAATCTATAGTTTAGTCTTAGACCCAATAAACCAAATAATCCATGCCCAGATCATCAAAATACTTTAGGATGTCCCCAAATAAACCTTGCTTATTATATAACAGGTTCAAAGAGTTGTCCCATTTCCCTATGTGTCCAATTATGTGGCATCACCTTAGCTCATTAGTTAATTCCTCCGTGACCGTGGGTTGCTTATACCTTTGAAATGTTCTCAAGAGACGGTTTTATTAATGCTCTGAGTTAACTGGAAACATAAAGAGGTTCATTGAATTCTCTCACAAAGAGTGGCTTTTTTAGGAAAGGTGGTTTTCTGGAGCCCTCAGTCTATTTTAACTCCTCCACTGCCCACAGACTCACCGCTCGTGGGCCAGCCCACCCACACTCATTACACGTGAAGCCTGCAGTGCTGCCTTTCCCCGAACCCTGGGGACGGCCGCTCAGAACTAGGTTGCTTCCACACTGTGGTCTGTTAATGCCATTCTGTGTCATCTTTTTATTCTGTCAACACTCTTTGTATTGCATTAGGAACAGACACAACCAGTAAACTTGTTTTCCCCTGTCCCTGTTATTCCTTTAGGTCAATAGTGGGACGCAGATTCTTTTTTATCATTGGAACTTTATACCTGTATCGCTGTATTACAATGTACGTCACGACCCTGCCTGTGCCCGGAATGCACTTCCAGTGTGCTCCGAAGGTAAGCACCTCTGAGTTACCACGTACAGGCAATCAAGAAGCCAGCGTTAACATTGGCTCTGTCATACATTCTTCAATACACTTTCATGTGTCAAACTGAAACCTAGCATATTATCTGTTTTTCTTTAGATTTTGGGGGGGAGAAGTAAAAATGTATTCATAATATGTATATCTTTGTGCATAAAAATTTTCTTCTAACTGGAAGCTGTGATTGGGAATTTGACTCTGCTCTTTTACCTTCTCTCTACTCAATTATGCACTCATTCTACAAGTGCTGCGATGTCCCAGGCACTGTGAGGTGACAGCAGTGACCAAAAGGTTCTTCTCCTAGAGCTTATATTCTATTGTGGGATGACAAGTGATAAAGAAATGTGTAACCTGTCACATGGTGGTAAGCCAGGTGGCTGTCAGATGAACAGTGAGGCTGAGTAAGAGTGGAAGGGACTATGGGGTAGGTACTATTTTATACAGAGGTCAGAAAGGCTTCTTTAATAAGAAAGCATTTGGGCAGAAATCAAGATGAGGGAGTGCGCCATGCAGATGGGGTGAGAACTCCAGGTCAAGAAAGTAGCTCAGTCACAGTACATTCAAGAGAGAGCCGGGAGGCCACTGTGGCTGGCAGAATTGTGTGGGTGAAGGCGATGCAGCTTTAGATCCCGTAAGACCTTGTGGCCATTGCAGGAACTTGGACCTTGGTGGTGGCAAGTAAGGAAGGAGTGAGAAGTTATTTGATTCGGGACACATTTTGAAGATAGAGCCGATAGGATATGTTAATAAGTTGGATATGGGTTTAAGAGAAAGAAGGCAAGGATGAGCCCAGTTTTTAGCAGTTGGAAAGACCGAGTGGCCTTTCACTGAGACAGTGTGAGAATGGGTACTGAAACTGTCTTAAAGCAGGATTCACAGCTTTGCTGGGAAGAGTCATTTCTTGAGAGAGCTGTTCATCATCTTGGACCCCAGCATACCCTGGCTTATAAAAAGGAAAACTTATAAATCCTGTGCTTTCTGGATGAAGGAATGAAGTCTAACATCATATTTCACTGGACACTAAACAGATGTCCAAAGTGGGAGGAAAAATAGAGTTGTTCTAAAGAAGTCAACAGTCTCCCTCACCAAATATAGGTGTGGTTTGGAGAAGCTGTAATTTTCCAAACCCATCAAAGCCGAAAGTATCTGTAATTAAAACAGTGTGCATATTGAATTTAAACATTGGCTGATTTTTAGTGAAGCTAAATTAAGGCATGGGAGAAGTTCAGAAACATAATAAACACTTCTAAGGGGTTATTGCATCGTGTTTAATGAAGAAATGGCCACAGGAAAAAAGGCAAGCCCATCCTAGTAGTGGATGAGGTTTGCAGGGGTGAATTGCTATGATTATAGAAAGAAAGTAACCTCCATGGAAGAGTTGCAGTGTTCAGAAGCCACATTACAATTTTTCAGTAGTAAAAATACCCCTGGAAAACCCAGCAACAAATACAGGGGAAGCTCTGGGAGCATTCTTACTAATCAGCTCCCATGTTCAGGTGTCGGGACCCCTTCCTGGAGTGGAAACAGGCTGAAGGTGCTCGAGTCATGATTCGGTAAAACAAACACCATCACTTTGTTGGGTGGAAGCAATGTGGTGTTATAGAACAGGAGTCAGAATTGCATTCTAAATGTGGTCTGGCTGCTGGCTTTGAGTGCTCCATAGATTTTGCGGTTACAAGGCTATTAGGTAGTCTGCCTGTCTCCTTTGTTGCCAGCTCTGTAGAATGCCCTCTGTGACTATAAGCAATGACAGAACTGTGTATACTGAAACCGCTCTCTATGGCAGGGTGTCAGATCTAGTCACTGATGCCTAACACAACTTGTCACCCACTGGATGTGGTCACCACAAGACCCTTGCTGAAATCCTTGGCTTTCACAGTTTCCAGCAGCCTTCCCCCTTATCTATCCTCTTGTTTCCCTTCAGTCCTCTGTTTGTGACTTGCTTCCAAACCACCAACCCCAGCTTTTGTTTGCAGTCACAAAATCTGTGTTCTGAAAAGTGTGTTTAAGTAAGTTGCACATGAAATTCCATAGCTTTTTAAACCCATTTTGCTACATACAAGAATGTCAGGCTGGCATTGATACAGTCTCTTCACTGAGAAAATTTTCCCCCATAGATGTCCAAAGGACTTCTCCCCTTAATTGAAGGGACAATGTGGATAGTAAGGGCTCTGGTTTGGCAGTAGTCAAGTTGGGCTCTCTTGCACCTTATTTATTTTTGTGGAAAATGGTGTGTGGTGCCCTGGCTGGTGTGGCTCAATTGGTTGGGCATCATCCCACAAACCAAAAGGTCACAGGTTCAATTCCTCGTCAGGGCACATGCCTGGGCTGTGGGTTCAGTCCCCAGTCAGGGCATGTGCAAGAGGCAACCGATCATTGTTTCTCTCTCACATTAATGTTTGTCTCCCTTTCTTTCTCCCTCCCTTCCCCTGTCTCTGGAAAAAGAAGAATTTTAAGAGAGAGAGAGGGAGGGAGAGAGAAGATGGCACATGGTGGTCATAGTTTGAGGAACCCTTAGAAATACTGAGTCCTGTCTGCTTTGACTGTTGTGATTGATGCTTTTTCTCTTAGCTTTTTACATCTTCTGATGTCTGAAAAATGAGTAAATTAATAGAAACTAGGATCTTATGTGGTGTGTGAATAGGGGGTTCTAGTGAAATAGAACAGAACTAGAAAGCAGTCCATTCATTCCCAACTCTATCTCCACCCCCCACTTCCCAGTATTTTTTCTATGCTCTTTTTATTCCACCCTCCTCCCCCCCAAACTGAGGTTTTGTTTAGCATTTTTACTGGACATGATTGGACGTCTCAGGGTAGCAATGCCAAGAGTGAGGAATTAAGAACTGAGAAAAGACACAGCAAGGGGAGAGTCCTTCCTGTGTTCTGTAAAGGCATAGTGAATCAAATGCTCTCAGATCTGCATTCACCAGGACTGCTGAAAGAAAGAGGGCAGCAGAGAAATGTCTGGCTTATTTTAGCTCCTAGTTTTTTTATCTTTGGATCCCTCCAACCCTAAGTAAAGGGGCTGATGGCTTTAAGTGTTTCTGCCCCTAAAAACCTAGAGTATTGACTTGGGATAAATGAGTGGATAAAAAAACGGTGGTTTTGTGATAAAGAATAGTGTGTCCTTTTAAACTGGGAACATAGTGGTTGGGCAGAGCATACATACCTCTATGTTTGATCTCAGTGTTAACAGTTGTTTGTACCAACTACATGACAAATTCCTGAAGGGCCGTGGGTCATCTGATAAAGCACGTGGCCGGATCCCGCCCCCCCATCAGGGCACAGCACATCCTTCATGCAGTTTGCAGTGCGCCTTTCTCGAGCTGCACCGGAAAGAGTCCTGCAACTCTGTCAACAGTAGTCGCCTTCCTCGGCTGCAGATCCTTGACCACCTTCTAGAGCCTGTCTCTTCAAGGCGGAATCACCTGTTACTCGGCACATTTGCTTCACGGACTGTCAGCTCTTGCTAAAACACACAAGTTCTCTTGGTTTTTGTCACCCAGGTTTGCCCTAAGCAGACTTTTAAAGAAAGTTGTTCTTTAAAATCTCCTGCTTCTCCCCCGGCCCTGGAATCCTGGCTTACGTCATTTTCTGTTAGAGACCTGTTCTCAACTGCTAAGCTGCCATGGTGTGTTTGCTTTTTTTTTTTTCCACAAAGGTCATCCAAATACCAGAAAGCTGTCCAGACCCATGAGGCAGTTATTATTCAGAGAAGTTTTACATACCCCAATGCGGATGTTTCAGGCAAGGACTCCTGCCCCAAGTCCTTATTGTACTGGATAGGATGGATTTCCATGTGCTTTGGAGGCTACCTTAATTTCTCTCCTCCTAAACTCTCTTCCCACCCATCTGTACATGTCTTACCCTCATTCACCACCGTAAATCCACCTGGACAAGACAATACCCGTCTTTACCACTAAACGACTTAACCAGCATCATGCTGAGCTGGCTGTGCTTCAGGGACCGGCCGCCCAGAAGGACCAGCCTTGAGTGTAAAAGGCAGCGTGTGACACAGCTGCCCCCTCAGGTCCCAAATGAATAGTCATTAATGGTCTTTCTGTATTTCTGTCCTCCTGTGTTCTGTTACCCAACCTTATTTCTGTATCATTCTTCAATTTTTCTAAGCATAGTGAATTTGTTCTAGATCGACCTTAAATCTTCCACGTGGCCTCCCAACATGTCAGTATTGCAGCGCTCCGTGCCTGCCATCGTGACCAGCTCAGTCCACTTCTCCTTCTTATAGGGGAAGTTATAATGGGATGTAAACTTTTGACTATTGCCTCAGATTCCTGCCCAGCCCATCATTGTTTCCGGGTCATCGTGGTGGCCTCTAGTGGCTTCCACATCCTTGTCCAAGGGAGCTCTGTTCTGAACCCCTGCCATTGTGCACAAGTTATTTCTTTGGGGGATGTTTTTCCTGATCAGAGCTACTCATTTTTAAAGCTGTCGATACGTTGCTAATCAGTATTTTCAAACCTACTTAAAGTATTTAATGTGTTGCAGCTTCCCTTTCTAACTGCTTGATCAAATGTTAATACAGCTATATGTACACTTCATATAGAATACATATAGCTGTACACTTAAAATATTGTACATATTTTAAAGCTGCCCACTTAACACAAGGTATGAATACACTACAATATTAGCAGTGTGGTATGCAGCTGAATTAAATATTAATCATCCGAAACCCTGACTTCCCCCTGCAGAGAGGAAGGAACATAGCTTTGATCTTTTTTAGCACATAGCTGTGGTGAGGTCATTGGTTATTAATATTTTTAAAAGCTTTGCCCAAGGACACAACATCACTGAAACATATTATTATTAGTAACATATTGAATAATTTAAAATGTGTCACTAAAACTGGCCAATAATAATGTGTAAAACCCAGTCTGAGGAACTTCCCCCCAGAGTTCTTTTTGACTTTTTAAGTTAAGAAGAAAAACAGTCATCACAACCTGCTGCCCTTTCTGAGTGTCCCACGGATCAGTCTGAAATACGATTTTATCAGCTTGTGAATTCTCTTCCTGATCCTGTGTCTTCCAGCTCAACGGAGACTCCCGGGCCAAAGTGCAGCGGATCCTGCGGCTGATCTCCGGTGGGGGACTGTCCATCACTGGGTCGCACATCTTGTGTGGAGACTTTCTCTTCAGCGGCCACACGGTTGTGCTGACGCTTACTTACTTGTTCATCAAAGAATGTAAGCACTGACTCACTCCATGTGGCTGATTGCTGTCGTGGGAGGAATCCCTGGGCCCTGAAACTGATGGGAGCTCTTGTTCTATTGGAATCGATAGCTGAGAGAGAGAGAGTGCCAGAGAGTCAGCTTTCAATCCCTTCAACTAGTCATGTGTGATTCAAACACTGAAGGCTTAAAACGTGGCCCTGGCTTCTCTAACATTTAGCATACCTCCAAAATGTCTCCCTCCTTGCTTAGTACTTCTCAAGGTATGAAAAGCTTTTTAATGTTGGGACCCAGAACAACAATTGTCAAGTTTAAAAAGAATCAGAGTTCGCTAAAGCCAAATATAAATGACTTTTGAGGGAAACTACCACTGTGTATGAAGCTTCCATTCCATCATTTCAAATAATTTGTTACTGTTTTTCTCTTTTCCTTTGTAAAACATTTCCTTGCCCCAACTTACTCTAATTTCATCATTTCCAGCTGACTTCTATGGTTTAATAGGTGTCTTCACGGAACATTCTACCAATACTGATCCTTTTCTTCTTAAGAAGTGTTATGGAGGCAAGAATTTGAAGTATCTTTCCTGGTTTATACACTGAATTTCCATTATACAGAACGCTACTGTATCTCAGCAACTTTAGTGGCTGGAACAGTGTCTGGTTTATTGTGGGCTGTGTTTGGTTTTAGCTGCCTAGCATATCCCATTCTTGTAGATTTCTGAGGTATTATATATTTAGACCTAATATCTCAAACCCTTTGTGAGATTGTGATGCTTCCCCTCCATTTTTGCACAGCTAGTCTGTGATGACCTTCATCTTTACTTCCAGGATATGGGTAGCCCAATGCCAGTGTTTTTCAGAGCTTCATCTCAGTTCTCGGCACTTTCTTATCATATTGCAAAGGGAGGTGCTTTGCAGAGACCAGCAGAGGGCAGCCTACCCCTCTGCCCTCCTTCCTCTTCCCTCCTGTCTTGGCCAGTCATTAATTCAAACAGGTTTGGCATCATCTACTGGCAGTGGGGACACCAAGGTTTATCTTCCAGTGGTGGAAAAGTGAATTCTTGCCCCATAGGTTACCTGCAGTGTTGGATTTAAGTTTTGCTTTATAGGCAGTATGACAAAGTATCGAGATCCCCTGCAGTAAAGTCGTTTTTTTTTCTTTTTGGTGAGAATTGTGTAGCTTCTGAGTTGTTTCCTTGGTAAATGCTACATATGAATTTAGAGTAGGGAGAATAGCATGTTGAGTATGTGACCTTCATCACACTCAACTTTAAAAAAATTTTTTTAAATTATATTTTGATTCTGTTATTACAGTTGTCCCACTTTTTCTCCCTTTGCCACCCACCACCCAGCCCCCAGTCCCTCAGGCAGTCCTCACATCGTTGTTCATGGGTCAGGCATATATGTTCTTTGGCTGCTCTGTTTCCCATGCTGTATCGTACATCCCCGTGACTATTTTGTAACTATTAATTTGTACTTCTCAATTCCTTCACCCCTTTTGCCCATTCGCTGGGCCCTCCTCCCATCTGGCAACCATCAAAACTCTATCTGTGATTCTGTTTCTCTTCTGCTTGTTTGTTTATTTTGTTTTTTAGATTCAATTGTTGATAGATATATATTTGTTGCCATTTTATTGTTCATATTTTTTATCTTATTTTTAAAGAAGACCCTTTAACTTTTCATATAATGCTGGTTTGGTAGCTTTTTCTTGTTTTGGAAACTCTTTGTCTGTTCTTTGATTCTAAATGAGAGTTTTGCTGGTAGAGTAATCTTGGTTCTAGGCCCTTACTTTTCATCACTTTAAATTAAATATTTCTTGCCAACCCCTTCTAACCTGCAAAGTTTCTTTTGAGAAATTAGCTTACCATCTTATGGGAGTTCCCTTGTGGGTAACTAACTCCTTTTATCTTGCTGCTTTTAAGATTCTTTGTCTTTAACATTTGACATTTTAATTATGATGTATTGTGGGGTGGGCTTCTTTGGGTTCATCTTGTTTGGGACTCTGTGCTTCCTGGACTTGTATGTGTATTTCCTTCACCAAGTTAGGGAAATTTTCTGTCATTATTTTTCAAATAGGTTTCCAATTTCTTGTTCTCTCTCTTCTCCTTCCAGCACCCTCCTGATGTGAATGTTAGTATCCTTGAAGTTGTCCCAGAGGCTGCTTACAGTAACTGTCCTAATTTCTTAGGATTCTTTTTTCTTCTTGTTGTTCTGATCAGTTTTTTTTCTTTCTTATATTCCAAATCTCTGATTTGATTCTCAGATTCATCCACTCAAGTGTCAATTTCCCCGTAAATTGTTCTTTATTTGATTAGTGTATCCTTTGTTTCTGGCTGGATCTTTTTTTATGCTGTTGAAGTCCTTTTTAAGTTCCTTGAGCATCTTTATGAATCATGTTTTGAACTCTGGATCTGATAGATTGCTTATCTCCATTTTGTTTAGTTCTTTTTCTGGAGTTCTGTTCTTTCATTTGGGCCATGTTTTTTTGTTTTTCGTTTTTTTTTTTTTTTTGTCTCCTCATTTTGGCAGCCTCCTTGTGTTTGTTTCTATGTATTAGATCAAGCTGCTACATCTCCCAGGCTTGGTAGAGTTGCCTAATATAGTAGGTGTCATGTAGGGTCCAGGGGCACAGCCTCCCCTGTGACCCAAACTGTGTACACCCTCTGTTGTAGTTAGCCTTGATTGCTTTTGGCACACCCAGGGTCAGCCCTGCCTGTGTTCTGTCCAGGGTCACACAGTATAACCTACCGAAAGGTCTGTAGATGGCTGCTACTTTTGCTGGGCTTGGAGGTGCCCCACGAAGGCCAGGCTGTGAATTTGCCCAACTTAGCAAGAGGTATGGGGGCTTGCTGAAGCCAGATGCTGTTTGTTTGAGAGAATTTAGGAAAATATGAAGTATAGGCCAAGATACCCCATTCTTATGGAAAAGCCACCAGAAACAGCTTGAGTGGGCCTGAAAGTTGGGTGGGGCAGAACCTCAGGGAATCACTAGAGTGGGGCGAACAGTGTGTCAGGTTGATGGAGTCTCAGGCATGGTGCTCACCTGATGGCTCTGTGGCTCTGTCGGGGAAAGGCTCAGAAAAGGCACAGGGGCCTCTGCCAGCACTTCTGTCTGGAAGGAAGCTGCCCGCCCCCACCCCGATGCTGGACAGTTCACTTCCTCCATGTATGTCTCTGGTGCCTTTTAATCTGCTGTCCCCATGCAGGAAGGAGCTCAGAGGGAGTGAGTTAGTCTGTCTGTGGGCCCTTTACAAGGAACTGCCATGGAGTCCAGCAGTTTGTCTTCCACAGCATCAATCCCACTGATTTTTGCAGCGAGGAATTGTGGGGACTTATCTTCCTGGTACTGGAACCCTGGGCTGAGGGGCCTGATGTGAGGCTGGGAACCTTTGCTCCTGAGATATCCTTCCTCATTTTTATCTGCCACTTGTCAGTGTGGGACCTCTACCTCTCCTGCCAGTCATGATGTGGTTTCTTCTTTAATTCCATAGTTGTAGAACTTCCATTCGGCTCAATTTCTGATGGTTCTAAATGATGGTTATTCTATAGTTTAGTTGTAATTTTGACATGGTTGTGCAAGGAGGCAAGCCTTGTTTACCTAGGCCACCATCTTGAGCAGAAGTCCACACGACTTTAAGGTGGAGTGCCGTCTGCGACTTTCCCCTGATTTCTACTCATGCCCTCTGGGAAGTTGTGGTGGAAGGAACCTAGGTTTGTCTCTGCACCAGTATCAGAAGATCATCTCTTCCTTACATTTTAGTTACTACATTTCTAATACCTAGTTATTGGTTCTGCAAAGCAGGTGGAATGATGTGTGTAGCTTATGTCTCTAGCTTTTGATGAAAAACTTACATTAAGAAAACTTCCATCTGTCTGTATGTAAGATCAATCATTTTTCAGTCCAAAGGGGCATTTGAGTTGAAGGATCATCTCTATAATCTGAGCATCATAAAAAGCTCTTAGAAGATGAGGATGAGACTAGGGAGGAATTGCATGTTAAGAGTGAACCCACTGTGAGTTGAAAACCATACAGTAATCAAGAGAAAACACTCCAGGCAAGCTAGAGAAAGTTTTATAAAATAAGCAAAGACCACATGATATTAACAATAACAGCAGATAGACATAATACACCCTCTGTGTCAGGCACTCTTTTAACACCTTGATGTAAATTAACTTGTTGAATCCTGCAACCACCTGTGAAGGGAACACTGTTTCTCCTGATTTTTCAAAGAGGAAGCTTAGGCCCAGAGAAAGTGAGTGACGGGACCGTGGCCCACAGTTAGTAATTGGAGGATAGGTTATCCAAGCCCGAGCAGGTCGCCTCTAGAAGTTACACTGTTAATTTCTTGGCTCTATTTAGAATTTTCAGAAGCCCAAGTTGTCTGATTTTATAAAATTACTAGTGAGTACATTGCTCATTATTGTTCTTTCTTTTACCTCAGAACAATAGCAGGGCAAGTTATGATAATTTTTTTACCTTAATGAAGACTATGCAGTATGTAGAAACATTTTCTTCCCAAGATATGATTTTGGTCTGAGGTTTTTAAAATTGTGTAAGTTTACATACAGCAAGGAAAGAATTACATTCTGCTTTTCCCAGTCTTTGAAGAGAAGTAAAATGGCAAATCCGTAATACTTAATACAACTCAACTGTTTTAGTTCTCTCCGTAAACAGGGCATTCCATGTTTCTGCCTGTTTCCTGTGCTATTAGGAAAGTCACTTTCTAAGTTATACCGTATGTTACTGTGGCATAATAGTAAGAGTAAGAATACCGTATGAGTGAGCAGTGGTTCCAGCGGTTCCTTTGAACACTCTGCTTCTAGAATTAGGTGCATCATTTATATATTTTTTGCTTTCCTGCCTTTTGACCAATGTGGACTCTCTCCTTGTTGGCCCTATTGCCACGAGTGGATCTGAATTTAGTCAGAAGAGCAGATGAGAATGTGGGACCAGGACCACTTTGAGGTTAACAACAGGAAGGCTTTACACAGTTGTGCAAATATTATATCATTGGGGCCTAGATTTCTTATAAAATTACACTGGAGAAGTCAGCCTGCCTCCTAGCATTGGGTTGGCCAAAAAGTTTGTTTAGTTTTTTTCCACATGATGCTTCTAGCAGTGCTTAGTTGTCTTTAACTTCATTTGAAACAATTTTGTTAGATTGTATTGTGACAGCTGTCATATCATCATGCATTTAAAAAAAAAACTAAAATTAGTGAATTTTTGTGTAGTCATTTTAATATTGAAGATGGAAGAAAATACACAACATCTTTGGCATTTTATGCTTTATTATTTCAAGAAAGTAAAAACGCATCTGAAACACAAAAAAAGATTTGTGCAGTGTATGGAAACGGTGCTGTGACTGATGGAACGTGTCAAAAGTGGTTTGCAAAGTTTCTTGGTACTATTGACATTGTGGCCAAATAATTCTTTGCTGTGGGGCTGTCTGATTCACTGGAAGATGTTTAGCAGCACCTCTGGCCTCTACCCACTAGAAGCCAATAGTGGGACATAGCTGACATACTCAAAATATCCAAATCAATAAAGTTATTGGTGAAAATCAAAAATGTATCCTTTATTTTATGAAAAAAACTAAATGAACTTTGTGGCCAACCCAATACCATGTATATGTCTTGCTAGTCAAGAAAACATTTTCTTTTTCAGCTTGCTACCACACAGAATGCGTTGTCTCTGTTACTCAGTGATAATTGGGCTAGCATACCACACAGACAGTGGAGTTACTAATATTTGTGTTATCAGCTTTTATTTTGATGTGATCCTACTGGGTAATATCAGAGCAGAGGGGATTACCATTTGGCCATTTCTATTTCTCAATTAAAATGTCAAGGTCCCAGGGTGGTAGTGTATCAGAGGATGCATTTTTTAAGGAAAATCAGTGCTAGGGTTCCCACCCATTCTGAAACCTCATTTTCAATTCCGTGGGAGGTAAAATGACCATCAGGCCACCTCCATACTCCTTCACTACTTTGGCTTTGCTTCTTTTGGATAAACAGATACAAAATAGTCTGGTTTACTCAGACATTTTGAACTTGTAAGGTAAAATGCTAGATGACATGATAAGCAAAGGAAGCAGGTGTGAGACTGTAGGGAGGGGTCAGGGTTATGACGCTGAAGAATGTGAAATGTCTGGATTCCTACATGTTAGCCTCGGAATGTTAACAGTTGAACAAACCAGAATAGTTATGGGGACTGGATCTGCCCCTTGCCCCCAGGCTCAGCAGTAAGGCCTCTCCCAGCTTTAAAATTCTGGAACTGCATGAGTTTTCTGCCAGGATTTAGTAGCAGGATGAACCATATGAAAAATACTGAGTTGCACATTCATAATTAGAAGGTCAGACTTTCAGATGCAAATATTATACTTGAGAACAAAAGAGCAACAGCTATTTTACCAAAAAATATCTTTTATTTGAATTATACCTGATTTGATATTTCATCTAAAGCTCTGGAAATAGAGACTTCTGCTTTTTAACCATTTTTCCACACTTAAAAGTAAATATCACTATAGATGTAAACACAAATATGAAATAAATTTTAGTTTATTAGATTATTAACATTGTGAGCTAATAAAGTTTTAAAATAGAAAAAAGAAAGTTACTAAAGAAAAAAGAGGAGTTGCTGGAAATGAACTCTGGCCCTGTTCGGGTGTGTCGTTAACTCTTGTGTGGGAATGCGGTGGGGATTTCCACGTCTCAGCTGAGGACGACTCTTGTCCAACTGATCGATGTGGCAAACTTCTCAGTGGCCCCACTAGGAAGGCCGAAATCCATCAGTGAATGGGCAAGAATCCTAAGCTTTACATAGGGAGTGTTTAATAGTTGCTAGTGTTTAATAGTAACAGTAAAAATTGCTCAGAATCAAAATATTGTTAGCCACAATGCCATTTTTCTCCCCTTGGGGAAATCGAAGTAAGCTTCTGTGAGACCTGAAAGTGTTACTCCAGTGTTCTCATCCCCCACTGCATTTTCACCGACAACTGCCTTTTCCTTTGACCCCTGCTGTTTTTCTTTCCAATGGAATCCTTGTGTGAGCCAGTCCTACCAACCTACTAAGACACAATTCTGTTCACCTCTGTTCAACTGAGCAGGGGGGAAGGCGTCGAGTGTCCAGTGTGACCAGCCTCCTCGGGGAATAACTGTTAGCCCTGCTACCAGTGGTACCCGCTTTTCCCTTTGTACCTGAGCAAGTCCTGGGCTGTTCACAGTGACTCATTTTGGGTCATTAGTTTTCTCCTTCCCATGAGTTGTTGACTTTACATTATTCTAATTAAGGTCATTAGGATGGACTAATCATTAACTTCATCTGTGGAATCTTACTAACTCAACAGTTTTTCTACTGTCCAGATTCGCCTCGTCACTTCTGGTGGTATCATTTAATCTGCTGGCTGCTGAGCGCTGCTGGGATCGTCTGCATTCTTGTGGCACACGAACACTATACTGTTGACGTCATCGTTGCCTATTACATCACAACACGGCTGTTTTGGTGGTACCATTCCATGGCCAATGAAAAGGTGAGAGTGGTGAAATTATCCTTGGGTAATTTCTTTTCTTTAAATGCAGTGGAGCACTTTTCATACGGTGGGGCTTAGGTTAATTCAGTTACTTCTTAAACTTACATCCATCATTGCTTCTTAAAATAAAGAACACCACAAATATAAATAACATTTGAGGATAAAAATGTTGTATGACTGTAGAACACAGTGTTTTACTAGTTCGACTAATTTTTATGAGAATTAAAGAAGTAATATATGCTACATTAAAATTTAGGAACCTTCTCTATAGAAGTGTTGTGGGCTGCTAGGTAAGACACTCCCTGCCTTTGGAGAACTTAATTTTGAGAACAAGATGGCAACTATTTTTTAAAGTCAGGTGAAGTAAGTCACTTATGAATAACTGGATTTAGTACATTTTTGGTGATGCTGTGCTATCTGGCTTCCCTTCTTATTCTTATTTCTGCTTCGCCCTATTTCCAGATGAATGTTTTTTTCTTCTCCCACTCATTCTGAAAGCGCTAGCTCAAATGCCACCTCTTCTGGGGAGCCTTCCCGAACTCCTGCTCTCTGCCTCCAGTCCTGAGATAGAATCAATCCTCCCTTTCTCTGTGCTTCCTTAGCCCTGGTGTGTCCTTGGTGTGCTAGAGGTAGTCTGTGTGCCATGACATAACTTACCTTGAGGTCGTCTTGTCATATTGTCTGATACATAGCATGGTTGGAGAATTTGTGAGAGATTGAAATGTGTCCTTCCTGAGGGACCTAAATCTAGTTCTCACTTAGTGGTGTCCACTAATAAATGCCCTTTCTATGCATTTATTTGTCTTTTAGCTCTATTTCCTGTTTTGTAGTCTCCTACTTCCGTCTTCCATTTAGTTGTCTGCTGATACCACTGAACCAAGTTTTTCATCTCTTCTCTTAAACACACTCAGCCTTGTGAGCTCTCCTTTCCCTCTTCCTTGACCCTCAGATCTGACCACTCACACTTAGTGAAAATTGTTCCTCCTGGATAACTGTCACATCACGTGCTTCCCTAAGCTCTGTTGGTGCAATTGCAGGCAGAAGATGTGCACAAGCTACAAAGAGGGATGAAAGAGGGGACTGGGGAGTGGGGGGGCCAGGTCACATCAGAGTTAGGGAACAGGGTAAAGACTGCCCTGTGATCTGGACTCTGCTGCTTTCCCTGCTAAGTTACAGCGATGGACAGTTTAATTGGAAAAAATTAGGATGTGAATCATGAAAAATGTCTCATTTGACTTTTCCCCTACCTTTTACAGAACTTGAAGGTCTCTTCACAGACTAATTTCTTGTCTCGTGCATGGTGGTTCCCCATCTTTTATTTTTTTGAGAAAAATGTACAAGGCTCAATTCCTTGCTGCTTCTCCTGGCCACTCTCCTGGCCTCCTGGCTGCTTTAAATCATCGTGCAAAAAGTACTCCCGGGTTCAGAAGACAGGCGAAGACAATGAGAAATCCACCTGAGCCGCAAAACAAAGGCAGCAGCTCTTACACCAAAAGAGGTATCGCTGTCACCAAAGGTGTAGTTTTTTGTTTTTGTTTTTATTTTAGAACTGACTGGTAAATGAAGAAGTGGACCAAATTTGGGGTAAATGATTAGGAAGATGAACAAAGTGTTACCCTTTGACTGTTCTTTTTAATTCATCCTGAGAAAGTTGTATTCTCCTGCGGCTCTTCATTCACTGGTGACAAGCCCTCCACCTGGGATTTTATTAGCGCGCTTGTCAAAGAGGTGCCAAAGAACACATCACACCTTTCCTTAGTCCTTCTCCACTGAAGAATTTTTTCAGGATTTTTTTCCTCTCCAAGGTCAGAAGAATTTGTTAATGTTTTAAATAAACTCTATGGACAGACACAGCTACTGTGTAAATAGAATAACCTAATGTTGAGAGTGGGTTTTCACATTAGGCCTGTTAGCGAGGGGGAGACTCAAGGGTTGTGAGTGAGCTTTGGGCGTGCTTATTTCTATCCTTTCGTGGGGAAGGATACGGTTAGGCCTGGGAATGTGTGCTGCTGCTACCACCCAATGTACTATCTATCACTTTTACTTTATTTTTTAAACCGATAATTTTATTTAAAAATGGAAGAAATGTGATCTAGGTAAACATGGAAGCATTTGACACACCCCGCAGATTTTACTTGTTTTAAAATATTTGATTTTAAGATCTCTGTGACAAACACACAGGAAACATAGTGCTGTTTCTGCTCCCAGCGGGCCTGGTTTGCACTTACCTGCTGTCTGCCTGGTGAATTTGCACCTGCACCCCGGGCGGTCGGCTGCTGAGCACAAGTGGAATACACGTGTGTGAACCGATGCTCCTGCACACGAGGAAGGAGCCGGTGTGTCTGTCCCAGGTCTTGCCCTGTGTGAGATCTATTTTTAGAGCTGCTTATTTATACTCAGAAATGTAATTGGTCACATTTCACTGAGAACCATTTTTTTCTGCTTTATGGAAAAAAACAAGATGGAGTTCAACAGTTTAACGAATGCTTGCCTGTTTGCAAGAGACTTCTTATGGACTGTTTATAGGAAGGACTAAGGACACACCACAACTGAGTCATTTTACTCAGACCCTGAGATCACACCACGTTGGTGCTCTCTAAGTTATTGTTGGAATCAGGGTGTGAGGCCATTACAGCTAGTTGATAAAGGGGGCTTATCATTTCTAAAGTTCTTTCAGGTGATGAAAAAAAGAAAAAGATGGACTTGATCAGATTTAATGCTATCAGAGTTAGTGTACTGTTTAATGCTGTTGGATCTTGTGGATAACTCTTACTTAATTTCTTAAGACTCTAGTAACCTTACAAAAAGACTTAAGGTTACTAAATCATTGACCCAGAGAGCAGGGAGGCCAGCTGGGGTAGAATGAGGCAGTTACATTTATATTGAAGGTAAAAATTTTCCTCCACTTAGAATGAAAAAAAATCCCTAAATATGTTATTATGAACTAGTCAGCCTTGATTTGATATACAAAATAGACTTTTAAATTGCTCAAAAGAAGCACAACACAAACTTAAATGTGTTCAGAAGGGTCATCATCCGTTGGTGCTAAAATTGTGTGTGTTTTCAGTATGACTTTTGCTCTGTATAATAGAAGAATCACTAAAGGAAAGGTGGTCAAATTCAAAGACAGATTATTTAAAAATAGAAATGAAACGCTGAACTTTTTTGGCAGGTTTTGAAATGCAAGAAGTTTCTCCAGTATTTATTATTAAACCAATAAGAAACATATCTATACCTTACCTGAGGTATTTAGCTATCATTCTACATAATTTTCCCTTTTAATTCATTAAATATTGATAGTTGTGCTAAAACAAGGTGTTCTGCTTGAAAACACTGGTTTAAATTTCTGCTGTCCGATTGTGAGGAAAAACATCTGGCGCTGAAGCCTGGGTTTTGCTCTATGACACTGGGGCACGGAGCCTCTAATACAAATAAGACAACCTCGTATACCTTAGAGCCTTATTCTGCTACATCTTAGATAACCCACTTTTCTTCATATTAGATTGGGAAATGTATTTCAGCTTTTAAAATCATGGTGCATTGATCATTGGAAACCCTTGAAACGGTAAAGCTTGCATTTTAGTCATCTAGTGTTTCATTTTTTTAAAGTAATGCCATCACCTGTTAAAGAACTTGAGGGAACATCTGTGACCCCACATGTGCATGGACACTGCCGCTGCCGTCTTCTTTACAGCGTATGTCCTGGCTTTCTGGTAGAGGCTGTGGGAGTACGGGGTGTCCAAAGAAGGGTGCAGGGTGGAAATACCAAAGTTTCAAGATAGGAAAATAAGAGAAATAGTGAGTCTCTTACGTTTACATTCAGGAATGCAAACTTGAGGTTTAATCCAACATGCCACTTTGGAATATAAAACAAACAGTTACTAGATTTATTGTGGTGATCATTTCACAGTATATAGAAATAGCAAATTGTTATGTTGCACACCTGAAACGAATATAATATGTAGATTATATCTCAATGTAAAAAAATTTCAATCTTGCATTTGAGACAAATTTTGGGAGCTCCTTTACCTTGCTGATCAAGATATGAATCTTATTAATTACTCTTGTTTTTGTAAGTTACTACTCCTGTTGGAAACTTTTGCTATAATTTAGTCCTCTGTGCAGTATCTATAACATATAATTCCTATAAATTATACCACTTTTTAAAAACAATTTTTTGAAATGGAAATGAATTCCTCTCAGATTCTATTTTTTAGGCTCCTCCACTAACTCTGAAAATCAAGCATTCTTTCCCAATTCCACCAGAAGTAATTTTGAATTGGTTATTTAATCCACCGGCATCTTGGAAAGTAGGTTTTGCTGTGGAAGGAAGGCTGTTTTGAGGGAGGACGAGTCTAGTCTGGTTTGTGGACGACCTTGCATCAGGTTCTTTGCTGTATACCAGCACCCCCTTGTGGAAATGTGACGTGGAACACAAACTTGCCACTTTATTTAAAGTGTATTTTCAAAAGACATGTTTCTTATCATTTTGCCAATAATCTGAAAGGATAGTGCAAAAGGAGTTATTTCTAAGGTATTTTAAACCTTTCCCAAAGGGAAAAGGTACTGGATCACAGGGTGTTGCCATTCTAATCTTTTAATCCATTGATCAAAGAAAATTCGCAGGCCATTTTTACCTCTCACCCTCACAATCATTAATGTCTCCCTTTATAACTATGACACTATGTTTACTTTGAAACACCAAGTTGGCTGCCTTTTTTTTACGTGCTAGAACTCAGGCAGTTTATTTTTTCATTGAAAGTTCACATTTTGTTCCTTGAATATTTTCCACATTTTAAAAAAAATTTTATTATTTTTATTTTGCACTGTAGAATTGATTAAAAATTTAAGCCGGTCCTAACACACTTCTTTAATGTAAAGGAAGTGTAAGAAGGAATTTCTTAATAAATGAGTTTGCAATGTTTAAATCAAGCATATTAAAAGTAATATGTGTTGAAGGTTTTCTGTTTGTATAAAGATTACTGGTATTTTTTTAATGTCATTGTGTTGCAATAATTTAGCTCATTTGAGTTACTTGCTAAAAATATTTTGTCTATTAAGAAGTGCTCTTGACTTCAGTACCTAAACATTAAAATTATGTCAAAGGTACCCAAAGATAAATTTTTATACAGATACACACCTTGTAAGTTGTGGCTTATTTTATTATTCATTATGTAACTGTGCTATGTTCTAAATGAATCATGAGTGAGAATAGTTCTTTATTCTGGAATTAAAATGGTTTTTTAAAAGAGAAAGAAGAAGCTACATAAGCTAATCTAGTTGCCAAGTTGGGATTCATTATTTAATTTACCTCCTATGCAATGATTAATGCTGCAAAATGTATGGTTATGTTATGGTCTATTCACAAAAGAGATATATCATTACAGGTTTGCATAGTAACTAATCGCATTCTTTCAGAGATTTACTGTACTGTTTCAGTGTGTTAAGTGCCTTGATACAAAGTAAAATTTTAAGCCTAGAATGCATTATTTTCCTGACATATATTTTTCATCATGATATATACTGTATGTTATTGTAATAGTTTTATTAAATGCTTATGTTTTAATCAAATAATGTAAATTTCAGAAGCTCTTTTCTCTTCTACCTACCAGTACCTTAATCATTGGTCTGTCATATGGGATTTAAATTCAGGTTCTTTTTTTTAAAAAGAGGAAATTATCTTTGTTTAGAAGTATGTTTTCCATGCTTATGCTTTTGTGGTTGTAAACACATTTCAGGAGGAATTTAGGAGTGTAACTGTAGTCTATACTTCAAAATGCTGTTTTACATTTACATTTTAAGTGCCTAATTGTTAGTTAAAACTAATTTATGTTTTTATTCTGCAGAGATTATGTGTACTTGGTTTCTAATCTCTTTGGCTTTGCTTTAAAAAATATTTTAAAAAAGCAAGAGCCTATACTTTGTATCTACCCAATAAACCACCATGACATCAACAGTCTTTTCAAAATAAGTACTACTGTTTCTTTCAATTAAAAAAAGTTATTTTCTTGAGAGATTTTAAAAATTTATTTTTTAAGTACTTATTAAAACAACAGTGAACCCACTGTTAAAAATGAACCCATTTTTTTAAGCATTATTTTTGAAATAAGCTGATAACCTTCAGTGAATGGAACTGTCAATAAACTGTGTGCTATTTTTCCTGCCCTTGGATTTAAGGTGAAAAAATAAGTCATGAAAAATAAGGTCATTCATGAAGAAGAAAAAGATCAGTTAACCACTCCATCATTCTGATTCTCTTTGCTCACAGTCAAAAACATGAACTTTTCAAGGACAGCAGGGTCCCTTCCACCAGTTCTGAAAGGAATGTCACCTTCACTCCTTCACAAAGGGGGCACCAGGGTGATGTCCTCGCCTAAACCTTGATAGGATGGTCATTGCAACAGTAGATTGTAGCAAGTTGTTCTTAGACCCTCTGACTCCCAAGACCTGTTTAGTCACAGCAAATTCAGTAGAATGAGGGGAACTAGAATAAGATAAATATGTTTCAAAGGTTAAGTTTTTGGATGTAGTCAAGATTATTTTGGATTATCTGGAAATAATAGAGTATAGATCAGAATAGCCTTTCTGCCACCTCCACCCAGGCTTTGGATGAAAACCTCATCACAGCGATGGTCCCATCCTCCTGTTTGAAACATTAGTGTGCTGATTTTGTTGGCTGTCGCCTGCCTCAAACACTGCCTTACCCAGAACGCATTACACAGGGAACTGATGTGATGCTTCACAAGCCTTGACATCTAACATTCCATTCTGTTCTAAGAAGATATACAAGAGTATATCAGGAGCATGGTCTTAGATTGCTCACTGATATGTTAGAATAATAATGGCTTATGCACTGTGTGCCTCCATAATGCATATTTAATTCATACGTGGCACGTGTGATGAGGCATAGCATTTTACAGTTTTTATACTTGACATACATTCTTTAATCGTTTTTATGCTTGACATACATTCTTTAATCTTCACAGAGCTACAGGTGGTGACCTTTTGTGAAATGAAAGAGTTCATAGTGTCAGAGTTTGGAGCTTGAGTTTTGTTTCCTGTTTTGCTGCCTCCCTGTCCTAATTACTGTGGTTGCAGCCACAGTTTGTTAAAAGTTTTGTTCTTTATTTGTTAGGGGAGTTTATCCCTTTTATAGCCAGTTAGTTTGAGAAACTGGTCTTTGGAACAGATTCTTTGTCAAATGTTTTTGATTTTTCTTATAGTTGCAATTTACATTTAAATATAGTTTACATTTCAGAGGGGAGAGAAGTCAAGGCTTCTAGTGCGAAAAAGATCCCCAAGTGTTTGACTCACAACTGTGTTGGAGCAAACTCATTGCAAGTATCACTTGCAGCACAGGTGGCAAACACAAGGCCCATGGGCCGAATCCGGCCCTCCACCTTGTTTTATCCGCCCTGCACCTTGTTTCTTCCCTGCAGCAGCACCGAGCTCCTTGCTCCTAGTTAAGGAGTAGTTACATTTCTACAGTCCCAAAATTACATTCGGCCCTTTGAAGGCAACCGGGAGGCTGATGTGGCCCCCGGTGAAGAGGAGTTTGACACCCCTGACTTACTGGACTGTGCACTTCTAGCCTTACACAGGTTAACACGGGGGACATAACTGTGCAGAAGGCTTTATGTCTAAATGACTCTCAGGACTTGTTCCCAAGGGAGTGTGAAAAGGAAAGCTGTGAGGACCTGCTTTCAAAGGACAGCACAGCTCTGAGGATGCAGAAGAGAATTGGAATTAGTCTAGTCTGGATGGCTTCTGGGCTCCCCCAGCACCAAAGTGAAGTCACGGTGGTGTTCGTCCTGGCACAAACTGCTGAGATTTCTGTACTGAAAACCTGGCCAAACCAATATGTGCACTTGCTTCTGGCCAAGTTTCTGGGCACATAATACTTCAGGTCTTAGATCCAATCATGTATCTCCTTTTCTTTTTAAGTTCCTTAAATGAGGTATTGATTTGGGTAAAAAGAAAAGAAGCCACTGCTTTTGAGAAGCTCCCACACATGAGGCATCAATAGGCTTCCTCTCATCTAACATGTACAGCAGTTGTGCCCAGTGAGTCTCATATGCTCCTTATATGAACATGTTTTTAAAGCAAAGTGCACTGTTCATAGTGTAAAGTCTCAAGCTCTTTGGGTTTGTGGTTCTTAACCTGTGAGTCCTACTTGTGAAAGGCACTTTTCTACTGCTTTCTGCCAGCAGTGCCCTCTGTCCTGGCTAGACAGCTCTCGTCCCTGCCCTCTGCACTGCAGTGGTCAGTCCGATTACGTGGTATGCTTCCCCACCCAGTATATCACCTGTCTCCCAAGGGAGAAACGTAACCTGGTGGCCCTGTGCTCTCTGGGTTTGAATGTCAGTTCTTCCAGTACTGGTAGTTCATGGAAGACCTTAAACAAGTTGCCTGACCTTTCTGTGCCTCACCTTCTTTATCTGTAAGATGGAAATATTAATAGTCCATGGCCCATAGAGTTGTTATTATCAGATACACATTCAATAAATGTTGGTCAAATTCAGTTAACAAAGATTTTATGTGCCATGGTTCTAGCACTGAAATTATTAATATATATCCAGATCTTGCTTGTCCTGAAAGTTCAGCCGAAGTCTTAGATCTTGCAAGCTTTACCTTCTTCTCTGAACCCCTTCCTAAAAGACACATAAAAATTGCCAAAAGGTGAGATGCAATTACTACTTCAAGATTTTAAAAAATATTTCTGGCCAAGATGGAGGTGCAGGTAGACACACTGTGCCTCCTCACACAGCCAAAAGAAGGACAACAATAATTGAAAAACAAAAAACAACCAGAACTGACAGAAAATCGGACTGTATGGTAGTCTGACAACCAAGGAGTTAAAGAAGACAGATTCATCCAGACCTGTAGGAGGGGCGGAGTTGGGGAGCCAGGCAGAGAGGACCCTGGCAAAGCTGCGGCTGGAAGACCGGGCTCAGTGGCGGCTGGCGGACCCAGCGAGGTGGCGGATTGTGGAATGGGGCATGCAAGGCTGCACCTGGCGGACCAGGCAGTCCCACATTTGTGCACAGATAAACCAGGAGAAACAAAGGGGGAGTTGAAACTCCCAGCCTCACAGGAAAGTTCACTGGAGAGACCCACAGGGTCCTAGAATGTATACAAACCCACCCACATGGAAATCAGAACCAGAAGGGCCCAATTTGCTTGTGGGTAGTGGGGGAAGTGACTGAAATCCAGCAGGGAGCGAAGCAAGTGCTATTGTTCCCTCTCGGAACCCTGCCCCAAATACAGTGTCACAACCCAGCAACTGGGGTGCCCCGACCTGGTGAACACCTAAGGCTCCACCCCTCACTATGTAACAGGCCTGTCAAGAAAAAAAAAAAAGGCCCAAACCAAAGAAGAGATCAAAGCTCCAGAAAAAAATACAACTAAGCGACAAAGAGGTAGCCAACCTATCAGATGCATAGTTCAAAACCCTGGTACTCAAGATGCTCACAGAATTGGTTGAATTTGGTCACAAATTAGACGAAAAAAATGAAGGCGACGCTAAGTGAAATAAAGGAAAATGTGCAGGGAATCAATAGTGATGGGAAGGAAACTGGGACTCAAAGATTTGGAACAGAAGGAAGAAACAAACATTCAACTAGAACAAAGAAACAAGAATTCCAAAAAATGAGGAGAGGCTTAGGAACCTTCAGGACATCTTTAAACATTCCAACATCTGAATTATAGGGGTACCAGAAGGAGAAGAGGAGGAGCAACAAATTGAAAACTTATTGGAACAAATAATGAAGGAGAACTTCCCCAATCTGGCAAGGGAAATAGACTTCCAGGAAGTCCAGGAAGCTCAGAGAGTCCCAAAGAAGTTGGACTCAAGGAGGAACACACCAAGGCACATCATAATGACATTACCCAAGATTAAAGATAAGGAGAATCTTAAAAGCAGCAAGAGGAAAGGAGATAGTTACCTACAAAGGAGTTCCCATAAGACTGTCAGCTGATTTCTCAAAAAAAAAAAAAAAAAACTTACAAGCAAG
>CM052538.1:74447803-74469999 GCA_028533065.1 Trachops cirrhosus | reverse complement strand
CCCCGCCGCCACACTCCTGCATCCGAATTCAGGGGGGATGGCGGCGGGGGCGCCACCCTTTCTGGCGTCTTTAAGATGCCATCTAGCTGTAACTGAGGAGTAACTCATTCCTGTATCAAGATCAGAAGTAGGAAGCGCACCGGAAAACTCAGGAAGTGCGGAGGGAGGAAGGGGCCGACCGCACCCTGTGAAGCCGGGCTGCGTTTCTCCGGGGGTGTTCTCTCCTTCCCAGGACAAAGGCTCACTCTTCAGGCGGGGTCCCGGGAAGAACCTGGGCTGAGCGAGAAACAGGGAGGGATGTTTTTTCACCTTCTGAGTTTTGTGTGCAAGAGTTTAAGATATTTATTTTCCCATAAGATGAAAAGTCCAGAAAACACGTTGAGAGCCTACTGGCTAAGTCAATACACCGGGTTTGTAACCGCTGAGATTCCTGCCCATGGAATCTAATTTGGGCAACTTTTCTGGGTTAGAAAACGCCTTATCTGTTGCAATAGAATGTCACGTTTACTGTAACCCTACCTACCTTTCTGATCTTCCCTCTTTCCACTCTCCTTTTGCTTGCACATTTCCACCTGCTCTAGGCACAGTAAGCTGATTCCTGCCAGGCATGTATCTGCTTCAGGCCACTGAGTTTGTCATCCTTGAGCCCAGAATAACTTTTTACTTGACTGACTGACTCCTCATCATCTCTCAGGCCAATTGTTGTCCTTTAGCCCTATTTTTGGCACTGTCCAGTACCACAACTTTTTCTTTTTCACATTCTTACTTCATACGATAAGCACTTGTAAAGTATTTAGCCTATTACCAAGTCCACCTACCTTTGGAATGTGAGCTCTGTGAGGGCAAAGATTTTGTTCATCTTGGTAACCACTGTTTCCCCACTAATTGGCACAGAGTAAGTAATCAAGAAAAGAGGAGGCCCAACAACACTTAATGAATGCTGACTGCAGCAAAATGCTTGGCCATGGTTAAAAACAGGAAGAGGGACTAAGCTATGGTGGCCTAGGAAATAATTTATGGAGTTTTAGTAAACAAAGACAGGTTCTCTTTCGGGGAGTTGTTGAAACATTGTCTTGACAATCACACACCAAAACAGAGGGAAATTTAACAGAAGCATGTACTCCACCCATGATGAAATATATTTAAGTTCTGCACCACAACATCTGAAGACAAAAAAGTGGACATAGGATTGGTAAACAACTTCATAGACTGAAGGATGACAACCTTTATGTGTCTACAGTGGATAGTACTAGTGAGGTGTAGAGCAGTTTCCCCTGCAGAACCCCCAAAAGGCTCAGGAATTGGAGGTATAGGGGTGAGCCAGTGGACTAAAAACAGCCATTGTTTGAAATGCCTGTAAGGTGTAGTAGTTAGAGGAATTCCCATCACCACCCTGGCCCCTGCAGAAAATAGAAAGCAGATGCTCTGGAGAACCTTGGGTTTTAGCGACCTCTTGGCCAGCTCAGGTTGCCCAATGGTGGAAGTAAGGTCAGAGAGATGTGGCATTGTACCACGCATGAAAAGTTACCTCTAGATAAAGAGAGGACTCTTAAAGAGCTCAACTCTGAGTGAATTAGACAAAGAAACCTCAGTGAACCTGGTCACCAACAAAAAAAAATGAAGAAATTGCTTATCTTGGACTGGACTAATCTCTGTTGCAACTACTCTGCCATTTTAGTGCAGCGCCGTAGACTATTGTAAATGAATTACTGTGACTTAGTAACCGACTGTGTTCTCGTGAAACTTTATTTGACCCTGATATTTGAATTTCATATCATTTTCACATACCACAAAATATTCTTCGGATTTTTTTTCCAACCATGTAAAAATGTAAAAGCTAGTCCTAACTCTTTGGCAATAAAAAAGAGGGGGCAGGCTGAATTTGAGTTTTTGTCTCTGATTTGCTAACCACTGAACTAGACTTTGAGTTATCTTTTTAAAAACTTAAGGGTAAGTACTCAACCTGTTTCTTTCAAAGCCAAAGAAGGCAAGGAAAAAAGAGGAAAAAGAGAATAGATATAGCAGGACAAATAGAAAGTGCAAAACAGTTTTAGGAATACTAATTTTATTAAATGTAAATGGCCTATACTTACAGGCCCAAAGATTGCCAAAATGGATTTTTAAAGAAAAACCCAAATATACGTTGTTTTAAAAGAGATATGTCATCCCCCCAAAAAGGTGACATACCCCAAATACAAGGATATGTTGAAGTTCAAGGTAAAAGAAAGGAAAAGAACATTATGCTAGTGAAATCATACTCGAGAAAGAGAAGTATATTTTCACTCATGTGGAATCTAATGAACACACTGAACTAACAAGCAAAATAGAGACAGACTCATCCAAAGAGAGCAGGCTGACAGCCCTGGGGGGTGTTGTGGGGAGGTATTGAACAAAAAAAGAGAAAAGACTCATGGACAGGGACAATAAGTGTGGTGGCTGAGGGAGATAGGGGAGTGGAAGAAGGTGGGAGAGGGTATAAGGGGGATAAATGGTGATGGGAAAAATAACAAAAAATAAATAAAAAATTTTAAATGAAAGTACTTGAAAAAGAAAAGCTGATGTATTATTGACAAAATACACTTTGTCTGATTTCACTGTTAAGAATAAAGAGGGCATTACATGATGTTAAGAGGTTTTTTTAAACAAGGGAAATATAACCATTCTAACTTGAATGCACTTGAATGTACCTAACAATGTTGTCTAGTATATATATATGTACCTAAGAACAGACAAATACCTAAATATAAATATACGGCTATGACATTCATTTACATGTAACTAAACTTACAGAACTGCAAAAAGAAATTGACAAATGCAACATTGTAACAGACTATTTTAACATAAGCATTTTGAGTAGTTGAGAGAACAGGAAGATAAAAATTTGGTAAGCATACAGAAGATTTGAGTCCAACAGTTATCAAGATTTCTTTATTGGACATACAAAGAACCTTATACACAACAATTGTGTAAATAAAATTTCCTCTTAACTATTGGAAGATTTACTAAAATTGACCACATACTAAGCTAAAAAGTAACCTCATCAATGTCAAAAGTCAGTATGGGACAAATTGAGCTAGGTGGCAAAAGAGAAATATAAAGAAAAAAGTTTTCTTTTTTTTAACTTTTATTTTAATTGTTGTTAAAGTACAATTTTCTATCTTTTATTCCCATCCCAGCCCACCCACCCAGCTCTCCCCACCTCCCTCCCATTTCTACCCACCCCTACTTTTTGTCCATGTGTCCTTTATACTTGTTCCTGTTAACCCTTCCCATTTTCCCCTGAAATTCCCTCCCCTCTCCCCTCTTCCCTCTGGTCACTGTCAGCCTGCTTTCTATTTCAGTGTCTTTGGTTATATTTTGCTTGTCTCTTTGTTTTGTTGTTTAGGTTCCTGTTAAAGGTGAGATCATGTGGTATTTGTCTATTCACCGCCTGGCTTATTTCGCTTAGCATGATGCTTTCCAGTTCCATCCATGCTGTCACAAAGGGTAGGAGCTCCTTCTTCCTCTTTGCTGCATAGAATTCCATTGTGTAAATGTACCATAGTTTTTTGATCCATTCATTTACTGATGGGCAACTAGGTTGCTTCCAACATTTGGCTATTGTAATTTGTGCCACTATGAACATTGGGGTGCATAGGTTCTTTTGGATTGGTGTTTCAGGATTCTTAGGATATAATCCTAGCAGTGGAATTGCTGGGTCAAAGGGCAGGTCCATTTTTAGTTTTCTGAGGAAATTCCATACTGTTTTCAATAGTGGTTGTAGCAGTCTGCAATCCCACCAACAGTGCACTAGGGTCCCTTTTTCTGCACAGCTAAAGAAAACAGTATTAAAATAAAAAGAGAACCAACTGTGTGGGAAAACATATTTGCTAATGATACCTCAGACAAGGGTTTAATCTCCAAAATATATAAAGAACTTACACGACTCCACTCTAAGAAGACAAGCAACCCAATTAAAAAATGGGCAAAGGACTTGAACAGACACTTCTCCAAGGAGGACACACAGAGGATCCAGAGACACATGAAAAGATGCTCAATATCGCTAGCTATCAGAGAGATGCAAATTAAAACCACAATGAGATACAACTTCACACCAGTCAGAATGGCCATCATAAACAAAGCAACAAACAACGAGTGTTGGAGAGGTTGTGAAGAAAAAAGTTTTCTTAATTAAACTAATGAAAATACATGCAAACAATACTTGTCCACTACAGCTAACAAGGTAACAGACAAATTGCAGAGCCTTATCACTTATTAAGTTTGACAATCAGTGAGTTAAAAAACCAACTTCATATATTCAAAAATGAACGAAAGAATAAACTAGAAAGAAAAAAGAGGAAGATGTCATAATTTTAGACATATTCTTCCATAGAGATAGAATACATCCTGGCTCATTTTAGGAGGCCAGTATATCCAGAAGTACACTATGAGATAGAAAATATATAGGCATTTTCATTTATGATATGAATTATTTTTTAAAAATTAGGAAACCAAGTCCTACAATATTTTTGAAAAGAATAAAAACATAACTGGAGTAGAATTTATTTGGATTGGAAACAATCCAATTATCAACAAGAATGCCATTGTCAAGTTAATCTATATATTATATACAATCAAAATCCCTAAGGCACTTTTTAAAAAGTAGAACTTGACCAGATGATCAAGTTTTCTATAAAGTTAAAGCACCAAAAATAATTGAAAACAATTTTGAAAAAGTACACTGTGGTGGTGGTAGTGGTGGTGGAGGGGACAGGGAAACTTCTCCATGAGATATTAGATTAATTATAATGATTCTGTATATCTTACTATAAAGGAACAGTAATTACTTTTATTGTTCTACATACCAGTTCCTGGCACATGGTAGGGACTCCAAAAATACCTGTTAAGTGAATGAAGCATGTCATTGAAGGTAGCAGAGATGGAATAGATTACAAGTGAGAAAGGAGAAGAACTGACTGAAACCGTAAAGCACACTGTGGAAGGTGGGAGGATGAAACAAGGAATATCTGAGAGCAGTACTGTTGGGTTTGATAGTGGAAGACGTAACATAAGTGAGGGTCAAATAAGATGTAGTTGTGGACAACCTTGAGTTCAGATGTTTTTAAATCAGGGCTGTTGCCAGCAACAGACATTTCAGATTATCTGCCCGTTTTTCGGTTCCAAACTTTGATGTCCAGTGCTCTAACCCAGGTGGAGTATTGACTTATTTGGCTTATGTTTAACAAGCTCCTGCTTTGTGCCCAGCACTCTACCAGAAGCTGGGGTTTCAATGATGAGCACAATCAGACATTTTTCCTGCTCTCATGTGCAATCTGCTACCATACTGATCCTTGTTCTGGGAATGTGAGGAATATGGACGTATCCAGCCTGAAATATTTTCTAAGCCTGGATTCACTCTCATGAAAATAAGATTTTGAAATGTACACTAACTCTAGAAATTGAAAGTCATTGCTTTTCATTGCATCAGCAGTTAGTATCTATAATAATAAGCTGTACAGCAAAATTTTTCCCTAATCAAATTGCATCTGATTTTTGTTGTAGAAACATATATGCTATCTTGACAACTATACTTGCTAATCATTTATCTTGGCTGGTGATCTTTATCTCTATGTGAACTTTGCACAAGTGACTGAGAAATACACAATACATTCCTGGTGTGTCCTGGTGAGTACTGTCAGACAATGTTCTCTCTCTCTCTCACCTTTTTCCTCGTGTGTCCTTTTGCAGGGATTGTATTCGCACGTTATGGTCCAGTCTGGAGACAACAGAGGAAGTTCTCTCATTCAACTCTTCGTCATTTTGGCTTAGGAAAGCTTAGCTTGGAGCCCAAGGTTATCGACGAGTTCAAATACGTGAAAGCGGAAATGCAAAAGCATCGAGGAGACCCCTTCGACCCCTTCCCCATTGTCAACAATGCCGTCTCTAACATCATTTGCTCCATGTGCTTTGGACAGCGCTTTGATTACAGCAATAGCGAGTTTAAGAAAATGTTGAATTTTATGTCACGAGGCTTAGAAATCTCTCTGAACAGCCAGCTCCAACTGGTTAACATATGCTCCTGGCTTTATTACCTTCCCTTTGGACCGTTTAAAGAATTAAGACAAATTGAAAAGGATATTACCACTTTCCTTAAGAAAATCATCAAAGATCATCGAGAGTCTCTGGATGTTGAGAACCCTCAGGACTTCATAGATATGTACCTTCTCCATGTGGAGGAAGAGAAGAAAAATAATAGCAGTAGTAGTTTTAATGAAGATTACTTATTTTATATCATTGGGGATCTCTTCATTGCTGGGACTGATACTACAACTAACTCTCTGCTTTGGTGTCTTTTGTACATGTCACTGAACCCTGACATACAAGGTAATTAATGTTTCCTTTGTTCATGGCAAAACTAGGTTGTTGATCCTGTGTTTCCTAGTGCTAAGCATGTCTGCAGGGTGGAAAACAAAATGGAAATCCTTGCATTTCATAGGCAGTTGGTCCGGTGTTAGCAGTGAAACTGCAAGTTTGTAATGGTGTCATACTGCTTTAAATCTCTAGAGGCCTGACCCTGTGTGGAATCTGATGCAGAGAGAACTTTAGAGAGGAGTAGCAATTTAGAGCTGGAGGGGATCATAATGGTCATTGGAACACGTTCATCTTGTTTTGTAAATGGAGAACAGAGGCCCAGAGAAGTTACGTGACTTTCACAAGTTCACACAGCTAGTTTCACCACATCGATACCAATAGGCAGTGAATGCCAGTGGCCGTTCATAGTGGGAGAACACAGGGGAGGATAATATATTTGTTTTTATTGCTCCTTGTAACAGATAGTCACAATCTCAGCATCTAAAAACAAATTTGTTATAGTTCTGTTCGTTAAAAGTCTAACGCATGTTTCCCTGGGCTAAAATCAAGATGTTGGCAGAGTTGCATTCCTACTTGGAGGCTCTAGAGGAGAATTCACTTCCAGTTTCCTCCATCTTTGCAGCCAGGAATGTTGCATCTCTCTGTGCACTCATCCATAGTCACATTTCCCTCTGACTAAAGTCCACTGGGAGAACTTCTCTAATTTTAAAACCTAAGTAATTAGATTGGGCATACCCAGATAATTCAGGATAATCTCCTTATCTGCAGGCCCTTAGTTTAATCACATCTGCCCAGACTCTTTGCCAAGGTAAGGTAGTATATTTAGTATTTACAGGTTGCAGGATATTAGGTTGTGGACATCTTTAAAGGGGCAATTCTTTCATAGTATAGATGGGATTGTAGCTCCCAAGAGTTAATCTACTGCTGAGTAACACATTATCCCAGCATTTAGCAGCTTAAAACAACAACATCTCACAAAGCTTCTGAGGATAAGGAATCTAGGAGTTGCTTAGCCTGGCTGCGTCTGGTTTAGGATTTCTCATGAGGTTGTAGTCAAATCTGGCCGGGGTTGCAGTCCTCTTTAAACTTGACTGGGACTGAAGGATCCACCTCCAATGATGCTTACCCAGTTGGCTACTGGCTGCAGGCCTTCGCACTTGGACCTTTTTATGAAGCTGCTTGACTTGGCCCCAGAGAGTGAACGGCCAAGACAAGAGCCACAGTGTCTTTTATAACCTAAGTTCACAACTGACATGCCAACTCTTCTCCCTTATTCTGTGGGTCACTTGGACCAACTGGTACAAAGTGGGAGGGGACTGTGTAAGAATGTGTAAACGAAGAGGCACAGGGGTTGTTGAGGGCCACATAGGGCTACCACACATTGTCACCCACAAAAGCTTAGAGAGTCAGTCCAATGTTCATAGGAGAGAAGGATTCGGAGGGCTCCTGAATACAGAGTGCTTCCTCCTTCGCCCTCCAGCTGTTCTGTTATCCATCAAAGTCACAGAGTGGTGCAGGTCCCTGGACTAGCTGGCTCCACTTGGACTATCTGACCAATGCTTCACTTCACTCAGGATGACTCAGGCCTGTACTGACAAGATACTGGCTGTGGGTTGATGGTGATGAACGTGGCTGTAGGGGGGCAGTCTCAACTCACTGCTGGCTTATCTCCTGGTTTACTCTCTCCTTTTTTGTATAGACAAGGTTCGTGAAGAAATTGAAAGGGTCATTGGTGCTGACCGAGCCCCTTCCCTCACTGACAAGGCCCAGATGCCTTACACAGAAGCCACCATCATGGAGGTGCAGAGGCTGGCTATGGTAGTGCCGCTTTCCATTCCTCACATGACCTCAGAGAAGACAGGCAAGTCTCTGGGCTTCCTCCTTTGAATGCCCTTGTGGGAAGCCCAGCCCCTTAATGCAGAAGAGCTGAGGTGAGGGCATGATGACCTTCACCTACCTTCTGATGGTTTAGCCTTGTGTCATGGATGATCAAATGTCCAGGGAACACTTCAGTCCTAATTCATTATTTATTGTCTGGCATTCCAGCCCAGCTTCTCTGTAAACAGCCCTCTCGTCTTCAGAGCACAGATGCTCACCCTGGTCAAACAGATTGTGCCGCCATTTATGCTGGCTGCACTGACAGAAGAAACTCTAGAATTCGCAAAGCACCAGCCTCAGTGTCTTCTCAGAGGTAGAAGAGCTAGTCTAAATACGGAATTCAGGATTTTACTGGAAACTATTCTACGTCAATTGTTACAATTCTGCCACTGAAGCATAAGTGGTGGGGAATTAGAAGACTCCATCTGACTCTAAGGGTACCTGTTTCAACCTCTCATAGTGAAGTGTGTCCTTTTGGTCATGCCCTTGACATGCAGGGTGGACAAAGGTAGGTTTACACTTGTTCACATGGAAAACAATACAATAATTGATAAATAATAGTACAAAAATAAACAGTTTGGGGTGGTCAAAACTGCAAACCTACTTTGCCCCCACCATGTATAGGCAGTCAGACTCTCCGTAAACATCCCTCCTCAGGAGGAATTTACCTTCTGGAGCCAGACCACCATGAAAGAAGCTTAAATCTAGTCATGAGACAGTTGTAGGCAGCACTTATAATTGACATTTAACAATTTCTTGGGTACGAATTAGATACACTGTGTGAGCGCCATCTTTTGGGCATTCTTTAAAGTGCGTAGGAAATTTTCAGCTGCTTAAGAGGCAGTGCTGACTTCCCTGTACATCCCTTTACCTTAGTTTACCTTTCTCATCATATTATTGTGTGGACATAAAAGGCTCTGAAGTTTATAAAGTTGTATACAAGTATTTCAAGATTGGGAATTTGTTTTCTGTGAGAAAGCTTATCTGGTATGCACTGTAATTTGTTTTAGTGTTTTCTCTTAGTCATATTGTCGTGGCTGATCCAATTCCTTCCCTCAGCGTTTGTCAGACTGACTCTGAGGCTGGGTCCTGGGGTGATATGGAGGAAAGGCTGTCAGTTGGTAATGTCCTGCCCCTGCCTGCAAGTAACTTACAGTTCAGGCTCAGCAAATTAAGAAGCTCGATATGTAACTAGATTTTTTTTGATAGTGATGTTTACAGAGAACTGTTCAGTAAGAAGCATGTTGAGTGACACTGGGTTGTTTATTTGTTTGTTTGTTTGTTTTAGTGCTCCAAGGATACACTATCCCTAAAGGCACAGTGATATTACCCAACTTGTGGTCAGTGCACAGAGACCCAGCCATTTGGGAGAAACCTGATGATTTCAACCCTAATCGATTTCTGGATGATCAAGGACAACTAATTAAAAAAGAAACATTTATTCCTTTTGGGATCGGTCAGTGAAACTTTTATTTTCTTCATGGCATAATTTAAAATGAAGTCAAATCAAAAGAATCTTTTATTGTTTCATGATACTGTCTTAAAAATATTTTTTCCTGGCAAGCTAATGTAAGAGAGGAGCTAGAGATTTAGATGCTACATCTCCACTGGTTCATTTCAGATTTTTAAAACCAAATAAAAGCACTTTGGTTTTCGATCTTTAAAGATGCCCAGAAATCTTCATTTGTGAACTGCTCGGGTGACTGTTTGAGTCCCAGGGAACTGGTGGAGTTGAGAGCAACTCCTGACCTTCTGCGGGGCTGGTGGGTGAGGGGTTTCTGTGTTCTCTGCACTCCCTCATGTAGGTTCCCACATTAGGGCATGTAGGACTCCTTCTGTAGAAAAGGAGTGCTCCAGAGAGTCTTAATCTGATCTACTTCCTCCCTAATCATGCAGGTAAGAGCGCAGGAAAGAAATGAGTAGGTGCATAGTAAGTAGGAGGGGACAAGGTAGCCATCACGTTGGATCTGCCTCTAGTTCCTGTGTAGGGTGAGGTTAGTGTTTATGCGTGGGGGGTTGGAATGTGAACTTCCTCTGTAAAAATTCTGATCAGCATTACCGTGGGAGGTCATGTGGTATATGTGGCAGATATTTGATGTGAATGTGTCCTTTTTGAGATGAAAAACGGGTGGCATTATAATGCTTACTTTTTTTCTGATCTCATTTTAGGGAAGCGGGTGTGTATGGGAGAGCAGCTGGCAAAGATGGAACTGTTCCTGATGTTTGTGAGCCTGATGCAGAGTTTCACATTCGCTTTACCTAAGGATTCTAAGAAGCCCAACCTGACTGGAAGATATGGTCTAACCTTAGCCCCACATCCATTCAATCTAATCATTTCAAAGAAATAAAGGACATCTCCAAAAAGAGATGGTGAACAGAATGTAAATATGTGTCTTCTAAACACATTCTTTCTTCTGCAGTTGACAGCAGGGCCAGGTTAGGCTCAGGGTAGAGACTAAAAAGAAGATAGAATGAAAGGAGCTTTCATCACAAACTGTGCTCTTGTCTGTGACTTAGTGGGTGCAACCGAAGTACTGGATTGGGAAACAGGAGATCAGAATTTTACTCCCAGTGGCTTCCACCAATGAGCATATCCTCTCATCTCCCAGTGCCTTAGTCATTTCACCTGGTAACAAAGTTGCCTTCTAGCTCTCCTCACTAATGAAGGTCAAATGCCCCGTGTCTTTTCTGAAATCACCAAAACAGCTGTTAAGTTCTGGAGAAACAAAATTAGGAATCAAAGGAAGACCTCCCTGTTTCAGACCTGTGACAAAATGAAAGTGGTGTTCAGACTTAAATACTTTTTGTCAGAGAAGGAAGTGCGTTTAAGCTGAGTTGGAGCTCTCCTGGCACAGATCCTTTGTCAGTCTGGGGACCCTTGTTTTGTTCTTGTTAGTCTTTTTGTTTGTGATTTTAGTTTTTACACTTTGTAGACATGAGAGAAAATGGCCCCTGGTCCAGTAATGTTGAGGAAAGGTCTGAATGTGTATGTCTACCTTGTATGTCAACTACGTAAACAGCCTGGCTGAAGAAGCGGCCTCATGGCACAATTCCTTTCTGCCCAGTGTACTTGCAGAGACACAGCTCTGCTTTTGACCTGAACCCCGAATAGTGAGCCTGGGGATTTCAGTACTGGGATTCATCAAGAAAGGATTCAGATTGTACTGAACGTTTCTTTCCTATTCTCCCACAACTCGGCCTAATGTATCTCATCCTTAAATACCGCTCTCAAGGACAGGAAGGCATTCTTCTCAAGATAATTGAATTGTTTCTTAATTTAGAAGCCCCTCTAGAAAAATGTTGTCAGGAAAGGTAAATGACCTCTTTCAATGATTGTTTCGAAAGGAATGGGTGTGTTTTTGGTTACCACAGTGATGGGGTTGCTACTGCTCATTTGCTGCCTTAAGGCCAGGATGCTAAATGTCTGAGCAATTCTGTTTAAGAATGGTCCTGCCCAGTATGCCCGTACTTCTCCCAGTGAGAGCACAGTCCAGGAAGGATTAGCCTTTCCTTTATTCACCCATAGTACTCCTTGCTTGTATAGGAGTGATCATGATACTTATATAAACAACTATATTTTTGAGCTTCCCCTTCTCTGGGCATCATATTTAATGCTTTACTTGTAGGCATACAAATTGTTACAGAAACTCTCTTAAGAGGATGCCACTTCGTAGGTGATAAAGCTGAACCTTAAGGATGTTTAGGCACCTAGTTAAAAGGCACCATTGTTCATTTCATACTGACCAGTGTTTTTGTGTCTGCAGAGTCTTTCTAAAGCACGTCCCTGCACAGCCCCCACTCGATCCCATAGCAGTCTACCCCTCTGCGTTTTCAGTATGGACTGATGAAATGCAGGCGAACCTTTAGGTGCCTTGACGATTTGTGTTAATTAAAAAGAAAACTAATCAACAGAATTCCTGGGAACAGACTATAAGTAAATGGAGAGGCTGTCTCGTGGATTTTAAATGAGACACATGTGTGGATTAAAGTGCACCTTGAGCAACACGGTTTGTTCCTAATCTGGAATTGTGTGTGCTTTTGAATTGCTCTAATAACTTGGGATTGGCAAATATATAACTCCTTACTATTATACATGCTTAATTTCAGCTTTCCTAATGAAAGTTTGCAGCTTCCTTGAGGAAAAAGCTGTTCTGTGAGACTATGTTGAAATCAGATGTTCATTCAATTTTTAAATATAAGGCCTCACCCTGTAGCACTTTAAAAACAGCTTTTTATATGGTAAATCACCAAAAGGGCTGTTAATACTTTCCTTCCATATGTTGATATTTTACAATTTTATACTTTATGATTTCTTTGAAATGTGAAAATTGTACTACACTGTTTCATAAATCTGCTTAATGTATGATTTTGAGTCTTCACCTCTAGCATAAGTATATGCTTTCATTAAACATTTTATTTTAACTTCGATAGTTTTGGCCTTTTGTTTCTTGCTTCATTTTAACTGCCACACAAAATTCTGTTTCACCAGATGTCAAATTAGGACATGGACGAGGGAGTAGGCAGGCCTCCTGAAAGAGAGAGATACAGTATTACACAAGCAATTTGGATAGTTGGGTAAATAGTTACTCTCAGGACTGTATCACAGCCCAAGTTTCTTGACATTTGCCATGTCAAGACCAGCATCATTTGAGAATAAGGATGAATCTAAACAAGCGCCTTTGGCAAAGCGTTGTTTTCAATTTATTTTCTCTATTTTTCAATTACAGTTGATATACAACATTATATTAGTTTCAGGTATACAACATAGTGACTAGGCATTTATATTCATTATGATGTGATCACTCCAATAAGTCTAGTATCCACCTGACACCACACAAAGTTACAACATTATTGAGTATATTGCCTAAGCTGTACTTTACATCCCTGTGACTATTTTTTAAATAACTGACAGTTTGTACTTCTTAATCCCTTTCACCTTTTTCACCCATCACCCCAATGCTCTCCCTTATGGCCACTATCAAGTTTGCTTGTTTTGTTTATTTTGCTTTTTACATTCCACATATAAGTAAAACCCTATGGTATTAGTCTTTCTCTGACATATTTCAATTAGGAAAATGCATTGCATTTTAGTTCCATCCATGCAGATCCAAATAGCAAGATGTCATTATTTTTTATGGTTGAGTGATACTGCATTTTATATATATACCACCTGTTCTTTATCCACTCATCTGGTGATGGACACTTAGGTTGGCTCCAGATCTTGGCTATTGTAAAAAATGCTGCAATAAAAATAGGGGTGTAAAATCTTTTTGAATTAGTGTTTGGATGTGTTCAGATTAATATCCGGAAGTGGAATTGCTGGGTCAAGTGGTAGTTCTGTTTCTAGTTTTTTGAGGAGTCTACATATTATTCTTCAAAGTGACTGCAGCATTTCACAGTACCAACACCAATGCATGAAAGTTCCTTCTCTTCACATCTTTGCCAATACTTGTTGTTTGTTGATTTATTGATGGTAGCCATTGTGACACATGTGAGGTGGTATCTCGTTGTGTGAATTTGTACTTCTTGGATGATTAGTGATGTTGAGCATCTTTTTATATGTCTATCGGCCATCTGTATGTCTTCTTTGGAGAAATGTCTATTCAGGTGTTCAGTCCACTTTTTAATCAAAGGTTTTTTTGGTTTGTTGTAAGTTGTACAAGTCCCAATATATTTTATTCATTCATTCATTCATTCACTTATTTATTTATTTTAAAAATATGGAACACTTCAGGAATTTGCGTGTCATCACTGATCAGGGGTCAGGCTAATCTTTTCTGTATTGTTCAAATTTTAGAATACGTGCTGCCAAAGCAAGCACTCCTTACATATTTTAGATTTTAACCCCTTATTGGGTGTATAATTGGAAAATATCTTCTCCCATTCAGTAGGTTATAAATTTGTTTTTTCTTTCACTGTGCAAACATTTTTAGTTTAGTGTAGTCTCATTTGTTTATTAATTCTTCAGTTCTCTTTGCCAGAAGACACATATCAAAAAAATATTGCTGAGTGTGATGTCAAACGATCTACTGAATACATTTTGTTTTGTAAATTTTATGCTGATGAGACTTACATTTAAGTGGTTAATCTATTTTGTATATGGTATAAGGGAGTAGTCTAGTTACTTTTCTTTCTCTCCATTTTTTCTTTTTTTTCATTATCTGTCCAGTTTTTCCAACGCCATTTATTGAAGAGACTGGCGTTACCACATTGTATATGCTTGCTCCCTTTGTCATAGATTACATGACATATAGGCATGGGTTTATTTCTGGAGTCTCTATGTACTTTTCCATTGATCTATGCCTCTGTTACAGCCAGAACCATGACGGCTTGATTACCACCACTTTGTAGTATAGTTTGATATTGGGTGGGATTTACTTCCAACTTTGTTCTTCTTTCTCAATATTGCTTTGACTATTTGGAGTCTTTTGTGGTTCCATGTAAATTTTAGGATTATTTGTGCTAGTTCTGTGAAATATGCTATTGGTATTTTCATAGGGATTGCACTGAATGTACAGATTGCTTTGGTTACTATGGGCATTTTAACAATGTTAATTCTTCTTATCCACAAGCACAGTATATGCTTCTATTTATTTCCATCTCCAATCCTTTCCTCAATGTCTTATAATTTTATGAGTATAGTTCTTTTACCTCCTTGGTTAAATATGTTCCTAGGTATTTTATTTTCGATGTGATTGTAAAGGGGATTGATTTTTAATTTCTATCTTTGATAGTCTGTTATTGGTGTATAAAAATGTGACCAATTTCTAAATATGAACATTGTATCCTGCTACTTTATTGAGTTCATTTATTGGTTCTAACAGCTTTTTGGTAGAATCTTTAGCAGTCTCTCAAAGCCTCTATTGTGTTGAGGTATGCTCCCTTTGTTTGCACTTTGAGAGAGTTTTTAACCATAAATGGGGTGGATTTGTCAAATGTTTTTTCTGGGTCTATTTACATGATCATGTGATTTTTATCCTTCATTTTGTTTATGTGACATATCAGATTAACTAACTTGTGGGTACTGAACAACCCTTGCATCCCAGGAATAAATTACACTTGATCATAGTGTATGATGTTTTTAATGATTGCTGAGTTCATTTTGCAAATACTTTCTAGAGGATTTTTGCACATATATTTGGCCTATAATTCTCTCCTTTTTTTTGTAGTTTGTTTGTATGGTTTGGTATCAGGGTAATGCTGCTCTGTATAATGAGTCTGGAAGCCATGTGCCTGCTCCAGTTTTTTGGAATAGTTTGAGGAGAGGTGTTCATTCTTCTTTGAATGTTTGGTAAAATTCACTTGGGAAGCCCTCTGCTCCAGGACTTTTGTTAGCTGGGAGTGTTTTGATTACCTAATTTACCATCTTTTCTTCACCCTCCTCACACCTAATTCCTTGTCCTCCTGTGCCAACATTTTCTTGTTTCTACCTTTGCATGTGCTGCTTCCTCTGGCTTGAATACTTTTTTCTTTTCCTCATACATGTACTCATTCTTCAAATTACTAGGTTTCTCTGTAATTTTCCTTTTTCATTTCTAGTCCCATCGGGTTTTGCATTTGCTACATCCTAGCATTCAACAGACTTTATTATTTGGATGTGACCCTATCTCTCTTTAGTATTGTCCCAAGTCTAACAGTTCTCATCAACAAACAGTGCTTCTCCTGTGTTTTTACAGAATTAGATGTGATCACAGCAAAGGAATGGTGAGCACAGGGTTCACTATGACAGCTACTTCCCATAGGAGGAGGCCTACTTTTGATTTGATGGTGAGTTTGTGGGTCCTTATTATGTATTTACAAATAATTTTTTGTAAATATGTAACAAAAATTTATAAAAAACTTTATTATTGAAGTATAGTAACTTTGTATTGAAGTACTGTAACTTTGTAAATTTGTAACAAAAAATTTATTAAATTTTTTTATTATTGAAGTATAGTAACTAGAAATTACTCACATGAGGGAGAAGATTGGCCTTGTCGATATCAGTTACTCCACAAAGGTTTCTCTTTAACCTTAAACCATCAGATGTGTTAAGTCTAAATGAGAGTGTTACAGAACAGACCCGGGGTGGGGGTGAGAATGATATACTAGTACCGAATGGGCCCCCATTCTGCTCCTGGGGTCCCCCTGTACTAGGTTCACCTTGCCCGCTGCCAGGGAATGACATCTCTCAATGCCAGAGATTGGGGAAAAGGAACGGAATCATTTATTCGAAAAGTTACACAGACTTAGAGTAATGACTTAATGTCTTCGTTAAAATACTTAAGTCCTTTAGAATACCCACAAATGCATGCAGTCCTTCCTTTTCCCTCTGCCCAGTCCACGGTACCGTATCTCAGGAAAAGAAGTAGAGGTCTGTGGCTCAGGTAGCCCCTCGGTTCCTGGCATCATCAGCTGTGTCGCTGCTGCAATCTCCAGTTAATCCAAAACCATGTGGCACCTTCTCATGGCCCACTCCAAGAGCCCTTTCACCCCTTTTCTTCCCAGCAAGGTCTCACCTGCTTCCCAAGCCACGCGGCAAAAGGGAGCACCCCTAAGCCCCCTTGCATGGCTGCCACGCCCAGGTTTAAATCCCAGCGCCAATCTTCCTCTGCAGCCCCATTTTCTGACTCCTTCCACAGCCAGTTACACTTGCCAGCATTCCTATATTTTTCCACCTTTTCTGGGCTGCCACAGTAAGTCTCCGCAGGCGTGGCCCCATCGCCAATCATCTCCAAGCTCTCACAAAGGCGCTGTAACCAGAGGGAATTCCTTCCGTTACATCATGGGTTAAAGTCACTCCCATCTCTATGGCTCAAAGCATGGCCACAGCTATTTAACATATCTATGAAACCAGTTAAAGGTTATAGATGTGTTAAATGACCATGCCAGAGGTTACCTGCAAAACTGTTGCTATGCAAAACAGCTCTCAATGACCCTGCTCCATGTGTCCCATCCCCCAGTTCAGACTTGTGGGGGTGAGGACATCATATATGTATGCGTATATATACATACATACACATACACATATACAAATATTTTCTAGACACCCTGAGTTCTGGACCCCATTACAAATCCCTATTTTCCACCCCTTGGCTGCACCCTCTATGAAGATGTCTAAACCTGATCTTTACATAGGAACTCTTGGGCTGTTAGATACTTATTTCAGTGTGAGTAGTTTCTTTCCGTTTTAGCAGAAACACTCATTATCCACAGGAGTTAATCCCTAGAGTTGATTATTTGGCAACATGACTCAAGGGTGCTCATTTTGGGTCTCTTCATCACCGCCATCAAAGACGTTTTAACTGAGCGCAGAGGTATACACAAGCATCAAAGGCCACGATTTAACAAGTCAACACTACGTCTCCATCTTACCATGGGCAGGAGAAAGGGAAGAGCCAGCTCTAGGTTCGCCCGGGAGCGCAAACCGCCCCACCCCACTCCACTGTGACCCTCAGGTGCCACATAATGCCTAGCTGCTGTGAGCCCCTAACTAGAAGGCTAAAGGCGCCAAGTGGCGCCAGCCCACTACGTTCCAGACGCGTTGCGACGTTGGAACACCTCCCCCAAGGCCTGCGACTTGGAGAGACCTAGCCGCGGGTGCCCGCCCCATCTTCGCTGACGTCACAGCTACGCCTAGGGCGAGCAGGGAGGCGGGTCCGTCTGGGTGTCTGCCGCCAGAGGTCAGCCGATTGCCCGTGTAGCGCTGCTGAGCCTTCTTCACCGGGTCTCCCAGCAGTCGCCGTGGCTTCCTCCATCTCTAGCTCTGCACTATGGCTTTCGTAACCAGGCAGTTCGTGCGCACCCTATCCTCTACGTCCACAGCTCCAGCCTCCGCGAAGAAAATCATCGTCAAGCACGTGGCGGTCATCGGTGGTGGGCTGATGGGCGCCGGCATTGCCCAGGTGAGCAGCCCAGCGGCATTGCAGCCAGTTCGCTTTGCTGCCCACCTCAGATGAGAGCGCTGGAGGGAGCGACCTGGCGGGGTGTCTCGCAGAGAGGCCGGGGTCCACGGTAGAGCCGGGGAATTTCCACCCCGCTTCTCCCCCGTGCAGTTGAAACGTCTCGCGTCTGGCTCTGTGACTGTTCATTCCCCAAAGATCCAGTGTCTTGGGGCTGAGCCTGTTTCCTGGTCTCTAAGTTCCAGCCGCCCCCAGGGCCCGAGGAGGGTTGGGTGGAGCGTTTTGGTGAATGCGTTTTGAAACTGAGACAGCGGAGAGAAGGTAGTATTGTTCGTGTCCGTGGTTGAGACGTAGCGTGCTTGCTTTCTTCTTAGCTTACACCCAAATTGCTTCCAGAGACCAGGGATTTTTTAGATTCATACAATCTTTGTAAGAGTAGTTTTCTGCTCTCCTAAATGTTTTCGTTTTAAGACCCCGTGTGCTTCCTTTGCTGGGTTACAAAGAATAATAATAGTTACCACTTTTTTGGAACTTTGTAAAGTTACCTAATCTGCTCCAGAGGCCCTGTGAATCCACGAAGGCTGATAATGCAAAGTTGACCTTTCACCCAGTGCTCTCTGTGCTGAAAACCTGCACAATTTAAGGGCTTGGAGAAGTGGGAGGGGAAGATAAAGAGGCAGGAAGGTCTCCAATCTCAATATACATCTTCAAGACCGCCCTGTACCAGCCAAGCTGTGGCTCAAGGTCAGTTGTACAATTGATTACCCGGATACTGTGATACTTGCCTCATTTATTTTTAGCAAATTCCAGCTCATATTGGAGAGCCTTGATTTTCATATCCTAGTTGATTATATTAGCATTTCAGCCCTTTGCACCTTGTAATGTTGAAGGGGAGACTAATTTTTTTTAGTGGAGACTCAGGTGCATTGGATACAGTCCTGAAAGAGTTTATTTTTCAATGTCCTTCCAGTCAGCCCCGCATTTCCATGCTTGATCTTTTAAAAATCTTTTACTGTTATTAAATATCATAATTTTCCTGTCCCTGTGAGTTTTTTGTAACATATTAATTTGACTACTTTTTATTCTAAAATCAGTATTTCATTAAGATGTTATCCTTCTAACTTTTTACAGTGTTTCACGTTTCTGGGCATACATTGACCATTTTATTGTGTGGATGCTTTGGCTGCTAGGTTATGGTGTCTCCCTAATCTATGTCTGCAAGGTATGTGAGGAGTAAGTCCCTTTAATGTAAGTCCAAACATTGTACTGCATTATAGTATAGAGAAATTTTAGCTTGAGTGCTGTTGTATTCCACTGCTCCACCAAAAACCTTCCACAGTGTGACAGTGAGATTTGTTGTGGGAAAGTATAAAATAATGTATTTGTTTAAAAACATTCAAACAACATTCAAATTTTTTTTAACGTATTGATTATTAGGAAGGGAGAGAGAGGGAGACATCCATTTGCTGTTTCACTCATTCATTCATGCATTTATTGGTTGCTTCTCATATGTGCCCTGACTAGGGATCGAACCCCTCAACCTTGGCATATGGGGACAACACCCACACCAACTGAACTATCCAGCCAGGGTTTAAACAACATTGTAAGGACAATTAGGGCTTTAAGCCTCCAGTACCAATACAGGAGATGGATCCAGAAACTATTGTTGATGCTTTCTCGGAGGTTAAAAACCAAGTAGAAAGCAGTATTTAAAGTTTCTCAGTTCTTGGAATGCTGTATCCATTATTGGTTGGAAAAGGGTGTTATGTTGCACAAAAAGGCCCAGAGGTGACGCCTGATAAATTATGGGTATGGTGTTGGAGCTTTCATATGAAAAAGGAGAGAGGAGACAGACATTGATAGGAACGCAGACTTGTGGATGAAGTCCTTGAGTAGTTGGACCAGGGAGTACCCTTTGAAATTTATGGGGGAATAAGAAAGAGCTGTTTATCCCACAGGTTGGAAATATAATAAAACTGTCATTCCAAAGTTGATAAAGACCAGAAATCTAAATAGTGGACAATCATAAGGAACAGTAATTTCATTCTTACAGAACAAGGCTTACAAGAGCCTCAGCCACTTTAGATGACAGCTCTAATCCTGTGGAAAGGAACCGTGCTTTTCTGCAGAACATCCCTGTGCCACTCTCAACCAGTAGGTTGGTTGGGTTCAGCAGTTTAGCTGATCCATTTTTGCACTGTACCCTGGGCATACAGTTGTAAGCAGTGTTACCTCATTCTTCATGTTCTTTGACCTACAGCTGTTGGTACAAGGTACTTATTGAGTGCCACAGACAATAGTTGATGTGTTTTGACTGTCAGTTGGCTCCAGTTCAATATGGGGAATTGGATGGCCTATATGCTGGTTCTGCCTCACATTGACTGTGTAAACATGGGCAAGTTACTCAACTGCTATGCCTACTAATCTCTAAAGTAGGGCTAATGCTAGTACTAGCCTCATAAGAGGATCTAGATGATTGAGTGAATTAGAGCATGTCAGGCACTTAGCACAGTATCTGGTACCTAGTAAACACTCACAAAGGGTTAGTTGCCTTTATGGTTATCTTTTTTTTTTTTAATCCTCGCCTGAAGATATATAGTCACTGACTTTAGAGAGAGAGGAAGAGAGAGAAACAAACATTGATGTGAGAGAAACATCTGATCGGTGGCCTCCTGCACACACCCCAACCAGGGATCGAACCCCCAACAACTGGGAATCGAACCTGCAGCCTTCAGTGCCTAGGATGATGCTCCACCAACCAAGCCAGTTGGCCAGGGCTATAATTATTATCTTCATTGCAGTAACGCTTGTCTTTTTGTCCTTCTCCCCTCATACCATTCCCATTTCTGATTGTTGCTGCTGAGGTAGGCCTGTAATGTTTAGATGAAGAGTATTGGTTGTGATTCTGTTCCATCTCACTTAATGCTAAAGGCAAATGCCAGCTGATACTGCAGTTTGTCCAGGGATCTCTGTAAAGAGGGAAGGCACTTCCTGTTCTCTCCCTATTTTATTGTTAATCCTCATAAAACAAGAACAAGCTAGTGAGACTTCTGGCCAAGATGGAGGTGTAGGTGGACACACTGCCTCCTTGCACAGCCAAAATTAAGGACAACAAAAATTTAGAAACAAAAAAACAACCAGAACAGACAGAAAATTGAACTGTACGGAAGTCCTGACAACCATTCATCCAGACTGGTAAGAGGGGCAGAGTTGGCGGCTGGCGGAGAGGGGTCACAGCAGGAAAAAGTGGTGGTTGGCAGACCTGGGCGCGCAGGGTGCAGGCGGTGGCTAGCAGACCCCAGTGACACACCCGGGTGTGGGTGCGAGGAGGCAACGAGCAGACCCAGGGAGGCGTGCAAGGCAGTTGGCTGTCCACAGTCACAGATTCGCACGCAGATAAACCAGGTGAAAATGGGCAGCGAGACAGACTGAGCAACCCAGGGCTCCAGCACTGGGAAAGAAAGCATAAAAGCACTGATCGAAAACACTTGTGGAGGTTGAGGTGCTGGGAGAGACTCCCAGCCTCACAGGAGAGTTCGTTTGAGAGACCCACAGGGTTCTAGAACATACACAAGCCTGCCCACCTGGGAACCAGCACCAGAAGGGTCCAATTTGCTTGTGGGAAGCGGCAGAGGGAACTGAAATCCGACAGAGAGCAGAGCAAGCGCCATTGTTCCCTCTCTGATCCCACCCCTACATGCAGAGTGACCACCCAGCCACTGAGTTGCCCTGCCTGGGTGAACACCTAAGGCTCCGCCCCTCACTACAGAACAGGCATGACCAAATTTAAAAAAAAAATGGCTCAAGTGAAAGAACAAATCAAAGCCCCAGAGCCAATACTTTTAAGTGACCAAGAGATAGCCAACCTATCAGATGCACAGTTCAAAACACTGGTAATCAGGATGCTCACAGAATTAGTTGATTTTGGTTGCAAACTAGATGAAAAAATGAAGGCTACAAAGTGAAATGAAGAAAAATGCACAGGGAACCAATAGTGATGGAATGAAAGATGGGTCTCACATCAATGGAGTGGACCAAAAGGAAGAAAAAAACATATAATCAGAAAAGAATGAAGAAACAAGAATT
>CM052538.1:74186398-74447303 GCA_028533065.1 Trachops cirrhosus | reverse complement strand
ACCTTATCAAATGCTTTTTCCACATCTATTGATACGATCATGTGATTTTTTTGTATTTGCTTTTGTTTATGTGATATATTACATTTATTGATTTGTGAGTATTATACCATCCTTGAATCTCTGGGATGAATACCACTTGGTCATGGTGTATGATCTTTTTAATGTATTGGTGGATGCGGTTTGCCAGTATTCTGTTAAGGATTTTAGTGTCTATGTTCATCAGCGATATTAGCCTGAAGTTTTCTTTCTTTGTTGTGTCTTTATCTGGTTTTGGGATTAGGATGATGCTGGCTTCATACAAAGAGTTTGGGACTGTTCCACTTTTTTGGATTTTTTGGAATAGTCTGTGAAGGATAGGGGTTAGCTCTTCCTTAAATGCTTTGTAAAAATCTCCTGTGAAACCATCCAGTCCTGGACTTTTGTGTGTCGGGAGTTTTTTTATTACTGCTTCAATTTCATTTGCTGTTATTGGTCTGTTCAGGCTTTCTGCTGCTTCTTCATTGAGTTTTGGAAGGTTATATTTTTCTAGAAATTTGTCCATTTCACCTAGGTTTTCAAATTTTTTGGCATACAGTTCTTTGTAGTAATTTCTTACAATCCTTTGTATTTCTGTGGTATCAGTTGTAGAAATCAGTTCTTTCATTTCCGATTGTGTTTATTTGGGTCCTCTCTCTTTTTTTCTTGATGAGCCTGTTTAAAGGCTTGTCAGTTTTGTTTATCTTTTCAAAGAACCAGCTCATGGATTTATTGATCCTTAGAATTGTGCTTTTAGTGTCTGTCATTTAATTCTGCTCTGATCTTGGTTATTTCCTTCCTTCTACTTGCTCTGGGCTGTCTTTGTTGTTGTTCCTTGAGTTCTTATAGGCATAGGGTTAGGTTGTTTATTTGAAATGTGTCTGTGTTTTTTAGGTAGGCCTGTGTCGCTATGAACGTCCCTCTCAGGACTGTCTTCCCATACGTTTTGGGTTGTTATGAGTTCATTTTCATTTGTTTCCAGAAACTTTATGATTTCTTCCCTAATGTCATTCTTCACCCATTTGTTGTTTAATAGCATGCTATTCAATCTCCATGATTTTGAGTGTTTTGGGGTTTTTTCTTTGGGGTTGGTTTCTAGTTTCATTTCCTTGTGATCCGAGAAAATTCTTGGTATGATTTAAATTTTCTTGAATTTGTTGAGGCTTGTTTTGGGTCCTATCATGTGGTCTATCTTTTAAAATGTTCCATGTGCATTTGAGAAGAATGTATACTTCGCTTCTTTGGGATGGAGGGCTCTATATATATCAGTTAAGTTCATTTCATCTAGGGCATTGTTCAATGCCACAATATCTTTGTTGATGTTTTATTTGGAAGATTTGTCCATTTTTGACAGTGGGGTGTTAAAACCCCCCACTATAATTGTGTTGCTGTCAATATCTTTTTTGAAGTCCTGTAAGATTTTCTTTATGTATTTGGGTGCTCCTATGTTGGATGCATATATATTTACAATGTTCATGTCTTGTTGGAGGATTCTTCCCTTGAGTATTATGAAGTGACCTTCTGGGTCTCTCTTTATGGCCGTTTTTTTGAAGTCTGTTTTGTCTGATATGAGTATTGCTACCTCAGCTTTTTTTTCCTGTCCATTTGCTTGGAAAATTTGTTTCCAGCCCTTCACTTTTAGCCTGTGTAGGTCTTTGCTCCTGAGGTAGGTCTCTTGTAGGCAGCATATGTGTGGGTCATGCTTTCTTATCCATTCAGCTATTCTATGTGTTTTGAATGGAGCATTTAACCCATTTATGTTTAAGGTTATTATTGATAGGTACTTAGTCATTGCCATTTTTTTATAGCTGTGTTCCTCTCTCTTTTCCTTAAAGCAGTCCCTTTAGCATCTCTTGCAGAGCTGGTTTGGTGGAGGTGTATTTTTTTAGACTTCTTTTGTCTGGGAAGCTCCTTATTTGTCCTTCTATCTTGATTGAAAGCCTTGCTGGGTAGAGTAGCCGTGGTTGCAGGCCTCTGGTTCTCATTACTTGGAATATTTCTTGCCATTCTCTTCTGGCTTGGAGCGTTTCTGTTGAGAAGTCAGCTGCTAGCCTAATTGGGGCTCCCTGTGTATCACTTCCTGTTTCTCCCTTGCTGCCTTTAAGATTTTCTCTTTTTCTTGGAATTTTGCCATTTCAATTATGATGTGTCTTGAAGTGGGCCTCTTTGGGTTCCCCTTTATTGGAACTCTCTGTGTTTCCTGTATTTGTATGACTTTTTCTCATCAAATTAGGGAAGTTTTCCATCATTACTTTTTCAAACAAGTTTTCTATCCCTTGCTCTTCTTGTTCTCCTTCTAGTATCCCTATTATATGGATATTATTACATTTCATGTTGTCCTGCATTTCTCTTAATCCCTCTTCATTCTTTCTGAGCCTCTTTTCCTTTTCTTGCTCTTTCTGGGTGTTTTTTCCTACCTTGTCCTCCAGCTCGCTTATCTGATCCTCTGCTTCATCGATCCTGCTTTTGATTCCTTCTACTGTGTTCTTCAGTTCAGAAATTGTATTCTTCATTTCCTCTTGGCCCTTGTTGATGGTTTCTATTTCCTTTTTCATGTTGATATAATTTGCAGTGAGTTCATTGTAGCTTCCCTGTAGTTTCTGGAAACTCATTGTGAGCTTGTTCAGCTTCCTGATAATCATTGCTATGAACTCAGAATCTGATAGTTGAGTTGCCTCTATTTCATTTAGCGTTCTTTCTGGGGCTTCCTCCTTTCCCTTCATTTGGGGATTGTTCCTTTGTCTTCCCATTGTTTGTGAAACTCTTCTTGTTAGCCTCTGCTTTGTAAATTGATCTGTTCTGACTTCCTGGGTTTATGGTGTGAACTTCTGTGGGAGAAGATCTGTGAGATTCAGTGGTGCCGTCTCCTTAATCTCCAGAGCTCAGTGATCTTGGGCTGTCATTTATGTTGGCTTTCTGTATGTCTTTGGGTTTTGTTTGTTGCTGGGTCTTTCTTTGTTGCGTCCTTCCCTCCAGCTGGTTAACTGAGAATCACTCTGTCCACCGTGTGTTGTATTCTGTTGTGCAGGTGTGGACAGGTTGTACTGAAGCTGATTCTTCTGTGTGTACAAGGTTTTGAGGCGTCTCTCTCACTCTTGTTCAGTTGTTTGTTGTGAGTAATTTCTCCACCTTTTAGTTGTATTTCCAGATCAGTCCTGGATTGAGGTTAGCGTGGCTTCCATTCCCTCCTTCATCTTCTTCCGTTGTTATCTGCTGGTGGTTCCTTTGTTGGTGGGTTTCCTCTTCCAGCAGATGGACTGGTGTTCACCGCTCCCATCTTGAAAGTTCTCTGGAGTAGCAAAGTGAAATTTGTCTCACTGTCTCTGTTGTTGGGATGACCCCTGTTTGGGTCTAACTCTGGTCTTTTTTCCACTCCAGGTATTATTGTCTCACCTGTGGGAAAAGAAGGAAAAAAAAGAAGGGAAGGAAGGAAGGGAGGAGGAATAAAAGAAGGAAGGAAGGAAGAAGGAGAAAATAAAAAAAGAGAGAAGGAAAGGAAGAAGGAATTTTTAAAAAAGAAGGAAGGAAGAAGGTAAAAAAAGGAAAAGAAGGAAGGAAAAAGGAATAAAAAAGACAGAAGGAAAGAAAGGATGAAGGAATTAAAAAAATTAAAAAAAGAAGGAAGAAGAAGTAAAAAAGAAAGGAGGACAGAAAGAAAGAAGGAATTAAAAAAAAAAAGCCTTCTACTGGCTTTGAACCAGTCAGGCCAGTTCTGCTGGTCTTCCTGGCTGCATCAGGCTGAGGAGGGATTGGTTTCGCTTTTCTCCCTTCCTGAGCTGCACTCTTCCCTGTTGTCCAGCCTCCAGCCCTGTTCCTTAGTGCCCTTGTGCACCCAGCCTAGGCCTTTAGCCCACCAGTTGCGCTATCCCTGAGGTGCACCAATTAGGGGCAACTCACACACCACCTTTCTTGCTCTTTGCTATCCTAGATGCCAGGGACTCTCAGTGCCCCTTCTGGGTTGTTCAGCCCCTCACTGAATCAAGTCTTTCCCGGGACTGCAGCTCGCCTCTCTGGGGCTTTTCTGCCTTCCTCCTAGAGAGCCAGATGGCCCTGTAGGGCTCTGGGTGCAGGGGCCAGGTGGATGGCGCTCCATCCCTGGTGTCTCCAGTGTGAGCGCGGACAGGCAACTGCTGGACCTCAGACTGGGTGCGCATGATCCTGGCGCTTCGGGTGTGAGTGTGACAGGCAGCTGCCAGACCACTGACCAGTGCGCACTGTCTCTGGTGCTTCTGGGGTGGGCTCGGGTGGGCCCCGCTGGTGTTTTTTACATTTAAATTATTTGTTGTCCTTCTTTTGGTTGTGTGAGGAGGCACAGTGAATCTACCTACGCCTCCATCTTGGCCCAAAGTCACATACAGTTGACCCTTGAACAATGTGGGGGTTAGGGGTGCCAACTCTCTGGCACAAAGATCCACATACAACATTTGAGTCCCCCAAAACTTAAGTACTAACAGCACTCTGTTGACTTGTCAGCCTTACGAATAACATAAACAATCCATTAACACCTATTTTATATGTCAGATGTATTACATACCTATTTGTAATAAATAAATAAGATAAAAAGAAAGTATTAAGGAAATCATAAGGAAGAGAGAATACATTTGCAATATTTATGGAAAAAAAAATCCACATGTAAGTGGACCTGTGCAGTTCAAACTTGTGTTGTTCAAAAGTCCACTGTACTTTTTAGTGTTATCTCCAGGCAGATTCGTTCTAGCTAACGTGCCCCTCTCCTATGCACCCGGGTTCTGCAGGGGCTTCTCAGACCCAGAGGGCACTCAGTGTCTGACCTCCTGTGTCGTTTAGGTTTGTATCAGGTCACGTGTGCCTCTACTTAAGACTTGAACTGATTCACTTTTACACCTGCCTGTAATGTGACCAGATCCATTTTTAGCCACACCAGCTATTCTACAGCCCTGGCCAAAACTATGGGCAAACTGTGATGACACAGGGACTGAATGGTCACTGATGGTGGATATACTAAGCTGGTTACAGTTAAACTCGTGGCAGCTTCCCTAAATGTGCTGTCAGGATTTCAGCCATGCTGAGTATGGGAAGGGTGGGAATTGCCCTCCTAAATTGGCTGATCACCAAAGACCTACTTTCATGAGAGTCTTGTCTTTAATAACCCAGGGGGACAAGAGGGTTTTTGTTTTTTTTTTTTTTGGTGCCATTTACCTCTTAGGGATTGAAGGGCTGCACAAGAGAAGAGCCTAAGCGCAGGGCTGTGCAGGAGGCTCCAGCTCTGATGAGGGCGTGGCAAGCGGGAACACCCTGCGAATCGGCTGCTGAGCACTGGGAACACGGGTAGTGCTGCTGCAGAGCTGAATTTAAAAAAATTGTTCGATTACATTTTACTTTCAATGTTATTTTGTATTAGTTTCAGATGTTCAATGTAGTGATTACATAAACATAGACTTCACAGAGGAACTAAATTTTTTTTAAGATTTTATTTATTTTTAGAGAGGAAGGGAGGGAGAAAGAAAGAGAAAGAAAGATCAGTGTGTGGTTGCCTCTCGTGTGGCCCCCGCTGGGAAACCTGGCCTGCACCCCGGGCATGTGCCCTGACTGGGAGTCCGACCAGCTACCCTTTGGTTCTCAGGCCAGTGCTCAGTCCACTGAGCCACACCAGCCAGGGAAGGAACTAAATTTTTAATTTTACTTAATTTTGATTAATTTGTGTGGCCACCTGTTGCCAGTGGCTTTCATGCTGTACCGGGTAGTTCAGGAAGTAGTTACAGTGTGGCCTTCAGAACTGTGATTTAGACCACAGGTTTGGGAATTTGTCATCATTCCTGTAAAGGGTTTAGAGCAGAGCCTGGTGAGAGCTGTGTTCTTAGCAGAAGCTGTGTGTCTAGGTAATTTTGGCTTATTATGTTTACTGAGTATGTTGAATAGAATGGTGGTAAAGTTCATGTGGAATACGAACCTCTTTTTTTCAACTTTTATATTTTCTTTCTTTTCTAAACAAAATTATTCTATTTTTGCTTTAGGTTGCTGCAGCAACTGGCCACACAGTCGTGTTGGTAGACCAGACAGAGGACATCCTGGCAAAATCCAAAAAGGGAATTGAGGAGAGCCTTAGGAGAATAGCCAAGAAGAAGTTCGCAGAAAACCCCAAGGTAATTTCTTGTTATCAGTGTCCCCAAGACCAGTCTTCCCGCCACTTCACCTTCTTGGGAAGGAGAGATGCTGGCCTTTGCTTACTTTTTCAATTTGTTTATGTAAAACCCATTTCTCCATAACTTTAGATCAATATAACATAGTCACTAAACATACAGGGGACACTGGTTAGAACACAGGAGAAGTAAATAGTCACATTGTTGGGTAGGATTTGAGGCTGAGGAGAAAGTTTCTGTGGGTAGTGAACTCATTCTGTCTGCTGAGAGGTTGGGATTGAATGACTCGTATTTTGTTATAAGGATGGATGAGGGAGAAACAGGAAGATGATTTTTGTACTTGCAAGTTAAAAAGGGAATGATACAATAAAAAGTGTACTGAGGTAGAGGTCTTGATTGCTTAGGTCAGGTCTTACACCTGCAGTGTCTGTGCTGATTAGAAAGGACAACACAGAACGAGCCCTCGTCACCGTCTGCAGCAGAAGAGGTGCAGGAACCCGGGGAACTCCTCGAAGTGTGGGGACTCTGGTTTCTTGGCTCTTTTTCATTGGACCTTCACAAATAATTAGAAATACTGCAAAAGTCACCCCAGTGAAGTTTTGTTTGCCTGTCTACTTGTGAAAGTGGCTTAAGGTTGATTGCCTTGTGGCTTGAATGGAGTCTCTCCCGGCAGAGAAGAATGCAGGTAGGGTTTTCATCTGAGGTATCCACAGATATGGGTCTAGTTACCATAATAAACTTTTCATTATAAAATACGTATATGATAAAATTTGCCATTATAATCATTTTAACCCAGTGACTTTAATTACATTCACACTGTTGTACAACTATCACTGCTGCTTCCAGAACCTATTCATCTTTCCAAACAAAAACTGTACCCATTAAACAATAGCTCCCCATTCCCTCCTCCCCAAGTCCTTGTTAACCCCTAATCTTTCTGTCTCTCTGAATTTGCCTATTCTAGGGACTTCATATAAGTGAAATTATACAATATTTGTCCTTTTTTGACAGATTTCTTTCATTTCGTATAATTCTTCAGGACTCATCCATGAACTTCATTCTTTTGTATTACTGAGCAATATTCCACTGTGCATGTGTACCACATTGTGCTCATCCATTCGTCTATCAGTGGGCCCTTGGTTGTTTTCCCCCCTTGGCTGTTACGAAGAATGCTTCAGTGAACGGTCGTATACTCTCTGTTCAAGTCCCTCCTTCAGTCCTTTCAGTTACGTGCCTAGAGGTGGAACTGTGTGGTTCTGTGGAAGTCCTGTGTTTGTTTGTTTGTTTTGAGGAACCACCAAACTCTTTTCCACAATGGCTGCACTATTTTACATTCCCACCAACAGTGTGCAAAGGTTCGAGATACTCTGCGTCCTGGCCAACACTTTTTATTTTCCATCTTTTTTCATAAAAGTCATCATAGGAGGTGTGAAAGTGATATTTCGTGTTTTGGGTTTCCATTTTATTAATATCTAGTCACTGTTTAAAAATCAGAGGGACAGGGATGGATACAGTTTTCACAGTGAGTCTGAACCTAGATACGTAGTCTGCATTTTCGCTTGTTTACTCTGCAGAGTTCTGGGGACTGTCCCCCTTGAGCAGAAACTGGGCCCTGTCCTGAGTGTGAATAGGTGCCCCTGTGCCCAAGTGGCTGAGCTCCTGGACAGTCACTGCTCAGGAGTGCAGTCTCCTGGTGTTTCTCACCCCTGCCAGGGACATGCTTTGAGGAGGGACGTGTCACCTTCAGCCTGTCTGGTGGACATACTGTATTCACGTAGCTCTGCACGGAGCGGGACAGCAGCGCGTGCTACAAGTGGCTGTTGAGCACTTAACATGTGGCTAGTCCAGTAGACACCAGATTTCAAGGACTCAATAGAAAAAAAATATGAAACATCTAATTTTTTAAAACATTGGTTATAGTTTGAAATGATAATATCTTAGATCTATTGGGTTCAATAAAACTGTTACCTGTTTTCCCTTTTTAAAATATGGCCAAATAGATATTTTAAAATTACCTATCATCTCACATTATGTTTCCTTAGAACAGCTCTGGATAGTTGGCTGCTTCGTGATGATTTGGGAGCCTGTGCTGATTATGACCATTTTGGTGCCCTGTGGGCAAATTACATCTTGAACCCAAATGGCATTTGTAGAGGAATTGTCCGTTTCTACCCTGAGGCTGTTTGTGGAGGCTGGAGTCCAAAGGAGGAAAGTGTAGGAGGAGGCTGTGTCTGGCGTATTTTTGAAACACCAGTTGCTGGCATGTGATAGGCGATGATTATCTGATGAATGACTGCTGAGTTTGGCTTTCTTACCCTCTCTGTTGCCCTTACTCAGCGCTTCCCTACCTCCTGTGAGAGGGGAATAGCCAGCACCACCTCCCGACTAATGGATGGTCTTGAGCTAAGCTTTCACCCTTTTCTGGGAGGACAGATTACACAGAACAGAACACAGCAGCCTGTTGCCCTGGGAGCAGGTACAGCATGCCAACACAGGAGCCGTGAGTTCAGTTCAGTAACAGGAGCAGACCTGGCCAGAAGCTCGGAAGATTGCGCCCCGTACCTGACAGCGCTGGGTGACCAACAGTTGGGATTGCTCACAGGCCGAGTTCTTGCCTTGGTGTCTGAAGTACATGGAGATGCTGTTTTTCTAAGTAGAAACACAGGGAGTTTAATTTCTCAGAATTGCAGTTTGCATTCAAGTTGGTTTGGGGTGTGTGGGCCTGTTCTCTCCCTCCTCTTTCCTTCTGCCTAAGCAGCAAATCACACACCATTTTCCAGTCCACTCAGTGAATGTTCTCCTTCTGCAATAGGCAGGCGATGAATTTGTGGGGAAGGCCCTGAGCAGCATCTCAACCAACACGGACGCGGCGTCTGTCGTCCACAGCGTGGACCTGGTGGTGGAGGCCATTGTGGAGAAACTGAAGGTGAAGACCGAGCTCTTCAAGAGGCTGGACAAGTTTGCTGCTGAGTACGTGGCCCCTGACGCTCTCGTTGGGTCAGGGCTCCTTCCCGGGTTCCGGCTTTGCTCCCAGGAAGGCATCTTCTGACATGAAGCCCACTTCCCCTTCTCTAGCCCATAGCCCTGTTCTCCATCCCAGTTTGCTTCCTGAGGCGTGAGCTGTCCTGATCTGATTGTGGTCCCCCAGCCAGGGTGGGATTTCCCGTAGTCGATAGAGGGTCCATCCATGGGACAGGCCTCTGTCTCTTGCAGCATCTGAGTCTTGGGTCTTCCAGCCAGAGGATGGAGGAGGCTTGGGCCAGTCCTTCAGTGTCTGCTGAGGAACCTCAGAATAGTTTCATGTGTCCCATTTATTTGGGTGGAACAGACAGAATGGTTGTAAGTGAAGGGGATGCCTGTGTCCCCACAGTGTTCCCTAGAACTCTCCTGTTTTGAGCTTTATCTGTGCTAAATTGAAATAGTCTTGTGAGCATTAAAGGAGCATGAGGTTCTTATGAGGCTCCTGGCAAAGGGCGGGAGAGGACAGCCAGCCCGTGAAGGTCAGGCGTGCAGGTGCCCGGGGCTCAGGACCCTGTGCACTGTCAGCAAGCTTGCTCACACGTGCAGCTCAAGTGCTGAGTCTGGAGCCTGGTGCTGTGTTTGCCTCTTGGCTTTTGGTGAAATGTGACACCTGAGTCATTCATGTTCTCCTTCTGTTTTGCTTGGCCACACTTCTTTCTTCGATGGAACTGAAAGTCAGAATAAGATTATATGACAAAAGTAATTCAGAAGCAGCCACCATGGAGCAGTGGCTAAAGAGAGACTTGCATGCCAGCCTGCTGGAGTGTCAACCCTCAGAGCTACATGGCCTGGTGTCTGGAGAGGCCTTGCCCCTAACAGGGAAGAGACTTTCTGTCACCCATCCAGCACTGTGCTGATCTGCATGCTCATGCTCTGTGCACTGCCATTTAGAGGCCGCAGAAATATCTGAGAGAAAGTACAGACTCTGTTGGTAGGCTCCCAAGTCAGCAGGGAGCTCTCTACAGTTACCAGTCATCTGGCCCAAGAAAGGGAGTGTAACCCAGCAGTTTGGCCTCTACCAAAATGTTGTTCCTTCCCTAGTGACAGTGGCCGGTCTGACTGCCCTCTTTGTCACCATCGAGTAATGGAAGGGCTATAGGGAAAGTGGGGGGCCTGGGGCCACCTGCCACCACTTCCCTCTGACCATGGACTGTTGTGAAGCCTTCTGGCTCAGTTTTATCGTTTGTAATTTAAGTTGAGGGGCTAGGGGTAATGAGTTTGTTTCCAAGACCGTCCCAGTTCTAACTCTCTAAGACTAGGTTCCCTAGTAACCTGTCAAATAGGAGTAGTGGCACCTGCTGCATGCCCCACATGTGACTTTTCTTCTGGGCATCAGCCACCCTTCTCTACACTCTTGTTTTCATTCTAAGTAGCTTGATTGAAGTATACTTTACTGCCATGTTTATAGTTAGGTCCTACAACAGGAGATCAAAGTATGTTCCAGTGATAACATTCCAGATGGAAGGTCTTTTGAAATGGCTGGACCCTGGAGGAGGGCTCCCTGGCTGCAGTGTAAGAACTGCAGGTGCAAAGCTCTGCTGAGGCCTCCGGCAGCTGAGCTGAGTCAAGTCCCAGCTCTCCCTCCCCTTCCGGCACTCATGGGCTCCCCGATCCACCGCAGTCCCCACCACCCCTTCTTGTCTTCTCCACACTGAGGCTTGTGGGCACTGCTAATGATCACTAGACTTGTGCTGTTGGTTTTTTTATCAGTGTATTTAAGAGAAAAGTAGGGCCTTTTTTTGGTCAGTGGTTTGCTTGCTTGTTTTGTTTTTGTGCCTGTGTGTCAGAAAGGGAAAAAGAAAAGGTGGTCCAAGAAAGTCAGATGTTTCAGGGAAATAGCAAGGGTGTGTATGGACTGTGTCCACACATGGAGTTGAAAGAAGGCATGTGAGGTACTGTTAGGAGCAGAGCCAGCTCCACTGATTTGGAGGGGGTGGCGTAGCGGTCCCTTGGGAGGAGACTTTCCCCTTTGGGTAAAGCGTGTGCTGGGAGTGCCCAAGGTGGACACTTGGGACTGGGCTGTGTTGGAGCTTTATCCTTTCACAAAATGTGCCCACCAGTCGGTGCATCCTCATTTCCCCTCTTGCAGCAGGTTGCCTGTCAAACGTCCTCTAATACCCAAGCACCAGCCCCACAAGGCCTGCTGCTGTGGCTAGGGTGCTGGTTTGTGCTGGCCACACTCAACTGTTACTGTGGGGGATCTTTTCTCAGTACCTTCCATAGCAGGCAATAGTTCATAGTATTTCCTCCAATGACTGACTTTGAAAACTAGAATTTTAAAACTTTAAAAATGTCTTTTTTAAAAAGGAAAGCCCCTCTTCCTAGCTTTTAAACTGGCCAACTTGAAAACTATTTGGAAAAGGTGGGTGTTGCAGGGCCTTTAAAGGGAAGTGGTTCCTTCCTCAGGCTCTTGGCCAGCCACCCAGACACACTGGCTTCTCCTCTCACCTCACTCTCCTCTTTCCAGATTACTTGTTTCTTCTCGTGTCCCTCTGCTCCTCTTCCCACTTGCCCCAGTTTTCAGGCCCATGGCAGTATTGCTCTTCTGTAAGCAGGAACCCTGCAATGTGACTGCACCTTGATGGTCCAAATTAGCATCAGGCTGTGTTGTGTATACTCATCCACAAGGTGGCGCCGTAGGAAAGCCTAGAAGTCTTGCCTGTTAAGATTTGCCTGTTGTGCCTTTGGCATTGCACTTTACTGTGGTCTTAAAAATTAAATTTAGTTTAAGTCAGTGTGTATTTTTAAAAATATTTTATATGTACAAGGGAAAATGGTTCTGCTTTTTTAGAAGTAGAATACCTTGAACTACATTTATCATGTATATGCATGTATCCTTCCTTCCCCAGTTCTACTTGTGTAACCTTTAATTTAAAGCTGCTTTTGGACCAGCTGATTTTCTTCTCTTTTCATTTGAGTCCCCATTCAATGGAGAAGTAAAGTTTTTCACTTGAGGTTGAGGGGGAAAGATCTTCATTCATGTTTCTTACCTGATGTTTCTAGTTGAGAATTCAAGTGTTTCTTTATTTTATTTTATTTTATATTTTATTGATTCTGCTATTACAGTTGTTCCATTTTTTCCTCCCCTTTATTCCCCTCTGCCCTGTACCAGTCCTCCAGCCACCATTCCCCTACATGGAGTTCATGTCCATTGTTGTACATATAAGTTCTTTGGCTTGTACATTTCCCATACTGTTCTTAACCTCCCCGTGTCTATTTTGCACCTACCATTTATGCTTCTTACTCCCTGTATCTTTTCCCCTATTCTCCCCCACCTTTCTCCCTGCTCATAACCCTCCATGTAATCTCCATTTCTGTGAATCTGTTCCTGTTCTTGTTGTTTCCTTAGTTTACTTTTGTTTTTGCTTTTTTAGGTTCAGTTGGTGATAGTTGTGAGTTTGTTGTCATTTTAGTGTTCATAGTTTTGATCTTCTTTTTCTTAGCTAAGTCACTTTAACATTTCACATAATAACAGCTTGGTGATGATGATCTCCTTTAACTTGACCTTATCTGAGAAGTACTTTACCTGCCTTTCCATTCTAAATGAAAGCTTTGCAGGATAGAGTCATCTTGCACATAGCTCCTTGCCTTTCATGCCTTCAAATACTTCTTTCCAGCCTCTTCTTGCATGTACAGATTTTTTTGAGAAATCAGCTGATAATCTTTTGGGAACTCCTCTGTAGGTAACTCTCTCCTTTTCTCTTGCTGCTTTTAAGGTTCTCTCCTTATCTTTAATCTTGGGTAATGTAATTATGATGTGCCTTGGTGTGTGCTTCTTTGGGTCCAACTTCTTTGGGACTCTCTGAGCTTCCTGGACTTCTTAGAAGTCTATTTCCTTTGCCAGATTGGGGAAGTTCTCCTTCATTATATTTTCAAGTAAGTTTTCAATTTCTTGCTCTTCCTCTTCTCCTTCTGGCACTACTATGATTCAGATGTTGGAATGTTTAAAGTTGTCCCAGAGGTTCCTCAGCCTCTCCTCATGTTTTTGAATTCTTGTTTTCTTAGTCTGTCCTGGTTGAATGTTTATTTCTTCCTTCTGTTCCAAATCTTTGATTTGAGTCCCAGTTTCCTTCCCATCACTATTGGTTCCTTGTACATTTTCCTTTATTTCGCTTTTCATAGCCTCATTTTTTCCTCTGTTTTGTGACCATACTCAACCAGTTCTGTGGGCATCCTGATTATAAGTGTTTTGAACTCTGCATCTGATAGGTTGGCTCTCTCTCTGTTGTTTAGTTGTTCTTTTTCTGGAGCTTTGATCAGTTCTTTCATTTGGGCCATTTTTTTTGTGTCTCAGTATGCCTGTTAGGTAGTGAAGGGCGGAGCCTTAGGTGTTCACCAGGGTGGGGCAACCCACGCTGCTTGGTTGTGACACTGTGTGGGGGAGGGGTCCCAGAGGGAACAGTGCCACTTGCTCTGCTCTCTGCCCATTTTCAGTCACTTCCCCCGATACCCTCAAATCAAATTGGGCCCTTCTGGTGCTGAATCCTGGGTGGGTGGGTGGGTTTGTGTAGTTCTGGAACCCTGTGGGTCTCTCCAGTGAACTCTCCTGTGAGGCTGGGAGTTTCTCCCACTGCCTCAATCCCCACGGGTTTTTTCAGTCAGCGGTTTTGAGGCTTATTTCCTCACACTGGAACCCTGGGTTGGGGGTCTGTCTTGCTCCCCAGTTGTTTCTCCTGGTTTATCCACATGCTAATATGGGACCACCCACTCCATTGGCTGCCTCCCTGTTGGGTCTGCCAGCTGTCGCCTTGCACCCCAGCTGCCCATCTCCACCCCTCCTATCAGTCTGTATGAATGTTTCTTCTTTAATTCCTTTGTTTTCAGATTTCCATACAGTTTGATTTTCTGGCAGTTCTATTTATTTTTTGTTTTTAAATTTGTTGTTTTCCTACTTTTGGTTGTGCGAGGATGCAAAGTGTATCTACCTACCAGAATCCAGGTGTTTCTTTATGATTTTTTGTTTCTGATGCATCTTTCTTTCTTTCCTTATTCTTTGATCACTTAGAGTTTAGTCTTATGACTGAGGTTGGTTAAGTAGCTGCCTCCTTTTTTTCTCACATAACATGAATATTAACTAATACAAGTAGAGAGGAGAAATTTTGCTCCGTAAAATTAAGGAAAGATTGGCAAAGATTAAATATACCTTTGGAAGGAGGTAACTTTTAAATGACTTAATATAAAACTCTAAAAATAAACCAGGTCACTTGATTTCAGCTTCTTTTAGGAAGAAGTATCTTTTCTCTGACTTCCTCCAGGGCTCAGGACTGCAGATCTGGGCAGTAAGCAGTTGCCTTGTGCAGCGCCCCTGACAGTTGTCCTGACCGTTCCAAAGATGCGACTCATTCCAGTACTGACCATCTTTCTCTCCACAGACACACAATCTTTGCCAGCAACACTTCCTCTTTGCAGATCACGAGCATAGCCAACGCCACCACCAGACAGGACCGATTCGCCGGACTCCATTTCTTCAACCCAGTGCCCATGATGAAGCTCGTGGAGGTCAGTGGGTACCTGCTCATGTGCGTTTGCTTGCTTTGCCAGCTCTCGGTCCTGCTTCTCTGATTCGTACCTGCCCTGCCACTGGGGGTTGCACGGGGTGGATTTTAATGGGAGGCAGGTTGTCCTTGGGCTGTGATTCTCAGGCTATAGCCTGTCCTTTCAGAACCAGTGGAAGGCCTCTGTGCTTTGTTCCTTCACAGCCCTGTGTTCTGACCCACAGTGTCCAGGAGGGCTGTTAACTTTGTGGATGTCATTTACTTGTTTGTGCCTTAGCTGATGGGCTGTGCAGAGAAAGGCCTCAGACTGGGAGGGCAGCACTGAAGACCCCTGGCTTGATGAGACCCAGGGGAGGGCTTCACGTGTTCACATGGTCTCGTTGAGGGCAGTTTGCTCCAGGCTGTAAGTGGAATTCTTATTAGACAGCCTGGTGTTACACAGGAGCCACTGCACCACCTTGTCTGCCATTCCGGTGGTGAATTTGGCCCCATTTAATATAGGGCCTCAGTATTGTCCCCAGATGAGGCACATCTCTTAGGTGTTGTGATCAGAGCTATTTAAAGAGCTGCTAATAACCCTAACCTCCTGACCGCAAACCTGAAGGTGGAGGAGAGTGGCCGGGGAGGGCTTCCTGGTTGGGCCCCTTCCAGTTGGTTGGAGACTTGGGGACGAGGGAGATGGAGTCACAATAGACAGTTTGCACCTGAAATGTGGCAGCTTGCCTTTTACAGGTGACTAATTACAGGGTCTGAGGAGCAGCAGCTATTAAAGTAGCATTTGTTGTGAGGTTGAGGGTTTATTGGCCCGCCAACTGTGGGGGACTGGAGCCCTGAGGGCGTCCCTGCTAGGGTGTTTGGGGCTGTTTTCTCCACTGCTGCCTTCTCCTCCAAGCCCCTTTCCTTCTTTTATCCCCATAAGCATTACCTTCTAGGTTAATGATGACTGGATTTTCCTGTAGTTTTCTGTCAGGTGACAACTCCGACCACTCTTGGGATAGGACTCTATCTGTTCTGCTAACATTGCTCCCCAGCTTCTTCCAATTTACCCCCTTCCCTAAGGCTGTTTTTGAAGAAGTTGAAGAATGAAGTTGGGGGGTTGTAAGGGGAGTGGAAACCACATTTATCCTCTTTTATGCAGAAAAGAGCAAAAGAAGTGGAATGGAATTTTTAACATTTCAGGACTTAGGGACTAATTACTTTCTTTAGTTACTATATTATGTGCATATGTGTTTTGGAGATAAAGACATTTTGTAGATTTACTTCACACTCTAATAATGTTGTTTTCAACTGCATTTATCTGATCATCTCTGTCTGTGTCTTTGGAAATGTTGTGCATTGGTTGTTAACAGCCAGTGCTTATTAGCAAATGTTAGCATTTTCTAGAAAATGTTTTCTAAAAGTACTCCCCGCTGTTCAGGGTTCATTCTTTAACTTTAGCGCTTGCCTGTGTTTCTGAGTGGCTCTTCTCTTTGACTTGGAACTGTATGTATGTTTTCATAACCTGTTGGAGCTATAAGCAGATTATCTATAGCATGTTGCTCTGTGTTGAATGAATAAATATTTAGTCCTTCTGTTAAAAGCCTTTGCCATTGACTTCTTTAAACCAACAAATTGTTTTTAAAACTCTGTAATTAGCAGCCTTTGCCCTCGCTCCATCTGCATAGTTCCGATGGAGGCTTCTGACCCCTCCTTGGGAGCAGCTTGTGGACTGCGGTCGATTCGTGATGCCTGCAGAGCAGGGTCTGGCCTGGGCTTCCCAGAGCTCCTCTCCGTCTCCCGGTGCCGGGCTCTGTTCCCACTCATTTACTCCCCTTAGTGTCAGAACACACCGCCACACCCCACCCCACGCTGTGATCACATTAAAACGTGAATGATAATTCTCTTTGTGTGTGTGTGTGTGTGTGTGTGTGTGTGTGTGTGTAGTGCCTTTCATCTGGCACAGACACCAGCTCATTAAGCCATACAGTGCTCTTACCAGGACGTGTCAAGTGTCATTCTCCCATTTCGGAGGAGAGAGGTGAGGCCCTGAGGGTTGGTTTGCCCTGCCTGAGCTCAGAGAAAGGGTCTGGTGCCGAAGCCAAGCCTGTTTGTTTCGACTCTCGTTGAAGTTTCTTAACTGGTGCTTAAATTATATACAGAGTATACATTTGCCTGGCTCTCTCTCCATTTGCCAAAATCTAATGCCTGAGAGGTTAAGTTCTCTTACTGTTTCCTGAGGGCTGACTCCAGGCATGGTGCTTGGCTCGGTCTCCTGTAGATCCCAGCCGGCTGCTGGACCTTTGCACTGTACCTCCGGGGAGCTCACAGGACTGTGGGCACCCTCCTGAGGTGCCTGACGGACAGCAAGCCCCAGCCATGAGCCCGTTTGCTGGAAATGAAAGCCTTCCGCTGTGATGAGCCTGTTCCGAAGCAAAGGGAGCCTTTAGGCTCTGGGGCGTCTATGTACAAGAGGGTGGAATAATGGGGAGACACTCAACTCAGAGGTCAGGAGACCTGTGACTTGGCCAAATCACTCAATATTCTGGGGCTTCTTCTTTCTACTGAGAGAAGGGAGGACTCCATGCCGAGTTGAGTCTTTGGGACAGTCATCATACTTTAGTAGACTTCTAGTTATTTCTGTGAAGCAGTGAACAGTAGCAAGTAAAACACCAGCAAAAGCCAGCATTTACTGAGCACTTCAGACCTGTTAGGGGCTGCACGAAATGCTCTGCCTCCTCAGCTAATTACAGCCTCGCCTCAGGTCCTTGAGCCAGAGTGATTTCAGGTCAGTTTCAGAGAGCATGTCCAGAGTCACAGGGCCAGTAAGTTGGTGCCACTGGGGTTTGAGCCCAGGTCTGTCTCAGCAGCAAAGCCTGCAGAACTCCTGCACGTGCACACACATTTATATTTAAAGCCTTGATTTCATGTATATTCTGCAGTACTTCACTGTCTTACAATGGGCATTTTGGTAAGCATTTTGTTTCTGGCTTGAGATTCTTCTTTCTATTTTTGCTGCCTCTGTGGATGCTTTTGGTCAGTGTTTCTTGTATTGTTCTATTAAAATTGTTTGCTTACTCTTGGTTGTAATTCTTTTCCATTTTGCATTTCTAGGTCATTAAAACACCAATGACCAGCCAGAAGACGTTTGAATCTCTGGTGGACTTCAGCAAAGCCCTGGGAAAGCATCCTGTTTCTTGCAAGGTAGAGTGTGAGTAGCTTGAAAGGGGGTGTTTTCCTGGGACCCTGACTTATTCCAGGTAGAATTCTCACATTGCAGAATGAATGCAAGAGATAGGGCGCTTGTTCCGCAGGCCAGTCCGTGAGCGGCGATGGCAAGCCGCGCCTCCTTTCCAGGTTGCCAGCCAGGGAACCGGAGGCTGTCGTGCAGAGGCTGGGATCCTAATGGGGCCCAGCTGACTGTTGATGGGCGGCTCTGTTTCCATAAATGGATTTTGTTACCCCGTTGGCTTTAGCTTCTGCTGGGCCACAGGGAGCCAGAACCACCCAGTGTGTCAGGCTCAGCCTTGTGTACACATGCCTGCCAAACAAGCATGAGGCTTTCCTGTCGGCAGGACCACCGCACGTGCCTAGGAGGTGATGAGCAAGGAGCAGCTGCCCCACCCTAGGCTGCGTTAAAAATGCTGTTTCTCGATGGAATGTTGCATTGTGGTTTGTGTTGTGTTGTTGTCAGTGAGAAGTGCAGTCAGATGGAGAGCAAGCCTCGGCCTTTGTCCCTTTTTTAAGGTGCCGGCTGATTAGATGTCGAGTGACTCCCTTGCTGTCCACTAGCTTCACTCTGACCGCCTCAGTCTCTACTGCTTTAGCTCCTCTCTGTGTCCCCCAGGTTTAGGGACCACACTTCTGCATGACTTGGCGGTCTTCTACTGAAGCAATTGTGTCACACAATGCCAGTACAAATTTTATAAATATCTCAAACCTTTTTGACCGTAAGCTGTTGTATTGTCGTGGTTCTTTTCCTAGCATACTTTGCTTTCTAAAAGGTTCTCAACTTCGAACTCGGCGTCGTATTAACCACGAAGACTCCTGTCGTTCATGGTTCATGTGAGTAAGCCGTCTGTCGATGTGGACCCAGGAGCCAGAGCGAGCAGACTGATAGGTGCCATTGCCCCAGTCCGGGGTGGTGTTGCTAGGGAGTCTCATCGTTTTAACACTCATTTGTTGTTTGTTTAGTTTTGTGGTTTTCGATCATCTGAATTTTTAAAACATCATATTACTAACCAGATGTTACAACTGCACTTTCTTACCAGTCTATGCTGTATTAGTGGCAGACAGTAATAATGCATTAGAAAGAACGTCAGTGCGTAGCAAATCAAAAGCTAGCTATGAAGTGGGTGGAAGTGTAGGGCTGAGCCAGAGTGCATCTTCAGCAGCGGAATCATTAACTCAGGGAGAGTAAGAATCTGTCTCCCGCGGGGGTTGCCACAGCAGACGCGGGGATGGGAACTCTTTGGTCTCATAAAGTTACTTTTGCTATATCATCCAGAACACTTTCTCTGGGCTGGACCATAGCGCTTTCTGGGAGTCTTTGTGGGTCAGTTATTCAGGCCCTGGGTGAGGCATCTAGACAATATAAGGCAACCACATAGGACAGGGGTCTGCACAATTTGTGTAAAGGGCCAGCAGTGAATAGTGTAGGCCATATGGTTTTTGCTGCAGCTTCTCAACCCTGCTGTTGTAGTAGAAAAGCAGCACAGACAACAAACACATGCTGAGATGAGTGTGGCTGTGTGTCAATAAAACTTTATTTAAAACACAGGTTGGGGACTGGATCTGGACTATAGGATTGTAGTGGTATTTACCAACACCTGACAAAGAAGAATGGCATTTAATGTGTCTACAGTGTGTCTGTTTTCATAGTGAGATTTCAGAGGTGTAAAACAGGTAAGGCCACAGACTCTAGAGCCAGCCTGACTGGGTTTAAATCTTCCCTCCGGCACTTGTTAGCTGTGTAACCTTGGGCAAGTGATTTAATCTCTCTGTGCCTCAGTGTCCTCTGCCTCACAAAGAGGTCATAATGGTACTTGTCTCGCAGAGTTAATAGGAATAAATGAATTAATATTTGTAAAATACTTAGAATAATACCAGGCACATAGTAAGTATAGCAAAATATATTTAATAAATAAATAAAAGAGCATAAACAATGTAAGTGATGTCTCTTTACATTCCACTAATATTTTGAAGCTGCCTGTCTCAGCATCCATAGCAGCACTGAATATTTTAGTGGGGGAAAAACTCTTTCTCAATAAACTTACTGGCAAAACACTATTTTGTTCCAGTAACTATTTCTTTGATTAGCAGTGTGTTTAAATATTTTGTGAATTGTAGCACTCTTTCTAAGATCTTTATGTAGACGGTATTAACTGTATCTGTATAAAAAGTGTATATATTACAAGTGGAGCAGATATTTTTCCCAGGCTGCTTTCTGACTTCTGAACTTGTATATGAAGTGCTTCATGTACTCGGGTACCCTGTCTTGAGTTTCTACAATAAACTTTAAAGATGTAAAGCATTTTTGCTCCAGTTATAAAATCATCTTGTTTCATTAATATAATCTTGGTTAAACTGATAAAGGCTTTTTGTGGATCTCTGTATTCCTGGGAGACAGGGGTAGGAGATGGTCTCAGAGGAGGCCCAAATCCTGTCACTTTGCTGCCCAGTGTATACCGCGTGCAGTCGGGTTAGCTACGGGAGTAGTGCAGGGCGGTCACCTTCACTCGATATTATGGATTGCCTCGTGTATGTTAGAAAGGGAACCCAAGGACAGGGTGAAGATTCTGCCTGCAGGGAGATCACAGCCCTTTATTAAAAGAAGAGGCGGCATTTACTTGATGAAATCAGCTATACAAAAATACTGCCAAAAAATATATATAACTGCAGCCTGCCCCATAGGCCTCCCCAAAGAGATCAGTAGTTGGATCCATACCCCACACTCGGCCTCAGGGAGAGATGAGGAAGTGTTTCCATGTGGAGGGAAGGCTGGGAAGGCGTCATCCAGGGTGGTGGGTCCTAGGTGCTGTGTGTGAAGGCCTGCGGTCCGGCTCTCGGGGCATCTTCTCAATTAATTGTCCAGGAACCTGTTCCCAGCTCGGCCATCTTGCACTGTGCACGGAAGCAGGAGGAAATCCTGAGTGGTCCAGGAAGGGCTCCGAGGGAGAAGTGCTGCTCCTGTGAGGGCTGTTTGGGATGGAGCAATACTTACTTTTGGTCCCTGAAAGGAATGTGGGCGAGGAGAGGAGGAAAGGGGCTGCCATTAGAGCGTAGGGCAGTATGCCCAGCAAAGATGGTTTCCGATGTATCTTCACAACTTGGCACATAAAAGCGATTACTCCCATCCTACAGATGATGAAACTAAATTTCAGAATGGTGCAAGGTCAGAGTATTAGAATTTGAGCCCCGATCTGCCTGCCCCAAAGCTGTGCTCTTCTAATGACCCCCTACCTTGATCAGCTTTTATTTCAGGATCCGTGCAGTGGAGACATCTGGTAAGGCCATGCTGTCACTTTAAACCAGTTTTGAAAATGTATCGCTCTATAAATGTGGGTAACATAACCTAGGGTGAGAAGGGACAACCAGGTGACTTCACAAAAGGTAAAGTTCAATGAAAACTCACTGATCTTTTATTTTTCTGTCTCCTAACACAGGACACCCCTGGGTTTATTGTGAACCGCCTGCTGGTGCCGTACCTCATGGAAGCAGTCCGGCTGTTTGAACGAGGTAGCTGTCCTGAGCTGGGCAGGAGCAGCAGGTCCGGGAGGCACTGCGCTCTGGAGTCCTCATGCGGGGTCTGCGGGAAGGGCGGGCCACGCAGGGCAGGGGAGCTGCTTCCGTCTTCCAGCTGTGTGGCTTGACCTCGCCCTGGGCCCTGCTACCTTTGCCGCTTTGTTCCCAGGGATCCCCGGGTTCCCTGTGAGGCCTTTGAGGTGTGGGTCTAGGACCCTCCACTGCAGTCCCAGCTAGAGCAATTGCACAGCCAGCCCGGGTTTATAGCCTGGGTCTCTGTTTTTGGTTAAAAGATTTATCACTTAAAATAATAGTAATGGTATAAAATCATTGGATCAGGTGACCTTCGATTTTCCTTAAGGTTCTGAGACTGCGAGCAACCTAGGACTTCCAACCAAGATGAAGGCATAGGCAGATACACTTTGTCTCCTTGCACAACCAAAAGAAGGACAACAACAAATTTAAAAACAAAAAACAGAACTGCCAGAAAATTGAACTGTATGGAAGTCTGACACCCAAGGATTTAAAGAAGAAACATTCATCGAAACTGGTAGTAAGGGTGGAGATGGGCAGCCAGGGTGGAGAGGACTTGCAGCAAGGTGGCGGCTGGAGGACCAGGTGCTCCCACATTTGTGTGCGGATAAACCGGGAAGAACAACTGGGAAGCGAGACAGACCGTGCAACCCAGGGTTCCAGTGCAGGCCAGTAAAGCCTCAAAACCTCTGGCGGTTAAAACCTGTGGTGGTTGCAGCAGGGGAGAAACTCCTAGCCTCACAGGAGAGTTTGTTGGAGAGACCCACAGGGTCCTAGGGAGAGACCCACCCACCCAGGAATCAGCACCAGAGGGCCAATATGTTTGTGGGTAGCAGGAACATGACTGAAAGCCAGCTGAGAGCTGAGCAAGCAGCACTGTTCCCTCTTGGACTCCTTCCCTCACAGACAGTGACACACAACACAGCGGCATGGGTTACCCTGCCCTGGCGAATACCTAAGCCTTCGCCCCTTACAACCTAACAGCTGCTCTGAGACAAAAAAGTATGCCCCAAATGAAAGAACAGATCAAAACTCCAGAAAAAATACAACTAAGTGACAAAAAGATAGCCAACCTATCAGATGCAGAGTTCAAAACACTGGTAATCAGGATGCTCACAGAAATGGTTGAGTATGGTAGCAAAATAGAGGAAAAAGTGAAGGCTATGAAAGTGAAATAAAGCAAAATATACAGGGAACCAACAGTGAAGGGAAGGAAACTGGGACTCAGATCAACAATTTGGAGCAGAAGGAAGAAATAAACATTCAACCAGAACAGAATGAGAAAACAAGAATTCAAAAATATGAGGAGGAACCTCTGGGATAACTTTAAACATTCCAACATTCAAATCATAGCAGTGCCAGAAAGAGAAGAGGAAGAGCAAAACATTGAAAACCTATTTGAAAAAATAAAGAAGGAGAACTTCCCCAGTCTGGCAAAGGAAGTAGACTTCTAGGAAGTTCAGGAAGCTCAGAGAGTCCCAAAGAAGTTGGACCCAAGAAAGTACACACCAAGGCACATCATAGTTATATTATATCACCCAAGATTAAAGATAAGGAGAGAACCTTAAAAGCAGCAAGAGATAAGGAGGCAGCTACCTACAAAGGAGTTCCCATAAGACTGTCAGCTGATTTCTCAAAACAAACCTTACAGGCAAGAAAGGGCTGGAAAGAAGTATTTGAAGGCATGAAAGGCAAGGATCTATGTATAAGATTACTCTACCCAGCAATGCTATCATTTGGAATGGAAGGGCAGGTAAAGTGTTTCCCAGATAAGGTCAAGTTAAAGGAGTTCATCATCATCAAGCTGTTATGTGAAATGTTAAAGAGACTTACCTAAGAAAAGGAAGGTAAAAATATGAACAGTAAAATGATAACAAACAACTACCAACAAATGAACCTAAAAAAATTAAAGAAAAACAATGAAAACAAAAACTAAGCAAACAACTAGAACAGGAACAGAATCAGGGAAATGAACATCACGTGGAGGGTTTTCAGTGGGGAGAGGGAGGGGAGGAGGTACAGGGAAGAAGAAGCATAATTGGTAGACATTACATAGATGGGGAGAGGTCAAAAATGGTATAGGAAACAGAGAACTCCGAGAATTTATATGTATAACCTGTGGACATGAACTAAGTGGGGGAATCCTGGAGGGTTGGAAGGTGCAGGGGGGAGGGGGGATAAAGGGGGAAAATTGGGAAATCTGTAATAGCATAATCAATAAAATATAATTTTTTTAAAAAAGCATAATGGGAGGTACAAAATAGACAAGGAGCCCTGGCTGGTGTGTCTCAGGGAATGAGTGCCAGCCTGTGAACCAAAGGGTCACTGGTTCGATTCCTAGTCAGGGCACATGTCTGGTTTGCAGGCCAGGTCCCCAGTAGGGGGCACATGAGAGGCAACCACACATTGATGTTTCCCTCTCTTCTCCTTCCCGTCCCCTCTCTCTCTCAAAGTAAATAAATAAAATCTTAAAAAATAATAATAGGGAGGTTAAGAATAGTATGGGAAATGGAGAAGCTGAAGAACTTCTGTGTATGACCCATGGACATGAACTAAGTTGGGGGAATGATGGTGGGAGGTGGGGTGTAAGTCAGAGGAGGATAAGGAGGAGGAAAAGAATGGGACAACTGTAATAGCATCATCAATAAAATATATTCGGAAAAAATAAAATTGAGGTTGCATGATAGGACCGAAGTAACGGGGCTGAGTGTGCTGAGGACCATGTCTAACAGCTCTGCTGGCCCTGCTGGTGATGCTGGTGTTGTTTTTTTAACCTTGAGAGAGGTCAAAATGTTTTCTTAATATTTGCCAACAGAAATATAAGACCTGAGACCTGGTCCAGGTTACAAAATGTCAAGTATCCTCCTGCCTGCCTTCCCCACCACGGTCTCTGGGAAGGCTGGGAAGGTAACTATCACGTCTGCTTTAAAGGCAAACAGACCTTAATAGGACTGGATAAAAAACAAATGTAATTGTTTTCAATTACTTCACAAATGCTTGCTCCCAAGAATGTCATTTTTGAAACAAAACGTTTATACCAGCTCTTCGGGAGAGATGAAAGCACATTTGCTTTCTCAAAATCTGCTTCAAATATTAAAACTTTTCTCTGTTTCATGGAAGCATTTGCCTCAGTTTTGCTAGAGATCAAACCAACACTTCTGTGTTTATCTATCAGCAAATATGCCTAATTACACTCAAAGGAAGTGCGAAGTGTTTCGCCCTACCTTGAAGAGCAGGGTTGTTTTTTTAATGTAATGTGATAGAGTATAGCATGTGGGTGATCCACCTCCTAATGGTGTTTTTCTCAATGAAACATACTGTCACTTTGATAGAGTTTCAGATATACCTTGCAGCTGATTGTAAGTTGAAAGTCCTTCTTGTCTCTGGCCCTTCCCTGGCAGTGGTCCCTTTCTAAATAGATGGACTCCCTCTGACCCTCACTGTCACTAGTGGCCTGTGGGGGGAAGCTGGAACGGGGCATCCGACCCTGTGAGGGAACTGCTCTTAGTTTGATTTGATGCTGCCCCCAGCACCCTGTCATTGCTGTCCCTTTGTCTCTTTCCCCACAGTCTTGGACCCTCCAAGCCAGAGCTTGTGCTTCTACAGCAGCGGGGTGTCAGGTCTGGCGTGGGTGCTTCTCTCAGCAAGCCACAGTATGGTCTGAACTCCTTATGTCACACCTCAGGCTTCTTACTACGTCCCCGCACTGCCTCAGGTTCTCCCTCCTTCAGCCAAGACAGAGGTGTGTTAGATGCACCCCGGCCACCCTGTTTCCGCTTGTCTGCATCGAGCGGCTAGCTGATCCATTGGACTTTGAAGCCTGAAGCCATTTTGGATCATCCCTCTCTCTGTCACATCTGTTCATTTGTCACTTTTGATTCCTCCCTGTCACCCCAGTTCCCCTGTGCTAGTCAGCCTGTCTCAGTGAGGCTCCTGCAGGCAGCAGGGGCATTCACACTACCTCTGGTCTTTTTCTAACTGCTCTCCGCTGCCATGCTTATGGAAAGTACCTGCTGTCCCAGAGGGTGAGGAGGCAGTGCCTGCTGTGTCTGCCCACCCCCCAGCTGCCGGAGCCCCCGGGCCAGCACAGAGTCGAACAGTGAAGTCAGTGACTCTGTGGCCCAGCCCTTTCTGAACTCATTTGAAGAGGACTCCATACAACACTGTCTTGGTCAGCTTGGGCTGCTGTAGCCAGAATACCACGGACTGGGTGGCTTATAGATAACAAGTTTATTTCTCACAGTTCTGGAGGCTGGAAGTCTGAGATTAACGTGACAGCACAGTTGGATTCTGGTGAGGGGCCCCTTCCGGTTGCAGACTGCTGACTCCTGTGTCCTCTTGGGGAGATTGCAGAGCTAGGGAGCAAGCTCTAAAAAGGGCTCTAACCCCATTCATGGGGGCTCCACCCTCATGACCTCATCTAACTAATCACCTCCCAAAGGTCCCGCCTTTTTATATCATTGCATTGGGGATAGGGTTTCAACATCTGAACTTGGGGGACACAGACATTCACCCCGTAACCGGCACTGTTGATAGGCCTGTGGTGCGAGTGCTCCATGCAGACAGGCTGGTGCAGGGCCCCCTGGGGTGGTGGCGGCCAGTCAGGATGAGGGGTGGGCATCACAGCAGGGGCGTCTCAGTTGTCATCTACTCAAGCATCCTGGGCAGCTGGCAGAAAGTCACAGGCTGTCACCACCCCCCTTTTGCCCCTGTGGTATCTCAAGGCACTCTACTGCCCCCTCACCTCTGCTCTGATGTTCTGCACCTTGGGTCGTCTGCACTGGACCTCCATTCTCAGTGCCCATCAGCTCTGTCTTCACTTTTCCATTCTCATTCATTTCTGCTATAGTTATGGCCTGATTGGTGGGGTCAGTCACCCTCGTCCCTGTGGGTCAGAGCTCACTCTCCAGACCTTTGAGCAGGCTGGTGCCCAGTAGCAGACAGCTGACCCCATTGGATGCCACTCTGACAGATCAGTCAGCTAGGGCAGGGTGATGGGGCCACATGGTTAGCTCTTGGGTGACACCCTGGGAGTGCCCCCGTCACCTGCTCGCACTGTCATTCCCCTCCTCGGGACGTTCAGTGGTTCTGTCATCACCTGCCAAGTACGTGCCCCTGCCTTCATCACCACACACCTCACCCCCACCTTTGTCGCTGTGCCCCGCCAGAGTGTCCTCAGGCTTCAGGCTGGACCTAATCTATGTTGTTGCCACACTTCTCCATTGTCTTTTGTACTCTTTTCTGTGGCAGTATCAGGTCTTTATCGTAATATCCCGCCAAGTGCTGGTGTAGGACCGGCATGGAGGTCGCTGTTGCTGAATAAAGGAATGCTGGCTGTATAGAGGTTCTGATCCTTGTTGCTGTGACCCTGGTTGTTGTTAATGCCGAAAATGGCTGGTAGGTGGCGCCGATGAGCCAGCAAGAGCCAAGTTAGGGCAGGTCCTGGGATCCCAGGTTCCCAAGATGCAGAAGATCTGGGAGTTCACTGAGGAAGCTTTTCTTTGTTATCTAGAGTTAAGGGCTCTTAACTGGGTAGGGGGATTCCTTGAACCTCTTATGGTTGTTGCAGAATTTTGTGTGTGTGTACATTTTTTTTGGAGAGGGTGTCAGATTCTTAGTGACATGCTTCACTATAAGGAAGGTCAGGAAGTATTGTTCTAAAATGCGATACCACATTTAACTCCCGCATGGCACACCAATCTTTGTATGTGTGTTTTATTTATTTCTCTCTCTCTTCTTTTTGCCTCTGTATTACTAAGAGTAAATTTTATAGAGTTGTGCTGACTTTGCACAATCATTCATTTATTTATTTATTTAGGTATGCTGTCTTTGTGTGTGTGTGTGTGTGTGTGTGTGTGTGTGTGTGTGTTTGGTTTTTGTTTTGAAATAGTTAAGTGAGTCTCTGAATCTAGAATTACAGTCTTGCCTCTAGGATTCATTGCCTGTCCTTGAATATAGGTTTGATTAAGTGAATTTAGGTAAGTTGGGACCATTATGCTATCAGATTTCTGTCCCCAGGGAGTCCATATTCCAACGACAGGAGACAGCCCCTAGTACACAACCAACGGATAACAAGTTAGGTTGTGACCAGCAATCCCTGGCAGGAGTCCTAGCTTCGAGTGCTGACCGTTGCTGGTTTATATGCATGGAGAGAGATGGTACTCTGAGCAGATGTCAGATGTCTGAGGGCGCTGGGCACCAGGCACAGGGGGCAGCAGGTCTGAGCCAGAGGAATGTGCTAGGCTGTCATTCCAGCATTCCGGCTCTAGCATTGTAGGTGCCTTGGGGTTTAATGGAATTCTGTGAGCAGAATCCACTTTTCCGTTGCCGCGTTCTTTCTCATTCCTGCCCTGGTGCGTGCTGTTCCTGTGCCTGGAATGCCCTTCCCTGCCTGCTCTTCCCTTGGGATTCTCTTTGGGACTTTTAGAACCTGGGCCTGGCGGTGGTTTTGGTGAAGTAATGGTAATGTGAGTAAATCTCTCCATCTTTGCCCACAGAGCTGTGTGAATCTTCAGCACTTGTTACGGAGAAATGTCTAATTTACACCTCTGAGTCCTCCCATTGTGTCATGGGCAGTCATACTCAAGTGGTTGTCTTGGTTCTCTGTCTCATTCTAAGTCCGGTGCCTGCTACATAACAGATGAATGCAAGTGGAATGAAGGAGTGAGGACACCCGATAAGGCTCATGCATATGATCATTTTTATTCTCTTTGCTTTGTTATGACCTGAAACTCAAATCATGATTCTCAGGGTCTCGTGACTAATTAGTGGAGTACTAATAATGTCACCCTTATCAAATAATTGGTTGGTATTTTAATCACCTTGGGCTGCCTTGAAATCCTTTAGCATTACTTTAGTACTCAGTAAGCTTTTTAAAATGCCTTTATAGATGTTTAAGTAGTTCTTGTTTCTCATGCCCCAGAATCTGAAATATTTAGGTAGGACACCTCTGAGTATTTAAATATTTTAGTATAATTACCCCTTTATGCTTTGCAACAAAATTCTAGATAGCCAGTTCCTAGCGACTCTTCCCGTTCCTGATTTCGGAGAGAGAGGACAGGTTGTTCTCTGTAAAGACCTCGGGTGGTCCAAGGACAATCTGTTTAGGATGAAGTTCCAAAGAAAAAGCATATTGACCCTTGTCTTAGTTTTCTCAACACATTTTCCAACTCGCATGGCCATTCTAAATCAGGGTTGGACTTTTCTTTGAATATTATCTTGGCTGAGGAGTTTATGTCAATGTGATTCTACAGGAATACTCATCACTTGTAAAACCAAGAAAACGAGAATGGAAAAATGTGTATATAATAAATACAAATGTACATATATAATAAATACAAAAACATAAAACTTAGTTCTTTAAAAAAAAGTCCATCTATCAGCCAAAAATCTGCTCTAGCTCTAAGTGATATTTCAGTAAAGTATTCCCAGAGTTGGAAAATTCCAAGCCATTAGGAAGTAACTCATGTTTCCAGGCCACTGGGGTTTTATCTGTCCAAGGACAGAATTCACCTCACAGAATAGCCTGGTGGAATAGCTTTGAAATCCTGTGACTTATTTGGCAAAATCTTACCCAAGCTAGAGATCCGGACTCTGAATATTTTTTGAACATGCAAAATTACATAAACTGGTAAATCTGGAGCTGACAGCTTGACAAGGAGGATTGCGGGAAAGATGGTGGTGACTCAGGGCTGCCCTCTTCTCCCCAGGTGACGCGTCCAAGGAAGACATCGACACTGCTATGAAGTTGGGAGCTGGGTACCCCATGGGCCCCTTTGAACTTCTGGATTACGTCGGGCTGGATACTACGAAGTTCATCATGGACGGTAGGACTTGGGCTTCTCTGTTGTCTTTCTCTGAGTTGAGGCAGTCTCTCTCGGCTCTGACTCCTAATGCCTATTTAAAACAAGTTAGAAGGGTCTCAGTAGACTTTCCAAGCCCTGCCCACACCAGCTTAGATTCAAGTTAATAGATAGATGGTAGGAGAAGGAAAAACATGACTGCCTAGTGTCTCCTCACAGGGTACCTTTTTTAACTTTTCATTTTTAAATAATTATAGATTCACAGGAAGTTTCAAGTATAAAGCGGACAGCTTCTGTTTACCCCTTGCCCCAGTACTGCCCAGTGGCCCCATCTGACATGGCCACAGTACGGTGTGCAAACCAGGAGACGGACATTGGTGCACTGCGTCATTCTCTCACACATTCTGATCAGTATAACCTCCCCTGCAGTCAAGATACACAGCCATTGATTTGTAATGTGTTCATTTTAGGCCCTGGCCAGGTGGCCCGGTGGGAGAGTCATCTCCATGCACCAAAGTTGTGGGTTCTGTCCCTGGTCAGGGCACGTACAAGAATCAACCAGTGAATGCATGCATAAGTGGAACAACAAATCAGTGCTTCTCTTTCTTCCTCTCCCTCCCTCTCTCTAAACCAGTTTTTTAAAAAAGTGTCCATTTTACTCTAGAGGCTCTGAAGACAGGGTAAAAATAATTGTTAAAATTGCACTACTGAAGCTGAATGTCGCTCATACTACCAAGTTTCACAAAGAATACTTAGGTGTTTGGGAGGAGTGAGGAAGGTTGTACTTGGAGCTTGACCCTTAGAATTTTGAGAGGATGTAAAATACCAGTGGCAGCAAATTCAGAAATTCGGCATGTTCTGCAGGTTGTGCCAATGAGGGCCACAGCCACAGATGAAGCAGGGATTTCAGGAGGGTCGAGGAGCGGTGTGGGGGTTGGGGCCGGGCAGCATGCCTCCTTTGGGGCTCCGGCCCGCACCAGCTCAGCCTCCCTCTGCTGTGTTGGCCTGCGGGGTACCGCGCCCAAGGGGCTCTTCCCCATCATAGTAGGGATCCTTCCCCTCAAGCCCTGCCTCTGGACTTGCCCTGGGAGTGCTGAGATGTGAAAATAAACCCTGCACTTCATCCTAAGCCCTCTTCCCTCCTCTCAACAGGGTGGCATGAGATGGAGGCCCAGAACCCCTTGTTTCAGCCCAGCGCCTGCATGAATAAGATGGTGGCAGAGAACAAGCTGGGCAAGAAGACTGGAGAAGGATTTTACAAATACAAATGACAGGTGCAGGTTCTCTGGCTCCAGGGAGAACTCCGTAAGCTCGTACCAGCCGTTGCCCCAAGTGCCTGCGGGAGTGCTCTTGGGTCAGACGTTCCCTTACACAGCACAGTCTGTTAGATGTGCATTTCAACTGTAATCTATCCGACATAATTATTTACGTATAGCAGAGTCCTCCACTGAAAATGAATGCCTTTTTTTAGTCTGTTCATTTCTGTGTGTTTTCTAAAAAGCTTTATACCCTTGGTGCCTTGGAGCAAACATGTTTTTTGAACCTCATCATTTTCGTAACTCGTTGCCTAAACACATTCACTTGTGGAGGGGAAAGCACTTCCTCCGAGAGCGCACTGGGTCCATCACCGCCATGCGGGTGATGGCTCTGGACGTGTCCGCGGTGTGTCTGAAGTGCTGTAGGGAGAGCGCTGCTGCGCCTTTTTGAGAACGTTTGCTACCTGCGGCTTCGAGCCTTCCCATATATTCTGGGCTTGACCTAAGTGCCCTGTCTCTACTCAACTCATCATCGAGATGTGCTGCGGAATTGGCAGGAGTGTCTCCATGTGCTTGGATTGCAGAAAGAGGTTTCATCCACATCTGAAATCAGAATGATTATGGTCTTTCTCTCTTTTTTTTTTTGTGAGAAATCATTACTGCAAACTGCCTATAAATTGACTCCAATAAATACATTCTTTTAATCTGTGAAAATTTGAAGTAAAATAAACATGTATAATTTAAAATGATGATATACTTAATTGGTTATAAAAGTAAAGCTCGGTAACTTAGGCGAGACTCTGCCCCATCTTCTCCAGTGCGTGGCTGTTGTTTGAAGCGGCCGTGGTGCGGAGGTGGGGCAGGGGTGCGCGCGTGGCCCTGACTGCAGGCGTCACTCTGGATTTTTTGCCAACAGAGAAATAATGTTAACATGAACTGCTTTTATTTTTTAAAGTTTTCAAAAAAATTTTATTTTTCAATTACCGTTTATGTTTAATACTATTTTGTATTAGTTTCAAGTGTCCGGCACAGTGGTTAGAGAGTCACATACTTTACAAAGTGGTCCCCCGATTATTTCCAGTGCCCACCTGGCACCACGCATAGTTATTACGATATCATTGACTGTATTCCCCGTCTGTACTTCATATCCCCATGCCAAGATAAACTGTTCAGTTTTAAATCATTTTTATTTTTAAAGATATTTTTATTGTATTTTTCTCCACTACCATTCAGTCCCCATATGCCCCCCTCCCCTCTGCGATCACCACAGGGTTGTCTCCGTCCGTGAGTCCTTTTTCCTTTTTCATAGCTTTTCTTAATCATTGGCTTGTGAAAGTGTCTTCCAAGGTAGAATTTTGAAGCTAGAGAGACATCAGAAACCTGAAATCCAATGACCTCATAACAAAGACCCTAAGTTATGTGCCCAAGATCACCAGAAATTTTGTAGCAGAGCCGGCATTAGAACTAGGCTTTGATGATAAAATTAAATACAAAATAGCAAATTTGAGAACTTCAAATCCAGACTTTCAAACAGGAGTGTCCCCAAAACAGGCATCCTTGTTTGGTGTCCTGGGTCATAAGCCTAATGGTTAAGAGATTCCTCCCACCCCCGACAGGAGGGAGCTTACTAATCTTTTTTTCTTGCATCTAACTATAGCATAATAGGAAGATAAATATGTACATTTCTACCACACACGGGACCTGGTTAGGAAACTTGTAGGTTATTCTTATAAAACATTTCCTAACGAAGAAAAGGAAGCACCTGCGATGCCACCGCCGTTTCCATTACTCAAGGTCACCCCTGTGGTCCCGCCGCCCACTCACTCTGGGGCTGGCTCTCGACCTTTGGCGTGTGTTCTGGCCTTAGGAGGGGCTTCGTTTCCTTCGCACTGACTGTACTGCCCACAGGATGTGGGCCCTTGTCCCGAAAATGGCAGGGCTCTTTCTTGACCACTGAGTTCCAGGGAAGAGAGAAAACTCAGCAGTGTGACCACCAGCCTGCCAGGATGTCAGGGTCAGGGTCCGGGTCACTACAATCTTTTTCTGGCTAAGATTCTTAAATGCACTTTTAGCCTACCAGCGAGTCACAACCCTGGCCTCTGAACAGTCTTTTATCATTTTCAAAAAATCTTTCTGTGCATGATGTTTGTGAACTGGAAGGCATCTTGAACATCCTCATAATTGCCTTAGTCGAGAGTGGTGTCCTCAGTAACTAGCAGGTTTTAGGTCAAAAGGATACTTTTCTTCTCCTCTTCCCTTTACTCCCTTCTTAGTGATTATATTCCTATTGTAGAAGTGAAAATTTGAGATTAAAAGGAAAACAACACAATTGATGAAATGGTTTGTTGAAAAAGATTGAGTGAGCCTCTGAGCAGAGCTATCACCTAGACCTCAGTTAGGTTTAGCAAGGTGGCGTTCTCTGAGAATAGTTTTTTTTTTAAGTGTATCTTATTGATTATGCTATTACAATTGTGCCATTTCTTTTTCTCCCTTTTATCCCCCTCTGCCCTGCACCCTCCTCCCTCCAGCATTCTCCTCCCCCTTAGTTTATGCCCATGGGCCATACATACAAGTTCTTTGGCTTCTCCATTTCCTATATTATTCTTAACCTCCCCCTATTTTGTGCCTACCAGTTACGCTTCTTATTCCCTGTACCTTTTCCTCCATTCTCCCTACTCCCCTCCCTGCTTTTAACCATCCATGTGATGTCCATTTCTGTGTCTGATTCTGTACCTATTCTAATTGTTTGCTTTGTTTGTTTTTGTTTTTTAGGTTCAGTTGATAGTTCTGAGTTTGTTATCATTTTACTGTTCATAGTTTTGATCTAAAGGGACTTAGATAAGTCCCTTTAACATTTCATAGAATAAGTGCTTAGTGATGATGAACTCCTTTAACTTGACCTTATGTGGGAAGCACTTTATCTGCCCTTCCATTCTAAATGAAAGCTTTGCTGGATAGAGCAGTGTTAGATGTAGGTCCTTGCCTTTCATGACTTCAAATACTTCTTTCCAGCCTCCTATTGCCTGCAAGGTTTCTTTTTGAGAAATCAGCTGATAGTCTTATGGGAACTCCTTTGTAGGTAACTGTCTCTTTTCCACTGCTTGCTTTTCAGATTCTCTCCTTGTCTTTAATCTTGGCTAAAGTAATTATGATGTGCTGTGGCATGTGTGCCCCCTTGGGTCCAAGTTGTTTGGGACTCTCTGAGCTTCCTGGACTTAAATGTCTACTTCTTTTGCCAGATTGGGGAAGTTCTCCCTCCTTCATTATTTTTCAAACAAGTTTTCAATGTTTTGCTCTTCCTCTTCTCCTTCGGGCAACCCTATTATTCAGATGTTGACACATTTAAAGTTGTTCCGGAGGTTCCTAAGCCTCGTTGTTTTGAATGCTTGTTTCTTCATTCTCTTCTGGTTGAATGTTTATTTCTTCCTTCTGGTCCAAACCATTGATTTGAGCCTTGGTTTCCTTCCCTTCACTGTTGGTTCCCTGTATATTTTGTTTTATTCCACTTTGTATGGCCTTCACTTCTTTATTTTGTCATGACGAATTCAGTCATTTCTCTGAGCTTCTTGATTACTGGTGTTTTGAACTCTGCATCTGATAGGTTGGCTATCTTCATTGCTTAGTTCTTTTTTTGAGTTTTGATCTGTTCCTTCATTTGGACCATATTTCTTTGTCTTGGTGCACCAGTCTGGATGAATGCTTCTTCTTTAAGTCCTTGGCTGTGAGACTTCCGTGTAGTTTGATTTTCTGGCAGTTCTGGTTGTTTTTGTTTTTAAACTGGTTGTTGTCCTTGTGGTTGTGGGAGGAAGCAAAGCGTATATCCCTATGCCTCCATCGTGGCTGGAAGTCCTTATTCCCTGAAGAATAGTTTTAATGCTTAGGAAGATGTCTTTGTAAATAAAAATTGAGGGCTTTCAATGTGCATAAGATTCACTGTTAATAACAATTTCATGTGGGGAAATGGTTGGCTAGCTTCTTTTGACATCAGTTGTACATTCTGTTTCCTTTTTGGGGGTTGTTAACTGGCACAGCATGGGGGTGGGGTGGGACCAGATTTTGGAACTTAGAAATTGTATAAAATGATTCCCCACCAAGTGTTGTTATATAGAAAGTTTTCTGATTCATTAACAGGTCAACTTTTAGTAGCTCGTTGCAGACTCAACCACTAATTGACAGAAAAGGTAGAACTAATATGTTAGTCATGGCTTATACAACATACTTTCTGCTTTCTCTCTTGGTTTTTCAATTACACTTTTCACACATTTGAAACAAACTTTTGTCTTGTCCCACCTTGATTTTAATCCTTTTAACATTTCAACCAAAGTAACCAATTAAGTCTACTAAAAATACAAGGAATGACTATAATTTTGTGGGACTAATTTTTTTGTAAACAGGCATTGATGCTACATAAATAGTAACAAAAATGCTTTGAACAATGGAAGCATTGCTGTTTTCTACCCATTTGGTCGTGTAAATTCTATTTTTAAAATTAGTCTCAATATTTCGTAATCACAATTTTTATTTCCATAGCAGAACAAATTTTAACTCCTGAAAGACAAAAATCCCGTAATTGATACCAATTCACTGTTTTATTTAGACTCACCACATGTAGCTGTTGCAGAATCAACCAGTTCTGCAACATGGTAAATGATTAATACCATGGGCTTTGGAATTACGCAGACTTGGGTTCTAGTGCTCAGCTCCACTCTCTTTACCCATGTAGTCCTGGGGGTCGTCCTCTGGTCTGTCTGGGAGAATGGGCAAAATGATGGCCTGGATTCCGTAGGGCTGCTGAAGACCAAACGAGATGGTGGGCATCACATGTTGAGCACGCTGTGTTGCATAATACAGCAACCATGACAGCCTCCTCATTGCCCAGTTTGGAAGGAAGCCACAGTTCCTTCACAGACTACGGCTTACAGAGAGCCTGCCTGAACATCTGACACTCGAGGAGAGAGAGCTGAAGATTGGGAACAGCCAAGAGTCTTATAAAAGAGTCTTAGAAGTTCAACTGTGGGTCCACCTGGGTAAAAGATAAGTGCTGGAGATCCACACTGCACCCCCAGCCGCTGTGGAAGATCTTCCCAAACTTCTGGGGAGGTGCTGGCAGGGGACTCAGGAGGGAAGAGCACGCAGGAAGCCAGTGAGCTGCTGGACGTGACTGGTGCTGGAGTAAGTTACATTTTATGTACAGACGATGGACTGGATAATTTAAGACACCAGAGAAAAAGCAAATATATAGGAGAGAGGGTCCCAAAGTTTCCCTAACATGGTAGTCAGGGAAATGGTGGAATGTGAACAGAAGAGAAACCGCCCTACCACAGTGTAGTTTGTCAAGGCAAAGCCCCTTTGCGTGCTGGGTGACGACACAGGCCTTCATCACTGGAGAAGCTGCTGTGTGAATGTGGTGCTCCCAGCATCAGCGAGACACCTCAGCCTCCTTACTGGGATATTCCACCCAAAAACTGGAGTCAGTTTTTGGACAAGCAGGTATTAGAAGAGAAAACCTGCTAGCATGAGAACTCTGGGTCCTGCTTCCTCTTAAACAGCCATCCACTGCACTGGGTTTAGAGGACAGGGAACTGAGAAGCTTCCAAAACCAGTGCTGGGAAGAAGACATGTTTGAACTAGGCAGCTGCTTGGGGCAGTTTGAAGTACTGAACCCTACATGCCTCATCCTGGAGCCGTGTGGAGGTTTTGGCGTGTACTCCTGGGAAGGTAGACTACCAGAGCTCATTAGCCCCCATGTCCAAGTTTCGAAAGGGAGGTGGTGGCACCGCATCGGTGTGATGCGGGAGCACCGCTGTCTGGCCCTGCGGGGTCAGCTCTGTGGGTCGAGTCCGGGGAAGAGACGACTGCCAGCAGACTGCTCCCCAGGTGAGCAGCTCTTGCTCCGCGGATGTCAGATGAAAGGGTGGTGCACGCGGGAGGGAGGGGTAAAGAGCAGGTCCACACGGCTGGGAGAGACTCGTGCTTCTCCACGCACATCCTCGTCTCAGACCGACTGGCTGCCCTCTCAGCACTCGGTCTCGTGTGGATTCTGCCAATAGCCAGCATGGCATTCTTCACTCACAGGCCTGTGGTCATGAATGATTTTGTCTTGATTTTGCTCTGTTACCTACCCTTTCCTGTTAAGTTTCCTGTGTGTCAGGGTTTTTCTTTTGCTAAGAGAGAGAACTAGTTTATAGGGACCTTTTACAAAAATCACAGGTATGTCAAATGCTGGGCGGTCACTGGGGATCGGCAGAGCTCATTCACGGACCTGCAGTTGGCAGCCCCGGCCCCTCCGCAGTGACCGCAGCCTTCCAAGGACTCTGCACTCCAGTGTTCCTGATCATGGCTTAAACTTCCCCGTCCCTGCTGTTTGGGGGGTGTGGGTGGTGGAGCCCGGAGGGACGGATAGAGACGGTCATCCTAAAGCTTCAGCATGAAGGTTGGAGTAGCAAGCTATTGCAGAGTAAGAAAAATACTTATAAACAGATCAGTGTAGATGACTCAATACAATTCAAACTGCCCATTTTCTGTAAGTATTTCCTTGGTATTTGGTCCAGAACAGACTGATTGGTCCTGGCTGCCTGTCACGTCCATGGACAGAAGGAATGTGCTCACGGCCATATGGCCATAGGCAATACGGAATGGTATTTTTTTATAGTGGGCAAAAATATGTTTAATAACCACTTACAGAACAATTCAAGGGGAACTTCATTTATTAGCTATTTCCTATGTGCCAGGTGTCTCTCTTCTGTGCCACTCACCATAGCTTTGTACATACAGGTCAGTGATCTCATCGAGCCCGCAAGGAGGTGCGCTCAGAGGGGCAGGTGCACAGCGCCCCGCTGTGGCGGGAGGGGGTGTGGTCCAGCTCTGCGTGACTCTGAACCTGGGCTGCTCCTGCTGCGCCACCTCCTTCCTAACGCGGAGCCTGGTTTTTAAAGTCCAAATTACTAGTCAGGAAAAGGATGTCTGCACATTGTAACAAACGCAGGTGGTGAATAAGCTTATAAACAGTAGAAGCATTTTTCTGGTGTCCAATTATTTCAGCATAGCCCATGGCAGGTGCACCTTGCAGTGTACTGAATGAGGGCACACCGGTCCTTTCTTTTTATACCAGTCACTGGCCCACAACCCTGCCCAATGGTAAACATAAGCATTTTTTCCTCAAATGGGCAATGAAGTAAACAGCCGGTTTTCACTTGAGTTCTTTGGGATTTACCACAAATTATTCATTCCATATTACCTGATATGTCTAAAGCTCTAACATAAGTTGATTCATGTGGGTGATGTTTAATAACTGCTCTGGCTATACCCTTCCCCTAGCCTCCCTCAGAACCACTTCTGTCTGCAGAGGAGGATTATATAGGTTTTCCCCTCTCTAATGAGAAGCTTAGCAACTTCCAAAATGGTATTTATTTACTAAGTGACAGCCAACAAAATCAGTGATCTTATGTTTTCCCATAATACACTTATATAAGCAGCATTTTGAATCACACTCTATTAGCATTAAGATGCTTAATTGCAAACTATTCAGTTTCTGTTAAAAAGCAGTCCAAAATTTTGTGTGTATGTCTGTACCTATCCCTGGAAGTAAGGCAGCTCTTAAAATTATGTATATAAATAACATCCCGTGGCATGTGTAGTAAGTGTGATTTGTACAACTACTTGCCATGTGGCATTTTTCTGTTGTCTATCAGAACCATGTATTACTGCCTCGTGACTTTTCTTAAGAGGAGAGCCACACGGACATCATGTTAGTGCTCATGGACCCCGATTAGAGGTTCCACATTCTTGCAGTCTTAGACCAAACTACAGAGGAAACAATTATCATACTTAGGACAGCTGTAGTCACGAAACTGTTCGGAAACACCCCTTCTAAGGGCCAGCGTGCTGACTATGACCTAAGAGAAAGGTGGGCTCCTACAACAAAGGCAGACCCACCCTCCTCCTCAGGGCACACGGTTGGGCTCGGAGCCTGGGACTGGGAAGAAAGCCTCAGCTCCCAGACCAAGAGAAGCAGTGGCTGGGCGACCCCCAGGAGAGCTTTTGTGGTCGGCGCCTCTAGGGGGCTCTTGACTCCTTCCCCAGAACCACTGTCTGCGGAAAGCAACTGTGACATTCAAGTTCTCTGGGAAAAGTCATTCTGAAAGCAGATATGAAAAAGGAGGGGACTGAATGTGGGGAAGGAACTACCGGTTCCGAGAGGATGCAGACAGCCCATTTCAACATTATTTATTCATTTTTTGTGTCAAAAATGTGGAGGAGGAGGAACCAAGGGAGGAGACTTAAGTGGGCTTTGGGCAAGGCCTGAGTCTCAGATCTATATGCTTGCTGTTTATGTGATGGAAATTTTCTCACTAATAGGTTTCTTTCCAAAATCCAGAAGACCCCATCAATATGTTGCAACAACCTTTGCCAGCCCCCACCCCCCAAAAAAGTAACATTTAAATATCACTTCTTACATCATTTTGTTGGATTTTCTAGTCAACTCCTGAAAAGAGCACAGTGGGGGCTTCAGACAGTTTTAACTACTTGGTTCACATACATTTTAAAAAAAAAAAATTAAGAGCCCTGGCTGGTGTGGCTCAGTGGATTGAGCACTGGCCTGAGAACCAAAGGGTCGCCAGTTCAGTTCCCTGTCAGGGCACATGCCTGGATTGCGTGCCAGTAGGGGGCATGTGAGAGGTGTCAGTGTACTTCCCACACATCGATGATTCCCTTTCTCCCTTCCCATCTCTAAAAGTAAATAAATAAAACCTTTTTAAAAGAACTTGAGATTTTTCAAATGAATATGAAACCTTTGTAACAAGTAGGTCCCCTGAACACAGAATAGACATTTTTCCCTGGTTCAAGTTTAGGCCTAAATGAAGAGGAATTGGAGAGGTTCCAGAGGACAGTAATAAAAATGATTAAAGGACTGATGATGAAAGGTTCAAGGAATTGGGATTACTTAGCCTGGAGAAGAGAAATTTGAGGGGTGATTTAACGGCAATCTTCAAGTACAGTATGTGGAGGATTACAAGTATGGTAGCCAGCTGTTCCCCAGCTGTACCGAAGGTTGGAAAGAGGGGATAGAATTTCAGTGAGAGACTGAAGTCACACCAGCAGTAGGAATGGTCCTCGTGCCAGCTCAGTGTATGGGAAACCACTGGTCAGTCCCATCCGAATCCTGCTGACAGTCTTCGCTTCCGCGGCCCTGATTTCCACCCACGCCTGGGAGTGCGGGGCGGGCCGCCACACCCGCACCTTAGAGGAAGAAGTGGCCCTGCAGCACCTCGGACCAGCTCTGGCCTGGCGCGTGGGCTTAGTTCACCATTACCAACTCTAGATCAGCAGGAACTTCACTCTTTTAAAATATGACACTTTAAAAAACGTTTTATTACAAAGCTTCTTTTAAAAAATGCTCAGCACGTTAACTCAAACTGGAATGACAAACGTTAGATGACAGTCTGGGGCAAAGGCTGTGCCTTGCTGTTTAAAAAAAATGGGTACATCAATGGTCATTTTAACAAGTGGCATAAAATTCCACTAACTGGCTAATAAAAACAGATACAAATACAGAACATTTAAAGTAATAACAATTCAAGTGCTGGGCTTTTTACAAGAAGGGGTGAGAAGAAATGAAAATTCACTGCAAACTGGTCTACTGAAAGTATCTGTTAAGGTTTACCATTAAAAAAAAAAAGAGATCAGAAGAAAAATAAAATGAAATACGTAGTACTGCCCACTGCTACCAACAGAGTGGATCTGGCTGTTACGTTTATTTAGCTCTATCGGACACCTTCGGAGACAGGGAGGCCACTGTTTGTTACAAGTCATTCACAGAGAAGCCACTTACTGGACAAGATGCTGCTCAAAACCAAAGTGGCTTCTTTTCATTTCATTTTTATTTCAAACTTTTCCAGATCTTTGAATTTTACTTAAATGCTCATAGCTAGCAAAATATACAAGAAAATTAAAACTAAAAAGTGTAAATTAAAAAAAATTCAAGTTTAAAAAAAGCAAATGTTAAGATTGATCCTTTTGCACTGTTAAATAAAAGCTTTAGGAGAAGGGAAGAGAAAGAAAAGCAAAGACGGAGACAAAGAGGGAACTCTTCCACAAGGTCCCCACTGGGATGCGGGCGGGCGTGCTGGCTGCCGGCTCCAGTTGCTTGTCGCAGCCGCAGCAGCCACGTGACTGTCCTGGCCAGAAGGTGACAGGTATGGATGCGAGATGCTCTGGGAAGGGCCCGGCGGACGTGAGGGAGGCGAGCTTCTCAGCGGGCCCAGGGCCTGCTGGCAAACTCATGTGCTTTTCAATTTTCTCTTAAAAAACCTTTAACGCTTTATTTTGGAACTTGGCTCTCGCAGCAGATGAAAGGGGGTTTGGCAGTGATTGTCTCTATGGATCAGTGTCTCTAGCAGTGACCTCAGAGTGAAGTTGGTGTCGGTTCTCATTTGGGGTCGACTGGGCAAGCCGTGGAGACAGTCTGGGTTTCAACAAGCTTCCATCTCCAGAAGAGGTCCCGGGGCCGCTGCCTTGGCTTTGCACGTTGGGAATGAGCTTCGTTTTCCACCTCAGGAAGGAACACATGAAAGGCTGTTAATCCGAATTTGCCACAGGCCTTGACGAGGTTTTAACCTCTACTGACTACAGTCCATGATTTAAGGTCTCTGCACTTAATTAATCCACTTTCTGATTTGGTGATGGTTAAAACAAACTGCACGGTAGCCCCAAGTCCCCAGACTACGTGAGAGGTAAGTATATTTTACTGAAATGTTTATTTTGGTTCCGTGTGTGTCTATGTATATACATATGTAGGTATGTATGATGTGAAATAGATTTTTTTGAAATACACTTAATACTTTGGATCATGGCCAAACATGGATTGTCATGGATTGTAATTTGGCAACAGCCAAATCAGGGAAAGAACCGTCATGTAAATAAAGGGTGTGGGTTTGTGAGTCCACTGTGGGCACCCATGGAGTGTGTGATTCTACTACACGGGACCAAACCGCGCCGCAACCAGCCCAGGCACGCACGCGCCCATCGCAAGCCCCCACACCCGGGGTGTGCCCGGTTCACCACGTTCAGTCCAAGGTGCACAGGCCTCTCCAATTTCACTGAAGATTTTACAATTCTCAAGATTTTTTTCTTCCTGATAACTAGGATCTCTAAATGTTAGCCTTGGAATGTACACTTGACAAGTATTTAAGTAATTGTTGTTTAATATTGCTGATGATAATGACTTTTCACAAAGGAAAATCCCCAAATCCCAAAATGAGCTGAGATTTTAATAAGCAATTAAAAATAAAATATAACTTTGTAACAGGATGAGACAAAGACAAAAGGAAAGTGAAAGCATCCCAAAGTTTGGTTCCTTCACCAGGGAGAGCACCTGCCTCCCCTGCTTTGAACTTGGGGAGGCAGGTGCCTGGTGCTCTCAGGTGAATCCCAACCTTCTGTGTTTGTGCTGTCCTTGTCACTAGCAGTTTCCTTTAAAAATTCATTGTAACAGTGAGCTTCTCCATGCTTTTAAGTGAGTGGAAAGAGACAACAGAGGAGAAACAGAAGGACGCTTTGAAACAGATTAACAATAAAAGCTAAACTTTGGATAGGGGGTTACACTTGCAAAGCACTGTTTACGGAAGGAGAGAGCTCAGCGAGCCCGGACGGGGAGAGTCTAAAGGCCCTCGGAGCACAGGGAGCCTGGGAACGTGTCAGCTGTCACTGTGATGACGGCAACACCACCAATGCCGGCCCTCAAAATGACTCATCGAAACTGGAGAAACTATCTGCATATCTGGGTAGTTACCGAAAAAATAATACAAACAAAAAACAGAAGGAAATCGGCCACAGGGTGCTGGTTAGCTGAGGAGGTCTTCAGTGATAATTTCAATTCCTTTCTCCTGCAAAATTGCCCTTTCCCTGTTTAACAGGAGAACACACACTACAGCATTGTGGTTTTCCAAATGTAAGCAGGGGACCTACTGACCCTTCACCCTGGAGGATCAGAGTGCCGCAGGACCCTCTCTTTCGCAGGAGAAAGGAGCCCAGCTCAGAGAGAGGTGAGGGCTCTGCGGTTCTGCAGCCCAGGTTTTCAAGGGTTTGCTTCTGACTGCTCCTCCTGAGGAGGGATGGCCTTGTGGCCCTGGCCTAGGGGCTCACAGCAGCTGAAGACAAGTGCTGTGGCTCAGAATGGACTGGCCATTAGAAGCCAGGAATGTCTGCAGGCTGAGGGAGACAAACTGTCCCTCTGTTGGTATCTGTCCCTAATCCCAACCGCAGCCTGACCCTGAGGTCTTGAGGTCGAGACCTCCACTGCCGTGGTCCCACTGCTTGAGCGGGGCTTGACCCTGCCAGTCTGCAGCAGCCCGCACCTGTGCTCACCAAGGCGTCCTTCCCCTCTGACCTTACCCCAAAGAGCGCCCCCTCCCTTTTTGAGCTGAGCACAGTACTAGCATAATTGCTCAAACAAACTTGGCTGTCCAGAGGGGCTATTTCCCGCATAGATAATGTGTACTTCCAGAAAGAATCTCAGCATCTAATAAAGCCATTTCTTTCCAAGTAGTTGCACATTTCCCCACTATTATTTCATTATCTCAGTGTCTTTTTACAAATCATCCTGAGAAGCAGACTTCAGAACTTCTCTGTACAGGTGTCAACCAGAAAAGCAACTCATCCCCACTGGACACTTTCCTAACAGTGGAACCAACATTTAAGTAAATTGGCAAAGAAACCATCTTGCTATCAGATAAGGAAGTGTGAACCTGGTTGCTCCTATAAATACAAGGTTGTCGGGGTGGACCAAGGCTTAGCTCCCGACGGGACAGATGGAGGCCTGACAGCGTTGCTTCACAGATATAAAACTGGTCAGATCAAGAGTCTTTTCAAGAAACCACAGGCATGACGCTCGGAGACTGGAGACTTCCCACATCTAAGGCTTCACTGGGAGGCTGTGGCGAGGCCGGGCCGGGCCAGGCGAGCCCCAGCGCAGCCCAACCCACCAGTGAAGTTGGTGCAATCAAAGCCGCAATTACTGCTCCAGCTTCAAAGGGAGCCAGTTAAAGCTCAGGTTCCCTCCACCAGGAGTCACTATGGCCGGTGGGCCACCATTTGCAGAGTGGATTTCAAGGAGGCACAAGATAACCCCCTCCCTCCAGCTGAAACCCATGATGTTCTCTTTCCTGGACCAAACTCCAATCTTGACAAAATATCCCACTAACCAAACAGAACCAGCAACCCAAATGGGCAGAATCATTTATTAGCAGCCCAAAGGAAAATCTGAAGATTTCCAGATGGACCTGTTTGGGGGAGATAAATAGCACTAACTCTGAGGCATTAGAGCTTTCTAGGCCTTGACTTAAAAGAAGTGAAGAAAGGACAAGGGGGTAATTCCTGCTCCAGCAGCTCTAAGGTAGGAAGCTGAGTGCTTTGCCAGCCCATACCCTGTGGTTCCGCAGCCCAGCCCCTTCCCCAGGGTGGTGCTCTGTCCTGACTGGCGTAGCCAGTGGGGCGGGGGCGGGTTGGCATGGGACAGCAGAGCTGTCGGTAGGAATATGTGAAGCTCTGCCCCCACGCCCCACAGCTGGTGTCAGGTAATATCACAGCCTGGTTCAGAAACGGTGAAGAACCCAAAAAGGCAGGTTGGAATAAAAGATCCTTGCTTTATCCCCAATGTTACTAGCAAGGAACAGGGCTTTAAATGTTTTAAAGTTATGACATGAAATTTGAGGAGAGGTATCAGGGATGTGTTTTGTGACAGGGGAACCGAGGCAGATTTTAATCACAAAAGACTGCCTTTCAGCAGCGCGCCACACACTTTATGCCAGCTGACTAAGTGTTTCGGCCTCGCCACATGGCCAGCCCACCGAAGCCTGTCATTTCAGGGCATGAACTCTGGCTTTATGCAACGTCATGGGTGCAGGCGAGGAGCGGTGCAGACTTCCAGCGCAGGGAGCGAGCATGGCAGAGCTAGCCTGGCCGTCATCTTAGAGGGCCTCAGGCATGCGGTCTAAGGGACTGGTCCCAGGTACCCCCACCCCTGCCCCGCCTCAAGGGCGCCTAGGCCTCCTGGTTCCATGCGGGTCACTGCCTTGTTGATTCCGCGGTGGTTTGTCTGCAAGGAGCTAGTGACGGGGGAGGAAAAGCAATGTCCACTGAGCACTGGTGTGCTGGGCACTGGGACAAGTTCCTCACATGGACAGCGTCACATTGCCGTCACCCAGCTCCACAGATTTCTGTCCGCTTACAGACAAGTACCTTGGGTCTGTGTGAGGTTAAACAGCTTGCCTGAGGTCACCCAACCAGTGGGTGGCAGGATTAGCTTTTGAGCCCTTAATATTGTTCTCTCCACCACACCTTTCTCCTCATTCTGCCAAAAACAATAAAGCGGCTTTACTGAAGCTCACGGACAGCTTTAGCACAACCACCTCACCGTCTGGGCATCTCTCAACCTGGCAGCCTCCGTAAAGAACAGAGCTGAGGAAACAACGTGACAAAGCCTCCAGCTATCACAGTGCTACCGGGAAGTTCACTCTCGAACACAGCGCCTTCCCCTTCCTCACGAGAGCAACCTCCACGCGCCACCGTGGGCCCCAGTTACGGTGAACTTTTATTTCATTTAAATAAACTTCGTTTTCTTATTCTCAAACTCACATAATGTCAGAAGGGACATACTACTGTGTGGGAGAGGTACAGTCTCCATCAGAAAAGGGATGCACAGAATATTTAAAGAGCAGATTTTTAAAAAATCCAGCAGGACTTGGGGTCATTGAGAATAGTGGCAGAGTGCCAACCAAGGTTTCGTGCGATCTGAAGGGAAAAAAAGGACCATTAGCAGTCACTCCCTGTCAGCACGGGGCGCACGCCACACAGCACATAGCTCGCGCTGTGGGGTAATGATGGGTGGTGTGAAGAAAGATTTAGTTTCGATGTATTCTCTGCTGAAGATAGAGTTACACACCCAAAAAAGTAAAACATTACACACTTTGTTAAATGAGAGGTAAACCTAGAGTTCTCTGGGAAACCCCATTATTCAGAAGAGCTAATTTTCTCTATTGTTCCAGATGGCTCAGTGAGAAAAACATTCAATTAAACAAAATTTGTCCAAAATACATTTTCAGTTCTATCAGCCATTCCTGTGCATTGATCTTAATTCACTTTCATGAACAATACTAAATATTACGTGTCTCGAGAGGGTTTTAATGAACCTCATATTTCCATCCTTCTCCTGTACTTCAATGACACATGATCAACTTTGATGGCCAAGGGTTCCCTGTTTCTGTCACCCAATGCAACATACACACAATTCTAGCTCTTCTGACCACAGAAGAAGGATGGGGAATTGGTGGCCAGAACACTGCAGCACAGAAGAGATTTTTAAAGCTTTCACGGCGTGCACAGTCCCCTCCCAAGCTCTTCACTAATGCAGAGCTGTCTAGACAAAACCGCCCGGTCTGTACTATACTAGTTGAGCGGGCCCAGCCACAGCTGGCCACGGAGCTGCGGTGCACACCTGCGGGGCCGCTGCCTGGCGCTCCTCTTGTGCCCACTCCTCACACCCATGGTTGGAGCACTGGACCCTGACAGCCATCTGCAGGGTGACCATCTCCTCTGGCCACAGCCCACGGTGGCTCTGGGCAGCAGTCTGACCACACTGGGCCCACCAGAGGTCCTTCTCTGGAATTCGAAGGCAGTGCCATCTCTTTGGGACAGCTGCCTGTCCCAAAGCGACACTGAGACAACACACAGGCATGGGCGTTCTGCAGGAGTGTATCAGAGAGCTCAGGGAGTCGATCTGCAGGAGGGAGGATGAAGCAATTTTCAGGGAATGACCAGCATAAGGGGCAGGGAGAGCATTTGGAGAACTTTCCCAGGCCCTTCTCTAGTGCTTTCCTCTGCCCCCGTCTTGGGCTTCCTCTACGTGCTCCTGTACCCTTAAAACGGCATCCCTACTCTGCCTAAGCTCACATGTGACCTGAAGGCTCCCGCCACAGGAGTGTGCATGGGGCGCCCTGCAGAAGGGGTAGAGTTTGAAAGCCTGCAGTCCACACACAACACAGTCTAGACACAGTGTCGTTAAGCAGCCATCGCCATCGACGACAGTGTGACCAAGCCTGCCCTCACTTTCAGATGTCGATTTTCCTTGTTGAATGTTACTACGGAGTCCCTAGTAAGGAACAGTACAGTCAAGTGCCATCCGTGATGAGTTGAGCAGGGATTCGTGGACACGCACAGGAGGAAGGGAGGCACAGGCAGGCCACCATCTCAGCCTGGACCACACGCAGGGACGCAGGGACGGGGTGAGCGCGAGCCGCTCCTGGCCACCGAGACCTCCGTTCCGGGCAGACGGAACCATGGACCCTCGCAGGATGAATGATGTCATCCAAGATGAATCCGGATCCAACCGCTGCGGCAAAGGGCAGGCGGAAGTGCCCTTGGGCGAGGCCTGCACTCGAGGGGCAGCTTGCCGGAGCAGCAGGCGCGTGCGCTTTCCTGGGAAATGCTGCCGCCCGGCCCGCCGCCAGGGCCGCTGGTCATCCCTGGGTCTCCCTGGTCTGGTCTGGTCTGGTGGCCGCCCACCTGCAGACTTCCCGCCCCCTTTCCGAGAGCCCCTCAGCCCCACGTGTCTCCTCCTTGTTTGGTGACAACTCTGGGCCAGTGGCTTCCTCAGTGTTCGACACACTTAGTGCCTAAGTGTGTGACCAAAGGATGAATAATGGAAAACAGAATGCCATTTTTTCTCCTTTCTCATTGTCAAAACCTTAATTTTTACTTTGACACTTTTGACGAGACTTTTCTAGCTGCTTCCAGCTTTATTACTTGGTAAGAGCACGGCTGCGTTTTCTAACTGGACACACCGGCACAGAGGCAAACACCCAGAGGCTTATTGGCACTTAATGGGGTGACCACAGTCACACTGTGGAACACAGGTTAGAGCAAAGTTTGGGCAGCAATGTCCAGCTCAGCAGGGTGAACTTCAAAGACTATAGAAATAAACGTTATTTTCAACAGGACCACTGAAAATATTTAGACTGTGCCCTGACCGCAAGGGCAGGGACCCCTCTCCGGCCTTGGGCAAGGCTCCTGAGAGACCTTCAGGGTCACACGTCCTGAAGGTGTCTCCTGCCCCACACTGCAGCCAGTCAGCTCTGGAGGGAGGCCTCACAGCACCCGGGGCCCCAAGTTCCCAAACCCCAACCGCCTCATCGGGCTCACAAACACCACCTTCAAATGGAAAGCAAGAAACAATTTTTTTAAAGACGTAAATCCAAGTACTGCACAATTAACTGTTGTGTACTATACTGTACTAGAAATTACCTTTCTCACATACATATCTCTTGGCCTCAGCAAAAGAAAGGTTAAAGTAAAAAAACATTTTAATCTCTCAGTTTAGCAAGTGTACAAGATAAAGACTGTGCCAGGGCCAGAAGCGGTGTGTGAGCGCCTGCAGCTGAGCCCCTGTGAGTGTCTGTATCTCTCTGTTTAACCAGAGGTTTCTTGCTTTTTTTAAAAAGATAGTTTTTTAAAAAACTAGTTCTTTGGTATTATAAAATCAAAGAAAATACATTAAAATATCAAAAGAATATCTCAATCTATATAATTTTAAGATGGTGGGCTTTTTGTATTTGTTTTGCTAAAGTTACTAACCAATTTGTCAAGTTATATTTTTAAATTAGTAAACTCAGAATGATAATCCTTTTTATCTTTTCCAAAATTCTAAATCTTTGCTTCTTTAATTCCTTATGAATCTTAATTAAGTCAGGAAGGGAAGTTCAGTATTTGATAATCTTTGACTTCTGATAAACTCTTGAGATATTACGTATTACAAATCAAACATATACCAAAACACTGGAAACTCACAGCAACTTAATCGCTGTTCTATCAAACCCCAGAATTCCCTCATGACAGACAGCTCACGTGTTACCTCCTCCAGGAGGCCTTCCTTGATCTCACTCTGATTTAAATACTTCCTGCTCTCTTTACATTTACATAATGTACTGCATGCACCTCCTTCATAGCATAAAATGTATTACTTTATAATTACCCATTTGTATGTCTGTATCTTGTTAAAGTAGGAGCACTCCAGGAAGGAACAGGGTCCAGTCAGCAAGCACCCCCACTGCCTAAAGCACTTCTACATTGCAGGACTAGTCCTCATTGTATGTTTGCAGAATGAATAAACTAACACCAGGCATTCACGATACTGGCCTTCCGGTGGGATGCAGAAGAATGTGGGCAGCCTCGCTCCCTGTGGCCCTGGGCTACCAGCATTCCCACAAGTCCGAAAGCTGAGCATGAACTTGGCTTTCATGAAAGACCCACAGCTTGGGAATCATCTCCAACCTGGAGGAATGTCTTTTATGAATCCCATGTCTAATTATCCTGGAAGTTGTTGTGAGGTATAGAGACTGGATTAATCCTAATTTCTTTGTCTCAACATGATTTCACCAGAGTAAATACTCTTACAGTACACAAAAGGAGAAACACACGTGGAGACGGGGACCCAGCTGGGTGTATGAGGAACCGCCAAACGGGCCAGTTTCTACCTTGGACTGCATGAGGCAACTGCAATGGCATTTCCCATCAAACAGGGAGCTTTAGATGAAACATCTACCTTTTAAAGAGCAGAAACACAAGTTTTCAGAGGGTTTTTTCATTTGCTGAGGGGAGTCTTTTCCTTACTAGTGGTGCTATTTTCCTCACAGCTTCTCGTTCCACACTAGTTCCGAGTAAAGAGTTGCCCAGCATTTGAGCTATACACACGGAGGCAGGATTTTTCTTTAAGGACACCCAAACAGTGTTAAGTTTTACATAAGAGAAATAAACCACCTGAAAAAATTGCTTCCTGTGGGAGTCGCTTTGTCTCCCTGACTGGCCTCTGTTCCATCAGCTCTACCTGGCTAACGAGGGGAGCGCAAGGGTTTAGATAATACTCAGCAACTTGTGTTTAGAAGTGAACACCAGTCATGTGAGATTTCACATCATACTGCTTTCGGGATTGATTCTAATCAAATACTTTATGTCTCTGGTTTGTATCTAAGCTGAAGCCAGCACTGGCATGACCATCGTCTGGCAAACAAGGAGCCATGGGATCATGTCCGCAGAGCTCCCAGCCTCCCTAGAGGCAGAACTGCAGAGGCCCCGGTCCTGGGGGGAGCAGGACAGGCAGGACTGACCTGTGCGGGGACTGAGAGCAACCACACCGTGTACGAGTCATTCTTGAGATCACACGGGGTTTTAACAGTTATGCAAAACCACAGGCATAGAATCAAGAATACAAATTAGTGCCTATAAAAGATACCCAAGTCTCTTTAATAACACTGGGAGGCAGTGTAGACCACGCTGACCAAAGCAAGCTAGGAAGTTGGACTGAGACAATGGGGGACCTTAGAGGCCATGGGTCCAGCCCTTTCAGTCCTGCCACCTGGGGAACCAGAGGTCCACTGGCTTTAAATGACTTGCCCCAGGCCATACAGCTTACAGGGGGCGAATGTGACAGGCAAGGGGCCTCACTCCTCAGCTAAGCATTTTCTGCAATAGGGGGCTCTGTCTCCTTTGTCTTTCGTTTCTCTGCCTCTGCTCTGTGCCAGAACCATGCACAGAATACCATCTACTTTTCAGGAGTAACGACTGGGTATTATCAAATATCACCTCCTCAGACGGGCCCTTTCTGACCAGCCAACTGAAAGCAGACCACCAAGCCCAATTCCTGTTTTATTTTGACTGTAGCACATATACTTTCCCGTTCGTTTTCCAGCACCCACCCACACAGCAGTGTAAGCACTATGAGAGCAGGGAGCTCCTTTGCCTCATTCAACCCGTTTCCAGGTCTTACAATGGAACGTGGCATTTATTAGGTGCTCAATAAATGCCGAACGATGACGAAACAAGTCAACAACTATACATACCAAGGTTTCTGAATTCCAAAAACAAGGAAAGAAGTGGGGGGAAGAGTAGGAATATTATCATTACTAATTTACTGAAATCTTTATGAAGGCAAATCTTAGCTCCTCGTTGCTCAATAAATCTTGTCTAATGACTGCCAGTGCTGTTCTCCAAAACAGGACGATGAGGAGGACAGCGGCTGCACAGGCTGAGGGGTGGGCCTGAGAGCAGCACTAGAGATTCTGAGCAGGTGAAGCCCCACCCTCTGCAGCCTCACCCAGCAGCTGGTGGGAATTTTCTCTTGTGGAAGGTAGGGGGCACTTTCTTGTGTTTTTCTGGGACAGATTGGAGAGGATTAGAGAGAGATTAAAGTGAACGCTTTCTAAAAACAAATACCGTATTTTTTGGACTGCAAGATGCACCCAGGTTTTAGTGGAGGAAAATAGAGAAAAAAATTTTGAAGCAAAAAATATGGTAAAATATTTAATAACATAAATAACACAATATTTCACCAGTGTAAATATAAACAGAACTCAACAGCAGCATTAACAACCATTATTCCTCCCAAGTTTGGTGGGAAAAAAGTGCATCTTATAGTCCAAAACACAAGTATAGTGATAGCTTGACTTATTTTTAAAGATGTTTGAGATACAGTCTAGGACAAAAATATAACTAGCTTACGGTTCTAATCTAAAATACTATGTAAGGTTAATAGGGACACAAAATCAAATAACAAACTTTGAAATACAGAAGTACATTTTTAAATGATTTTTAATAGAAACAGCACTGAAGACTTTGGAGCAAACAGAAGATGGAATAAATCAATAAATGGCAGCCCCCGGCACTTAGCACTCTGGAGGGTCTGCCATGCAGAGGAAGAGCAGGGAAGGCAGGGCTGCTGTCCGTGCCTGTATGTGGTAGTTACAGGGACAGCATTCTTTCAAAAAGGAGGCAACAACCCCACAAAAGCTTGTGTATGTGCTTGCTACTACAATTACTCCTATTACAATGCCATGAGTTTTTAGTGGCAGGAGTTACGTCATCTCTCTGCTCCTAATAACCAAGCCGGGAGGCCTGCTCAGAAGAGGCTATTAAATAATAGCCCCTTGGTGGAATGGAAGAGGGGCATCTGTGGTGTTTTTTGGGAACCGTGTTCAGACACCTAGACGGAGAGATGACCCTCTTTTCACTTGGAGCAAAGCCTACCACTCGGCATTAGTTTAATGACAGCATAAAACCCTGTAGTTTAATGATAGCATAAAACTCCAGGGGTGGAGTTCTGAAGAAGCCGAGGAACCCAAGTAAGATCAGGAAGCTGCACAGGGCAGAGGCCACCTGAGTCGGGAACAGTGAGGGCGATGGCAGAAGGCGGGCTTCCGCAGCACAGAGACAACTGCGGGCGGCAGGTGTCATCACTCCCATTTCATAGACGGGAAAAAGGATGATTACGAAGCTGAGGTAGATTGCCCAGGCAAACTGTGGGTTTAAAATTCAGATCTGGCCCTGGCCAGGTGTCCCTATTGGTTGGAGCACTGCCCCATAAACCAAGAGGTTGAAGGTTCAATCCCCAATCAGGTTTGAGCCCCTCTTGGAGGCAACCAATCGATGTTTCTCAATTGATGTCTCTGTCTCCCTTCCTTCCTCTTTCTCTAACATTAATGAATTTATCCTCAGGTGAGGATAAAAAAAAATTCTGATCTATTTGGTATCCAAATTTCTGCTGTCTCCTTTGGGAAAGTCCATTGATGTTTTGGCACCAAAAATTCGATTCTAAAGATCAAGTAGGAGTCACCTGGTTCTAGTCAAGCACTAAATGATGTGCAGGCCAGTGCTCGCCGCAGACACACTGCAGACGGATCTCTTCCTCAGCCAGAGGACACAGGCTTTCTGGGCACAGGGCAGTGTGTGCAGCGGCCTCCACCGACCAGGGGCACTGCTGAGAGTTCCTGCTTGGACTGAGCACAGGACTCGTAAGGAGGCGTGGAGAGCAGGAGAGACTGCAGGCAGAGCAGTGAGGAGAGGGTTGAGGGGGAGCTTGGCTAGGTGGTTGGTGCTTTATTCTTCAGATGGTGAAGAGCACTGATCATTTCCAGTCAAGAAGAGACCCAATCAATCTGTTTGTTTTAGCAAACCCCTCCGGGAGCTGGCAAGAAGGTCTGGAGGCAGGGTAATGATCCAAAGGCTGTTAAATAATCCGGATGGAAAAGTCTGCACTCCTGAGATGGGCTGAGTGTGAGAGGAAAGCCAGACAGACCCAAGAGGCAGAACTGACAGGACCTGGATGTGGCTGCTAGCGAGAGAGTAGAATCCAAGGTGGCCTCTCGGAAAAGAACTGTCACCAAGAAAAAGTGCAGACACTGTGGGATCAAAGCTTAGCAACGACTGCAAGGACGCACAATCCCAGGTTCCCCAGGCTGGTGGTTGTGTGTTCAAAAATAAAATTAGACCCAAAAGACATGAAATAAATATTACTTATAAATACTAGAGAAAGATCTAGCAATGATGGCCAATAAAGAAAAAACTTGATAGCAGAACAGAGTTAATCAAGTCAGTAGTCCCCATGCCGTATTTAAAAAAATAATTAAAGCACATCCTTCTTTCTCATGAGAAACAAATAAATTACTTTTAAGTATCTATAATCTTCTCAACTGGAAAGGAATCTCTAAAGAGCAAAAAGTGCTGACTCCGGATATGGCATGGGCCTGGGCTCCTCATACCTGGCCCTGGGTGTGCCGAGGGAAATCGTGTTTTGCTTGCTGGTCTGTGGTGTTTATTTGTGTTTTAAGCAGGCAGGTATGCCGCTCATCAGAGTAAGGAACGGGTGAGAAGACAATTAAGGAAAAGGGAATGGAGAGAGATTAAAGGGGTAAAGGGGGAAGAAAGGGAGAGATAAACGCATACTATATTGCAAATACATAGCCGGTATAAAAACCATCAGATTTTTTAAAGCGCTAATTTGATTTTGGTGGCGTTTCCTCTTCAGAGGAGCAATGTGGAATGGCATCAGTGTGAGCAAGGAGATCCACAAGCAAGTGCCTTTGTTCATAGCTAGTGTCAGCAATAGGGCCAGAGAGTCGTTCTTACCATGTTTCAGATGTAGGCAGCTGTCATTCTTGGACCTGTACCTGCAGAAAATTGTGTCTTTAACAAATTGTTATTGAAGAGGTTTTTGAACATTCCAAATACGTAGTAGCTACAACATCACGTGGACTTGTTCGCTTTACTTTTTATGGTTCTTATACCAGCCGTTTTTATTTGTGCAGTCCAAGTGGCCTCACTTTTAATGAAAGAAAAAGCAGAACTAAACAGGACCTCACTGACTGATGCCTTGAATTAATGGATAGGAAAGATAAACCCTATCATCATGTTGTATATTTTTTAAATAACCTAAACCTCAGAAAAGATTTTCAAGGGGATATAAGGTAGCATATTATAGAATCATCATAAAAATTTTACTATAGTTATACAAATACAAGAACCAAAGTGTTAATAAAGCAAAGAGAACAAAGACAAAGAAGCAAAAATGAAACAAAACAAACAACCACACTTAACCAGGATTCCAGGTGACTGACAGGACTGGGGAGAGGAGCCTTCAGAGGTACCTTCAGATAGCCACATTGAAAAGAAAGGTCTTGTAAAACATCTTTAAAGGATCTCAAGAGGGAAAGCGGAGTAGAAGTATCACAAGTTACAGCTGCAGAATAAAGCAGTGTGTACACAGAAAGACGCGAACTATTTAACGGTGTCTGTCAGAAGCATGAGCACTGACGGAAAAGCCACATGGGGCCTACCTGATGTCGACTCCTGTAGTTTCTCTCTCTTCCTCTTCTTCTTCTTACCCTGGAAGAAGACAGCACATGGTTGTGTCACATCCCGTGCCGTGGACACATGCGTGAGTGTGACACAAAAATGCAGGCAGGTGACCCATCAACAGAGGGACAAAGATGCCTCGTGTTCATTTCTCTCTCTCCACCCCCTGCCTTCCCCTCCCCCATCTGTACCTGGGAACAGTCAGGAAACCAGAGGAAGAAAATGAATTCCTATTTCTTTGTGAGCTGTGCCTCCACAGCCTCGTGTGAACACCGGCAGCACTGGCACCGGCAGGGCCTCCCACACATGCTGGGAGAGGGACGCCCTAGCGAGGTGGCCCCAGAACCGCCCGTGCCCTCAAGGAAAGCCCACTTACGGAGGCGGAGCTCTCCTTCCTAACCACCACACTCAACCCCCACTTCCGCTCCTGTTCGTGATAAACTTCCTTACTGTGAGTCCCACCACACAATTAGAAGTTTGGGATGTTAACTGAGGACCCTCAGTCCCCACGGCATAGATGTGATGCGACCGAGGACAGGGGTTAAAGTGTAAGATCAAGCTTGAGAAAACTAAAGGTAATTTCAAAGACTTATTTCTGACAATTAAGGAGCTTGCTTCCTAAAACAGACACAATAACATGGATATGCATGCAATTTTAAATATATTTCAAAATCATCTTAATCACAAACTAAAAACTTGGTCTAGTTTTCTGTTTTTCATCATAGTTACTTTCCCCTCAAAAATAACTGTAATAGGGCATAGACACAGTACATATTTGATTTATATGAATAGTAAATGACCAACCTGGATTAGGCTGGTACTTTCAAATAACTGTAACAGAACACATATCACATCCAGTATCTCTATCTCATGTCTGCTATAATAATCACTTTAACAAATAACAAAACATAAAAGTACAAAACTGTACTGAATATACTGTGTGAATATACATATAAACATATAAAAGCATATGTTTTTATAAACCTCAATATAGTTTTTCTTCATGTCATGTGACCTGCCCAGTGCAGCCCATAAAGCCCATAAAGCTTTGGAAAGTTGACTGAAACTACCCTCACACACACTAAGGCAGCCAGCAGATGCTAGCGGCCCTGGGAACCGGTGTGCCTCAGTGATGACAGACGTGTCGTTAGACTACTAAGGGTGCTCTGAAGGAGGGGTGCAGGCAGGGAGAGCGTGTGTCTCACAGGCCTCTGCCACCTCCCTTCCAAATGGAATCACTGTGGTTTTCACGAGGCACTGTGAGCTTATTTCATATCTGGAACCAGCTTCCTCACTTTCTCCTCCTACCTTCCATGTGTCCTTTAATATTCATCACTGGTGTCTCCTCTTCTGGGAACCTTCTCTGTTTCAACCCACTCTGCCCTGGGGCAGAGCTCACAGCCACCACCTCACTCTTCCCTGGTGCTATGCTGGGCTGCGGAGTCCCTCAGCACACCTGGGCCTATCAGAGTGTCCCCCGAGTCAGCACCTCTCTGCCACCCAGCTCTTGCCTGGGACATGTGACTATGGCCTTAGTGAAATAAGCTATACTACATTCCAGGGATGGACAGGTGTTTCAAGAGAACATACAGTTATAGTAAACAAGAGCTAAGTAGCTTGGATGTATTAATGCCAACTTATATAAAAAAATTAATGTGTGGCAAACATTAAAATATTTTTTATAAAATTATACCTAATATTGAGGCTATAAAGCACTAAATTTGAAGGCTCTAGCAATATAAATATTTGGCTGATCTCACCTAAGAAAACACGTTCATTGTTGTTGATTTATGAAAACTTCTATTATAAGAGTTAGAAAAACAAATTGGAGTTTTAAAATCTATGATGCCATAGAATAGGGCATTTTCATAGTAAAACACTAAGATATATGTAATATGACCTCAGCGAGGATCAGGATAACATTCTGACACTAAGTGCTAAGATATGGTAAGACTAATTTAGACTATTCTTATACCATTATTTAAAGAATATCTTTAGCTAAAGTGCTATCACTTGACTGACTTCTGTTTGCCTTAGTAATTAACAAGCTTATTTTGACTTATTATAAAAATTGTATGCAACAAAGCTGGGTTTCTCCTGCATTCAAGAGGATCCTAAAATCGAATTATACAGAACAATTTTCCTTAAAAAATGGGCAGAGGAAAATCTTTCAAGGTAAATTCCCATGACACTGGCTTTCTTTCAAAGTTTCTATCCATCTCTCCACATGGGAAGAAGAGGAGAGAAAAAGAGGGAGAAAATGGTTTTTTATCTCTTTTTAAAAGTAAAAACTAACTTCTTTACTTAAGGATCAGAACCAAAAACTTCACTCAAACAGGTTTAACAAGCAACGCTAACTCAATCTATATGCATGCATAGCACAGCCAAGTTTTCCTATGGGCCAGGGAAGGAGGGTCCACTCTCCCCTTCGGCCAAACCACGTCCAAAAGAGATTCAGGACAGGGTCACACAAGAGGACGTTTTTGAAAGGTTTTAGGTGGGAAACTGATTCCCAGTTAAAGGACCTGGCAAAGGCTCTACCCAGAAGATGTTAATTGTTACCAAGAGAAGAGAAGCCCAGTTCAGGGGAGAAAACTCATCAACTAAAGCTGTCTTCTTAAGAAGGCACTCCAAAAGAACCTATTTACCCCAATGTTCATAGCAGCACAATTTACAATAGCCAAGTGCTGGAAGCAACCTAAGTGCCCATCAGTACATGAGTGGATCAAAAAACTATGGTACATTTACACAATGGAATTCTATGCAGCAGAAAGAAAGAAGGAGCTCCTACTCTTTGTGATAGCATGGGTGGAACTGGAAAGCATTATGCTAAGCGAAATAAGGCAGGCAGTGAAAGACAAATACCATATGATCTCACCTTTAACAGGAACTTAATCAACAAAACAAACAAATAAGCAAAATATAATCTAAGACAATGAAACAGAGAACAGGCTGACAGTGACCAGAGGGGAGAGGGGAGGGAATTTCAGGGGAGAAGGGAAGGGTTTACAGGAACAAGTATAAAGGACACATGGACAAAAACTAGGGCGGGGGCTGTGGAAATGGGAGGGAGCTGGGGAGGGATGGGTGGGTGGGCTAGGATGGAAGTAAAGGACAGAAAACTGTACTTGAACAATGATTAAAATAAAATTTAAAAAATAAAATAAAATAATGGCATTGATATTACAAATAATGAGCAATGAGTACAAAAAGGCACAAAAGTTTTTAAGAAGTATGTAATCTCTATAATGCAAATAACTTATTTACTACAAAAAAAGGCACTGGAGGGCTGAGCTAGTCTGCTCCAGAGACGGTGCAGCCAGGGAGACCTGGGTGTGACCCGCACCCAAGCCTCCACGCGGCCACCAACAAACTCCTTAACCTCCCTGACTCCTCAATTTCCTTCCTCTGTAGAAGGCAATAATACTATTTATGCTACAGGAGTAATATAAGGATTAGAAAATAACACAGAAGGCATTCCAACAGTTCTTCACAAGTGGCATAGGGTAGCTGTTACAAGTCAGGTAGCCCATGAGCTGCTGCTCAGAAGTGGCGCACAGTCAAACTTGGGCACCCCGTGTCCCGTGGCAGCCAAGGGCTCCGCTCCAACCCCTGCCCAGGAGTGAGTTCTTCTTCGGAGCACGTTACCAGACACGATGTGTTGCGAAGTCCCGGTGTCTCCTTATGTGGGACAAATGGCCTCGGACATGCAGCCCCACAGAACTATCCACAGCAATGGCCACATGTTAAATTATAATGTTGATTAATGGTGTCACTCAGGCCTTTATGAAAAGGGGCCATTCACTTAAGACAGTCTTAAGCTGGCACTTCATTTTGAAGACTAGTTTCACATGGAAAGTGGAAACAATCTTGAAATTTTTTAATTAAAAGCTTAAATAATCAAAATTGTTTGCCTCAATCACATATTATTTATAATATACTTACAATGAAATATTCTTTGCTGTATTAAGACTACATTAGTAAGATGTTCACACTCTAAAGCAGTAACATAACTGGCAACTGATAGTACAAATAATAAGCAATGAGTATAAAAAGGCACAAAAGTTTTTAAGAAGTATGTAATCTCTATAACGCAAATAACTTATTTACTACAAAAAAAAGGCACTGGAGGGCTGAGCTATATATATTGTCTATATAAATATAGTACTTAGAGTACAACTTTAAAAATATAATACCTACTCTGAATGAAATACATAATAGATATCAAAGTACATCAATACAAAACAAAAAAAGTTTCTCCCCAGTACTGATTAGTCTGTGACAAAGTAGTCACTTGATTACAATGTAAATAAGAATTGTAAAGTAACATATTCCTTCTAGAAAGCAATTTGACAATATGTATCAAAAGCCTTTAAAATATTTATATACTTGAACTCAACAATTCAGCTACTGTGAATCTATCCTACAGAAATAACAGCCCTAAATACAGAAAATTGTTATGCCCAGATGTGTTCATTGCAGGATTATTTACAATTGTAAAAAAAAAAAAAAAGAGGTGGCAACTTAAATGTCTAAAAGCAGGGAAAATGGTTAATTGTGACATTCACTCAATGAAATATTGTACAGCCATTAAGACCGATATATAGAAATACTATACCATAACAAAAAATGCTTATATATAAGAGCATGACACAAAAGGGTATGTATACACACACATTCAAATAAAAAATAAAAACACAGGCACAGAAAAAATACTGGAAGGTAATATAATTAGTTATCACTAATGTTGACTATAACATGAGTTTATGTGCTTAAAAATATCTTCACCAACATTTTAATGAAATGGTGTTTTTTTAGGATAAAAGTAAACATAAGGTGTTTTTTTTATTTTAAAAGTGTCATTTAAAAAATTCATAGCCAAAAAAAAAAAGAAACTGACAGCTCAAAGCTTTTGTCATTTGATATACCCATGAAATCTTTATTACAACACCCACTAACTTCCAAAAACAGGACATAAAATACACTATAAAACATATTTCCCTCATGAAAGTCACAGAAAGAAAGGAGGGGTCAGAGCAGACAGGGGCCAGTACGCAGAGGGCCTTACATAATTGTCTCTTGCAGACCAGCCTGGATAAAGCTGCATATGTAGCTGTCTTTCCTTCCGCGCTAATTCATAATATTTAGCCTGCTCTTCACGGGAGAGGGCATGCCACTAAAACACAAAGGGGAGGGGAAAAAACAAATAAAAGTAAGCAAAGTAGAAACTAATACACATTTCATGTTACAAACATTGAAGAATGAAAACGTTACGCGTTTAAACACTGACTTATTTTTAAATGGCAGAAGACCAAGTGCGTCAGAAATCCAGCTGGAGTCTGGTGGTTAGTGAGACACTCGAACTCGAGCTCTCTGTTCTGTTCTGTTCTCTGATGTCGCGCGAAACTCATCCAAGTCGATCAAGTACCCAGAGTAAATGATCTGTCGCCCACCCTTTAGCATCTCCAATATAAATTAGAAAGAACTTTCACTGCTGAACCTCGATGCCCAGCTAAGCCCTTTTCATAGTGTGCAGCATATTCTGATATCTGAGCCTTACTACCACTTATTTAGGAAAATATGATAATTTCTACATGTCTCTTCCACAGATACATCTTTGCTTCACATGGACACTCTCCCACGCTGTCCTAGGAAGAGCCCGAAAGCTTCGGCACTTGATCCTGTCTGTATGAAGCAAGACACCAAAAGTTAGCCCCTGTCTCAGTCTCTCCCCGCTCTCCTCACACTTCAGTGAACACTAACCATCTACAGGACAACCCTGATAACATTGCACGATCACACACGCACACTTCATGGTGATCGTTTTTTCGCTTCCTTCTGATGGAAAGCAAGGCACATTGTCTAAGCTTATTGTGCCATCTAGAATTTGAGGCTGTAGTATCTACGTTGGAGAATACAGTGGCTGATACCCTGCAAACTTTCCATTTCCCTTTTGTATCACTGATATATATCATCTATAGTGAAACAGCTCATGTAGGCAGGGTATCCACTTGAGATTTTAGGCAGCTTGTATTTGCACATTGTGTTGCATACATTTGCACACAACTTGCCCCAGACCCCCACCCACACCAGTGGGCAGTTTTCAAGTATTTTCCCTACTTCCTCAGTGCCGGGATCTGTCAACAGAACCTTCCAGGAGAACTGGTTGAGCTTTGAGGAACTCACGGACCAGCTGCAGGAGTGGGCCTGAGCCTGCACATTCCGCAGGCACACTCTGGATGAGCCCGGGGGCTGACTCCTGTTCTCCCCAGCTCTAGCACTCCTTCCATTCAAGGCTAGGCCAGTCGTTCTCGTTCATGTCCGCCCTGAATATTGATTTGAATTCCCCTGTTCTTGTTTTTTAAAATGATAACACAAGGAAAAAAACAAAGACAGGTGTGGCTGGATTGGGGAAAGAAAGGGGGAGCGAGGGAGAGAGGCTGACGGGTTTTCCAGGAGGAGGCGAGGTCTAGGTCCTCTCGTAGCCCAGCCCTGGAGTTTCCATTTCCCTGAGCTTTCCTCAGGGAAACAGAAACGCCCGCTGATCTCAAGGGGAGCGCGAAAGCACCTTTTGCCACAGCCTACCCACCATTCCAGGCTCCAGGAGGTCACTAATTCCATTTCCTTTGAAAGCCCCTTAAAGCCCAAGGCCTCTGTGTTGGACAGGGTAGATGATTTATATTCTCAATTGCTGTAGAAGTGCAGTGTAAAGTGAAGAAGTACAACACACAGCAGGACCTGGCCTGAACTTAAATCAGGTAATATGATTTTCTTAAAAAAGAGTTGAGACAGGGGCAGAAGAAAGAAAACCACCTGGAAAATTACCTGAGACCCAGTTCTTTTTTTTGTGCTAGCAGAGTAAACACAGTAAGTCAAACGGAGCCTAGGAAGGAGCACATCTGGGTCAGCTGTGGAAGTGTAAGCCAGGCAAGAAAAGTTACACGTCCTCTGTCAACCCACAGCTTTCCTAAAGCTGAGAGCCGCGCCTGGTGCTGGAGACCTTCACAGGGAGAAGCGGACTGAATACAATGAAGAGGTCAGCCTTGATTGTTTCTTTTTTCTTTCCTTTTTTTTTTTTTTAGAAAAGACTAATCATTAATATTTACACATATCTGATATTAAGTAAATGTGACTGGCAGGAGACAAGTGTTAACAAAAAGGAACAAAAAAAGAAGACAAAAGGAAATAAAGTAACAAGAAGTCTTACTTTATAAATTTGTTTATTCATTTGACAAGTAATAATGCTACCACAATATAGCAATAGAACTTTATATAATTTATGGCAGCTTTATAACTTGCTAAGAAAACCTAAAATAAATTTTATAAAACTTATCTCTCACCCTGGCCAGTGTGGCTCAGATGGCTGGAGCATTGTCCAGTAGACCGAAGAGTTGTTTAATTTCTGGTTCGGTCCCTGGTCGGGGCATGTGTGAGAGGCAACCTATGGATGTTTCTCCCTCATGTGGATGCTTCTTTCCCTCTCTCTCTTCCTCCCTTCCCCTCTCTCTAAAATCAACAAGCATGTCCTTGGGTGAGGATTTTTTTTTTTTTAAAAAAACAACTTATCTCCCAAGATTTGGGAAGTTGGGTCTTCTACCCAAACAATCAGGTATTTTTCAGTTAAAGGAGAAAACAGGTTGATAAAAAGACCTGAGCTAATAAAACTGAGCAAACTGCAAGGAGAAAATCAGGTCACCAACTATTTACTTGCATTTTCCATTGCTTTTAGTTTCCTGGTATTTCTAATGCACAAAATCTACTCACAAATAAAAGATCATTTACCCGAGTAAAACAGTAGGTGAAATGGTAGTAAAATTTTGCACTGAAACAAAAATAAAGTTTCATACACACCAGAAAGTTGGTCTTTCTTTACAGGAATTTCTGAAATACAATGTACTAAAAATGCTTTTCTATTGCTTTTGCTTACTGAAAAATTAAGAGCTAATTTTTCAAAATTAAATTTCATTGTCAAGATTTTACCAAGTTGTTCAGAAAATACCCATTTAATTTGAAGAAATTTATACAGTTCCAAGATTTAAGAATGCTGAGAATACATTTACTATAAAAAGACTTTCTTTAATAGCCTGAAAGGTCTTTTAAAAAGTTTATCTTAAAGTAAGTTTTGTGTTATTATTTATAACACAAAGAAGAAAACTGATCAATTTGTATGAATGAACATTTCTATTTTAGAGATACAGTAAAGTTGCATAAAAATCAAAAGATATAATGTTCAGAGGTTGAAGTTCCACTTTTAAGAATTATAATTATCCCAGTGTAAAACTTCATCTTTTTAAAACCAGGAACTTTAAAGAACTAGCAAGGACTACCCTGCCAGAGGGGAGTTATGAAAGGACAGAAAACCTGATCTTAATCAAAGATCTCAGAGACCTATAAATAGAAACAGGTGTCCAAATCAAAGACAGAGAGAGACCCCAAATGAGAACCATCCCGTAGGACACATGCTCCGATCTGGGGGTTGTTAAGGGAGCTGAGAAAGTAGCAATTGTGGGAAATGTGCATTAAAAATAGGAATCATACCTCCATATCATAGCCTTACTTACTCTCTTGAGAAGGAAAAGAATTCCTGCTGGAGGGACGGGGACCTTTAACTCAAAAAAGGAAGTAAAAAAAAAAAAATCTAGGAGTTTTACACAAGCTGAAATAAGAACATTAACTCTTTTCCTCTGGTTTCTTCTTTTAAAGGGTCAGGGGAAATGGTCATCAGTCTCTAAGCTTTTAAGGCCGAGTTCTTCAAAGATGATGGGAATCACTCATCTGCTATGATCTAGCTTGGGAAATCATTGTAATTATTGTTATTAAGTGTTTAAGAATCCACAGGGAGATAGAGTATTGTATGCAGGGCACCAAAAAGCTATAATCTGTCACTGCACCCTAACCCTGAAACCCTGGTGTCTTGCAGATTGGAAATAGCCGCATTTTTTGCTACCCAACAGGAATCGATAATGCAAGAAAGCCTACTTCTCTCAGCCTGAAATCTCCTGAATGCTTTCTCTTATGAATGCTGAAATGTATTAGGTTTGTAACAAACATGGTAAAAATCATCATCAATAACAGCTGAAACATGGTCCTCCGAGTTTCACAAAGGTTGTTAGACCTCCATGAGTGAATGTTCATTTGCGAATCATGAATTTCTTGAGAGGTTGCAAAATCAAATACACACATCATAACTAAGAAACCACCACACATTTATGTTGAGCATCAACAACTACGATGAAGCTTTTCTCAAATTACAATGTAATTACAGAGAAAATGTTATTTGAATTAAAAAATTCAAATTTTTTCACCACTCTTCAGATACCTAACTAGAAACATTTCAATCCTGAGAAAAATACCTGAAAAAACCAACTAGCCTTTTGGCTGGTGGTTGGATCACAAAAATCTTAGTGTCTGTCCTAGTGGCAGCCTAGTACTTGGTACATAATATATGCTCACAAAAATATCTTGGGAAGGGCGACAGAAGAGATGAAGAGAAAAGGGGTAATCCAGAAACCTGGCCCAGGTATACTTTAAGAATCAGACAGTGGTTTTTCTAGAACAAAGATTTCTCTGGCTCATATAAACTCTTCCACTTAAAGCTTCTGAGTAACACAGATCTGCTTCTACCGTGGGCAATGTGGCCACACTTGCCAGGGTTCATCCAGAAGCACCCTGGGTAGTCAAGGCCCTCGCGTTGCTCTCTATGCAGGCTTGGGGCTTTCCTGCCTCAGACCTGAGTTCGAAGGCAGGCACCAGGCTCCGTCTGGAGAGCGCCCGCCTCTCCCCCTCAGCACTTGGTTAGCCCCCACTCATGCCTCACGTCTCAGCTTACATACTGTTTCCCCAGCCTCCTGCTGTTCTTTCTCGTAGAAGCTGTCCTTCCTATTCACAGTATACATCACAATTTTAATTACACATTTATCAAGCAATTACTTGCCTAATATCAGTATCATGTCACAAAACTTTGAACTCCATGAAGACAAGGACCGTATATATTCTATTCAGCAATTATTATCTAATTGCCTAACCACAGTGCCTGGTACATAAAAGACAATAAATAATGTTGTTTACAGAGTGGTAACAGGAAAAGGGGTTATCATTTCCAGGAAGGTTTTTATGTGCCAGGTACAATCTAAGTTGTTTATATCATTTAATCTTCTGAAAGATTATCAATTATCCTGTTCTCTTTGTTACTCCCCAAAGTGGCTGGTGATTCCCCAAATGCACACTGTGACCACCTGATATGCAAGTACGTTTGGGCAGGTTTTAAATGAAGCAGCTCCACGTTTCCCATAAACATTTGTTTACCATCCCACTACTTACCCTTCTGCCTAGAATCTGGTTGATAGCTGCACTTTCTTTCAGGGTACACTCAGCCACGACATTGGCTCTCATTTCTTTCATGTATAACATAAAAGCATTCAGAGGCTTCTTAATGTGAGGTCTTTTTGGCTCCTGCTCCTTTCTCTGTTCATGCTGAGGCTTCCTAAAAGGTGGGTGTGGTGGTGTTGCAGGAGGGGTGGGCAGCACGAGGAAGAGACCGGAAGCGGGAGGAGAGAAGCAGAGCATCTGTTTATATCACCAGTCAAACCTGGGCTGGGGCAACCCTCCAGCTCTCCACAAGCCTGAACACCTCAACTCAGGAGAGCAGTTCTTGGTGAGTATCCTTCCTTCTGTTCTCAAAAGTCCACCTGGGGCTACACAAGTGTTTAACACAAAATGGAAAAGGGTGCGTAGAGCTGCTCTATTTAGGGCCGGAAGGCTGAGCAACTGGGTCACCTTGGAAAAGCCGCCCCTATAGTGTAAGTAAGTGTCCACTCCTCTTGCAGATCAGGTTCCTAAGTTTTTTTTTGTGGGGGCAGCAGAGGAGGCAGTTGAAGAGCTAATGAAACTTCAGACTCTATCCCCCAAACAAATGCATGTTGGCTTTGCCTACATTTGAAGGATTTTTTTTTGTTTGGTTGGTTGGTTGTTTTTTAAGAGAGAGAGGGGAAGGGAGGGAGAGAGAGGGAAGGAAAGAAGCACTGACAGATGGGATGGTTGCCTCTTGCACTCACCTGGGACCTGGGACCAAAACCACAACACAAGCATGTGCGCTGACCAAGAAATTGAACCCTCGGCCCTTCAGTTTATGGGACAACACACCCACCAACTGAGCCACCGGCCAGGGCTACATTCGCAGGGATTTTATAGACTATCTCCTGTTTTCTGGTACCCTACCTTCCTGTCCCGGCCTGCAAACCCTAGATTAAGAAACTCAATTCCTAAATTCTTCAAGGAATTTAGCCCCTGGCCCATGTACATGGCCAGAGCCTATCCTGGGCGGGTTTGCCCCTTTTTCCCTTGACTTATGTGCTTTGAAAGCCTGGAAACAGGGACACTCCTCCTGGGCATACACTGAACTCTCCTGTCCACTTCAGGGACCACCAGGGGCTCCCAGTCGTCAGAACCCACTGAAATCTGGTAGTAATGGCTATGTGGGTCAAGGTGTCCAATGCCTGTGCCCTGAACGTCACTCCATTTTGGTGAGGTTCCCTTAACCTTTTGAGAACTGTTCTCCTTTCCAATTTCAGAATCACAACCAGCTGGCAGTGAGAATCAAGCTGATTAAAAGTCCTCAGGGGCAGAGCTTTCAAAGCAGAGCTACACTGGTTTCCATACTAAAAGAGAGGGAGAAGGTTCAACCACAGTGAAGGAGAAACTCTGTTCAAATCCTCGGGGTCTTCAGGCACTCACGGGGAGACCACCCGCATACTTACACATGCATCAGGTCACCGTCAGTGTGGGGGTGCTCCTGTTTGACCTGAGGTGTCACAATAGCGGGGTGAGGGATGCCAGTGGTATGGGGGCCCGGGGGACCAGGAATCATGTGATGGGAAAACCTAAAAGAAGGAAAGAGAAGAACAATACGTGCTAGTGGCTGCTGGGGCAAAGGCCGATGGAGTTTTGAAACAATCCACTAACTGCTCCTGGCAGTTGCACATGGACACATTAACCGTAAGTTAGAGTGGGCTGAGAATGTCTTTCCTTTCTGCATTCAGGTGCAAAACATTTATAATTATCACTTGTATAAAAACTTTTCCCCCCCAAACTAATAGTAGAACCTGGCATTTTTCCTGGGACACTCTAGGCCAGAGGATAAAAGAAAAAAAAATTGAGTCACTTTTCTTGCAAAGCAGTTTTCAAGTAATTCCAGTAATAACAATTATATTGCAAATATAACACTTTATTAAGATTTAGCTTTTGAAAGATTTTTAAAATTAAAGCTAAAGAAATTACATTTAAAAACCTCTGCCTATATTCCCAGTGAAACCATCACTTTAAGAGTCTTCTCATATTGTTGGCTTCTTCACTAATATTAGGAGAGAACAACTGAGAAAATAAGGGACAAGAAGATATTTTTCAGTCCCCAATTTAATAAGGTTGCCCTTAACATCACCCAAAGTAATTTTCTACAGAGAATGTTTGAGAGATCTAGCCTTATGGAAAACTGATAACGAAATTAAGGGAAGGGTTTAATCAAAGGGAAGAATACGTACAGTTCTACATCAAGGTAAAAACTACACTCGCTGAACAAAGGCTTTTTCCTCAATATGCTTGCAGAGTATAAAAAAAATAATCTCAAAGTATCCACCACCATCCAACACAAAGGAGGGAAACTGCCATGCAAGAAAAATAAAATAAATAAAGACTACTTTCAACAAGAGCTTTGGATAAATTTGGTTATGCTTTAGAACTCTTTGCTTTTCAAACTATTTTAAAGTAAACATTTAATTCAGCAAGAACAACATTCTCAGGTCTTTCATCACAGCCCGTACAATTTATTCCTTCATCTGGGAAGGACGGAAGGACTTGCTTGGCTATGTAATATTTTGGAAACAAATTTTAAAAAATTAAGGTGGCATGGTAAAAATACAAATATTTGATCAAATAATAATCCTTTGCTAAATGCACCATTTGCAAAAATATTTGATGCCTGTGAGAAACTCCTGTCATCAGATGGTTCTCACAATGTTGAAAAATGTAAAAATATATTTTAGGGGAAGGACATTAATTTCATCCCCTTTCACCTGGCTAGATTTACAATTTGCTAAACAAACAATTTTTTTAATCTGAAATTCACCACAGAAACTGTGAATTTCATACCTACATGAAAAGTAAAGATTCACGACCAGTTACTAACCCAAAAGTTTGACTCCGGCACAATAATGCTAGATCCCTTGAAAAAGCAACATCAAACACACAGATGATACGCCACAAATGTGTGTATGTCAAGCACAGGGCACAGAAGCCATCCTTTCCAGAAGCAAGCATTACACAGAGCAGGGTGGCGGCAGACCTCACAGCTTCGCCGGCACTGTGTCCCCACAGGGCCTGATTCACACACTAGGACACGACCCCGTAAGGCCTGATAGCCAATAAGCACCATTCTTTCTCTTCCAACAGCCTTGGTCCAGGAAGGCTCTAGACTAACTGGGCATTTTCAAACACTGTCACGTTAAACCGATACAACTTTCCTCAAAGAAAGTAAATGGTAGAACTCAGACCAAACCAGTCTTTACCTTCCCCTTTACCACACCCCCAGCATATTTTGAATAACAATCTCTTATGATGTCCATTTTGGGGACATGTCACATCCTGCAGCCAGTGAAGTCTTCTTGAGCACAGTTGCCCCTGTGGCTGAGTCCATCACCCTGGTGGGTGTGGCTGGTGCTTGGTGTGGGGGCGCAGAGTGTGGCTCCTACCCAGGAATCTCTACAACACCTAGTGTGGGAGCCAGGCACACTGCGCAGACAGACACGTGGCTGAGCTACGCACCCTCCTAGCCAACCGAGAGGCAAGCAGAGGCGCACAAGATGCAAGCGCAGGAAGAGCAACTTGTCCTGGGTGCCCAGTTTCCACCTCCACCTACCTGGACATGGAAGTGTCGACTGACAGTGAGGATGGGTAGGGTTGCCTGAATCCTCCCGTGATGGGATATACAGGCTGACCTTGCCTGAGGTCACAGAAGAAAGGAACCCATCAATGACAAAACATGAGTTACCAACCAGCAGTAAGAGTTTGATGAGGGGAGAAAGTTGAGGTATTCAAATAGAATTTTTGAAATATCACAGACCACATCATTTCTTCAGTTATCCAATTGCCTCCCATCCTTACCCACCACCCAATCAAAGTATCGTTGGCCTTGAAGAAAATCTCCCACCCTCAACTTTAAAAACAAAACAGTTCATGAATTACCCTTATCCCCTCCCCTCTTCCAACCCCATGAATGCTTTGAACAAAGCAGGCATGTCACAAATGTTTATTAACTATAACAGAACCCTGAGAATGGTGAAATATTCCTTCCAGAGAAGGTTAGTGGATTCTTTATCAGAATCTTTGAGAATTTCAGGAAAAAGAAGAAAGAAGGAAATAAAACTTCATATTTATATAAGACTGAACAAATATTTTAAAAACACTGCTCTTCCTCCCCCCATATTCCCATGTTAGAGTCAAAAAATAAGAGATGAATTCATCGGAATAATTTCCTCTCCACTCTGAGAAGTGCATCTCCCCCATTTCCCACATCTCACATTTTTCATTGTAAGGCTCCCTATTTCCCCCTGTCACCAACACTGCTAGCACAGGCTCATCGCCCCTAAGGAACTACTAGTGTCAGACAGAATGATTGGTGTAGGACCGAACATGTACGCACAATCAATTAATTCAAATGGGTATTGACTAAGAGATCTAATACTAAAGACAGTGAGGTGAAATCTCCCTGGCAGGGTGACTCCTTCTTGCTGAAGAAGAGATACTGTAAGGATGTCAAGGTAGAGGGACTGGGGCAATGACTTGGGGCCTGAAGGGGCAGAGAGTGGGCTAAAGAGAGAAAGCTCTGCCCCAGTCAGAGCCGTTTCCGGGGCGTGAGCACTGGGGAGGGAGGGAGGAGTGGACAAGGGACGGGAGTGGGAACAGGGGGAGATGTGTGCTCACAATAAAATTACAAAAACAGGCTACACTACGGAAAATGATTCTTCCTGAGATCTATTTCCTTTCCCTTACCTTTATAATTTAGAAAACTTTAAAGGCTACAGTTAAGAATTTTTTAGAACGAACAAAGAGCAATAGGATTCTGGGGATGGAAAAAGCCCAAACACTAGTTTTTTACTTCTCTGAACTCAAGCTGGAGCTTGCTTCATTAAAATTCAAAAGGTGCTTTTGTTATGTTAAAATTTTTCTCTATTTCTATATCATTTACATCACTTGCCATTTATAAGCAAAGATAGTACAAACTTGTAGATATTCAATGTGTCTCAGTTTCTTTCAAAAATATAAGTTTTCATAAATAAAACAGAAAAGAAAAACCACACTGAGCACTTTGTACGGGCATAGCAAATGCCCAAAGCCACAAATTGGATCCATACAACTATAAGCTTCAAAGCAAATGCTACAGTCATTTTCTACACATATAAGCAAATGGATTCAATCCATTTCAAAGTCTGTGTGTTTTTTAATCTTCTAAATTGAAATGAAATAAAGTTGCCACCTTGCTTGTTGTTGTAAGACTTCCTCAAGTCCACAAGTGTTATCATTCATAAAGCTAATCTCTGTAAGTGGGAAGTGGACGATGTGTGCGAGCGCCTGGCTGAGGTTTGCAGGACGGGTCTTACCAGCCCAGCGGCGGCGGGGTGATCTGTCCGACTCCACCCGGAGACAGCGGGTAGAAGGTAGGGATCTCAGGAGCGGAAGGATGTCTGGACATGCCTGTTAAAAAGAACGGGGAGGTAGAGTGCTCAGAGTCACGGGACATTCGACTCTCACAGCAACAGAATGGCAACAGAATGCTTTATGCCATACTTCTAATGGTCTAGAATGAAACAACATTGAATTATCAGATTTGTTTAACAGAAGTCAGTTTGCTATCTTTTCAAATTTCAACAATTGAGAAAACAGGTTTTAAAACAGTACATCTTGAGGAATTCCTGAAAGAGTAAATATGCTGCTAATAAAACCCATCAAAATAGGACTTTTAAATTACTTATTTTGCCCGCATCATTGCATTTGGTTAAGAAAACAGTAGGCTGTTGTTTCTGTGTAGAACGGGAAGTGAGAGCCCTTCCTAAGTAGACGGCCTACCACGTGCTCAAGGATTAGGTAAATTGCCACTTTCATATTTGTGTTGGCTCCCTTATGGACACACAGATTTGGGAAATGTGATGCCTCAGAGAATCAAAGATTAATTAGGAATCATCTTCAGCCCCATAATGGTCACACTTGATATGATTCATTTGGTCTCTGCCACTTCAGCTCCAACAAAGCTCTTCATCAAGTTGAGTCCTCTGCGCTCCAAGGTCAAGCTGTTCTGGATTAGTTGTCCTCCACAGACAATGAGAGAGCCACCAAATTGTTTCTTGAGCTCACACTCCCTGGAGTACACTCTCCTTTAACTGTCAAAACCACCTAAAGATTATACCTAATCCTAGTCCCAAATGACATCTCTTTGTTTATATCTTACCTTGGGTACAGAAAAGAAGGGGTAAGATACTTGTATAAAAATGTACAATATTAGCACTTAGATTCAATGTATTTTTGGAAATGGGAGTGATTCTGAATAGAAAAAAAGCTACAACAGTTTCCTAATACACTTACTCTGACTTTGTAAGGACATTTCCATATAGAAACACACATTTGCAATTGAGGACTTACAAGATGCATTCAGTGGTTGTAAATATATTGATTGGTCAGTATGTGGAATTGGGTGAGCACATGGAAGATGCTCTTTCTGTATTCTGCTTTTCTACTGTTCAAATTGGTTATGAGTTTCATTTGAATCTTAAAAGATACGGAAAGCTTTAAACATATGGGAATGACTTAAGAAATGTTGCCTTTGAAGTTGATATTTATTTGACTTTGAAGTTAGGACAATCTATTTCTCAATTGTAGAAAGTAGGTAGGATGGAGAAAGGTCTTTAATCTCTCCCTCAGCAGAGAGTTTACATGTTTTTACATGATCATCTTATGTTTTGCTGTTTTTAAAAGAATGTTTTTCAAATCTCCTTTTTCTGGCTAGATGTACTGCTTCTTTTGGTCACAATAGACCCCAAATTTCATACTCTGGACTTTTTTCTTGGGTCTGGGCAGGTCCGAGCAGCAAGGGTGACCCTAAGGGAGCCTACAGTGGCGTTCACGATCTATCAAGGTCACCGCGGACTTTCCCAGCGGGCCGGCACCCTCACCTGAGATTCCAATACCTTCCCAAACCTCAGGGTCTGCAAGGGGATCCCTCAGTTTTGAGAATAAAAACCAGACCAGCTGAGAAGGACTTTGGAAACTTAGCGAAAAGTCATGGTTAGAGGTGAGAGGCAACCTAAACTGTCTCCTTTAACCCTTCTGTTAGGGAGGGGCAGTGACTGGTGAGGTGCACACACATTTGTCCTGGGCTCTCGGCACTGGGACACAGGCAGTCAGCTTGCTTCAATCACATCCCTCTAAGCAGATAAGCTGAAAACATTGCTCCCCATGTTACTCCCTGTTCTGAACACGCTGAGAACACATCAGTGACTCTGTAGGAGTGACTCAGCAGAACAAAGTATATAAATTAGTTGGATCTACTTTTACTGTTCTGAAGGAGGAAGGAGAAAACTAACATTTACTTAGCACCTGCTACATGCTACTTCCTACTTGACTCATTTAATTTGACTGCTTCTACTAAAATTGTGCTCATATTTCAAATATCCCTTTCCCATGGAATACTAACTTTTATAGCTCTGAGAAATCTCTTTCTTCTTTGCATCTACAAGATTTTATTTGTACTTTTAACATGGTAATAAAGATGTTCTTCATTTTGTTTTATCGTTAGTTTGTGCAAAGGATTTCCTGCATGTGTTTAAATACTGCTTGGAAAAAGAAACCACGTTTTACCAGTCAATGCATCAAACCATGGTTATCTATCTCCACAGGAGGTTCTCAATAAATACTGTTCAGTGACTGAACAAACGAGCAAGTGAAAAAGAAATGGCTTGAACAGACCCATTCCCCATGCTGGGTCAGCATCATCAACCATTTTGCAGGTACATACAAGTACATGATGGGGCTTTGGTCATTACATGAGCCAAAAATGGATCTGTGGTTGCTAAACAGCTTATTGTTGCTTTAAGATTCTCTTTAAGATTCCTACAAGTATGTGACTCCACCAACTCTGCTGTGGAGTAGAAATGTATCTACTAAAGATACATTTACCATCACTCATTTAACTGGTATTTATTGAACACTTACTATGTGCTGTAGGCTATACACAACATAACCTTAAAAATTTTTAATCTTTTATAAGTAACTGGTAAATAAAGATAAAATGCTCTTGGAGTCAGACTGTATGGTTATATCAATTTTGCCATTCGACTACATATCTTTGAGTAAGTTGTTATTATTCCATAAAATCAGAATAAAATGCAATAGGGGTTGTTGTGAAGAATAAATGCATTAATATATATATTACAGAAAAGTGCTCGAGACACAGTATAAGTGATATGTCTTTGTTGTTATATATGAGGATACAGTGAAGAGTACAAAGATATAAATAGGTATATAAACCCACTTATTTCCTAAAAACTCTTTCCTTTTACCATTTACCAAAAGCTCTTTTACATTTTTGCCAGATATAATGAAATGATTGGTATTATCTTCCTTTTCTTTTTCTACACCTATACACCACCCCCCACCAACACACTGAGGGAAAGCTCAAAACTAATGTGCTTCCTAATGGAACATTAATCTAAAGTTATGTTCTTACAAATGAAAATGGTTTCTGCTGACAGTTTATATTTATTGGATGGTTATATCTAGCATTAGAATATGAACATGCCACTCTTTTTTTTTTTTTTTAAATAAAGCTAACCAGCCCCCTGGGACCTGTGAAATCGGTGACTCTGGCCTCAGTACCACGTTCTAACCAGCTGTGCTACGTGATAAAGCCAAAAGGCAGACTGAAGGGGAAAAGGAGTGAAAGCAAGAAACCTGGTATGCTTTTTCACTGTTTTTTTTTTTTTTGTGATGAATGCACTCAAATGGAAAAGTATAAATTCAAAATCACGTAAATTTGCTCTTTTCAAATCAAAGTTTGCATATCCTGAGATACATGGTGATGAGATGCATGAAGTTCAGGTCAAAAAGTAATTCAAAAGATCTTTACATTAAAAGCTACACAAAGAGTGTATGGAGTAGAACACAAAAATAACACAAATTTTTAGGATGAAATAAAGTCTTCAAAGAAACTGTAAACAGACAACTTTTGGTCATGCCCACTGGGCCTTCTCAAGTTCTGAAGAGTTCATTTAAAAAAAAAGTTTTGAGAAGCAATGATATAATTACAACTGGTAAGGCAAAACAAGGTAAGGTAGCAGGAAGTGATGGAAACAGAAGATAAAATAGATTGGTAGCTGGTCATGAGCTTGTCTTTTTAAAAAAAATGGAGCTGTCTTAGAATTCTTAAGAAAAAAATTACTAAACCAACACATGTTATTCTTTTAACTAAGTTCATTTTAAAATGCTTAGAACAGGGCCTAGGACGGAGAAAGCACCAAGTAACTTAAGTAAACAAATAGTTAAACACTTAATAAAATACACTGTTGGGTTCTTTTTGTTAATAGCCTGTCTGAGTTTTCACATCTACTTTAAACTGTCGCCCACACCCCTGCAGTCCCCAGGTGTGTATCTCTAGGAGGCTGGGACTGGGCGTTTAACTCGCCCACCTTGTGTTTCCCTTCCGAGATCTCAAACTCACCAGGACAAAGGTCGCAATCGCGGCCCCCCTCTCAAACTTAGCCTTCTTCCTAAAATGCCTCAGTTCCCATTCTCACCATAAATCCCCAGACCTGTCTTTGATGTTTCTTATTCTTCAGAGGTCCTTGCTAAAGGAAGGAAGGAACTAGAGATGAGGACTAAAACAGAGGCAAGTCTGGAAACCTCTGCATAGGTGATTCTTACCTGTTCTACATAAGGTGCTTGGGCTCCACTCAGGTCCAAGTCCAACAGTAACCAGGTCCTCAAATAAGTTGCATATGTTAACCAGGGAGGGAAATGAAGGTGTTTCGTCTTTAACCTAAAACACCCAGCCTCTGAACTCCACTCTTTTTAACAAACTTCATAAATTTTGTTAGCCACTTCAGATCAAAATGGTGAGGTGCTGTCTATCCTCGGCCTTCATTTGGTTTTAGCAGATCTTTTATTTCTCTCTCTCTCTTTTCAAGTACAGCCGGCATTCCACATTATATTAGTTTCAGGTATGCGGGATGTTTTATTTCAAACTCCTAAGAACTCCCTTGAGGTCCAAGTGCATTATGCACATGGAGAGAAGACAGGCCACCCTGTGAATCAGTCCATCCTCAGTGTGCTCTCAGCACATGGCGGCGGCAGGCCGGGAGGGCCTGACCCGGTGCCCCACAGCCCCCACCCCCCTCGGTGTTCCGACTTTTCAGACCTCTGTGCTGTGTGTTTTTCTGTGGGTGACACAGAAGCGGAGCTTGCGAATGGTGTAGAGAAGTCAGATTCATGTTATAGTTTTGTACTTTGTCACTTATATCTAAGTTGGCGCTGGTAGATAACAAAACAAGAACAAAAACTAACAGGGATATAATTGAAACCAAAATAAATTACTAAAGGGTCAAAAAGGTAACGTTTGAAAGTAAAAGTCTCCTACTTTGTCCCTTTTCTAACATTTCTTTTAACACCACCATCCACACCAAGGGCATGCTGAAGTAAATGAGTAACTACAGGGGCCAGCCACCCAGGACTGAATTTTCACTATATTTGTATAACTGAATTGGACTCTATTGTGGATCCTAGATTTCAGGACCGTCACTTTGAAAATAACCTTCTAGGTTTTTTGTCTTATTTTTTTTTTAATCCTGAAACATAAAAGAAGAAACAACAAATTCTTACGGCTTATTAACAATTGCTATCAAATAAATTACTCTTGTCTCCTACAAATGTATTTGGGTCCACGCGGGGACATGGAGCGAAGGCACCTGTAAGGTCCCTCACGAGGCATGGCTCCTCCTCAACTGAAAACGGCCCAGGAGGGCAGGGCTCTCACCTTGTTTGGAATTGACATCTGACGGGATGTGTGACGGGTGTGATCCTGGAGAAAAGTGCTCGTCGCTGTAAGTGATGAGGGGGGTGAGAGGATGAACCGCATGGGATGGCTGCACCACGGGCACTTTGTTTGACTGCAAAGGAACCACAGGTCAACAGTTAATAATGGATGCCCAGCTCCTGTCTCCTCTCCCACAGAAAAAGCCACAGAATCGCAGTGACCACGCATCAGCGTAATCCGGGAATCTTCTCCAGACCTGGACAACTGAAATCATCTGCGATACTCATCCGGATCTTCAGAATTTGTCCATGTTAAAAACTTCTCGAGTGTTTGAATATCCCAGCAAAGGACTGTCCGTTATTTAATCAGCTCCCCTTTGGAGATTTCGGTCAATTACTATTATTCCATATGACATGAATCTCTGTATGTACATATTTACATTCCCTTTTAAATTATTTCTTCAGGTTGAGTTCAACAAAGAGTTGTTGGAGCAAAAGTTATGAATGTTTTATAAGCTCTTTACTCATTACACACATCTGGCAATAAAAATGCACTCAATAAAAGTCATTCAATAAACAAATAAATGAATAAATATTGCCAATTTGAAGGGCAAATTTTTAAAAACCCAAATAATATATAAATAATAATAACCTGATAAATATAAATTTGCTGTATTAATATCCCCTTAGTTCACAGAACTCACACTTCTACAGTTGTGCATTTCCAAGAACGGTGATATAGCATTTTCAATATTTTGCAGCTTTGTGAATCAAAGCTGACCATCCATTATGCTTGGCTGTGCTCAGTTCCTCTAGTTTCAAGAAGTCTCAATTGATAAAAGGGAATTTCCAATCTTGAGTTTAAATGCATAATATGAAATACAGCTTGTAAAAGCATTTTAAATTGTTAACATCATATATTTTAACTTACATTTGTTTAAAAATAATTTTATTTAAACTGGAAGTCTAAAGCCATATAACAATACTTTCAAAGGTACAGGTAATTTATTTGGACTTCAACAATTTGAAATCTGGGATTCTTTTGTCTGGTTAAAGTTGAATCCCCCTGCTCCCTACCGCCAAGAAAGTGATTACTAAGCAAATCAATAATATAAACAAGAGTCAGTTTAACCTAATTAAGGACATAGTTTTTTATGAAAAACTCTACACTTCCTCCCCTGCAAAAGAAAATAAACTCAATACAATTACATGCATGCAAAATATATTTGTTTTAAACACATATACTAATTAAAGCAGTATCATGAAATTCTCCATTTACAAACACTATAGTAATGAGTAATTGTGAGTTTAAGAGGAACAGGATATAATGAATTTTGAATATTCATTAATTCACTACTTCAGACATGCCTTTGCCATAGCATGAATTAATGAGGTTTTTACTGGACTGTAAACTAAAATGCATATGAAACCTCTCTCTCCAGGAGCAAATGTCTGTATTTAAGAATTTGAGGAAATGCCTGAAAACTGCAGTGCACAGTAAAACGCCCTTACAGTGCAGGTCCGTGTGTGGACAGGGAGGGCCCGTAACACTGGTGCATGGCAGCGGCACCCGGGACAGACATGGTTTTGTATTTGATGTTTTTTACAAATTAGGTAATAAGAGGAATGTGGCTCCAACAAGGAGGTCCACCCTCAGGAAAATTAGGAACAATTATCCTAGTAACAGGTATTCTCTTTACAGTTAGTAACAGTAATTCTCTATACTCTATCATTACAACCTCCACCCAAAAGAAACATGGGGAGGGGGGAAAGCAAGGGGAAAAAATCACCCTTTTTTAGACAATGATATAATTTCCATACTAGACTTTCCCTATTTTATAATTACATCTCCTCTCTAATGGCAGAACTTGCATAGCTCATATCGCCCTTGGCATTTATTAAATAGAGCACCATTATCAAAGCCACACGCCTTTTTTCTATATACCTCAGCACACACATCTATGCATATAAATGTGTAAAAGGTTAAAAAAAATGTTTCAATGCTTTTCAAGTGTTAATGATGCAGTCTGCCAGATACACAGATGAGCTTCTTAAATACAAGGAATTTAGAATGCTAGAGGAAGCAGGGGCTGGTGGGAGGGTGGGTGCAGGGATAGGAGGATATTGTTATAAACCCTTTTTGAAATGGAGACAAAAATCTCAACACCCAAGTGCTACAATGAATATATTTCAACTATACTTTAGAGTAACAGTTTTGATTTTTATTTCAAAAGTCTCGTAAGAAGTATAATTGCCAAACAATCTACAAAGATATCTTCTTAGGGCAGTTATAAAGAATAAGCATTGCAGAAATTTTCTGAAAAAATATATATGAACATATATATTTTTTTTCATGCCTTTCTTATTTCCAGGGCACCATCTTAAGGAAGTTGCATTAGCAGGCAGCATCTTCTTAATGTCTGACCTGTCCCTCCAGTCATATAGCTCAGAATCTGGTGCCATGAATTTTTGCTAAATTATGCTATCCTTGCTCTCCCTTCTTAATTTTACGGTTTTCAACACAGATTTGCTTTCCTGTGGAAAGGAGATAAGAAGCCAAGGATTTTAATTTAAGCTCTGGCCTTGTCTTATACTTTGCAAGATGGATAGCCTACTAGTAGTGTGTTAAAGCCAACAAGGATTATGTCCATTTTTGTGGCCAAATAATAAAAGCAATATGAAATCTCAATAATATGTGTGAATGCAATTCTAAGGTTTATATTTGGCTCCTGCCGCCCACCTCCTCTATGCATATAAACAGAACCAGCCTACACCACCCATCGCCATCATGGCCAAGTGTCCTCGGCCCTACGCTGTGGGCTGCCCCTGAACACACAAGGTTCTGTCCTTTGACACTAATATGCATATAAGGCAAGAACCAGGCATCGCCACTTGGAGCAAGTTTTAAGGCAGACAATATAACCATTTCTAATTCTCGTCCTCAGGTCTCCAAATAACAATGTGGTGGATCTTGGCATGGGGCAAAGGAGGGGGAGGAGAAATAACCAAGTGACTACCTAGGCTTTACAGGCAAATTTATGTAAGTACATTATAATATATGGTTACACATGTGTGTGTGGGCCTACATGTATATTTATGCACGTAAAACGTGCCAAGCACTCTTTTAGCACTGATGGGTGACACAGACAAGGTCCCTTCCTTTCTAGGGGCCTAGAAGTGGTGGTGGGGGGTATTGGAGACAAGGAACAACTATGCAAACACAAAACAACAACAAGCAAAATCTCAGAGGATGACACAGACCACTATTAAAAAAAGAAACCCGGTGATATGAGAGACAGTGTAGAGCTAATTACATGCCTTAGTGTCCCATTAACGCTATAAGAAACCAACAGTTTAAATAGTCTAAGATCCTTATTTTCTAAAACAGGAAACAGAGGTCACCAGGGAATGGCTGATCAAGCCACTACGGCTTTCAGCACTTAAAGCAACACAGGGCTGCTCACACACAGCTCCAGGAACACAGGGTCGCTGCGAGGGCAATGCGGGCGGAAACCCCTGAGTCACTCAACACGGGGCACCAAGTAGTAGAGAAATTCCATCTTTTTAGCTCCTGCTCTGTGCACCTAGGACCTCACTCAATAAAACCCAAGTCTCCAGACTCCCACTCTGGGGCTTTCCCCACTCCATGTCTCCCTATAAGGGAGGGAGAGTAAACATTGCTTTGATTCTTTTTCATTCATGCGTACAGTCAGGTAAGTTTTAGCTTCCAGTGGAGAAGCACCAGGAATTCCCAGTGTTTGTCCTTTGTTTCATTTGCCCAGGGTAACAGCGTGCACAATTACTACACCTTTATGAGATTTTCCAGGAGCCTCGTGTCATTCAGAAAACTCCAATGCTGCTGAAGACGTGCAAGAACTTAGGGCTGAGCTCACAGGGCAGTAAGTGGCTGAGTCTGGCCACGGACCCCGATCTTTTGATTCCAACTATACCGCCCATTCTGTACTCTCAGGCAGGCGATCGGTCAGGTGTGCAAAGGAAAAATGCAAAGATGGAAAGAGTGGGTACCAGGAAAGGGGTGTAAAATATAAAGGGTGGGCTCTAGAAGACAGCTCTCCCACCTACACTCAGCACCCACACATTCAGCAAGAAGCCTGTAAGCCTTTTTCAAACTTGAACCCCCCCATCAGGCCATCCTACCCAGAAAGCACATCATTATTATAGCAACTAATACTTACCAAGCACTTTAGAGTACCTTTCAGGCAGGTAAACTAAGGCATGGAAAAATTAAACAACTTTCCCAAGGGTGTAGAGAGAGTAAATGGCAAAGCCAGGACTCAAACACAGGAAGTCTGGTTCTAGAGGCCACATTCATTACCAGCACACCACGCAGCCTTCCTGAAGAGCCAAGTTCATAAAACCTTGGACTCTGAGTTAACCATCTGGGTCATACCCAACAGGATGTGCATCCATGAAATGGCTGGTGTGGTCTCTGTCCCTAGCACAGGAACCATCTCAGACAAAGAGGGCACCTCAGTGGAAGCGATTAGACCTGCAGAGACTCAACTGCCACCTTTCTCCCCACGTCTGGCAAGCACTCCCGGAAGCCTGCGTGGCTGCCACTCAGGCTGCTCCCTGCAGGTATGGACCCCTGTGGCATCACAGTTCCCAAATAGCCACACCTCCTGCTGACACAACATGGGTGCCTCTTGGGGATCCTGAGAGTCCCCCTCACAACAATGTTCCCAGAAATGACCCACTGCCCCACTGGCAGTAACTCAAGCTGTCATGAAAGCTGTCAGCCTCTGAGGATGTGGTTCTGGAAGGACTAAAAAGCTGTTCATCTCCCTCCTGGCTAAGGTGCGGGCCTGTTGTGCTATGTGGAGGGAGCAACCTGCTGGCCTGGTAGCTGGTCCCCAACCTGCACATCTCTGGATTTCAACTCAACCCACAGCACAGGCTCCAACTGTGCAGGAAGGACCTGAGTTCCAATATCAATTGGCTGTGCATTTTATCAATAATCCTCCTGGTAATAGCTGAATCCAGGGAAATTTTAGCACTCTACCAACTTAGCCGAGAGATTTCATCTGGCTTCAATTGTTACGGTGGCACTTAACTTTCTATTGAACTCTTAGGAAGTCTGGTACTCATGAAGTACAATAGAAGCCGTGTAATGTCATCGTGTGCCTTCCCTCCTTCTACGAGAGTCAGAACATCTTAAGCCTTCCCACAAAGAAAAGCAGAGTTGATTTGCTCCAAAAGGAGAACAAAGTCCTTGCATCAACCAAACCTCAAAAGTGACATTTAGTATTGGACACCTTTCCTAAGACCCACCAAAGCTAAACACCTGATTCAGGTCTGATGTGGCTTTTGAACGGAAGACGACTACTACTTGTGATGCAATCGCTCTTTTCAGACCAGGATGAGGCCCCAGACTCTGCAGGCTTTCCTGAGCAGGAGCTCACTGGTAAAGTTGTAAGGGATAAACAGTCCATGAGTTGAACTCTGGAGGCAAAGGTACCCCATCATCGGACACCTGGGATGTTTTCCTAGGGGTGGAAGGCACATGTCACAGGGAAAAGATTTAATATGAATTGGACACCCAGTAAGTGCCTATGGTTATGGCTGTGCCTTAACATTCTCTGGCACTGGTCCACATAAGTGGGCAGTATCACTCTACTTATAGGTGAGAAGGCCAAGTCCTTCTGAATACACAACTCAGTAATAATTAGTGGACAGGACTTGTGCTGGCATTGTTTGATACTAAGTCCCTGCTCTTCCTGCCCCACACTGCTCACCACTCAGAATCTTTCTCCACTTCTGTTCCAAACCACCCTGCCAGGTGAGTGTGTCCTGCCATGGGCTCAACAGCCAGGTAGCATTGGGACAGAACACTGACCACTTGGGGAAACCTGATGCCACTAGCAGGACTACAAACAGACTGCTGAAGAGCTGCTAAAAAGAAGAGGTGTGGACCACCCACGATTTTCCCAGTTCTCTTTAAAGTGATGCTTTCCATACATTTTATCCTGAAATCACCCCCCAAGTTAGGTGTTAAGATTTCTCTGCCATAGAGAAGAAAACCAAGGTTCTGAGACGGGAAGTAATTTATACAAGATTACACAGGATGTTAAGGAGCAGCGGCAGGATTTGACTCAAGCTGGTGGCGCTGCAGCTTGTTTTCTACAGAATTAAAAGAGACAGTCCTGACATCCTCTGATTGCCATGTGGAAGAGGTGAGTAATAACACAGTTTAAAATTCAAGTACATGGGCACTGGAGGCAGAGTTCAAATCCCAGACATTTAAATGCCACTTAGGTTCTAAGTTTAGGTAATTCACTTAATTTTCAGAATCTCAGTTTCATACTTGAAATGGGCAAAATATCTCACAGGGTTAAGATGAGGACTAATGAGCAATGCAAACAAAACCTGTAACTCAGGTCCTGGTACATAATATATGCTCAATAAATATTTGTAGAATGGATAAAAGGAAGACAAAAAAGAGGGCCAATAAATAAATTACTCTGCTCCCCCATATTTCAATCACTCTTCTCTAAGATACAGTACGTTTTAAAATTCAAAACTATGTTTTCTTTCAGGTGAATTGCCCACCAGACTCTCCCTTCCCTATTCTGCCAACATTACTTCTAGTCGAATGTGTCTGTGATCTCAACAACTTCCTCTCGTCACTGCTCCTAGAAATCCCTCCCACCCTTCAGGATTCACTGTAAGTGGGGCCTCTGCCTTGAAGCCCTAACCATGCAGAACATTCTGGTTTAGAACTTGCTATGCATTCATATACACATAGGTTTTCTATGTGCTTGCTTTATTTCTCCTATTAGATTATAATTTAATAGATAAGACAAGCTATGTCTCTTCATTTAAAAAATCTCTTACGGCAGCAGTTCTCAAACTTTTTATTCTCAGGACACCTTAACACTCTTAAAAATCATTGAGGATCTCAATGAGCTTTTGCTTGTGTTGGTTTATTTATAAATACTTATAATATTAGAGATTAAAATGAAAAAGTATAAGTATTTACTAGTTCATTTAAAAATTACAAACCACTGCATGTTAACATAAAAATATTTCTATGAGTAATTACCATTTTCTGAAACAAAAGCATTAAATGAGAAGAGTGGCAGTGAGTTTTACAGTTCTGGTGAACCTTTTTTTAAAGATTTTTATTTATTTGTAGAGAGAGGGGAAGGGAAAAAGAGAGAAGGAGAGAAACATCAATGTGTGGTTGCCTTTTACACATCCCCCACTGGGGACCTGGCCTGCAACCCAAGCATGTGCCCTGACTGGGAATCGAACTGGAGACACATAGTTCTCAGGCTAGTGCTCAATCCACTGAGCTACACCAGCCAGAGCCAGCAAATCTTTTTAGCAACTGGTTTAATGAAGACAACAGGGTTCTTTTATTTGCTTTCACATTCAAGTCTCCTTCTTGATATTATTTGGTTGAAGTATATGAAGAAAATATGACCTCACAAAGATATGTTATTGGAAAGGAAAGGATTATTTTAACAGGTTTTTTTCCAGATAATTGTGAATCCTCTTCTTTGATATTATACCAAAACTCAACAAGTGGTAGGTTTTCATCATATTGCAATGTAGAATCAAAAACCGTATCAATATTCTTTTCCTACTCTTACATTAACGTTCACTGATCTACCTCACACTATGAATTTACCCATGTATCACTGAGTAACACTCTGCCTTGGTCATCTGGAAGTACGGGCTCACTGAGCTGACATATTTCATTATACATTACAAAAATCATGTGTGTTCCTATCATCACCAATCTCAGAAAAGCTCTAAGAATTTAAGAAGCTATCAAGCCCATGGCAATGGACACAAATTTCTAAAATTCTAATTTTTGCTTGAAAGCTCAAACTTTATCACTGGCCACAAATGCTGCCAATTGTTTTCATTGAAAAGAGAGACTCTGCTCATTTGTGAGAAAATATCTGCCAAATACCTAGTCAGAAGGAACTACAGTTTTTCGGTTATGCATTTGAAGGTCAAGATTCAGTAATATTAATAATTTTTCCTGCTTCACTAAGGACATTCGAAAGTAGCACTGGCATTTCCTTTCCCAGGCGGGTGCTGTGGTGCAGGATCCAATGACCGCTTGCAGCCACCCCCCACTCCTGTGCACAGGCACCAGCCCCGCTGCCTGTCACTGCGTCTGCGCCCTTGTTGCAAACGTCAGCACAGTGGAGAAGCACGCACTGTGCTAGTGTTACCATGAGAGGGGTCTGACCTCACGGACCTCCTACCCCAGGGAGCCCCAGGGGTCCACAGACTACTTTTAAGAACAGATGCCTACACTAAAGTAATGGAACAGAAGTAGTTGTTGACTGTGGGTGATCCAAGCTAATAAAGTGAAAAGTAATACTGAAAAGTTATGTGGAATTCAGAGAAGAATTGATTATGGACTACAAAGATGAAATGTTTTTGTGACGTTCTAAGCTATAAATTCCCCCCTCTTATTTCCTAGTATTCTAAATGTCAAATCAAGAGGAATCTGAAAAGCTGCCCTGGCTGATGTGGCTCAGTAGATTGAGTGCCCGCCTGCAAACCGAAGGGCGGCCAGTTCAATCCCTGGTTAGGGCACATGCCTGGGTTGCAGGCCAGGTCCCCAGTAGGGAGCGTGTGAGAGGCAACCACATGGTGTTGCTCTCCCTTTTTCTTCCTCCCTTCCCCCCTCTCTAAAAATAAATAAATAAAATCTTTGGAAAAAAAACAGGAATCTGAAAAGCAAACAGAAATATAATTTAAATAATATTTAAATTTTTGAAACTCCTTGAATTTAATTCAATATAGAATCCTGGAATTGTGTCCTTTCATTAGATTCTGAGTTATTTTCTTCAAAAGGGTTCTTGACACACAATAGCTACATAGATCTGCACCCTTCAGTGGTAAGAAGCCTTCTTCACTCCCTCCTGTCCACTCATCATCTGCTCTGTACTTACAACCCCTCACACATGACTCTTTCTGCATTGACCACACTGTGCTGCTACTGTCTGTTTGTGCCTCTGTTTCCTCGTACCAGAGAAAGGCTGTGACTTCATAACCATCCACAGCATCTGGGGCAGGTCTGGGCAAAACGGAGATATTAAATACCTATTTCTTATGACTAACTGCCTGAAAGAGGCTTTCAATACTAAGAAGCCAATTCCTTTCAAGAAAGAATTCATGCCTTTATAAGAAAAACAGGAATTGATCCTTGTATTTTTTTATTGCTGCATAAAAGATTACCACAAACTTATTCGCAGCTTAATTATCTCACAGATTCCACAGGCAGGATTCCAGCGCAGTGTGAGCGGGTCCTCTGCTCAGGGAATCACAAAGTATTGGTTGGCCAGGCTCCTGCTGGAGGCTCTGTAAGCTCACTTTGGTTGTTAGTACAATTTAGTCCCTGGTGATCTGTCCCCATTTCCTTGCTGGTTATCAGGTGGGGGCCACTCACATTCCCTGGTAAGTAACCTTGTAATAAAAGAGCTGCACTTACATACAAAATAATTTTTCTAAAACTTTTCTTAAAAGGCAAATGTTATTGGCCAAAATCTGACCTGTTAGTTATTAATGTCGGAAAGAAAGCCAAAACATTAAAAAATTTTTCCTCAAAATAAATTTATTTGGACTCTTAGCTTTGTTTAGAGATTGCCCTTTTCCATTTCTTCAGCCATGACCCACAGTTACTGCGGAACTCTCCCTGCTTGCCTGATGTCGGGAGGAAGAACGGGAAGAAAAAAAAGAAGGAAACACACACACACACACACACACACACACACACACACACACACACAATTTTAGAGCCAGCAATGGTGCTTGTTTTGAATGCTTCTTGTTTTGGATCTCTGACTTCCTCTTCTAAGACCAGTGGAGAAACCTGCCTGCTTTTTAAGGACTCATGTGACTGTGTCAGGCCTTCTCCACAATCTCTTTCCAAAAGTCAACAGCGGGAGTAAAGAGTGGAGGAGGGAGAGGGCAGCTATGATAAGCTCAGGGTGCTGCAAGGCCTAATACCACATAATAAGACAAAGATAACCCACTTAACTTTTTTTGTATTTTTTCTCTCAGCTACAAAAATTGGTTATCACCAATTTATCTTTAGCAGATAAAAATGAAGTACCATTACAAACATTATTACATGGTAATGATATAGTTATTCTGATTACATTATAAAGTTCTGAAGTTAGTTTTGTGTTTTTCTCTTCTTTTTTTTTTTTTTCCTTTTATCCAGGGGCTACAAAGTCAAGAGTATGTGCCTCACACATCAAAGCTGACTGGAGCTGCAGGTCAGACGGGAAGGGCAGAGTCGGGATTAGCACATCTTCCCCTTCCTCCTCCCATCTTCCCCTTCCTCCTCCTGACAGGGGGAAGCAGGGAGAGTTCCACAGTAACTTTGGGTCTTAGCTGATGAAATGGAAAAGGACAATCTCTAAAGGAAGTTAAGGGTCCATTTAAATTTATTTTGAGGAAAAGTTTTAAAAACCTTTAGCTTTCTCACCAACATTAACAACCAGCCTATCAAAATTTGGCCAATCATTTGCCTTTTAAGATAAATTTTAGAAAAATCATTATTTATATTTAAGCACACCTCTTCTATTACATGGCTATGTATAACCTTAAGTTTTATTTTAACTTAATTATCTGACACTTTACGGTGATTGAAGAATCATGTAATTGTCTTAAAACTCATTAATTATTAATAATGCACTAAATGCTGTATGAAGTAAACACAGAAGAAGAGAAATAAATCAAAGAAAGCCAATTAATTGAAAAGAGACGAAGTATAGGTCTCAATAATTAAAATGTGGATGCTTGAGTGAGAATGGTAAGAGACAATTCACTGAATATTTATTGCAGGAACTACGAATGATGCTTTCATATCTGTGATCAAATTTACTCCCCTATTTTCAAATGAGGAAACAAACTGAAACTTAGAAAGGTTAAGTTTTGTCCCAGGTCACACAGGTCAGCCTATAAATGGCTGAACTTGGATTAAATACAAATCTGTTTTATCCTGGACAGATAAACTTTTCTCTGTGAACTCCTGAAAAAAACGCTGCAAAAGGGAATCACTCATTCTTGGAGCCAAAGGGAACCAAGAGGGACTCCCCACCACCACCTTCCAGTAACTGAAGTCTATAAATAGAGGGACTGGGGTTAAAGTTGGAAGTTAAAAGAAGATCAGAGAAAAAGGGAGAATGACTTCTAATTATGAAACATTGCAACATCCTATTATTTAATTGATTTCACAACACTTGTATCACACACCCCTAATCCTCTGGGTGCTACATTTAGTTTTCATGTTACAGACTGTCTTTTGTTTGTGTTAAGACTGTGCTTTGAAAATTAAAAGAAAGAACTGGAGTCATTCAGGATAAACAAACCAAAGAACAAAACAAGTGCTAGTGGTAAAATACTCAAAGTCCAGAGGTGCAGTAAAGGGATGGGGCACAGGTGAAAGCAAGAACTGCTTGATTCTACGGAAGCCAGAGGGACGAGGCATCTGCTGGACTGGGAGCTGCAGAAGCTTGGGTTCTGTGGGGGCCACGTGTTTGTAAAATTGTACAGTGGAAAGGACATGGGGTAGAACAAGATTCCAGTGGTTCCTAACATTTTCTGGATCGCAAGCCTTGTGATCTGATGAATGCTGTGTGCAAACGTTTTTATACACAAATACAATCACCCATCAGTAGATTGGGGTAGAGGCTGCAGTGTTTATAGGGGAGAACACAGACTACATTAAAAATTGCTGCCCGATTCCCAGAGAAAGGTGTTTGGCAATCACTGCGTAATCATTCATTATTATTAATAAGCTGGAGGTTAGCTTGTCAAAAGTCCTATTTGTGTAGGTCAGCAGGAAAGAATGTAAACAAGTCAGTGAAGGTGAGTAACGTGTCAGGAGCAAGAGCCCATTGTCTACCAGAGCTCAGAGCAGAGGCCCCAGGGCCCAGGGACAGGGTTGACTAATGACAGCAGGCAATAGGTTGAACAGAATGAAGCAACTCCTGGCTCTCCAGAACCCGGGAGAGGGTACTGCTGTGAAGCGAGCGAACTCCCAGTTCTCTGAATCTTGGCAGTGGTCCAGCCTGGACAGACTCAGTCGGGTTTTCTGGTGCTGGTCCGGGCCCACGTTGCCCGCTTTCTCTACCCCTGCCCAGTGATGGCGTATGTGAGGGGAAGGGAAGCCTCCTGCAGCAGCACTTCTGCATTCCCCAGTTTCGTAGAGTTGGAAGCTCTGCACTGGCACTCAGAATGTCCAGTGGGAAAGGAAGCAGTTTGGGGCCCCAGGAAACTAGAGCCAGGTCTCCTTAGCAGGAAGGGGTGGTGGGAGCCTTCATGGCTGTCGAGGTCAGGGAAGTCCCACCGCTACCCAGATGCTCAGGCTGTAAATGGAAGGGCAAAATTCCATATGGCCAAAGACAACAGACTTAAACCTAATAATTTCATATTGAAAAGGGACCATTCACATTTAAAGTAACTATGAACAGCATCAGCCTCATTTTAAACAAAACTGATTTTTGTTTTAAGATCAATTGTGAAGCATTTGCAAACCAGCTGCATTTAAGAAGGCTTATGTACCAATTTTGTCCCTCCAAGCCATCACAATTTTAATTAACTGCCACATTTGTAAAATATTCTTTGCTTAAAACTGGGTTTTAAAAAGTGAAAAGAGCAACATTTAAGTCTGTGGGCATTTTCATTTTTCTATAAAATTTGCTGAAGAATCAGAAATCTAAAGGAAAAATACAACAAATAATATTATTTTGTATTCAGCTACTAAGACTAAAACTTCAGCTGAGAGCTAAAGTTTATTAGGAAATTCAGATCATCTTTATGACTGTATAACCATGATATTTACAGGTAAGATAAGCAATAAGCCTCTTGCATAGAGCTGCACTGTCCAACACGGTAGCCACTGGTCACTTGCTTTTGGTGCTTGAAATGTGGCTAGTCCAAATAGAGGTGCAGTTTAAGTGTGAAGTATATACTGACTTCAAACATTTAATGTTAAAAAAAAGAATGTAAAATATCTCAATAATATTTAACATTGGCCCTAGCTGGTGTGGCTCAGTGGATTGAGTGCCAGCCTACAAACTGAAAGATCCCCGGTTCAATTCCTGGTCAGGGCATATGCCTGGGTTGAGGGCCAGGTCCCGGTTGAGGGTGTGCAAGAAGCAACTGGTCAATATTTCTCTCACACAATGATGTTTCTCCCCCTCTCTTTCTGCTTCCCTTCCCCATCTCTCAAAATAAATAAAATCATAAAAAAATAATAACACTAGTTAATACTGATTACATGTTGAGATATCTTGGCTATATTGCATTAAATGAAGTAATAATTACTAAAATTAATTTTGTGTTTTTATTTATTTTTTTTATGTGGCTACTAAAAAATTTTTAATTTCATATATAAATTGCATTTGCAACTCGCATTATATTTCTGTCAGGCAGCCTGGCTTTACAGCTGGAAAATCCATAGGTAAGACCACTCCTTTCCCAGCTGTACTCCAACTTGACCTGAGCAAACAAAAGAAACAGGCATACTTGTTAACAAAAGTCCCTTTTATGGGACAGGAAACTTATGGATGAGGAAACTGAAAATCAGAAAAGTTTAGTGGCAGACCTGGCAATCAAACATTGGACTTGAAAACCCCATATTGAAGGCCAAGTCAGTAAGTTTAATATTTATATGATGAGTAGTATAAACCTATAATAGCTCATATTATGGTATGAAAAAATGACTAAATATCAATCTTTTACAGGCTTGAGAGAGCTTTTTGAATACATGGTTTGTTGCGCAGTGGTTTATGTAACTTCTTCAACTTCTCAGTCAGCTCAGATTACTTTTAAAAACACCTAATACATATTTTCAGATTCACTGAAAATTAATGATGAACTCACTCTTTGATAGGTAACCATCTTTTCCATCTCACAACAGAGCATATTGCTTGGGGGGGGGAAAGCCCAGTGCTTATCTCTAGAGAAAATGATGCTGTAGACATCATTATTCACAGGATATACTTATATGAGTCAAGGAAAAAGAACCTTTTGTTTTGGATTTAAAAGCAAAATCCTGAAATGAGTTGAAAATTAAAGCAGAAAACTTAAATAACAAAGCTTATAAAAAATTGGGTTTTATGTAATTTTGCACATTTTGATTCACCTTTTTAAAGCCCCCAAGTAAGTCAAACTAGAATAGAAAACTTTCCTTATGAACATTTGTTTCAATGGTATAAAAAGAAGAAGAAAATGTAAAGACCTTTCAAAAGATTCTTAATTCTATGTACAGACTATAAAAGAAAAATGTTATATAGCCAGTCAGAAAACTATAGCAGCAAAGATGGCAAGAGCTATACTCTGCTGGTGAAAAAAGATGCTTCTGTGACCATACAGTCAAAGATAAATTTCATTTTTAACCACTTATTGGGAATAGAAATTTTTTTCCTGAACTTTACTTTGCATCTTTTTGGTGGGAACATGCCAATGAAATCAAGGTAGATACTGAATTCCTGATGGGTAAATCTTTCCCCAAAGCCACCTAGGTTACCCTTAATTTCCAGCAGTGTGCTGGCTGCTTGTACTAGCTTTTCAAAGCTGATTATACAATTTTCACTAATTTTGAGACCCTGTTAATATTATGTTGTAGCTTTAAATTGGCATGGTGGGATTATTTACACCATGGAAATTGGCAGATGTGAAGAGTCAGTGCTGTTTTCCCCCAAACCAGATGTTAAACACATACCAGCACATCACCGGCAAACACTGAATCCCTTCCTGAATTATTAGATACAACAAACTTTTCTCTCCTTATTTCTCTTTGACAAGCAATAGGAAAATAACCTTCATCTTTGTCTGAAACCATTCCAGAATAAGACATTTCAAAGAGCATCATTTCACATGATCTAGGATGACCTGATCTATGCCCCAGGTGCTGCCAACACTGGAGGAGTGTGTGGCCATCGGTCCCTGGGTCACTGTCTCTGGGCTTACACAGCCCTGGGTTTGAGTCCGTAGATAGGAGAGGCCTCACCACACAGCCGTGAGAAGAGACATGTAGAAGATTCCCCAGCTTGTTCTTCGCTCTTCCGCAAGGAAATAGTTTTTTTTTTTTTTTTTTTTTTTTTTTAATTTTTTAAAGTATTTTTTATTGATTATGCTATTACAGTTTTCCCAATTTTTGCCCCTTTAGACCCCTTCGTCCTGCCCCCCAACCCTCCAGCATCCCACCCCCCTTAGTTCATGTCCATGGGTTGTACGTATAAGTTCTTTGAGTCCTCTGTTTCCTACCATTTTTATAGTTTTTTTAAGTGTAAAATGTTTAATGTAATTTTTCTAAAGTTATCCATAACAAATGATGTGTGCTTTTACACACATTATTTGCAAATAGTTGAGACTGTCACCTGTGCACTAAAGTACGCAGCTTCCCACACGAGGCAGTGTATCAGGGCGCAATGACCTCAGCCAACTGCACGGAGCCACCCACTGGACTAGAGATTAACAAAGAGGGAGATGAGAGGCTGTTGCCTTCGCGGCATGTTCCCTCAAGAAACACAACATAAATTCTCTCTGGAGAACATGAGACTCAACTTAGGGTCTAGCTATGAATAAGCCACTCCAAGGAGAGGCTGATGTCTTGGGGTGGGGAGCCAGAATTGAAATATAACAAAAACAACCAAATTTACATTAGTTTACAAAGTGTTTTCATGTTCTTCATCTCATTTGGATGTCATCTTTACCCTGTAAGGGAAGTATTATTATTACACCCATGTTTAAATTTTTTTTAAATGCTCAGAAAAGCCCAACATCACACAGCAAGTAAAAGCAGCTGGCCTCACCACACCACGACGGAGCCTATTTTCTGCGTGCACAGTGACCGACAGCCCCTCCTCTCACTAGGCCCTGGGCTGTTCTCTAAAGGTGACCTGGGACGGGCCACAGAGGCCTCAGAAGCAGACCCAGGAAATCAAGCTGTAAATGTGTAACCAAACAAGAAATCACCGCAGAACCTTCCCTTCCTCTTAACATGGGATCATCGCTGTCATCACCTGTGTTATGTTTTAGAAGTGGTTGTGCAATACCATCTTAACAGAATGCTAGAGAACAGTGTAGATTATTCACAAGCCTGTGATCCCCAAGTTAAGCTCAAGAATTAGATGTCAAAAAAGAATGGAAGCCATCATTCTATTTAGAAAACTCCTGTCCATAAAACAAGAAATAATCATTTTAAGAAATCTGCGCCTTTGTTTTTTTCACTTTCAATTTTCCACTTTATGTTAATATTGATCATTCCTTCAGGCTCTCAACTCTTCCAGCTAATTAGCAATGCTCAGGATATCCCCTCAGCCTTCACAGTTACTGGTAATTCTTGAAAATAAACTTGATTTTAGCAGAGTTTAAATATGTCTATTAAAAATCTGTACGAATTTATCTTCCCACCAACCCTATTTAAACCCATTTTATTGTGTAAATGTGGAGATGACATGAACTGCTGTAAATAATACATTTTTTTGTTTGTGTAGCATAACCTGAAAATTTCCCCCTCAACTTACTACTAATTTAGCAGTGTTTTCTCTAACCAGGTATGTTGACTTGTTTGACACCCTACCTCCCTTTAAAATTTTTTTAGTTAGGTGATACTTAGGAATTTTAAATGTTTAAAATAAATAGATAGAAAAATAGTTTTTCAGTTCCTCAGAAAAGTTAAACATAGAATTACCATATGACCTAGAAATTCCACTGTTAGGTATACACCCAAGAGAACTGAAAGCATATGTTCACATAAATACTTATGCACAAATGTTCACTGCAGCATTACTCATAATAGCCAGAAAGTGGAAGTAAACCAATGCCCATTAACTGATAACTGGATAAACTAATTGTGGTAAGGCATACCTCACTGTATTGCATTTTGCTTTATTGTACTTCACAGATGTTACATTTTTTACAAAACGAAGGCAAGACTCTCCATCAGCAAAAAGATTGACTCACTTTATTGCAATACTCACTACGTGCCATGATCTGGAACCGAACCCACAATAGCTCTGAAGTATGCCTGTATATCCATCCATACAATGGAATATTATTCAGCCATAAAAATGAGTTCTGATATGCTAGAATATGGATGAGCCTTGAAAACTACGTTAAGTGAAATAAACCAGAAATAAACAAAAGGCCACATATTGTATGATTCCATTTACATGACATGTCCAGAATAGGCAAATTCATGGAGGCAGAAAGTAGGTAAGTAGTTGCCTGAGGCTGAGGGGAGAGAAAATTGGGAGTGACTGTTAATAGATAAAAAGCTTCTTTTTGGAGTGATAGAAATGTTCTGGAATTAGATAAACAAAAGACACAACTGATTGGAACAGAATAAAGGCTAATTTTACTTTATGTAAGTAAAAGGCAAAGTGAAGTGAAATTTTACTTGTGTCTATTCTATCTCTGAACCTTGTAATTCTACATCAGTGACGACAGGGGAATCTCAGAAGGCTAAACTTGGAATTAGATGTACTCAAAGCAGTCCGCAGCACAAGTATGACATACTGTATATGGCTACAAACACAGATGACGTCCACATTATCATATTCAGGACATTAGTCTAGGAGTGAGCCTTCCCCCTTCCCACACAGACACAGTTCCTGGGCCTGTCTCACAGGGATGGGGCTAGGGCTGCTACTCGCCCATTGCCAACCCCCCTTCCAGGAGCTCTCTCCAGACTTGGTCCTTAAATGGCATCAGTCCCACTCGCTGGAGGCACTTCTGGTGAACTGACAGTTGGGAACTGAAGGTGTGCCTTCTCAGGTATTCTCCAACCTGCCAGAGGATGAGCAGGGTGTGTGCAGAGCTCCTGGGAACTGGCACTGTCTTCTCACCTGCTCTCGGCTGCCAGGTGGACAGATGGGTGTGTGCCCTGGGCACTGACAGATGCCCACCTGAGGACTGTGCATCAAGGCAGGCACTGAGGGGCTCCCGGGGCATCTGCTGGCCCTGTTGCCACGCCAGGTTCCCAGTCATCAGTAACTTAGAAACTAAACATTTTAACCTGGAGTGCGAAGTACTATGGTTTAAATATTTAAAATACAACATTTTTTAAAATTTAGAATTATGTGAAGAATCCACTTCAATGTAATAGTCACCCCTGAAGAGGAGTGCTAGGGTTGGAATAAAAACCTGAAAGGCCACTCTTGTAGAATTTTAAAAATTGTTTTCACTTCAAGTATCTCCATTTTCCCAAATGGTTTTAAAATTAAGTTCAATAATGTTTCAAGGTATGATTTTTTTTACTGTTGTGAATGAAATGTTAAGTCTTCTACCACATTTCTCTACAGAGGATCTGGTCAAATCTTACGCTAGAGTGAGGGAAACGATCCCACCTCTTTCCGTGTAAAGTCTCTGTCAGGGCTTTCATTAGCCTCCTATCATAGGTATGTGCAAAACGGCTCCTGGGCTTGAGATGAAATATTCATTTTATCTCATCCAAGAGGAAGAAAACTGCCACTTCAAAGTGATCAAGTGCAAAGCAGTTTATTAAAATGAAACTCGAGAGCTGAAAGGAGCCGGAGGGCTCGCAAGCCTGACTACCCTCAGCCAGCCAATGAGGAAAGTGATGTCCAGGGAAGTTACAGTAGCTGGTTCTCTGCAGTCGGACTCCAGATGCTCTCACTCCAAATCCAGCGCTGCCCCAAGGACACCACGCCACCACCAGATCAGCCAAAAGGCCCAAACATCAGCCTAGCTCTGGCTTCAGGAGAGTAAGTAGTCCAGTCAATGCAGTTTACTTCTATCCAACTCGATCAGCATTAAACTGAGTGTCTACCATGTTAAGGTGCAGCGCCGGACAAGGAAGAAACACAAAGGGGACAGAGATAAATAAAATCTCATCACACCAGAAACTTAAAAATCTGCTCAAGGAGGTGCGATGTGTTCGCAAGTAACTATAACATGGAGTGTCCAAAGCAAAACTTGGCCAGCTGGGAGAGCAGCAGGGCCAGCAGGAGGTAGCATGCTGGAGGGATGGCGGTGACAGGGAATGCCGCACACCTGAGTGCCACTGAAGAGGCAGAGAGGCCCAAGGCAGTGACAGAGTGGGTATGGTGTCGGAGAAGACCAGCCATGAAAGACTTCCAGGCTTCCAAACTAGAAGCCTCAGAGAACCGTAAGGCTGCCTTTGTGGATGAGGATGGGGAAGGGAGGTGGATGAGGAATGATAATGGGTTCTGTTTACTAGAAGCAAACCAGCCACAACAAAGCCATATGTTCATGTACCAGTGAGGATATTTGTGTTGTCATCTCATGCAACAAAATTAACAAAGTGACTTGCATGAGATAACTGGGCTAGAAAGTTGGTAGAACCAACGCCAGACTCCAGGGCTTGACTTCTGGTCGCTGGTCACGCTACAGCTCTACACTGTTACCTCTGTAGTGGATGTATGAGTTTCAAAGATTAGTTGCATAAATAGGGGGAACTGTTAAAAATACATAAGAAAATGTGACATCACATGATCATCAAAAAGCACTTGATGATAAGGGACAGTTTACAGAGGTTTATACTCCCGACTTCTGTGCATGCTCTGAAAAAAGGAACCCATCTGAGTGAGGAAGCAGACAGGCTGAGTAATGGCAGAGACATGAGGAGAAATCAGACAGCAGGCCAGGCAAACCGCGTGTCGCCTCGAGTACAGCAGTGGGCTGGTAACTTGACCCTGACTAGAAAACATTAAAAAGAAAAACACCAAACCCACACCTCACACGCCTATTGAGATAAAAAGGCCCACTGGCCTCAGTGGAAAGGCTGACTGGGCCTTCAGGCAGTCCGCTCCCTCTGTCCCCATCATTTCATCCTGCACAAACGTGCAGACCGACGCCAGGAAGAAGGGCTGGGGCCAGTGACCTCTGCAGGCAGACATCGTGGGGTTTGTGGGCACAGAGGGAGAAAAGGGCTGTGTAAAATAAAAAGGAGAAAGATCACACAGATTTAGCAGGCTTAGTTCTGGGAAAAATGAAATTTCATACACAGTAATGTATACAAACAGCAAAAAGGCTGGACACGTACGCACTGCAATGTTAATCCCAAGGTTAACTTGGGAGAACTAGAGGCCATTTTTGACTCTTGTGCTTTTTTCTGTATGTTCCAAAATTTCTACCAACAATATTAAGCATTTGCATTATAATCCAAGAAAATCAGTTTTATTTTACAAAAGAAAATTTCAGTGCTACTTGAGTTTTCTTGTATAAAGAAATCATATACTATGAATTTTATTTTGGATAGCTACCGAAGTCAGCCTCACATGTATGTTTTTAGGTTTTTCACATAATTTTGCCCTATGTTTCGATCAACTAGCTGATTGCCTTCACATATACACATACATTTTAGGTCCATCAAAGGAAAACAAATTGGGTGTATGTCCTCTGACTACAATGGAGTCAAACAGTCCACTTTCCCAGTTTCACTCCTCACTGTCCCCCACTCTGTTGCCTCTCACTGCCACTTCCCCGTAAGTAAAAGAGAAGATATAGAAAACCTAGTACAGACACGTAACTCATGGGGACAATTACCACAGGAAGGTCACATAATGGGAGCCGGGATATTCTCAGAAGGCGCACCTCTGACGATTCACAGCCAGTCACCCATAGTGCTGAGCTGGCTACAAAGGGACAGGCTGCCTGGACAGGGACAGGTAAGACCACAAAAAAACCCAAAAAAACAAACCATCAAGTGAAACTCAATCTGCACTTGAATTCAAAAGAGAGATGGAAGTATCGACAAGACCTGACCATCTACATTCACTGATTCTGGAAAATGTGTAGCTGCAAGGGACCACGACCTTGATGTGTGGCTTCATAACAGTGTGCTTCGCTTTGAGGTTTCCTCTCTAAATGGCTCAGATTTTCCACATCAACCTTCAGGTGCTGTGCAACAGATGACGGTTTTGTAACAAGCCATACGCTGTGCTGGTAATGAAAAGGTCTCAGTTTATCATCATCTTATCTGTGATCAGTTTGTCATAGCACCTTTTTTACTTTCAGCTTCTGGTTTTGACTCACTCACCCTTTCTCCTTGCAACCTGACCTGGCTCAGAGGTGCAGCACTGATGTCTTACTGGCCTCAGTTTTTCCTATCCAAACTAAAGCAAAGGCACACATGAAAATTGTTATTTTCCTTCTACATGTGTATGAAAATCACATGAAAACATGGGAGATGCCTCATGGCCTCCGGCCTGGAGGTGCTTCCATCATGTAAGAGCAGCCACACGGTCAAGAACAGTGTGAGGGTCCCAGTCCATGGGACCGGTCTCTTCCGAGAGGCAGACAGTTTCACCTGGGAGACCCACACAAATCACTGCCTTCTCAGTTTCCTTTTTTATACGGTATACTCACACGAGGTTAGGATTAACAGTTAAATATTAGGTTTAAAAATAAACAGAAAACAAGCAAACAAGCCCTTCCTGTTGAGCGGCAAGCTTCTCTCCTCCCTCGCACTCCTACTCCTATTAACCCTCTTAATTACATTAAAAGGATCTGAAGTGAAGATCTCACTAATAATTAGAGCCGACTTACGTGTGTTTTTCATTTTCTATCTGGAACCAGGAACACAGGATTGGATCCAGACCAAGCATCAAATTCAATAGGTCCCTCCTGTGTGTATCCCCAGCTTAGCAGGCAAACTTTGATGTGTAAAAACTTACATTTCTACCCAGGGATGTAGTTTTGATAACAAAGGAGCTTGGCAGGCAAAGGATAATTTGTTGAATCTGCTAGAAGCTACTTATCTGCTGGAGGCATGCAATCTTTAGGCATGAGTTGGCACCTGTGTAGAAGAACTAATTAAATTGGGGGAAAGTAGAGAAATCCACTCCTTTGTAAGGCCATCAACGATTCCTCCTTAGTGTTTTAGCCTGAGCACTTCCTCAGTGCTCAATTTGTTTCAATGATTAACAGATGAAAGCTAAATGCTGTTCACTTGCTGAAGGCTGTGGAAGGCCCCTGAAAACTAGGAGGAGACACGGCGTCTCCCAGTGTAGTAATGTGATTAGGCACTAACTCCGGAGCCAGACTGCCTGGGTTTGAACATCTCTTCTGCCCCTTACCAGCTGGGTGACTCGGGCAGGTCAGCCCTTCCCCACGTGCCCCTGTTTTCTCATTTGGAAAGTGGGAACAAAAACAGAAGTACCCGTGAAGAACCATGTGAGGAGCACATGTACTAATATTTGCAAACCACTTAGAACAGTGCCTGGCCTATGGTAAGTACTGTGTGTTAAACAAAAATAAATGTATATGAGGTGCTTAGACTAGTAGCCAATAAGCATTAGATACTACTACTGTCTAATGTGAAATTTAACCTAGAAAACAGAAACCACAACATTCAGGGTCCTGAATACTAAGACATTCATTCCCTGAGCTTCTAAATTATGACCTGCTGTTTTACACAAATTTTAAAAATCCCCACAAGTGATTTTCCATTACCAAGGCCCAAGCTCTTGGGGTGAAGGTAGGGGTGGGGGGATCAGATGCAGCAGGTCCACAGAAGTACCCATTTGCCCAGCCCCATAATTAAAAGAAGTCACTATTATGGAATGCAGATTTGTTTGAAGTTCATCAGAGATTTACAAAGACAAATTACTTTCTCCCAGTATTTCAAGCAATTATCACTTTTAAAGTCTACTGGGGGAGGGGTGTGAAAGGGAAAGTAATGAGGATTTCTATCAGAACAGCCTTTCCTTTCCATTGTTTGTAGGCAGCAAAGGTGAGGCACCTCCAGTGGGGAGGAGAGGTGGGGGAAAAGGCAGGTGGCAATGTTGGCTAAATAGGTTTCCAGGTAGAAAATTAACATCCTCCAAACAATGCTTAATTGTCAAGTGTTTCTGTCTGCTATTTTGAGTACAGCAACACAGGTCACTAAGTATTATAATCATTTCCTTATGGGGCATGTTTTCACTTTCTAAAATTAACACATTTCATTATTTTATTCTCATTTCTCTGAAGTCGGAATTTCTCACAAGCATCATACAGTATGGGTATTTCCGATCTCTACAGCTTAATAGCTTCAATCTGTCCCTGGTGACGCAACCATTTGTTGCCTAGAAGGTTGCTAATAGGATGATCATAATTGTCTTTGAGACTGAACTTCTGCTACTGATGTTTAATAATAATAATAATAATAATAATAATAATAAAAACAGAGGAGACTGTTTTCCAATAAAGAGACAGACATATCAATGTTCTTTATTCTTCACCCTTCTAAGAACACTCCTCTCTCCACTTCTCGCAGGAAATCAGCCCAGCTAATCTATGCCTCTGCGGGGCAAGGCACAGCACGCAGGCCTCCTGGTGTGAGGCAGGACTGACAGGTCTGGGTTCAAATCTTCACTCTACACCTTCATAATCTTTCTCTAGTTACTTAACCTCTCTATTTCTTCCACTGTGAAAAAGGGAAATGTTAACACCCACCATACAATATTTTGATAAGGAATAAGGAAAAAATATACAGAATTAACAGCACTTAGTAGCTTCTCAATAAGCTCACAGCAATAATTCCTACAACTACAAACCCTGGATGGTCCTATAACTATAAGGTCTCTGAGATCTTCCCAGACTGAACATTTATTAAATTGGGGAAAAGATGGGTCATCGTTCTATATGCTGAAATTCCTAGCAATTGGGAAAATTTGGGCAAATAATTTCCTCTAACTTCTTCTTAGGCAGGTATAAGGCTAATGGAAACCTTATCCCCCTCCTCGCCCAATATTTCCGTAAAACACACCAAGGAACACGTGTGACAGAAAAAGAGGAAGAAAAGATTATTCGTGGTGATGATCCAAAAAGAACCCCTGTGAAGGCACATGCAGATACTCACCCGTGAGGTGCCCCTGTGCAGACTGGGCTCTCTTACCTTCCTTCCATCCCCATTTTCTTTTCTGAATGTACCTAAAGCTTTGATGATTTCACAGAAGCTGCATTTTCATCTTGATTCCCAGCACATTGGCCTATAGCTCATTTTGAAAGCACCACCTGCTGAGTGTACCTTGGGGACCCAGCCAATGAATGACTCTGTCAGCTAAGTCATGTTTCAGCAGCCAGGCCACACTGCAGAGTCCCCATGCTGCTGCTTGAGGGGAAGAGAGAAGAGAAAAACAAGAGATGTCTACAAAAAAAGAGTCTTTCCCTTCTGCAGCTACTGGATAAATTCCTAGCCCTGACTCCAGCACTTATCCCCATCGCCTTATTTAACAAGAGGGAGAGTAAAGGAAGGATGAGCTAGAGGAAGACAAGATGAGAAAGAACGATGCTGGCATACAAAACAGTGGCAGGTAGGTTTAGGCCCTATGTTTAAGGTGGACTATGGGCACAATGTCCCATCCATGAAATGAAGCCCCACCCTAACTGCCCCTTAGGAGTCAACAACTAGTGGTTGGAGTGGGAGGCAAAGAGCTGGGTTGCTTGGAGGCGACAAGGAAGAGCAGTAATGACCTATCAGGGCTTCAGTGGTGCTGGAATGCTGGGCTGGCACCAGCCCATGTAGGCCACACTGACAGGTCAGGAACTGTGCACAGCACATGCAGCTGCAGCTTTAGAAACTCCCGTCCCTGGAACCCCGCTCTGCGAGCCTGTGATGGTTTTGGTGTGGTCAGATGAACACCTGAGGCATCTGCCTCCACTAGAAGAGGCCCAGGAAAGACCGACGCCAGTACAGAGTTTCTAGGCCAAAGGGTTAGTTTTTTGCTGTGTGCTCCAACCTCCTGCACAGAGGATTCTGGTCCTGGTGTCTCACAGGCAAAGAGAATGTGTCTTGAAGTGGGACCCAGCACAGGGTTTGGCCGGCCCACTCACCCTGCAGGCACACATCCATGGGGTGGTGGTAAAGCAGAGGACTTGGATGGCCTGATGGCCAAAGTCTGACCCTCAACTCCGCTACTCCTTGTGTGACCTTGGGCAAGTTGCTTGTTCTTTCAGTGCCTCATCTGAAAATAAGGATCATGATTACGGTGCCTAGTCCACAGGATGGTTAAGGATTAAATGAGCTACTATTATTCAAGTGTCTGAATCAGTTTCTGGCTCATAATAATGTTTGTTAAATAGACAAAATGTGAAAGTAAGTCACCGCCTGTGGCTCAGTGACCAAGTGTCATTGGGACACAGCATCAAAGACTGAGCATGAGCACGGTTAGTATGTGCTCCTCATTTGAACTTATGCCATTTTAGAGAAGCAGCCCTCTCAGAAAAGGCAGGATGAAGCCAGGATCTAACTCCACAAAGCAAAATTTTCTGCCCCTAAGGCACCCCCCACAGACCCACAATGGGCACTGTGAGGCCAAGAAGTCAAAACACCACTGTGAGAAATCGCCCATTTGGAGTGAGACGCCAGGAGGGTCAGGAGCCTGGAAACGAGAGCCTGGTGCTGCCACGAGTCTCCACATGGTGACCTGGGGGACGCACTCTACAGGGGAGATGTTAGTGAGGGGAACAATACACCATGTGTTTCATTGATGATACCGATGGAGACCATTCTCTGTCTGATATCACTCACCAAAGGAGAAGAAATACAGTGACCAGTAAATCCACTAACCCAGAATTTGGAAACTGGAGAGGAAGCACATGGGATGGAAGACAATCTGAGGACAGCAGAAAGGAGACGGGCGGAAGAGGCCCACAGGGCTTGGTGCTGCTGTGACCGAGTGCAGGGGAGAGGGGGTGCAGGAGCTGCTTGTGTTTGGGTCGGGAGACCCAGGGAGCTGTGTGAGAGGGAGAAGGGAGCACCTACTGAACCACTGTCCCTTGCCAAGTCCTGAAACTAGCCTGCACACAAAGAAATCGAATTGTTGTGGGTGTGGAGGGGGAAATGGGGACCAAAGTAGGGAGCACCCACCCAGCCACAAGCCTACCACCTATATAGTCAGGCTCACCTAAAACATCCTGTTTTCGCCACAGATCACAAGCACTTTGAACCCAAGTCGGCACCTAGTGCTGTCAAAATATCAAAACATAAGACACCTACAAATCTCTCTTCAAAGAATTCAACAGGATTTCCCTGGCACTCGAGAACGGGAGGGAGGACAACTGCCAAACAGTAACACCCGAGTTGGGAGGCCGGGGCCACCACTGAGCTTCAGGTGCGTGTCCCAAGAGAGAAGGAGGGCAGGGAGGACAAGCAGCGGGGCTGTTTCTGCCCCTTGGGCACCCTCTGCCACCACTGCGTAGAATAAGCACTGAGAATGAAAGGGCAAGACAGATTCCAGTTAAACAGTTTGTCCTACTTCCAGCTGTGAAAGTTTGAGCTCTGGACACTCAAGTCTTTAAAAACCACTATGTGAAGACAAAGAATAAAAGAAAGGCAACAAATAAGTTTAAAACGACCTGGATTTCTTTTTTGTTGTTTGTTTGTTTTAAAAGGCAAGAGAATGTAAGGGAAACTTCAGGAAGTTGAAAATTACTCAAACACTTTTTACCAGTTTTATTAAGTTACTAAAAATCCACACTTTCATTGTAAGCCTATTCAGCTCAGTAGTTGCAAGCATTCAAACTTTGTGACTCTGTAATAGCCCAGAGTAATTTGCATCCAAGCAAACAAGAAACAAAGAAAAACTGACCTTCAGAGATTTTTCTCTCTCCTTTATAGTTAAGTATTTGGTAAGCAAACCAACCTAAACATGTCAGGGTCAAATAAAGGGATGTGTAAGAACAAGCAAGGTAGAGCTACCGAGCATGCCTAAACGATGGAGGAAAAGGCATTTTATATGCAAAGAGCCACACAGGTGGCACCATCATCACGGCCACTGCTGCTGTCGCATGGCAGCATGGTGAGAAATGTCAACGGGGCCCCTCCAGCCAGTGGTTATGGAGGAAAGAAGGCTTTTATCACACATCCCCCCTCCCCCAAAGGGTCCTGTGATTACAGGGAAAGGACAAAATGAGGATAACAGCAAAGGCACAAAGGTGAAAAGTTACGCAGTTTGGGTAAACAGCCCCAAGTGGTACAAAAACAAGTGTTCTACAGAAAACGTAGAGATAATTTTGGTGCCTATGAGCAGACGAGCTCCCTGAGCTGAAGATATGGGAGTTCACGTTTAGGGAGAGAACAATGACTGTGAGAGAGCAGCGGCCAAAGGACAAGGGAAACGCCGTCCACACTGGAAAGGGTTTAATGAAGGCAGCTATTAGGACCACAGGTAGAGGCACCTGTCACACGTGACACATAACTTGTCACCATCAAATCACATCAAATTGAAAATCTGCCATGTCTCAGAGAACCACTGTCCACAGTCTGAAGAGGACTGTCACCTTTGTGAAGAGAAACTCAGGAGCCCCCCACCTCTCAGTCACCCAGGTTGGCATCACCCAGGCAGCAAGCAGTCCCGGGCGTGGTGGGAGGAGGGAGTTGGCTGCCTGGGAAGAAAGAGGCGGGGAGGGTAGCATTCAAACTGTGTTCCACTGGTTTGTCGTGGACAACCTAAGTCCAAGAGGTTGAATTTAAAGCATTTTATTTATTATCCATTTTAGATTACAGGCATCAAATACAGGTATGTGTGCCTGTAGCAGCATCGACATGTTTGCACACATATGCATACACTGGTATATTCTTCTGCTGGGGACAGAAAGTCTCCAGTGGCCATGCAAATACCCGACTTCATAAACTGAACATGATTTGTCCAAAGTGATCAGACCAATGAGCACAATTTCACATGTTATGTCAACCTGAGGGTGAGAACGGGAGTAAGTAGAGAAACAAAAGACCTGGTAAAGGGAAGTCAGTGAGATACAATTTGGTTTCAGATTGGGAAGTAACTGCTTCTCCATGTAGCCATGGTGAGCCCATATCATTCCTCTGCTTTGTAACACTGAAAACATTTCTATTTAAATGTTACTTTAAGGCAGTTTGCTCTGAAGAGATAATAGTCTTCCTAGAAACAATTTTGCTAATCCAAGAATTGTTTAACTCTGAGTTCTCCACCAAAAATAAATTAGTAACTGATGCCACATTACAGATAATTGCTATCAAACCAATAAGACACAGCTGAGGTACTTACCAGACTGGAAGAAGTTAAAGCCACAAAGAAGTTAGTGGCTGTTGCACAAATATATAATAATACTCTAACTTCTCTCTGCTTCAGAAATATACTAGAAAAGACAATCTGTGACAGAAAATGTTGAGAGATGGCACTAAAGCTTTTTGAAGAATTGGGACAGTGAGAGACCTTGAAATTCATGTAATTCTGTCCTTGATTTTTTCCAATGAAGGAAACTGAGCCCAGAGAGATTAAAAGGTCTGTCCATCACAGACACAGGTGGCTTAGGTACCCCTCCAGTTTGAAGACCCCATGCCAGGGATCTAGCCTCTTAACTTTGCTTTGCTCCATCTTTTGAGAACCACTTATGGAAAAGTGGTTTTTGTAGGGAGAAGTGAAACCACTGACTACGCAGAAGGAAAAGAAATGGTGGTTTTATAAAGTCAAATGACGCTATAGACACATTGCTATACTCACAGCCAGGTAAGATTTTGACTCTCAGGTAAAATAAGTAGTAGAACCTGATAGCCCAGGTTGTTGTGGGATTAGAATCCAGACCCAGTGAGGAGTGCAGGGGCACAACAGCTGGACTCAGCTGACTGGACAGAGAATCAACCAGTAAGAGGAAAGGGTCTAAAAGCCCTTTGCGTCCAGTCATAACTGAATGTACCCACAGCACCCCAATTCACCTGGCTATGACACATGTATAACTCCACCTGCAAAGCAGCCGGCCAGGAATGCTGGCAGAGTCTGAGCCCAGGGCAGCCAGGTCAGTGTATGCTGGATTCTGGGTTCTGGGTTTGAATCCTGACTTTCCTTCTCACTGACTGTGTTACCCTCCCCTGTGCTTCAGTTTCCCACAAAGTACGGATAACAGGGTCTTCTTCATGCAGTGACTGTATCTAGAGGACCGTGAACAGCGCTGGGCACAAGGTGAGCACAGCTTCATGAGCGAGAGCACTGGCTGCATCCCTGGTTTCCAGCCCACAGCCCCGGCGGCGGCCCCATGCAAACGCTGTGGAGGCTGCAGGTGCTTCGAGGCGCCCCGGCTCACGGTTCACATCCACACATCCTCTTTTCTCTGAAACGGTTAAGCTTTTCATCCGAAAGACAGTTTGGTTTCTTTCTTTAAAAAAAAGAATCAGCTCTGTTTTTTCTTTATTAGAATTCTTAACTCATGCAAAACATTTAGAAAATACAAATAAAAGCTAAACAAAAACTACCTGATATTGCCACTCAGAGAAAGCTTTAACACAGTAAGTTGTCTGTATCTTTTTTCTCTATTATGGTTTTATATGTATACAATTTATTTTAAAAAGCCTGTGATGTTCTGTCTTCTAGTTTTTTATCGGATACACTTGAATATTTTCCCTTGTTGATTAATGCTTTGTGACACCATTTTTAATGGTTGCAGTGTTTGATTATACTCTAATTTACCACTTGTTAGCATGTTGATGACGAGATTTGACCCCTACCTTCCTATTCTCACCTTTTACATATCCCCAAAGAGAACAAAAGCATTACAATGAAAGCTTTTGATGGGAACCCTCCAAACAGGTATTCACTGTCCCTTAAATTTCTCCACAGCTCAGCTGAGCCCAGTGCTCACAAAAAGCCTTCCAGAAAAGCCTCACCACTTAGGGGCTGGAGCTTCTTCAGTACTAGATTAGGGAAGGGCAGCTATAGCAGCCAGCTGAGCTCCACAGCTCCAGGAATGCCTGACCTTTCCCGGGGCTTTGATCTAGCAACCTCCTCCTGCCTGGCGTTAACTGGCCAGGGCTGCTCTAGGGAGGGAAAGGAGAAGGGGAGGGGAGCAGGACGCTTGAAGGACCCTCCACTGGGCAGTGTGCCAAGCTCCTGAACCACTCACAATGTCCCGCTGAGAGAATCTTAGAGCTCACCTACCAACTCCCCATTTTAGAAATAAGAGAACCAAGACTCAGGAAGATAACAGGACTTAATTACTTGCAAAATACAACTTAATATTAGCAAGATAACAGTCACAATGACTATTACTACCAGTTGGAACATTTACTGCGTGTACTGTGCTGAACAACTATTTGATCCCAACAACAACCTTGTGAGATTGCTATAATTATCCCCATTTTAGGATAAGGCTGAGAAAGACTAAATGAGTTGCCTTAAGATCCCACAGTTAGTAAGCGGTAGAGGCAGGAATCAAATCCAGATCTGTTTGACACTGAACTAGGCTTCCTCCAAGCATCTTGTAAGAGTACATAATTATTTTTATTTTCATTACATTAGTTTTAAAAAGATGAGCTTATTAGTACTCACTGCTAATTTAGAAGGTGGCAAAGCAATGCATACTTTCATCTCTTGAGTCTTTTTACAAGTCCACATTTCTTCATTTGCTAAACAGTGTCATAAGTTACTCAACAGATCAATTTGCTGAGAGTCCACCTCCACACATTTTATATGAGAATAGTTTTGATAATGGCTTGAGTGTAAAGTTTAGTCTGAATGTGCACTGCCAACTGCAATGCTGCATGTAGCTCAACTAGCAGGGAGGTGAGAGACTTGATAAACAAACACTGTGCCTCCACTGACCGACAAATGGAAACTTCTCCATTTCTCTGAGGCCACTTCAGGTTTGGAAAGGCCTCAGGCCAGGGACTCTCCCAAGTACATAATTACAATGCTTCTCTTAGATGATTATCAGGTAGAAGACAATTTTTTCAACTAGTTTGTTTACTTATTTTCTTAAAGGCAGAGTCTCTTCTCAGAATGAGTCACCTGAGCAGTTTAAACAGCTGTGGCAGGAGATGGCCACCGCGGCTCGAGTAGTGGGTAAATGTGCTGAATCGGTGTGAGTTAATTAGATCAATCTTGACTCATTTTCTTTAATGAGACGGTGTAACACAACATCCACCGACCTGTTTTCTTTGTTTTGTTTTATACACATTTGGTGTTTTGGCCTAATCTGTTCTTGAGCTTTTTGATTGAAGCAAAAACTTTCATTTTTTTTTTACCAAATACGTTTTGTGTGTATATGACAGCTATGCATCATCGTGAGAGAGCAACACTTCATGTCACGGGGTTTGCCATCAAATAACATTCAAGAAATTTATACCAAAGAAAACAAAATTAATTTTAAAAAAGGAGGATTTTATTACTCAATCTCTCTGCCTTCTCAGTAAGTCAACTATGTAGATTATAGATGTAAATTACGCAGAGAGGTGGGCTTCCCAGTCCTGACGGTTTCCTTTTTCACACTCCAGAATACCGTATGGATGCACAGTAAGATGAGTTCTCCTCTTTCCTGCTCCCAGCTCTCTTTAATTGTGCTTGTGGGATTTCAAGGTCTAAAGGCCAAGGGGAAAGGCTGTGATCACAACGCTGTCTGTAGAGGCTGCAGGCAAACTCCCACATTCGGATGAAAGCTCAAACACCAGGTTACCGAAAATCACACTTGAGAAAAGCAAGTCTTTGGGTTTCTAAATCATTTGTCTTTGTTTCTGTTAAAATGGGGAAATTTTCTTTTTTCCTTTCATTTATGAATAGATTATTTCTATTCTTGATCTCCTTTGAATGTACATACTGAAGTTTTGTTTTAATTAAGTATGAGCTAAGGACATGACCGATTCTTACCAAGTTTCACTGAGGAAATTTGAGTCTCCTTTAAATATATGAAAGGGTTCAGATTTATGGTACTCAATGTGTCATTTAAGAATATTATAGTCATGTTCAAAATGACAGTGAGAACTACCCACGCTTACAAAAAATCCCCCTGTAATGCAAAAAAAAATAGTCCAAAATCTCAATAAAAGGTTTTAAGGTCCTTCCTAACGAGGCCCATTTGGGATTATGTTGAATGGTGTGTTTCATCACCAGTAGCCTTCATCACAAATAAAAAGCCGTGCGTGTATTTGTGCGTTCAGCAGCCTCAAGTCTGTCCTGTGCAGGAGCCTGACAGTTTGACTCGTGGGCTACACTGGCAGTTCTCAAACATTTTGGTTTCAGGATTCCTTGACTCTTAAAAACCATTGAGGACTCAAAGAGCTTTGTTTATGTGGATTTTATCTACCAATATTTACTGTTTTAGAAATTAAAACTAAGAATGTTTAAAAATATTAATTTGTTTACAAAAACAACAGTAAATCCACTGCACATGACTATAAATAACACTTTTTATGGAAAATAAGAGCCACTGTTCTACATTTCTGAAAATCCCTTTACATCTGGCTTAATCGAAAACAGCTGCATCCTCGTATCTGCTTCTGTATAAAAGCTGTGGTGACATGTTGTTTTGGTTGAAGTATATGTAGAAAGATCTAGCCTCACACAGAAATGTAGTTGGGAAAGAATTACTTTAATAGACTTTTTAGATAATTGTGAGCATTCCCCTTTAATACTGCACTGGACAAATGATGGTTTCATCAGGTTCACCGTAATATGGAATTTGAAACTGTGCCAGTGAACTTTCCCTACTCTGTCACATTGAAATTCATTGGTCTGTCCTGCACCGTGAATAAATCTTTCACCTTTGTATGATTTTGTAACAAGTACTGATCATGGAGAATGTTAGTTTACTGAGTTATGCAGACCTTCAAATATTGACACATTTCATTATACAAAATCATCATTGCAGTTGTCAGTATCACCAGAGAGTTCATCATACGAATCTTTAAGGACTGAAGCTCAAGCTTATGGTGAAGGACACAGAATTTCCAAAATTCTAATTTGTGCATGCAAGTCTGAGCTTTATCATTGGTAACAAATATAACTGTTTCCATGACAGTGACGGGCTCCCTTTGTATCTGTAATTTTAGCTTATTTTAGCAAAATGGTTGGTTAGAGTATATTATCAAGCATGATGCTTGCATTAGATTTCATCAACTGTTAGGGGCCTAGTATCAGTTTTAAATCTAAAATTAATAATCAGAGCTACAATTTAAGGAGTATTTTGACTTATCACCTATCAAACACTGTATTTTAGAAACTTTGAAAATAAATAACCCTACACACTAAGCTTTATCCTTTCAGAGTAATAACCCATCTGTCCCTTACAGGCAAAGGCCAATTCAGTCCCAGATTTGTCTGACATGAAATACTCTCTGGTTAGCAAAACAGTGCAGTATTGTTCATCTAATTTACATGAAGTAATGAGGTTCTTAAAACACTCCCACAATGTGTGTGTTTTAAGAATGAAACCCGTGGAGCCAATTTGTTTTTAGTTTACAGAATTTTCATATATATGAAAAGTAACACAGGATATAAACTATGTAATGTATAATGCTCCCAGAAGTCTAGGGCAGCACCCCTTAATCAGATGCATTAACATTACTTCAGCAAAACTCAATAGCAGTCAAACTAAGCAGGGTAAATAAAGGCTATAAAAAGTCTCACATCAAATTTTGGCCACCAATTAAATTATGAAAACAGTGTCAGATTTCAGAGCTCTTTTTGATTTTTCACATTCTTTTATATGCAAGCAATCTGTCCAGAGTCCAGCTTCGACCTAGGACTAACACTCAGGTTTTCTACAGCACTCCTGTCTGGGTGTCCCCAGCTCTGCTATACGTACTTTAGTGAGCGCTAATGTTACCAACCTGTGGGAAACATTATCTCTCAGTTGTTAAATCTGCAGTGAATTCTCTACTGGAAGGTCAATCACACAGAACTTAGCTCTTCCCAACTTAGAATTCTCATACACAACATGTTTTCCCATTATAAACTAGCAATTATTTTTCTCTGGACTAAAGCACTGAGCTTACTAAGTATGCATTGCACTTACCGATTCAATATAATTCAGTCATTATCTTATCAATATTGTTTCCAGTGGCAGAACTCTAGTTCTTTTAAATACATCCCTCAAAATATTATCGTTTTTAAATTTCCCACTGTTTCAGGTGAAATATTTGGTGTTTTAGAATTTACTTGATGGTTAAAATTTATTTAGTGAAAACTTACCAAAGTTCAGCAGATATGTATACATGATTGATAGTTTATTTGAGAAATTAGCTGATAGCCTTATGGGTACTCCTTTGTAGGTAACTGTCTCCTTTCCACTTGTTGCTTTTCAGGTTCTCTCCTTATCTTTAACCTTGGGTAATGTAATTATGATGTGCCTTGGTGTGTCCTTCCTTGGCTCCAACTTCTTTGGGACTCTCTGAGCTTTCTGGACTTCCTGGAAGTCTATTTCCCTCACCAGATTAAAGAAGTTCTCCTTCATTATGTTTTCAAATATGTTTTCAATTCCTTGTTCTTCCTCTTCTCCTTCTGGTACTCCTATGATTTGGATGTTGGAACTTTTTTTTTTTAATACTAAGAATCTTGGAACATTTAAAATTGTCCCAGTGGTTCCTAAGCCTCTCCTCATTTGTCTGAATTCTTGTTTCTTCCTTCTGTTCTGGTTGAATGTTTATTTCTTCTTTCTGGTCCAAACTGTTGATTTAAGTCCTGGTTTCCTTCCCATCACTATTGTTTCCTGTACATTTACCTTTATTTCACTTTGCATAGCCTTCACTTCTTCCTCTATTTTTCATCCATACTCAACCATTTCTGGGAGCACCCTGATTACCAGTGTTTTGAACTATGCATCTGATAGGTTGGCTATCTTTTCATCACTTAGTTCTATTTTTGGCGCTTTGATCTGTTCTTTCATTTGGGCCATATTTTTTTGTCTGGGTGCGCCTGTGATATATTAAAAAGTGGAGCCTTAGGTATTCGCCAGGGCTGGGCAACCTTCTTTGTTGTGGTGCTCTCTGTGGGGCAGGGGTCAGAGAGGGAACAACGCCTCTTGCTTGGCTCTCAGCCAGCTTTCAGTCACTTCCTCCGATACCCACAAGCAAACTAGGCCCTTCTGGTGCTGATTCCTGGGGATGTGGGCTTGTGTACCTTCTAGGACCCTTTGGGTCACTCCAACGAAGTCTCCTATGAAGCTGGGAGTTTCTCTCACCACCTCAACCCCCACAGATTTTTATAGCCAGAGGTTTTTGAGGATTTGTTTCCTTGCATTGGATCTCTGGGTTGTGCTGTGTGTTTCGCACCCCCTCCCCTCAGTTGTTCCACCTGGTTTATCCACATGCAAATGTGGGACCGCCCGCCCGCTCAACCAGCTGCTACCTAGCTCAGCGTCCTCTCTGCCCTGGCTGCCCATCTCTGCCCCTCCTCCCAGTCTGAAGGAATGTTTCTTCTTTAACTGCTTGGTTGTTGGACTTCCATACAGTTCAATTTTCTGGCAGTTCTGGTTGTTTTTTGTTTTTAAATTTGTTGTTGTCCTTCTTTTGGTTGTGTGAGAAGGTGCAGTGTATCAACCTACACCTCCATCTTGGCTGGCAGTCCTATTAGTCAAATCCTAGAAACTGACCCACAATAGATGGTTAAGTGCAGCAGCCTGAGTGTGCACTCTTACCACCAGAGCAGAGAACCACGGCTCGCCTGGGACTTCAATTCAATGAAACCCACAAAGATGCTTAAATCCATTGTGATTTATGTTAGGAGGTAATCCTAAATGCATTATGTTGCATTATTAGTTACTAATCATAACAGTATGAGCACTGATCATGTTCTTTATTACCAAACTCCACCAAAACTACCCAATAATCTGCCAATTTTAAATGTTTAAGTTCTTGGTCAGACATGAGACCTCTTTACTGGAGTGGAGTAGTTTCTTGTTATTTGTTTTTTTCAGGAAGTGGTCCTGCTACAGAGTCTAGTGGTTTTAATTATGTTCTGAAACTCTCCTTTTCCATAAGGACTTAAAGCTCCAATTATAAGTTTCTTACACTGAAATAAATTTTATATATGCATGCACATGAAAAGCCAATTCTATATTTTTCAAAATAATGAAAAACAGATATCATGCATATTTTTAGCAAGTGTTCAGAAGTTATTTTAGTCAATTATGTCAACTTCCCCAATCAAATTTTTATCTAAGTCCCTTACTAGGACTTAAACTGACTAGAATTTAATAGTTTCTCAACATATTCATCTCCTGATTTTTTATCCTTTAAAAAAGGTGAGGTGAAAGTGCTGCTCATTTGCTCCATTACTTGTTAATTTGTGTATATGTGGCTCTATTTTAGGGGAGAATAATATAAAGGTGGTCCCTGCCCTGAATGAAGAATCTATACACTGTCTAATGACAGGGATGAGATGTAAATTAATCACTTTCAACACAATATGAAAAATGTTCTAAGTGAGGCTTGAATACAATACTACGGGAGTAATTAAGGCCACCTATGGCTCAAGGAGATGAGGCCTGTGGGATGGGTCAGTGGCTGGGCCAAAGTTGGCCTGTGGGAGAAGTATTTTGGCAGAAAAAAGAGCCAGGCAAGGCCCAGAGACTGGAACAGCATGCTGACACCAGGGGAGGCTCTGGCTGGTACTCGGGACTTCCTGCGGTTGTACTCAGGGAGGACTCCTTATGTGATCCTAAAGCTCTAGAAGCTGGGGGCTGGGGGACTATTAAAGAAATGAATGAGATCTAAAAATGACTGATTTCATTTTGAAGCTGTGATCCTCCCATGGGAGGCTGAAGAGAACTGGAGAGTGCAGTGGCCAGAAAGAAGCAAGCCCAGTGGTTCACTGATGATAAAAAAGAAATATTATAATTACTACTGTGATGTCATAAATTTTATATTATTTCTCCTTCTCTCCACGTATTTGAAAACCACCGGTCAAACTCCCTCAATGAGCCTTTAGGTAGTCTCCGGAAGTGGCTTGACGGTGCATCCCACCTCCTTGGGCGGAGCACGTCCTGCAGCCCCATCTCGGGTAAGCAGAAGAGGCGCTACGGCACTCCTGCCACGGCAGGGAACCAGCGATTTGAGGAATATAAACAGTGGGAAAGTCGAAGTCACAGAGGACTTATGGATGTAGGGACTACAACGTGTACAATAGTAAAAGGTGGATGTACGAAATTGGAATTTAAGGTTTCAAGTGTTCGGGGCCAGGCAAAGGACTAGGTCAAAGACTGGGTGCCTGTCCTTGTGTCTCTTTTTCTGGAGCTTTCCTCCACGGCCCTGAATCTCCATTTTAATCTCTCAAACCCTATTTCTTTAAATGCACAGCTATTGGAGGTTTGCTAATATGACACATGCAGAACATATTCTCATAATATATAATTGCTGGGGAAAAACAGCAAATAAAGTGCGCACTACTCTCAGGAGGGAGAACGCTCAAAAATAAACACACGTGCAAACCCTATTATAAAGTGGGAGTATTTGCCTCACCTGTTGCGGAGTTCCCACACTGGCTACCGCAGTCAGGAACCTTCAGTCCTGCCCCTCAAAGTCAAGTCCAGGGCTTCAAGAAACAGCGAAAACATGAACAAAACCAGAGCAACAGCTCCTCAGTGTCAACATTTACATTATAAACTAATCACGAAACTTAGTTATGATGAAAAGCAAGGTGGGATTAAAATTCTCAAGGGAAAAAGTGATGGGTGTTTTTTTGGGGGCGGGAGGATAAACTGATGACTCAAAGTAAACAAGAGTATTTTTTGCTCTTTGGAAAGATATTACTTATTTTAAAGCTGACTCTGAAGGAGCCCTTTTCTAATTCGTGAATATGTTCACTTTAATAGAAAATAAATATATAGTTAAGATATAGCACCCGTACTTATTGAAAGGATATAAATATCTAAACAGAGAGGATTATAAAAATATAAAAAACATGTACATGGGCAAGGACTAGAACAGATCATGAAAAATAAAAAGAGTTACTTATTACGGTGGTAAGGCTGTGTACGAATTAGCTCATTTCCTTTGTTGTTGCTTTAATACAGATTCAAAGTCAAAAGAAGGAAAAGAATCCATAAAAAAGCCTACATAAATGGTTGTTTGTAACAATCAAATAAATCCTATCATAGATAAAATTAATAAGCACTTCCCAAATGATTAAATCATAGGTGACACCACTGCTTAGGAAAATAAGGCATAGTGAAACCACTTTCCCATCCCTCTCAAAGCTGAATCAGTGCATTTCTTCTACTTCCATTCTTTCTCCAGTTCCTGACATTACCAACCCTGCTGCGTCCAAGGGAAGACCGAGTTTCCTTGAACACCTCCGAAGGATTCTAGTCATTTCAAAGTCTTTCTGATTACACAGAATTCTGCTCAGTGTCAAATGGTTTAATCAACCAACTCACCAGAAAGAGAGAGAAAAGTACAAATCTTTTCCCCCAAACCACTGTTCATCTAGAATACTCTCTTTGTCTCTAACATTCTAAGAGTACTAGAATCCCAAAGAAAATTATAATTTTAGGAGGAAAAAATATCTCTGAATCATAGTTTCTCTAAGCCTCAGTCATAATTATTTTTGTAAGGGGTAGTTAGAAGCTCAAACCATGTATGGATTGCATGAATTTTGAATGCTTTGCTCTCAAAAACATGGCCCTTCATAAATAATGGAGAGGCAGAAGGAGAGAGAACAATCAAAGTAAAATCACACTTTGCTGGATTCTGAGAAAATTCCAGACATAGGACAAAAACCCTGCTTTGGGTGCTCCACTTAAAATACAAACAAGCAACACAACTATTGATGGTTGTTCTCTTCATTCTCTTTGATTCTATCCAACAACTTTTAAAATACTCCCAATTAATTCAGGTAACATTTTAGCACTCCAATTGCTTAACAACATTAGAAATACACCCAGTTTATCTTAAGTTATACAAAGGCACAAAAATGTGGTATCAATTTGGGTGGATACTTACTAGGGTATAATCCTAGGAATCACATGTGTATTCTTTGAACAGTTTTCTTAGCCTGCTGTCTGGAGTACCGATAATGAATGGTATCTGTTTCGGAAAGACACATGGTCCTCCTAAGCCCTGCTATAGGTAGCAATGTTACTTACAGCCTGAACAATCCCCAAGGTATTCAAGAGTGATCTGCTTTTCATGTCTTTTCTCCATAACGTCATCAGCCCCAATGATCACTTTGGAAAAGTAGTACTTCATGCACTTCGCTTTGAGTTTAAGGATGAGTTAAAACAGTCCTTCAAATTCCTCCCTTTACACAAGGACTTTTAGAACAGCAGCTGGAATTCAGGTTCAAAAAGGGGAAGAAGAGCCTGTAACATGGGTGACCAGAACCAATCACTCACTTCACATGAAGTGATTAAGAACTTGACAGATATCTCCCTGCAAGTTGATGAGATCTTTAAAGGCACCAGAACACTCTCTCGTGTTACTTGCCAGTCCTATGATGCTGTGTTATCAGCCTATGATTACTAGCTGTTTACAGTTCACCAAAAGGCTTCCCAGTGAATTTGCAATAAAGCAAAATAATGTCTCCTTCCTCACACTCCCGAAATTGCTTCCTGGAACTTAGGCTTGTCCCTAACCAATGAATAAAGATAACTGGTTATGTATCCAATTTTTTGTCTTAAACAATCTTAAACTTATGTGCCCTTTGGGAACATAAATAGAATTTTAAGATTTCCGACAGGCTGAAAATCAGACACAACCCTGCTTTTGTGCAGCTTACCATATAGTATAAACCATATCTTGAACAAAAAGCTTAAAATGTAATAAATTCCCAATAAAAAATGAGTATGTTGCATAGCATATAATGATAGAACAATGAGACTGTTTTTACAAACTACACACAAAAATCAGGATTATTTCTTTCTAGTTCAAGAAGTACACTGAACTGAAGTTTGGGTTTAGGTCAAAAGGGAGGGAAATTTCCAACGCAAATTCAAAGTTGTTTTGATGACTTGAAGGAGGATCTAATCAGGCAATGGGGTAGCAGATTCAGGAATCCAAAACATTATAGGACTAGACTTATGTGCTTATGGCAGCAAAATGAAATAATGTAAGGCACTTGGGTCCAGAAAGAATTGATTTCATATCCCAAGCATGTGAAATATGTACTTCAGTAGCCTGGCTGGGAGCATTGTCTTAGTTCTCCCTTGTTGGTGCTGTATGGCATTGGCATTCTAGAGACAACTGAGTCCCCAGTGGGGAGGTTAACTGTCCTTTCCTTAGCCAGGAATGCTATCCCATTCTGTATCTCCAAAGTCTTGCCACGTCTTAAAGCACACACTTCCCAATGAGCCTTTCTCATGGTCCCAGTTAGAATCCTTTACTCCTCCCCAATTCTCCTTCTGCATTTTAAGTTTCATTTACAGCCTTTTTGAAATAGCATCTTGGCACGGAGCAGCCTGGGCCTATCTCGCAACCATGCTTTGAGGACTAGAGGGCAGGCATCACGGCCCCACTCTCGGTGGGTGTGTTGTCTGTAATGGTTATGCAATCAGCACGCACCAGAACTGCCTGGAAAGAATCACCTACAGAGTTCTCAGGAGACTTAGGATGGGAGTAGAAATCTGAATTTCTGGGGACTTCCCAGGCTATGGTGATGTTTCTGATCCAGGGACCACACTCTGAGAACCTGGGGGTTAGATCAACCTCATGAAACAGGAGTTTATCATACAGCCTTTATTTAGAATTTGAAATTTACAATGACTACAACATTCTGTGTAATCCTGAAATATAGTAATTGATGTAAAGCAATTGCAGGCTCTCTATCATTAGGCCCCTGCACTCTCTAGCATGGTACCCCATGTTTAGTTTATGCCCCAATTAATTCTTGGCATGGGCTGGGGCTCATTCTCCCAAAGAAACCTCCGCTGGAGCTCATCCACCTGGGGCTAAACAAACTGTGTCTTTTAAGTTAAATGCAGGGTTGGTAGAGACTTTAGAGGTCCAGGCTCCTACTCAATGAACTCTTTTGACAATATCCTTAAGAGGTGGTTGCACAGCACCTCCCCACCCCTACTAAGGGTTTGAGATGTCATCACATTGGGAAGTATCTCCACTTTATTGTGAAGTACTACGTGAAAGTCTTCCTTAAACTAGGCTGGTATTTGTCTTTCGAAGACTTCCTTCCACTTACCCATTGGTATAGGCCCACAATCTCTTTAACTGAAACCCTTGGGACCATATGTTTTATGGATTAATTATTCTTTAGAAAAGTACTATTTTGGAAAAAAAGAAAAGTAATATTTGGCACGCATAGCCCTTGGTCTGGTCCAAGGCAGTAGTCTATAATCAAACACATTTTTAGTTGTGCAATGAGGCATATAAATATGCATGCTTAGTGCAATAAAGACCATAAATAACTTCACATTAATTAGGGTCAGATTTTGCAACCAAATTTACAAAAAAAAAAAACAACCCTCAATTTTCAGATATTTTTTTATCCTAAATTTATGAGTAAAAGATTATGGACCTGTATGATTCTGTCCTCTGTGATTCTGCAAAGTCAGTCTGCTTCCTCTTCCACACTAGCAGTCCTTCAACTATCTGAAGACAGCTACTGCCCCTCCCCCATTCCCACTATGCCTCTTCCTACATGTCACCATCCTTCTAAATTATCAGCTGATAAAGTAATCCAGTGTAATAAAAGAGGACTAGGAAAAAGATCAACTTCTCATCCAAAGCAGCCTTAGGTAATTTCATTACCTAAAGTTCAAATGTGCAGTAATGTAAGAGCAGAGGAAGAGCAGTCCAAAAGAAGTGGCAATCAACCTTAGAAAAAGAGACTTGTGAAGCTGATGGGCAAGACTGTGGTTTAATTAATTCAAGACATGGAGGAAGAATGAAACTTTCTCTCTGTGATTCCAAAACATAGAAATAAGAGAAGAACTAATGCTTGTTGATCAACTGCTACGTGCCAGGCACTATGTTTGATGATTTACATACATGATCTCCAATCCCTACAACCACTCTGTGAAGCAGGAGGTGTCACCACTTCATACATGAGAAAAGCAACACCTTGAGAAGTTAACTGCTTACAGTCACACAGCAAGCCAAAGGCAAAACCAGAATTCTCATCTGATCCCAAAGTCTATGCAGGATCCTTCCAGTATACCTACAGGCCTCTGATGAAGGGCTCAGTGACTCTGTCTTAGTGGTCCACACACATTTCAATCAGCGACTTAGGTAGGGGCACATACGGGAATCTGGCAATGAATGCATGATTAAGTGGAACAATAATGATCAATGACTTTATTTTTTTAAAGATTTTATTTATTTTTAGAGAAAGGGAAAGGGAAGGAGAAAGGGAGAGAAACATCAGTGTGTGGTTGCCTCTTATGTGCCCCCCACCAGGGACCTGGCCTGCAACCCAGGATTGTGCCGTGACTGGGAATCGAACTAGCGACCCTTTGCTTCGCAGTCCAGCGCTCAATCCACTGAGCCACACCAGCCAGGGTATGATTAATGACTTTAAAGAGGATGAAGATGCCTGCCTTTCAAAATCCAACAGGACAAGAAAATGGGAAGAATAAAAAAACTATCACTGGATCCAAGTGAACCAAAGCAGCTAAAAATGACCAAATGACATTGAGAAGGGACAATTTAATACAGATTAATGTAAAACTTTACGAGTTGATGGGTCCATACACCAACATGTTGGAGGAAGACAGAAGTTTCAGTTGCATAAAATTAACTTTGAGCCCAGGTATCAAAAGGTGATTAAAAGTAATCCTCTGACTACATTAATAGGCCTCTCCGAAGCCCAGAATGAGGGATGCCACAGACCAACCCTGTGCCACAGTGGCCAGACCCAATCTGAAGTGCTGAGTAGTTAGAACCTCAAGCCTTTACTGAACCAGAACAAAGCATGTAATGAGGAAGGGAGCAGAACAGCAAAAGTTCCAAAACCAGAAGCTTGCAAGAACTAAGAATATCTGTTTAGTCTGGAAGAGTGAAAAAGGGTGGGAGAAAAGCAAACGACAGCAGTCTCAAATATGTACAGAAAAGTGATTCTATTTCTTGTCAGGATGGCCCTGAAATGCAGGTGCCCCTCCCACTGGGGGTGGGGAATGCTGGGAGGGTGAGAGGTGAAGGAGTTACTCCTGCAGGGGGTTGGCCTCACCTGGGGAGAAGCAGAGCTGTGTCGACCAGCCAGAATATTAGGCCAGCCCCCTTTCCTCAGGTTCTGTTCATGGGCACTGAACTGGGGCCTGTAGGCTTTGTCAGTAGAGGACCTGTAACAGCGGGAATTGGGAGCAAGTGAGCCGGCTGAGTGACACTTCAATGCACTGCCAGCGGGGGAGAGATTTTAGGCAAGCAGAGACATGTAGTCCTCCTCAAGCCCTACAGGGCAGGTAATTATCCACTCTGAGTCCTTCAAGGGCTGGCCCACCGGAGCCTGCGATTCCCCCTGCCCCCCTCTCACTGACCCCATTGGCCAAGGTTTCAAGGACTCTCTTCTTTTTGGCTTCGTGACACATACACCCCTCCCCCCACCACGCCCAAATGTATGTCAGTCTGTGCGATTAAAGGCATCCTTAAAAAATTCCTTAGGCTGACTTCCTTGCCCATCCACAAAGAAAAAGTCACAATATTATTGGGCAAACAGGCCAACTGAATGAAAACTGGTCTCATTTTACCTGGAAGGAGTGCAACCTCTGGTGGAAAGGTGATAATGTGGGGTTAAAATTCAGGCAGAAAGACAAAACAAAACATGCTAGGCAAGAGAAGGGGAAAATACCTCCGAACTTAAATGCAAAATAACTTCCAGGAGATGATCATATAAAAACTTGAAAATTATAAAACACAGTTCATCTTTTCTAAGATGCACAAGCAACACAACAAGTTCTACAAAGAACTCTTACCTTTAAAATATCCATGTGGTGTTGGCTTAGCACTTTATAAAATACATGTCATTTCTGCTTTGCCCTTCTACTATAAATATTCCCTGAAATCTTCAATGCCGTAGTTCTAATGGCTACTCAACCAAATATTCTAAAATCAAAGGGTTCACCTTTATAGAAACATGTGTGTGCTAAACTGCCAGTTCAAATACTTCTAACGAAATAATGCACATCTCCTTAAATTTCCTTTTTAAATTCTAGATAGTTATGCCACATACTAATATTCCAAGTCTGGATACCCCAGCCAGATCTGGAAAGCTCATCAATATTTAGGATCCAACACCAAAAGGTCCCCTGCTGGGACCGGCACAACTGCAGAGCTAGTGAGGACTCACACCTCTTACAAAGGGTGATGGCGAATTCTCAGAGCCCGAAGAGTCGAATGAAGTCATTTAGGCTCCAGTATCATTTGTATTTTCTTTCAAAAGCATAAATATATGTGATTATTTACCCTGTTACACTTGTAAGATTTTTTAAATAATGTTCTAACTCCAAATAGCCAAGAGTAAAATGGGAGATATTGTCCAAAAAGTTTTATGAAGATATTACATAGGTATGTAGTCACTGAAAATTACGAATGAGAGCTCTGAGTGGTCCTTTAAAATTCTGAGAGCTTGACCAAAACACCACATTGTACACCTTAAAGATACACAATGTTTATTTGTCAATTATACCTCAGTGAAACTGGGGGGAAAATAAGAGGCTATCTGGTCATTTCTGCTAAGGATAGAGCTGTTTCCGAGTAAGTTTCTTTTGGTTGTTGTAAAGTCAATGTTTTTATTTCAAATACTTTACAACTGATGTTACTTAACATTAGTTAAAATATTTTAGTGCCCCTCCCCAAATAAATATTTCTTAATTTACAGAATTTTGAAGCTAAAAAGGGCAAAATTGTTAAATATGCTATTTTGAAACAGTTTTACAAAATCAGCATCACAAAAGTTAGAGATTTCCTTTTAAAGCAGAAGGTCCAAGTAATATTTTAAATACCATGAAGTTATCATCACGCTGCAACTTAGACTTCAATTTGGAGTTTGTCTGAGAGAGAACTGCCCTGGAGGCCGAGGCCGGGAGGAGAGAGAGAAGGTCAAGCCGCCCTGCTGACTGTGGCAGGCGCGCAGATCGGAGGCTGGGAGCGCTGCGGGCCAGGGGAGCCGTCTGAATGGGGGAGGACAGGCCCCAGCCACGGTGCCGCCCAGAGCCTCCTTTTGTCCTGGAGGACTGTGATAATCCTGTGACCTGAATCTTGCTTGTCTTATCCTCCATATCCCCGATTATAACGTTTAGATCCATAACCCCTATTTTATTTGACTCAAAACATTTGAAATATGGCTTTCCTTTTTTTACCATTCCAAATATTACATATGCATGTACTTTATAATAAGCACTTAATATTGCCCCATGGAATATATCCAACTAAATATAAAATGCCAGAAATATAATATTCATGTAATTAAAGTTTATTTTTCCTATGAAAAAGATAAGCTATTTCCTTTAGAATATTAAAGGCATTAGAAAAATGTAAATCATGCTTTTATCCCTAAATTCCAAATCACTGAAACCTAAGAAATTAAGGAATTATTAACCACATATTTCCTCCCATGATTATACCACCTTTAGGACCACCACAACAAAACCTCCTATTTTTGTACCTTCAATAGGAATTCAGGCTTACCTAAGACAGGCCGGACAGAGCCTGGGGTCTACTCTGGGAACAGGTCATGAAGAAACTCAAATATCAAAAATGTATAAACAGAAAAAATAAAATAGTACGTCTCAAAAAGTTGGTAATCAATTGAATGCAGAGGACATGTCCTTTCCTAACCACAATGATGACAGCTAACATCTCCTGGCACCCAGACGTCAAGCATGCTTTGCCTTTTGCATTTGCACTGCCTTCACACAAAGCTCATGGTTGGCTACACTCCCATTACACAGATAAGGAAACAGAGGATGAAAATACTTAAGTAACTTGCTTAAGGTCACACAGTCATCAAGTGGTGGGGCTTGGATTCACATGCAGTCAATCTGATTCATGAGCTTTAAACACTGCATTATATGTACACGGACAAGCACGCACGCGCACACACAGGTGAATTTGCCGGACAGGTTACGCTGCATAGACATTTTACCTAACAGGCGCTTAGGGACAGCAACTTGGTTGGAAGAGGGGATTAGAGGTTCTACCTTGAAGAATGTTTTTACTTAGCATAGAAGTTTGTTTGGGGTTGAGGATATTATCAGTGATTATGGATGCTAGGCCTACCCACCTACCCACCCCCTGCCTGCATGAGAGTAAAAGAGATCAGAATTCTGGGCTGGAATGTTAGGAATTCACAGGTTCTTCCACCAGGGCCAGAAAGGAGCTTGCTGGGGCAGGTCCCTATGCGTGGCATACACCACCTTGCTCCATTTTCCTCCTCTGCCTTCTTTTCTTCCTTGAATATGAACTTGAAGCCACTTATAACAACATCCTCTGAGTCGTTTGGAAGGATGACAAGATGGGATTAAGGATAGGAAATGGGAGAGAGGCTGGGGTGAAAACGTTAGCTGAACCCAGCCTGAAGGAGAGTCAGAGGACAAAGGCCTAAAAATACAGCTTGCGATTCTCTACCATGACTTAATGATAAGAAACTAGAAAGAGTCTTCATTCCGCTTCTTCTCTCGGGGCCAACAGCACAGACTTGAAGCTTCAGTATTTATAATAAAGTACATTCATTAATAGTTCAAAAAAAATTTAAGCCTTAGATGTTTGGAAATGGCGCTGCCATTTTTCTGCTCATTAACTCTAGATTAGGAAATAAAAGTTGCAACCCGCAGTGTGTGGTTGTTTTCTGTTTGAGTTTATTTAATTTTCAAAACAGTGAGTCATTTGAACTATGCAAATGAAAGCTATGATGGTTTTACTCAAATGACTAACTATAGTTTATATATAGAACATGTTTCTTTAAATAGAAGGGCATCCAGTCCTAACGATCTAAGCTAACTATCCTTTGCTCCCTTAAAATCTGAAAGCTGATTACCCAGCAAGGGGCAGACTGGGCTCCGCAATGGTCGGGGAGATGGATGGGGAGCTGGCTCCCCAACACAGGCTCAGGTACACTAACTACTCTACCAAGAGGAAACGAAAGAGAAATCAAGGGAAGGGGAAGAGTGAAATGTGGGCTGCCGTTTTAAAAAGACCCTTAGGAATGCTAGGGAAGGAGTTCTATCTTGTATAATATTGGAAATGTTTACAGCTATAAAATTAGTGAGCAACAGGTTTACTATTCTAGAAGAATATCTAGAATATGTCTTTTTTTACTATAACTTGGATTCTCAAAAATACATACTGGCTCATATATCAAAAATGCTGGCCAAAATGCTTTAGATAGACACTTAAAGTTAATCTCCAAAAATATCTAACATTACCCAGGAAAAATACAGATTTCTTACCTCAAAAAGACTTCATGGGGCTTTCCAGCCCTCCTTAGAAATCTGGCTTGAAGAAAGCACACCACTATAGAGATTTGCCTTACTTTTCATGTAAATCTACAGCTTTCAATAAACATAAAAAAACTCCCCTCAATTTATATTCAAAATATCAAGGGATTATTGAAACCCCTAATTTGTGTTGAAGTCTGTGGCAAGTTTTATACCTTGAGTGAAATGCAATCTAATTCCTATGTGGTTATGTTTAAAAGGGAGTGGGGAAGCATTTTATTTTATTGAAGCCAATGCTCCAGGCAGCCCTGGAGCAGACTGGATCCAGTATGAAAAGAACTGGCAACCCTAAAACTTTTTGATAAGATAAAAATTCATTGATGTTGGCTCACACGAGGCCCACTTCAACTCTGCACTTGTCCTCCGAGTTTCCTTGGCATATCTGCTTCTTTCCTCTATCTGCTTTAGCATAACTTTATTTTTCTCTTTTATCTTTCGATAACTGTACCCAGGGACTGGAGGGGATTGATTTTTTGTTTTGACTTATTGTTTGAAGATCTGTAACTCAAAGCAGCTCTCACGCCTCTGATGTCTAAGCTGGAGCAGCATAAAAGGTAAGCCTGGGCCTGGGTAGCAAGCTGAGCGGCAGCAATACCATTTTATAATCAGCCATCTAGGTTTTCATCTTATTTTGCCTCGCCGCCCCTCACCCCCCAACCCTTACTGGGGCTTGCTGGCAAAGTGTGAGGTTACTCCTACGCCTTTGTTAGGTGACAAGAGCAAGTTAAAATAAAAATAAAAATAAATGCCTCGACAGCTTTGCATGCCAAGGCTCTGAGATTAAATATACGTCTACTTAAACCAGAAAGTTATTTCCTACCTAGAAAAAAGGCCCTGCTTTCACTCACAATGAAAGGAAACTTCAACGCATTTCAGAAGGTTGCTTTAGAAAAATAACATTTGAAAATAAGGGAAGGTGGTATGACTGACAAAACTATTTCCCAACAGGCTTAAGTAGAGATGAAAAAAACATAATGCTTTTTTGAGGCAGATTAACAAATTCAAAACAAAAATGTTACTCTCGAACCAGAAGATGTTGAAAGACAGACTCACACACATAGGTTAGAAACTTAGTTGTGTTTCTCAAGTTTGATGTCAGGAGTATATAATCCAAATTAGCTAATGTAATAACCCAAACTTCACTGTCTTTCTCTCTTCCAGTATAATGATCAAGTTATTAGGGTCATTTGTACCTTAATTTGGCTAATAACACATTCATATGCCAGTGTACATACACAGACAAACACCAGAAGAGTTTTTGAGGGTCTGTTCCCTGAAGTTGTTCAGCTTGATGAAATATGGTTACATATGCAAACATTATCTCCCAATTGTAACCTCATTTTCTGCTCTGCTGGACAGCATGACCGGCATTTGTCATCGTGACTCCCCCGCCTGCCACATCATTCATACGTCTATAATTGTCATCGAGATGTGGCATGTCAGCAGGACTCCAGTGTTCTCTGCTCCCCGTCTCCACACAGTCACTCAGGTAACAAACCCGTAATCTTGTCCTGTTTTCATGATGGTTGAATTACACATAATTGTTTCTGCACAGTGATTGATTTCTGCCTGAATAGAGACCTCTGCCTTTTTTCAATGCAAGCGAGTGGCAGCCAAGTCTCTCCATCTAGGAGGAGGCAGCAGCCTTTGAAGAGATCAAAGCCAAGGCCGCAAGCAGTTGTGCGCCCTGGGAATATGGAAAGCCTTTATGCTCTCAACCCCATTTCCAGCATCATGTTGGATTGCAGCTGCATTACATTCTGCCAGCATTCTTAATGCTTTTAGTATTGACTCTGACATCACCGATAGCTGTTTTAAAGTAACAAAAGCCGAAAGATGACTTATTTTCACAACTCTGTAATTGGAACATGCAAAGATGGGGGTGGGGAAGCAAGAATGAAGGGGAGGGAAGTACATTTGCTTTTAATTTAAAGCAGCACAAAAGAAAGCCAGCAAAAAAAATTATATAAGTTTCCACAAATGAAAAACATGTTTTTCATATGGAAAAAACGGCAGGGGCATTTTTATAACTCAGACCACACAAAATGAACTGATGGCTAAATACACACTTTTTCAAGCCTCGAGGGTAAAATGAAAACGATGGGGTAAGTGATTCCAATTGGGAGAGGGACTCTGACATGCATTCATTGGATCTGAAGTCTTTGCAGGCACCTGATGCAAGGTGAACCAGCACAGCTGCTCGAGAGCAGCCCCACCCCCTCACCTGCTCCCTTGCCAATCGATTAAGTAAAGCTGGAATTTGCATTTGTAATGAATCACAGGTTATTTGGCAAATTGTGAACGCGCAATTCCTCATTAACAGGAGAATAAGAACAGAAAAGTCAAAGGAGGTATTTGATTCAGGCTCCAAATATGCAGGCACAAATCTGTGTCCTTGATTGTACCTTGACACTTGAATCAAAACCTGAGGCCACCAAACCTGAGGCAGAAAAGTTCTTACAGACACAATGATCAAAATATATCAACACTAGCATTCTACTCTTTCTTAAAATACCAAATAAGAGTGAAGGTATTTCTGATTTTTTCTATCTTTTTTTGCTATTGTATTTTTTCCATCACCATTTATCCCCCTTGTGCCCTCCTTCCGCCTCCACTGCCCTCCTCACCGCATCACCACACTGTTGTCTGCGTCCATGAGTCCTTGTTCTTTTTTGCTCAATCCCTCCACTCCCTAATGCCCACGCCTCACCCCGAGCTCTAATTAAGGCATCTTGGTCATTAGTATTAAGCATGATGTGCAAATAATCCATTGCTGCATTGAAAATCAACATAGAAAACAGGCAGGCCAACCATAAATCACGAGGCTACGTCTTTAGGGTGACATGCATAGAGCTGTGTGTGTCCAGGGATTTCTACTCCCCAGCTGTCAGAAAATTCTCTGATGTTCCAATTCCAATACTTACATTGCTGTTTTAGAAAATGTCTGCCCCAGTTTATATGTAGCTTTATGCAGAAACTCCAAATGTAATAAATGACAAGGCTTAAGAGAGAGTGGAACAGCAGAATTCTTAAAGAATTTATAAAATTGAATGTATCTCACTTATTAAAGCCCTTTTTTTTTTGCAAAGACTAAATGTTGTTTATACAGGTATTAGTCAATAAACCATCAACCTTTTACTTTTTCAAGTCTGTGAAGTTCTGAAACTTAATGACATCAAAGAAATGACTATAAAATAACTTGCCTCTTTTCATTCTGTACAAAATCTCTTAGTTCTGAAACACCAAGTAATTGGTGAACAAAAGCTGCCTTTGTCTGTTTGACAGGATTTTGAATCAACAGGCCTGGGTGTAAGGTACCTAACTATATATTTTCTTTGAAAAATTTGTCTGAAACTGTGCTGAACTAGAAAACTCGTTCTTTTAACAGCCTGTCCACCTCAGTTTACTAGGTTTCAGTTTTGATGTTTGTGCTTTATGGAGTTTGTTTTTTGTTTGTTTTGGAGGAAGTTGTGCAAACTGCCTGAATTCAGAACTGCAACAGCAAATTTCTGCAAGAAAATATGAATTATAACATTTCAAAGTCTAGATCTTTTTCTCTTGAAAAAATGCTGTCCTTCCTTAATTTTACCATTTGCAGAAAATGCCAGAAATAAGTTCCAGGTATCAAATGTTTTTCTCTAGTTTCCATTTCTAGTAAGCTTATCACATTTTCCATATCCCAAGGCCTCAATTTATCGAGATTATCAGGCAAAAAACATTTCTTTTATGATCCTATCCTTAGCCCTCTCCAGCAAAGGAACAAGCAAAACAGCTACTGGACACATCCCAGGATTCTCATTTGTACCGGAGGAGAAGTTGATGCTGGCTGACTGAACGCAGGCTCCTGCCCACAAACATGGGTCAGACTTCTCCTAGACTCCTTCCAGGGAGCCCAATGTTCTTCAAGGATCTCCGCAGAAAAACTGCAATTTAGAATTTCAGCCACCTGAGCAGCACCTGAGGGGTGCTCAGCCACCAACCTTGAGAGAGACATTGCTCAGCTGAGCAGAGACACACAGAAGCTCACGGATTCTCAGTGGCCTCCATGGCCTTGGGGTCCACACCCTCCTCAGACTACCCCTCAGCAAAGACTGCCGTAATTGAGAACTGAGGTGACAACACTGGAAGAATGCACGGGGGGCTCGTTACAGAGCATGATCTGTATGCTGGCCTATTTATTTTTCCCTTCAGGAAGGTATATAATCTCTTGGAGGACCTGGAGGGTTTGTATGCTGCTTACTGGAAAGAAAACAGAACTGCCTCAAAGGTACAGAGGGGGAGAGGTCTGGGGTCCCTCCAGGTAAGGCATTTAATAATGCTTCATACAAATAAGCATTTATTCTTGAAACCTTTAAATAATCAGATTCCATGCTTTGCTCTGATAAACGATTCAGTGTTTATAGATCCCTCCCTTGGAAGCACTTCTTCCCACCTAAATTCTGTCAACAATTGAAGCCCATTTCCTTTGGATGTTTTTTCAGTGAAGAACAGAGCTGGTCACAGAGTCACGTGAAAGAAACAGCCTTATACTTGGAGGTGATTTCAAACTGGCCTCCGAGTGCAATGTCTGGCTTCTCAGGCAGGTCCCCCTGGGGACTAGCAAAGAGTTCTGCCATCAACAGCCACCAGAATATGCCAAGATTTGAACTGTGCCCAATTTTCAACATGCTCACAAAAGACTGAGAACTGTCTCAGACACCCTAGGGCTTTCTTCTCAAGGGATTTCATCACTAGCACACCCCAGATGACCTTTTTGGTTGAAAATAGACAACTCCCTCGCGCAGACATTCTAATCTGGGGGAGAGAAGGCGGCAGGAGTCCTACACAGCTGCTGCAGGGCAGGGCCACAGGAGGGTGAGCAGGAGAAGCCACAAGGTCAGCGTGAAGCATGACCTCAAGTGATGTAATTTGGCTGGGCCACACCAGGGTCACATACCCATTCAGCTTGTGGCCCAGTATGCAGCAGCAAACCCCCAGTGATTCTGAACAGTCTGTAAGGAACCCCCGTAGCCAGGCGCTGACAAAACCAGCCAAAAAGAGAAGTATTTTCATGAGTGGTGCACAATCCTCTGGTCTCATAAAAACCCTTCCTGTGAAACACAGCAGCCAGGCTGTCAGAAGCACTTCACTGGAACCAACAGGAATAGAGTCCCCCTTCACATTCCCCATCCAGCTACAGCAGTGGGTTGTACTGCACTGCACAGAAGTACACAGCATCGTCCATTGTGGTGCAGGAAGAAAACACTACAATGTCAAAATATGTTTTTATATTAGAAATTGTAAGCTTTACAGAAATATTTAATATACATTATCACTGGTGCCCCCACTTGCTCTGTATGTCAGATGGGCAAGAATATCAAGTGGACTGAAAAAATTTGAATAATGCAAACACAGGCAAACATCAAAAAAATGGCAAGAGTAAGTTATCATGCTCCTAATACCAACTCTATAAAGAGCTTTCACCAGAGCTGAAATCTGTAATGAGATCTGAAAAGGAGCTGACCCAAATAATTAGCAACCATCAACTTTATTTGAAATCAGAATTTGCAGCTTCCATCAGTGACCTAAACATTGCCCTAAGTGTACACTTTAATTTAAGTTATTGGATGATTATGCAATTCAGGCATATAATTCATAAATAATTATACAATGATCAAAAATTTTAACTGACACAGACCCAAAATTAAAAAAATTCTCACCACCGATTTTTATATCTAAAGTTATCAACCAATTTTGACTTTCCTTCCTCCTAAAATAGACTGAACCACCTCCTTTTCTCACTGCACTAGTGCTCATATCTGGATCAGCAAGAAGATGTAACCTCTGGGAGGCAAGATACAGCTGTGAAAAGCCAGAGGGAAAAGGGATGACGCACTGATACACGCTATAGCCTGAATGAAACTTGATAATATTATACTAAGTGAAAGAAGCAGTCACAGATGACCACATATCATGATTCCACTCTTATGAAAATGTCACAAACAGAGAACTACTGAGATAAAAAATAGATTCGTGGTTTCTTAGACCAGTAATCTTTCTTAGATTAGTGGGGTATCGGATAAGGGAATCGGGAAATATGGAGATGATAGCTAACGAGTATGGGGTTACTCTCTAAGGTGATGAAAATGTTCTAAAATTGACTGTGAAAATACTAAAAACCATTCAGCTGTTATACTTTAAATGGGTAAAGTGGGTGGTGTGTGAATTATACCTCAATAAAGTCACTTAAAAAATAAGTAACCATTGAATAAATGTTTGCTGAGTGAATACGTAAGTAAAGTCCTCTTCACCCAATTAAAAAATTTATTAAACAGCAGAGGGGAAACCCTCCTGGATGTTGTTTTCCTGAGTAAAACTACTGTGTGGCTCAATCTTTGTCCATGGAGCTACCTGATAACCTTAACATGACAGGATGTTTACTCATGAAAAGGCAGCATGTGAATGAGAAGATGTGGACAAGGAATTCTAGGACTATACTGGGTGGTGAGAAGAGAAGAACAGAAAACAGGGATGGGCTGATTCCCTGAGGCAGACCTTTATGGTAAGGGGAGCTATTCAAGTCAGAGATCCAGATGTTACCTGGGAAAAGTCTGCAGTCCTGGTGCCCCAGAAAGCTGCTAACAATGAGATGCCCTCCCAGAACAGGCAAAAGCAGTACTAGGTCAATTTTCTACCTTGTTTATTCCCAGGGCAAAAAGACCTCCTTTGCCAAAGCACTGAGGTCAATTCCAATGCTTGCAGGACTGGGAGCAGTGCAAATGCTTCCTTCTCTGACCCAGCTCAGAGACCTGGCACCAAGAAATCCTGGGGTTTGAACAGGCACACTACCCAGGCAGTGCCTTCCTCAGTGCACCAACAAGCACTTGCTATTTACCAGGCGTTAGATAAGAAAACTGAGGCTGAAGAAGCTGGGGACTTGCTCTAAGACACATGGCTGGTGGATGACTTTAAATTAGCAACAACAGAACTTAAAAATGTGTATTAAACAACCTTTTAAAATGTGATTTTCTTCAGGTAGCCAACTATTTTCAAACTTCATATTGCATACACATTACTGAATTCATGCAAAAACAAATAATAAACAAAAAATAAACATCTGAAATGTCCCTGAATTATGAACTGTTTCCTCATTTGTAGGTTAAATGTCACATTTCTCTTGTAACCACACAGAGACTTCTGTTCTTTCCTGATTGCCAGCCATTGTGGGAGAAAACATTTCTTCTTGAAAAATTTAATGTGACTATTTCCCCAATGAGCTACATAAGAAACCCTCATAAATCTAGTTAATATGCTGTTGCTTTACTTAACTTTGCTTTTAGCTTAGAATTATTTGATAAATGGTATGTAAGACATGAAAGTAAACATCCTCAGGCCTGCACCTCACAGGTCTATCTTGGCACCTGTTCCCAGCAGGTAGTGACCCCTGCCATGGATTTTGACCAAAGATTTCCTACATATGGTAACTACACCACATGACTGAAACAAACCAGCCATTTCCTGCTGTGTTTCCAACTATCACAGAATTTTTCAAACTTTTTGTGAGTCAAGAAACAGAAACAGAAAGCTAGAAGTAATTTTTCATCAGACCCCTAGCAAGTGGCTGATCCTGGATTTGGGCCCAGGCGGTCCAGGTCCAGGGCATGCGTTTGCAGCCACTATACCATATAGATAAATGGAAACTTATCTACCTTCATGAGATTCTGTTTGCCTAGTTCTAATTGTAGTCAGGTCTGACAGCTATTTCAAATATGCTTACAGAGTGCACAGAGCGAATGTCTCTTACATGCCAAGGTTTCTGGTGGTTATGCTGACGAAATGCTGATGCGGTACCAACAGCATAAAGCAGAGGAGGGCCTAACTCCTGGCCTTCACTCGCACCAACCACCAGTTCACTTGGCACCAATGTTTATAAGTGTGTTCATGTAAAATGTCTCATGATGGATGTGTTAACTAACTCTATTTTAAAATATATAAATATAACTGAATGCCCTGTAAGTAGTTCTGAGTTCTTTCTTCAATAGTCTTCGGTTGCTTAATATGTATGACCTTTCAATTTAAAAAGCGTTTATTAAGCAACTTTCTTGGCCCAACTGAACAGAACTATCTACACATCCATTTTTAAACAGGTGAACCAACTACTCTCTCCCGTACTTCCAAAGCGCACACTGAACTGAAAGCAGAGAAAGAAAGACTGGCACTTTATAAAAACTGCTGCCCTGTGGAATGCAGTAGTGGGCTGCCACCACTCCAGGAAGACCTGGCTTGTCTCTGCCACCCTGTACCCGGACCCAAGTCCGTACTAACGACGTGGCTCCTGCTCACTCCCTGTTAAGCTCTGGGTGTCTCCCCCTCACTACACTGTAAGCTCCTTGATAGTGGTGCCTCTTCATTGGCAAACATCCACAATGGGGCTCAGCACCATGACTTTCAAAATGAGTACCTTCAGTGAACATTTCTGGGATGGAGGATTAAATTAGTACAGAGATAAACTTTGTCTGGTGTTAGTCTTCACTCTATCAGAAAACTTGTTTAAACCCTAAACTTTGGGTTAGTTCAGAGACAGTTACCACAGATAATTTTTCCTGATGAGTGAGATGGAATAAAATGTCCTTTCTGGTTATTGTACCACCCTACAAGGGTCAAATGAGCTGTATTAGCATCTGCTCCCCTGAAATAAAATATAAGAAATGAGCCAAGCTCATGCTGAAAAGCATTTTCTTGTAACAAGTCATTAATTGTTTTTTATACAACAACCAGTAGACAGATCTCAATTGAAAGGAACCAGAGAAAAACACTGATAATATTGGTGTAGAATACATTTGAACCATTATTATTTAAAGAGTAGGAGATCAAAATGGTTAGTATGCTTTATATATAAAGAGTTCTCACAAGTCAAGAAAGATATGAACAATTCATAATATAAATATGTAAATAACAAATAAAAATATGTAAAATATTTATAATCTATTTAAATTGACTTCTATTAGAGATTAGATTATTTCCATATAAATCTATATAGCCTATAAAAGGATTATAGATAAATAAGTATTTTTCAGAGTTTCATTTTAGCATTGTTTAAAACAAACAATAAAAAATTTTAACACCCATAATTGAGGATAAAACCAATAAATTGAAACATTCTTTTAACTAGACAGTAGCCAGCCATTACAACTGATGATATAGACCTATATATATTCACATGAAAAGATGAGCACACAATATATTTTAATAGAAAAAAATTATGATAAACCACTAACCTGATGAACCCATTATAAAAATGCTTGTATTGTTAAGCGAGGATGCAAAAAGAACATCTGAAAGTGTGTGTGTAAATGAAATCATCTGAATAAGTACTTTTTTCTGACTTCAGGAGAAAATTAATGAGTTTTCCCCTGACTTTTTAAAAAGTTATTACTTTTTAAAAAACAAACCAACCAAAAAGAGGTATTTCCTTTTGAGAAAGAAAAAAGAAAAGATTGTTCCTAATAAGATCTCCTTAACAAGAAGTTTCTTCACTTTTTGAAGAAAACCAGTGTTGTAACTTCTCAGGAATGATTACATTTCTAGTTAATTCTAAACTAATTTCTCTTACTTAACATAATATCGTGATACCACAAAAATCACCACCAACAGCTCTAAAAAATGAAGCACATGCCACATTTTAATTGCTTATTGTGTAAAGCACACTCTCTGGCAGCATTTTTTTTTTTTTGCCTATAAATGCTCAGTTCTCATGGAATAAGGAGGCAACATCATTTAGCAAAGAGAATTCAAGAATCACAAACTCTTTGGCAATGCAGCTATTTGGTTATAGTCTCTTTGGTCCTTAAGATTTTGGAACCCTGGACCCGCAGACGTGGCCAATGGGATTTTCATAAAAATTAGACATTTATCAACATGTGTCTGCTACACCCAAGGATCCAATATTTCCTGGGAATTCTCATGAACACATTGAGCAATTACATGGCTGTGTGTTGAATGAACCAGAAGACAATTCCCAAGTATTCTTAGAACCAGTTATTAAAGCCACCACTAAAGCTGAACTGTCTACATCGCTTAATGAAACACAAACACAACAGATGCTTTTATGACCCTCAAAGTAGTTTGTTGACATTGACTAAAGGATTCTTCTCAACACCCTTTGGAGAAGAAACTAGTTCATGAATTGGGCCTTGGCTCCTAAATCAGGGATATCTGACTTGGAATCCAAATTCCACCACTTACTAAACTGTGGGACTGTAGCAATCAAATACCCTCTCTGTGCCCCAGTTTCTTTATTGGAAACATGGAAAGATGAGTAGTACTCATGTCATAGTGTTATAGTCTTTAATAAGAAAAATGCATTAAATACATTCATTAAAGATTATATTCTACTATGTTATCAATGCTATTATTCCTTTCCTCACCTCTAGGCGATATGCAGTTCCACCTCCCACAATTACACAGAAGCTTCTGGTCCGGGCCCACATAGCTTCAGAGTTAAGTTAGGTGATTTTTTTGAGGCACCTAAATAAATCATGGACCAAAAAGATGTCCATAATGTAAAATGTTTCATTCCAGATATTGGTTAATTTTTTGGTTTTCTTACCATAAAAGTGAAAATGTAGGATAATTCTTAAGCTAAACTCAGGAAAGGCTGTCCTACAATTTGCCCCTTTCTAGAATCATTATTTCCACTAATACTGCCCCTCATCATCAGGCGGGAACCTTCTCCATCTGCTATACCTCCCCCTCCTCTGCATCTCACTGGTTGCCTCTGACCCCATGTTCTCCACTAGCACAACAGCTATTACTAGCAGAAATTAGGTTAAAGCAATTCATAATGTCATATACTATATCTCATTTTATACTCACAAAACTCCTGTAAGTTACTAATCAACTACATCTGATTGACAATAAATTCACTGATTCAACAATCTCGCAGCATCCTCTGTGTGCCAGTGGCCATGATAGCAGCGAGAAGCTGAGGATGCAGGGGGGCGCCCTGTGGGAGGAGTCAGGGCCTGGGTCCCATGAGGGTGCCACTACCCACCAGGGATGGGATCTGAGCAAAGCACCTACTCCATCTGACCTTCTACTTCTTGGTCCACTCCCTTTCTATGTCCCCTATACCTTAGCTTCTCAACTCTATGCCCCAGTATCTCATCTGTAAAAGAGGGATATTAGGGAATACTGGCAGGTTATTGTGAGGATCAAATGAGCTTAGAAAAGGTCTTAGCACATACTAAGTACTCAATACTAATAGCTAATGTCTGGTTCATGGACTCTCTATTTAATGCTCAGATAATTTCTAAGCTCAATGCCAGCTTTGTGATTTTATATGAGTTTATATATTTTAAGTCTTCATTTAAATATGAATTGATATTTGGTGTTATTGCCCTGCATTAGTGAAGTCTTTAAACTTCTGTTAGCCCTAACACGTTGGCTCATTTCGTTGGTGCATTGACCTGTACACCAAAAGTTGCAGGTTTGATCCCTGGTCAGGGCATATACCGAGGTTTTGAGTTCAATCCCCAGTTCGGGCTCTTACATTAATGTTTCTGTTTCTCAGTCTCTGTCTCTGTCTCTCTCTCTCTCTCTCTCTTCCTCTCTCAAATCAATAAACATATCCTCAGGTGAGGATTTTAAAAAACTTTCTGTTATATTTAAGCTACAAATATGAGAGAGGAAGCTGTTCTATGCAGGGTAGTATAATGGATCCTGGGCCATGGAGGTGAGTAAGACGTGCTCACTATCCTAAAGGAACTAACAACTAGTGAGAAATACAGACACAGAGACAACCAACTAGTCTATAACACATGGTAACCGAGTTATGAAAAGGTCCTAAGGGAACCCACAGGAAAGAACACTTAGTAGTCTTAACTGGTGGTAGAATCAGGAGGAGCTTCCTGGAGGACACACTACTAGGCCTGGATCCTTAAGGATGAACAAGGTTGCACTGGGGAGGCACTTCATGGAGACAGGGATTGGGGGATGGGTTCAGGCACAGGTCTGGAAATGTAGCTGAATTGTAAGCTGCAGGGTAGGGAAATGAGGAGGCAAGTCTTGAAAGGTAGCTGGTCCAGACTGCAGAAAACTTTGAAAATAACACTAAAGAACGTGGGTTTTATTCTGTGGTCAGCGGAGGAGAACATTCAGGAATGAAACCTCCTGAGGTCCGCCTGGAAGTGAACAGAGTGCCAGCAGTCTCCATGAGGGACGGGCTGGACAGAGCTGGGTGGAAAGTGAACTTGGGGCCCGGCTGAAGCACCTGACTTTGAGTTCCAGTCCCACTGCTTTCTTGGGGTGAGACCTCATGTAAGCCACTTACGTTATCTGAATCTCAATGACGCTTTGAGCATCTACTGGGCCAGTGTTTCTTCAACCTTACCTCAGATAAGAATCAATAAAGTAACTTCAGAGTACATACACATGACCTGCCTGCAGTTTTGGGTTCAGGACATTTGCACGTGGGCCCAGGTTTCTGCCTTTTAAACAAGAACACCAGTAATTTTGTTGCACCTGGTTCCCCTTCCAGACTCGGGATTATTAACACAGAATACCATCTACTTTTACAAGCAGAAAAGGTGGCAGTCTATGTGACAAGTGAAGAAACCAAGATTCAGAGAGAGTTTACTGGCTGAAAAAGCACACAGCTAGTCAGGAACGGGCACTGGGATCTAGATCTGACTGCAATGCAGTGCGCTCTGTGGCAACCCCATTCACATGCACCCAGGTGTGCTACCACCACAGCCCGTGGCCCACGGCCTGATCAGTCTGATCACACGCACCCAGGTGTGCTACCACCACGGCCCGTGGCCCACGGCCTGATCAGTCTGATCACACGCACCCAGGTGTGCTACCACCACGGCCCGTGGCCCACGGCCTGATCAGTCTGATCACACGCACCCAGGTGTACTACCACCACGGCCCGTGGCCCACCACCAGGTCAATCTGATCAATGGTTAGGACTAAGGAGATAACCACCCACTCCTTCTCCCTTCTTTTTTGTTTGGTCAATAAAGCAGGAATTTCTGCTCTCTTGGCAGTTGAGGTAGCCTTTGTCTCTCCCACTCCCTCACTCACGTTCCACAAGGGAGGCCTACTCATCTCTGGTGACTGAGAGAAGAAACTGGGCAAAGACGGACTGAGTCTTGGTTTTCTCTTTTGGGGCTAGCTTGCCCAAGCATGGGCTTATTCCCATTTCCAATTCTCTGGCAGGTAAACCTCTGCTTCTGTCAAGGAGCAGTGTATTTAATTTAAGGAAGTCGAAATAGTCCAAATTCATGTAATGTTCAAGCCACATTCTCCAATCCAGCCTTATTAATAAGCTGATAGTCTGCTCTCCATCTGTCCAGTTTCTTGGCTGTTGCTGGACTTATTCTTGACTGGAAGAAGGCATAAAAATTATCAGCTTCAAAACACCAACCATAACCAAGCTTAACATAATCAAGTACATTCTTTCAAATACTTTAAATAAATGTGTCTAAGGCTAAATTGCAATGCTGGGTTAATACAACTTAAAAAAGTGCACTGCCTTTGATTCTACAATTCTACTTCCAGCAATTTATTATAAAGAAATAGAATTTGTACAAAGATTTAACGAGACAATATGTATTTAACTACAATGTTGCCTAAGATGGGGGGAAAGGTAATACCATTTGAATATCTACAAAAAAACTGCTTAGGCAATCATTTAAAATGGTATTACACTAGAATAAAAATGATATCCACTGTATTACATTGGTGGGGGAAGAAAGCAAGTTACAAAATGGTATATTATGCTCCCATTGCCATGAATGTGTCACATATTGTGTATGTTTATGTATGTTTCAATACGTGCATGGGAAGAACTCTAAAGGCCACAGGTGCATTTTAATAGTGATCATCTCTGACAGTGGGATCCTGGGAACTTAATACTCATTATTCTGGTTGCTCATCTGAGTTTTCTAATTTTTCCAGTGAACATGTATTGATTTTTAATGAATTTTCTTCTTTTCATTAAAAATAGTTAAGATTATTGAAAAGAAATTTCCAACACAATCATCAAAATAATTGCTTCCTGTTTTACATTTTAATCACTATTATGATTCATTAATAAATGTTCTGAAAGGCAAATATGATTGTTTTAGTGAAAATAAGTCTTTAGACCTTAGGGAAGGGCACTGACTCTTCAGCTCACTAAATCAAGGCAGATTAAGATTACTGCTGTCCCTGATGATGGGCCCCAATCTTAATATGGAGATCACGACATCCACCCACAGTTTTCAGTTAAGGTGAAATTCAATACAATAACCATGTAAACTGCTTAGCACAGTATGTGGCACAAGGGAATAGTTTAAAACAATTTAAAAAGTAATTGTTTTCCCTCTCAAAAAAACCAAACTTCAGTTTTAATTTAAAGCTTTTAATGTGTACATATAAAAATGAACGAAAACCAATTCAAGCACTGTTTGGGAAGCAATTCTTTTCCTAACCTTGCTGGTGAGCTAACTGGTTAACCCAACTGTAGTAAACAGTAAACACAGTTTTACTTCAGGACTTTTAGGGTTAAGACTTTAAAAACATATAAATGTTAGGAGTCAAGACAAAGTCCAATGCACTTGAGATGAGGTCACAACACCTTTTGCCTTCATCCAAGTCTTCTGAGCCAGTGCACCAAGATGGTACATGGGATCGCAGTTACTGCGAGGTGGAGCATCACGATAGGTGCTTAAAAGGAAGAGTTCTGTACCAAGAAAGCTGACTCCATGTTGAAATAGAATTAATATTCACTGGGTTTTATTGTGAGAAAAAAAAGTCTTGAAATAAGGAAGCTGGAGTTTTCCGTGAGACTATTAAAAAGCACTGATTTCTCTTGCTGCCCAGCCAACACATCCCCTTGGACCTGATCTTTTTAGGTGCCAAGGAAAGCTAGAAAGATTTTGGTTAAAAGAAAATTCAAAGGGGGGAGAAAACTTGCCCATTGTCCTCTAAACTCACAATTACAGAGCTCTCCTTTCTCTATATATTGTGCAGTGGGGAGAAGAAACCCAGCTCCTATAGGACTAAGGGGGGAGAGCAGTCTAACAAAAAATATATTCTTACTCCAATCCATGGAGTTAAGAATCATCTGGAAATTCTGTATCAAATATTAGAAGGATATGAGATTATTAACAAACACAAAATTTAGAAATCTGATCCCTCACACATCTCATTCTCTTACTAGAAGACTTTGGTGCTGAAGAGGAAGATTAGATGCTTTAACAAATAGGAGAAAAAGAAGTCCAAGAGAAGAAAGCTACCTTTGTAAGCGATGCAATGACATGTCCCCAAACTTTTTTTGTGCAAACATTTTTTAAAGGTTAATGTAAGGCCTCCACTCAGTGTTCAAATTCCAGGTCAGCATGGTAGCATAGTAAGAACCAAAAACTTCTTCCCTTTCTCAGTTGCTTCCTGGCTACAGCCATGATCTCTTGTGGCCGCAGAATTCCCAGCAGGTGGGAACCAGAGCACTGGCTTGTACCATCTAAGACTTGAACTTTGCTCCCTTTGATAGAAAACTGAGTGCTTTTGCAGGCTTTGTCTGAAATTTACATCAACCATATAAGGTAGGCAAGCCAGACATTAATATGCCGTTTTGTAAATGAGGAAACAAAGGCTGACAGAGGGTAAATAATTTCCCAAGGCTCTCAGGGAAGAGTAGTAGTCTTGGGGGTAGGCTCAGCCTTCATGGGGACCGCCTACCCTCACTTAATAAAGACTTGAAAACTGTGCTTTCCCCATTGCAGAAGGATATAATCAATTTATGACACACACTGGCCTGGAAAAGTCAGCACTGATGCCGCCACATGTATTTAGAAGGGATGCAAAGAATTTCTAATATCAGAAAATATCTCAAGTGTTACTGAAAAAACAAGAATCCTTTCTATTTGGGAAAGAATAAAAATGAAGTGAAAAGCATTAACCGTATGATACTAAAACATAATTGAAGATGGCTTTCTTTTTATTCTATTTCTATCTCAAGTACACTTCTGGGGGAAAAAAAGCATTTCTATTATCTCCTCTTCTTCAGTTAGGTTTCTGGACCTAAGTAAGAAATAAGTACTTCTTAGGATCAGTTCTCATAGGAGGGTCTACTCCCATTCCTTTGACTCCAGCAGCAAGCTCAGACACTGACTGCTTTCAGCTCTTACTTGGAAACTTGACATTCTGTCAGGAGTGACTTTGACCTCATGAAAGACACTAGTTTAATGCTCTTTTCATTGATGCAACAAATCACAGAAAAAGTAAATGCTAAGTTCTTAATGCATAAAATGCTAAGGATTAGTTAGCAGACACGTTCAGATTATGCATTTCACATAACATTTGGTTAGAAAAAGAGAAGCCTTTTGGAAGTATCCAAAAAACCTACAGGAAATTTTTCCAGTACATTCTTTATTCAGCAAATCTTCTGAAGTGCCTATTCTGTACTAGGCTGAATGTGCCTATCTCATAATTTATCAGTAGTCTTGCATCAATTGATCAGATAATCAACTATCATCAACAGTTGATAGGTTTCATTGCAAAATAAAAATATATGGACTTATAAGATATCTTACTATGTCAGCTTTTAAAATTTTGCTTTGGTGCCTGTTTCATTCAGAAGTTGACGATAATAAAGGAACATTAAACTACACTATAGCCACTTCTCTATTTATATTACAGAGCCTTTCCTCCACCTAGCCCTCATTCAACCTCTCTCTATGTTGAGTAAAGAAGCAAAAGTCCTCTTTTTAAAAGTGAACATAACATCAATGTTTCTTTTTTTAGTGTTTCTTTTTTCCTTTCTTAAAATATATATTATTGATTATGCTATTACAGTTGTCCCAACTTTTCACCCTTTGCCCCCCTCTACCTGGTACCCTCATTCCCTCCTGCAATTCCATCTTAGTTCATGTCCATGGGTCATGCATCTAAGTTCTTTGGCTTCTCCATTTCCTATGCTATTCTTAACATCCCTGTCTATTCTATACCTACCAATTTGTACTTCTTAATCCCTGTACCTTTTCCCCCATTCCTCACCTTCCCCCTCCCAACTGATAACCTTCCGACAGATTCATATCCATGAATCTGTTTCTGTTGTACTTATTTGCTTAGTTTGTTCTTTAATTCAATTGTTGATAGTTGTGAATTCATTGTCATTTTAATGTTCATAGTTTTGCTCTTCTTTTTCTTAAGTAAGTCCCTTTAACATTTCATATAATAATGGCTTGATGATGATGAACTCCTTTACTTTTTTACCTTGTCTGAGAAGCACTTTATCTACCCTTCTATTCTAAATGATAGCTTTGCTAGATAGAGTAATCTAAGTGGTAGGTCTGTACCTTTCATCACTTTGAATACTTGCTACCAGTCCCTTCTAGTCTGCAGTTTCTTTTCAGAAATCAGCTTACAGTCTTATGGCAACTCCCCTGTAGGTAACTAACTTCTCTTGCTGCTTTTAAGATTCTCTCTTTATCTTTAACTGTTGGCATTACAATTATGTTGTATCTTGGAGTGGTCCTCTTTGCATCCATCATGGGGCTCTCTGTGCTTCCTGGACTTGCACGTCTATTTCCTACACAAAATTAGGGGAGTTTTCTCTTGTTAGTTTTTCAAATAGATTTCCAATTTCTTGCTATTTGTCTTCTCCTTCCGGCACCCCTATGATGTGAATGTTAGTACATTTGATGTGGTGCTAGAGACTCCTTAGCCTATCCTTGTTTTCCTGGATTCTCATTTCTTATTGCTGTTCTGATTGATTTTTCTTCCTTATGTTCCAAATCATTGGTTTGATTCTTGGCTTCATCCACTCTACTGCTAATTCCCTGTAATTTTTTTCTTTATTTCAGTTAGTGTAACCTTCATTTCTTCCTGGGTCTTTTTTATGCTGTTGAAATACCCAATGAGTTCCTTAAGAATCTTAATAACCAGTGTTTTGAACTCTGCATCTGGTAGGTTGCTTATGTCCATTTTGTTCAGTTCTTTTTCTGTAGTTTTGTTCTATTCTTTCATTTGGGCCATGTTTCTTTGTCTTCTCATTTTGGCAGCCTCCCTGTATTTGTTTCTATGTATAAGGTAGAGCTGTTTTGACTCCCTGTCTTAGTTGTGTGACCTATCATAGAAAAGCTTACCAGTACGTTGGATGGGGCAGCACCTTAAGTAATCACCAGGATGGGGAAACCCTTGTGAACCAGGATGATGAGTCTCAGACATGGTGTCACCAGTGTGTGGCCCTGTGTGGGAGAGGGCTCAGAAAAGGGATGAAGGCTGCTGCCTTGCCTCTGGAGTTTTGTCCAGGAGGAAGCTGTCCCTGGGCACTCACTCTGATGTCAGACACTTCAGTTTCTCCCTATAATCCACTGGTGCCCTTCTAGCTGCTGCTCCAGTGCCCAGTGCTGGAGCCCACAGGGAGTGAGTCTGCGTAAGTCCTAAGTCCATTTTGGGCCCTGTAAGAGTAGAGTTCTGAGAATCCCGCACTTTCTTCCATCTCCCCAACCCCCACTGGTTTTTACAGCCAGCAGTTATAGGGACTTATTTTCCTGGCAATGGAACCTTGGCTGGGTGCTCTAGTGTGGGGCTGGGATCCCTCACTTCTGAGGTATTCCTCCCAATTTTTATCCACCACATGTGGGTGTGGGACTGCCCATTCTGCGTCTCAGTGTCACTGCCCCTCCTACCTGTCTGGACAGATGTGATTTCTTTAATTTCTTGGTTGTCAGACTTCCATACAGCTCAATTTTCTAACGATTCTGGGTGATGGTTGTACTGTAGTTTAGTTGCATTTTTGCAAGGTGCGTGAGGAGGCAAGCCCTGTTTACCTACACTTCCATCTTGTGATTTTCTGAGTCAGGCCCACAGGGGCATGCCACATGTCGCCTTGGTGGCTTTTCCCTTTTCTCCTTCAGAAACTGGGGGTGAGGCCCATGTTGGTGTCCCACATGCTGTAGGTCATCTCCAGGCTGCAGGGTTGCATATGGCTGGAGCAGGAGTCGGCATGCAGGGCTGCGCACAGGCCAGACTGGTGTGAGCTAGTTGGTTGAGGGGAAGGGGTAGCGGTCAGGAGGGTAACAACACATTTGTATGATGAATTACTTGTGGGCACAGCTCGAAACAATGGTCAATAATCAAATGTTTTTGAGTGTACTTGCCTCTCATTACCTACAAAAATAAAACCTATTTCTAGACCTTCTGTGATGCAACATCTCTTCCAGTCATATTTCTCAGTCAGATAGGAGAAAGGACACAGGTAACCAAAACTCTTGTTGGCTCCTTAATGCCCTTGCAAATTTCCCACTACAAACTGAAGGCAAGTGAGTACCATTCCTCAGTGAGCTTCGTAAGTGATCTACATATAGCAAGTAAATAACTTCAGCAAGTTTATAATTCTACATAGAGTAGGTATTGTGTTCAAATATACTATTTTAGAGACTTTAATCCTCTGAATAGCCTCTGTTAATTGTCTATAAATAGTCCAGACTAAATTGGCTACCGTATCAAAATCTCTGGAGTTAGGAACTCCTGTTCACTATCTGTGTTCAATCCCCGCTCTCCCTTTGGTGCATTTCAAACCCTGCCGCCCACTCTTTGTTGCTCGTCTGTAGGTCATTTTCTGGCTTTATGCCTCTAAATCTTAGAAACTAGATCATTCATTTGCCTAAGATGACTTAATAGCTTATAGCAGAGTCTACATTTCCTAGACTGTGACTTCATAAGGTCACAATTAATATTTAAAAAGTGATCATGAAGTTAAAACATATTTTTTAATTACTTAAATAAAATCCAGTGGTTGCCTTTTCCATGGGTAAGGACCTGTCGGGACAGTACAAAGTAGTACTACGTCTCCTGATTGCTGCAATATTACCTTCCACAAACTGTCTCAGTTTGGCATAGCCACTTAATAACTTTAAGGACCTAAGTGTTAAATGAATATTCTCTTTTAAAAAACCATAGTCCCATAACAGCAGTACCTCTATATTGGGTTGGCCAAAAATTCCATTTAGTTTTTTCCATAAAAGATACATTTTTCATTTTCACCAATAACTTCATTGGATATTTCGAGTATGTTGGCTATCTCCTGCTATTTATTGGCTTCTAGTGGGTAGAGGCCAGGGGTGCTGCTAAACATCTTCCAATGCATAAGAGAGCCCCACAGCAAAGAATCATTTGGCCAAAATGTCAATAGTACCAAGAAACTTCACAAACCATTTCTGATACATTCAATCAGTCACAGCACCTTCTCCATACATTGTACAAATCTTTTTTTTGCATTTCAGTTGCATTTTTACCTTTCTTGAGATAATAAAGCATAATACACCATAAATGTTGCATATTTTCTTCCATCTTCAATATTAAAATAGCTGCAAAAATTCATCAATTTTGATAAGTTGTTGTTTAAATGCACGCTGATATGACAGCTGTCACAATTCAATGTAACGAAACTTTTGGAGTAAAGTTAAAGACAACTAAACACTACTAGGGCCATCATATGGAAAACACCAAGTGAACTTTCTGGTCAGCCTAATAACTCTGAGCTCTACTTTGCCCAGAAATAAAACAGATGTGCTTTGCTGCTGGCCCACGTGCCAGACCGTGCTGGCATATTTTTGTCTTTAAATTCCAAGTCTATCTCAATATTAAAGGGAAACTAGTTTTATAAAATTCTAATCATATCTATAATACATAAGTGAGAGACAAAAGGAGTCAGAGAAGAATGGAATGATCCAATTGCTTAAAAAAAAGTCAGTCACATAAACCAAAAATGGTTCTGTCTAAAAACTAACAGGATTAATTTAAAAAAAAAAGATTCAAAAGCTGCAAAATTTTCTCAGTTGATATTATGGAAGAATACTTTTGAGGCTACAAGCTCAAGTTCAGAGAGATCCCTTTGTGAGGCCCTATCTCTGTCCTGTTAAATCCCCCATGAGTCTTTGACCACAAGACTCATGTGGTCAAAGTAAAATAATGGGGTTGATAAGAGTAAATCCAGGGCCTATATGGGGGTAGAAGAAGGTTACTTCAAACAGCAAGATTCTCTTCAGGTTGTTTTCATGGCCTTGTTTTAGTGAAATTGGTTTGTTCTCAGGTACTTATAAATAAACAAGAAATTTCTAGGATTATTTAAAAATATATATATATCTGAATAAGGATCATACTTTTGCGGTACCAGTCATACAACCAGCTCCTGCAGGCCCATGCAGTGTTGCTGCCTGGGCCACTGGAAGAAGCAAGCTGTTGGTCATAAGGTATCTAAGATAATTGCCTAAGGAAGGTGGCAATAGCACCCAGCTATTCTTATTGTGACCTTTTCCCAACTGTGTAGCAGTACAATTAAGAATGAATCAAACAGAAGAGTCTGGAACTGCTAAGGAATTTTCCCATGCTTTTTTCTGACATTGACATTCAAATCTGAAAGACAACATACTTTCTAAAGCTTAATTTCTCCTGCATTTGAAGTAAAGAGGAAAATTTAATATGCTTAGCTTTAAAAAGCATACAACTTAGATCAGAAAGTTAAAAGTAACTTGTCAGTAAGTGAAATTAAGTAGCTCCTTGCAGTGAAGTGGCAAGACATACTCTCTTAAAAATCTTGCTCAAGCCCAGGCTGGTGTGGCTCAGTGGATTGAGTGCTGGCCTGCAAACCAAAGGCCTGAAGGTTTGATTCCCAGTCAGGGCATATGTTTGGGTTGCAGGTCAGGTCCCTGGTTGGGGGTACATGAGAGGCAACCACAAATTGGTGTTTCTCTCCCTCTTTTTCGCCCTCCCTTCCCTTCTGTCTAAAAATAAATAAATAAAATCTTTTAACAAAATCTTGCTCAAAATATAAGCCATAGACTCCTCTACCCTTGAATTATTATTTCTCTGATTATTTTCACAGCTACACATGAAGGCGATGTACAGTGATTTAAGTGTAAGCTTACTAATTAGACATATTCACCTTAGTTCCTTAATTCCAGATGGGAGCAATGACAGAAATCAAATTTCAGCTGCTTGTAAGCAAATACAAACACGGGGCAGAGGGGAGGTTAAGACAAAGGTATGGGAGGTATAATTCTGTTCATCAGATATCCGAATGTTGACTCCCCTGAGGTAAAAACCATACACTAGAACCCAAACTAATGAGTTGTTGGAAATAATGAAAAAGGAACCCCTGACACATTTTAATAGCAGTGTCTAATAAAAATAAGAGTGATACAATGCAAACAAACATCTTCCTTCCCCACGTAAAAATCCATTCAGAAAGATCACAGAGAAACCAACACGAGGCCAGCAGCACTGTGCTGCCCAGGTGCTCCTGTGGTTGGTGGGACCCAGCTGCACGCTTGCTGCTGCCTGCACCAAGCCTGCTGCTTTTCCCTCCCCCAAGCAGCTGAGGAGAAACGAGATGTTTCTCTTCAAAGGTGTTAAACATTTGGGTAGTGTGAGGGACAAATGGAAGCCTGACACCTAAGATGAATAACCACAGTGCAGTAGGCCAATGGGAACTTTCACTGGGTTAAAGCCAGCCACGCTCACTGCTCACACGGTACTCAGGCATACAAGTGCCAGAACCCCACAGAGGAGGAAACAAACTATTTTTTTCTTTTAATATTAACCTTTCCCATTGGCCTACAGGGATTTTCATAAAGGAGACTTAGAGAAAGAAAGGCTTGAGCGTATGTTTTCAATACAGTCGCCAGGGTCTTTGCTCTAATGTGTTGAACAGGTTCCTGCATCTTCTTCTCACTCTCTATGACAACAAGCCAAGGTTTACTGGGCTTTGAGAATTCACTCTGACACCAAATGCGTTTTTATTATAGGTACCTTCTTGTTCGGTCCATTTGATCTGAATTGAGAATTCTTACTTAAAATTCGGTGAAACACCCAATTGTAAGATTTGTGGTATAGACACACCATTAAGAATTCCAGTTGTGGAAGGGAGCAATTAGCCCATTAAAATGTCCCTCCTGAGGGAAAAAACTGGATTGGTGAGGGTGGTTCTCCTGAGTAGGTAATCCTGTACTTAGGTCATAAGTATTGTGAAAGCTGTGTGATCATACATGTCAGTGTTTGTCTAAAAAAGAGGAAAATCGAACGGAATCGTTAGAATGAGCTACCAGCAGAAACATTTCTGTGGGTGCCTGTGGCCCTAGCGGGTGTTCTCTGGACTGCCTGCAGTTACTAACAATGGAAGATTCTGTGTGGGAAGGGGCAGTCGGGACCTTCCCCCACCCCCAGATGTTTTTCTAGTCCTAACACCTGCAGGTGGCAGATGCAGTAAACAAGCAGTTGTTTGTAATGCAAATTCCAGTAAAGGGATGCCTGAGGGCTGCTCCCACCTTAAGTCCAAACACAAATGGTCACCCTGCTCCTGACACCCCAGATAAAAACCTATCACCGTGGATGTCGGTTACACAAACACTCCTGCTATGGACAGAGTTAGAGATCGAGAAGGCAGAAGTGTGGTTAGAGGCGATGCAGAGAGGCTGCCTTCCGGTTACAGTGTCTTGGGTCTCAGACACGTTAAAAACAGCTGTTAGATATTAAACACCAAAGATTGCAACTCATTTTGGTCGAACCTTAAATAAAAAAATTGGACATAGCCTTGTGGTTAAATCAGAAAAGCTTCTGGAATTGTGCAAACTGCAAAATATCTGCAATAAAATGTGCCTAAAATAAATATGTCCTAAAATGTAGCAGAATAAAGCAAAGCAGCAGATAAGAGGGTAAAGTAACTGTTTCCTGACCACACCCCTCTCTCCTCCACTCTGCACCCACCAACATTTACTCTGGCCACAAATCTTTCCTAAATAATGAGTGGCTGTTCAATTTACTGACCTCAAAATTTCAATAATACACTAATAGTAAATACCTTCCATTTTCTATCAAAATTTCAAAATGATTAATATACAGGGGTCAGGGGGAGATGGAGAGATATGCTGAAGGAAGAAACTGCTTGTTGAATGAAAAAAGAAGAAATGATTTTCAACATTAGTAGGGATCGTGTATAAATACCAACGGATTTTTATTATATTGTCTTTAAAAATGTTTTGAACGAAGAAGTAGCTGCACTATGGAACAAGTCCCCACAAATGCTCATTAAGCATTAACTGTGTGCACAGCTTTGAAAAGTGTAAGATTGTTGTAGTGGCTATTTTCTATTGTTTAACAAGTCAGAGACTATAATCTAGATTTTCAGAAAGATTATTTCTTGTTCTAAAAAGCCTTTCAACAGTAATCTTCAATTATTCCTTATCTAAAACATATTCTCCGCATTCCTCTAAAAAAAAACCTCCCAATAAAACAAAATATCCCAATTATAAAAGAAATATCTGGTATGTTTGCACGTACAGTTCAAGAAACACAAACTCTCCTGCAAATTTTAGAACTTAGAGAAGCATTTATTTGGGGGTGGCTTCTAAATATTAAACTACGTTTATTTTTATTAGTTCATTCACTTTTTAGGTAGGAGATTCATATTCATCCCACAGGCATCTCTACCATCACATATTTAAAAACCCTTTAGAATGACATGTGAAATTGCTATCACCTAAAGCAATCATCACGAGATCTCCAAGATCACCATTGTAGCCGTGACATGAAAACTAGAAAAATCTTATCCCCTACACAAAAGGTCAAACATCTCTTTGAAATCTGTGGAAAAATACAGATTTTGCAGTGCCCACATAGAATAGTTAAATTTCATATACCTATAATTCCAACAACTGAGTACTGTAGATAATCAAGATAAACACAAAAACTCTTGTGAGTATGAGCCATTCCTCTTGGCAATTTTGGTGAATCTTCTTGACCCCAGATTCTGTTCACTGAGGTATTAATGACACTACTTTCTCCAGATGTTTGTGGCTAATTTTCTTCACTTAGTGGAAGAACTGGGCTAAGAAGGCAAAAATCATAGGTTCCTTTTTACTATCAGTATCTGACTTCAGGGACAGCCAGGGAGAATGGAAAACTCTAATCCCTAAGACCCAGACATAGATGCTTCTCCCTGGCTTTTAGGTGGCGGAGGGAGAGTGAGATGGAGTGAAGGTAAGTGTATTGATGGGGCAGTAAAAAGCAATCCCCACTGCCACAGGGATGGTTCTGGGGGGGGGGGGCATCCCATCACCAGCACATCTCACGTTCCCATACTACACGTTCCCATACTACACGTTCCCCCTTTAGATGCTTGCTTTATATAAATGAGGTTTCCACTTCGCAGCAAAAGAGAAATACCATCAAGTAACAGATCTGGAATTTCTTATAGTGTTACGAATTTGTACCATGCAGTTATAATGTCATTGCATTTTTACAACTTTAAAAGTTAACTGAACCACAAGATAAAAAGAACTATCTTCACAGGGTTATCTTCAAGTGATATTTTCTCAACAATTGACAATAAAGTAAAAATAGCTCATCCCAACTGATATTAAAGAAACAATAGCTAATACAATACAAGGAGGGCACTGTTTTAGAAGCTGAAGTAACATTCTGAATGTTCAGCTCCAAATGAGCCCAATTAGTTCTGATTCTGGATAGCTTCAGGGCAGTGAAAGCTATATAATACTTAGCTAACTGAAAGAGTAAATCATGTTTTTCCTCTCATCAGCACAGAAAACAAAATACTCATAAAATTATAAATCTGTTGACTTCACTTAATTTCATGATAATTGGTGATCTGTTATTATTAATCTTAACCCAATAAACCAAAAGATAAAATTCCAAATGCAAGACATCCAAGTTAGAACTCTTTTAAGGCAGCCATTCCTCATAACAGATCTTATTTAGCAATGACTGGTCATATATAATAAAAAGCATTTCCAATGTGTTTAAAAAATATTTTGCCAAAATACAAATCAATTTGCTCTTCCGAAAATAATCTGCAACATGTTACAGACTGCATGTTACTCACTGTTCTTGGAATGGGTGGAGAAAGAGATCCATTTGACATGTATGGGTCATTATTCATATTCGGCATCATTATGTACCCAGAATAACTTGAGTAGGAGGGTCCCTTGTTGTAAAGGCCTCCATCTGGATGCTTCCCTGAGAGAATCCAAAGAACAATTGATGATGCACTGGCTTCCTTTTTATATTACTTTTTTTATTTGAAAATCAACTAGTTCCATGACAAATCGGGCCTTTCATAAAAGAGTTGTTTACAAAACATTGTAACTGAATTATTATGCTCTATTTTAGATTGATAGTATTTATTCTCTTAAATGAAATTAGCAGGGAACCAGATGTTTTAAAAACATGTGTTTCAATTTATTACTACTACTGACTGGTGTTTTTACAAAAATAAGTGTTATCCCTCTAATTTAATTTGTTCAGATACCAACAAGCTAGACCAAAAAAAGAAACACATGAAAGAACATACACAAACCTAAAGGCGTAATATAAATATATTAGGCCATCTAGATATTCACACATGTATATATTTATACACTTAAAGTTACTCTCCACCTTATAGCAAATGCGAAAATCCTACCTGTGCTTCTAGATTTCTAGAAAATTTCTAGATTTTACCAAGGAAGGGAGCTGTAACTAGTACATGAGGAATTACTCAAATATATAAGGAGTAACTCCAGTAGCTTAATTTTACGTGCTACTCTTACATCATTTTTCCAAAGCAATTTGCATGTGTTCAGTATATACATTTCTTCTCTTTGACCTGTACAACTACTTTGTAGCTCAGAAAGAAGCCTGACATTATAGTTCTCTCCCTTTCTTCTCTGGCTGACACACTGTATGTACACACACCTCGTTCTGGTCAGGCCAATTGCAAATAATCAAAAGAGAACAGAAAAGCAGACCATCTGACAAGGCAACTCTACAGATTGTTTGATTCTTTTAAAGTCACACAGAGTTCTCCTTAAATCTAAAAAATATATGTCCAATTTTTAAAGTTTTGAGCAAGAATAAAAAATGTGGAGGAAGTCACATTATCATGTTTCATATGCATAGCTCCTAATTTTACAAATGAAGTTTTATATTTTTACAAGTTATATTCTGCTTTACTGAGCATTCTGCTTTATTCTGTGCATTCTCTGTTTGCCTTCTCACTACAAGTGGAAATAACATTTTAACAAATGAAAATCCATGTGAAACTATTCATTCATGTTAGAAAATAAATTGGTTTAGACTGTCACTCTTTATAACAATGCAGGAACAAATGCGAAAGATCTAAGCAAATTAAAACTGTACATAAAATAAGAAAAAGAGGAAAACTCATTATTTCCTCTTCCACAAAAAAAAAAACTGGAAGCCAAATGAAATCCAAGGGCCACTAACTCATTCAAAGACAGTTTTAAATTACATAAATACACATTAAAGATAAGCATTACATTTCCTGCGTCCCCTCTCCCCTCCATTTTATTCAAAAGAGTGGGCACAGTCTTATCACATCTGATCCCATTTTTTTTGAGGGGGGACTCAAAATAACACAATGTACCTACAATCACAAATTGCACTTGTTAAATGATTAAGTAGAGAGAATTAGAATTAAGTCTTACCGTCGTCAGGGTGTTCTCTGGCCTTGTCATGGTAGGACTCCTGAGAGGTTTGTGCTTGTCTGGCCACCTAACAGCATAAACCCACACCCCCAAAAGAAAGAAAATCAGCTTAGAGTTTGTGACAATACTAATATAAGCGTGTGTCCATTGGTAATTTAAAGGAGGAGGGTTAGGTGCAACTCAATCAATTAGGTTTAGTAACCTAAGAGGTGGAGGCTATGGTTAAGTACTGGAAAATCTTTTTCTTTTCAACATGCATTTCTGAATCATTATTATCTTACCCAGGAGTAGAAAAAGGATAAATAATAAGAAGAAAACAATAACAATATAGCAAATTTGGGAAAGATCCACATGCTGCTCTGACTGCTGTTTGCTAAAATGCATCAAGGCTACTTGGAAGCCTAATATGATAGGAGTTTGCGTTAATGCCGTTGATCATTTTGATAGCTTCTTCAACCACTGTTCACTTCAATCAAAGCTGATTAAAAGCACGCTGAAATATCACTTTGCAACTGAAAATGACATTTTAAATAAAAACAGGCCAACCACTCCCAGATGGGGGCTTAAGGCCACTGTCCCAAGCCAGACCCAGCAGGAGCTCCATTCCTTGTGAGCTACCATGGCTGGCTGAGTGCAAGCTTACAAGAGAAAAGTAAACTACTCTGTGGTTAAAGAAAGGAAAATTTGAGAGTCGGGTTATAGACATCTAAAAGGTAGCCCAGCTAATATCAGTTCTGGTAACCACCATCCACCCAGGCTCAACCACGTGCAAATCAGTGGTATTACCCCCTTCACCATCTTCCTTGGGGCTGCCCCATGCCCATTTACCTCCAGGACCAAGATTGACTGAGCTCTAATACCTGGATTCTGGGCTTCAAACACAGCACCCTTTTCTCCAGAGCAGAAACATGCAGAAAATGTGAAATGGTGGCAAATTCATTTATGAGATAAGGAAGGAGAGCAACATGGGTAGGAAGAAATAGAGGCTCCTCCACAAGTATGAGAGTTCGGCCTGAGTGTTTGGATGTTTTTTTGTTGTTGTTGTTCCTTGGACATGTTACCCCCCCCCACCCCAAGACTTCCTCCCTTTCAATACACACAGTCACAAACCCATTTAAATGGGGTTGGCTTCACCCTACCTCCCACCACCAGGTCCCCCTCAAATTGGCATAATGGGAAGAAAGATTCAGAGGTTAACGAACACCCTTATATGTTCTCCTTAGAACCCAGGTCCCATTCTTCCATTTTAAAATGAGTACTCACCCCTGCCATTGGAATAAAGAAGGTAACTCTGAGGTGTTCTTAAACGCGTGTTTAAAACCCAAAATGCCCCCGCCCCCAAAACCACACGCTTTCTTTTTGGGGGCAGAAGGATGCCATTTAAGGAAAAAGGGTATACCCTCCAAGTTTCTTTGGAGGGAAGAATCGTTGGTGAAATCATCTGAGTGTCAGAACACTTCTACCGGATTTCCTTCAAAGCGTTTCCCAGTTGTTGAACTAAGGTGGCCAGTGGAGTGTCCGGTATCAGGGTCCATCCGCCCACCCCACCCCTTTCTGCAGTTCTACAGTGGCCTTAAATAGCCCTTCCGCGGGGTCCCCGCTCGCGGCTTTCTCCCGCTGGCACCCACGTGTCTCTATTTACTCTACTCGAGTTACCAGCGCTATCGCCCGCCACGGGCCAGGAGATCTGATAAAGCGCTTTCCACCCTCCCCTGAGTGGGTGCCCTGGCTTCCGCCCCATCACCACTCTGACTCTCCTGTCTTCGGTGTAGATTTAAGGCCTGATCCGGGCCCAAACTAACCCCAAATATAAGTGCTTTTTTTTTTTTTTTAGCGACGAGGGTTGGAGAAATCTAGCGTTGCGGGAGATAATGCAAGGGGGTGTCTCGGTTCAGCGCGCCCACGGCTCTGGGCAGTGGGCCTGGCGCTGGGACTCCGGCGGTCGCGGGGACCGGGCCCCACATTGCCCCCGCTGCTAGGGCGCGCGCCCCCTCGGTCGGCCGGCTTCGCACGAGCCCAGCTCAGCGGCGGTTGGGCCACCCCCTCCTGTCCCCGGCCCACGCCCGCCTCCCCTTCCTCTCCGCCTGTGGCTCTGCTCGTCTCTACCTAAGCCTTTGGTGGTTTAACGCATTTTTGCAGAGATCTCTACCGAGATAGCGGGTGCACTTTGTTTTCCGTCCTACGGCAAACTTCTCACTTCAGACATCCCCGCTTTAGAGCATGGCATCTTCTCAACGCCACTGAAAAGTCCGAAGGACAAATGTCGTGTGTTAAAGGCCAACTTCTCCGCCCGCAAACCAACGGTTTAGCCACCTAACCCTAAACGGATTCACTTGGAATAAGTTTCCCTGCACAGCTCTCCACCTCCCACCCAACACGCGCGCGCGCACACACACACACACACACACACACACACACACACACAAAGGAGGAAAGATGACCAGGGGCTTATCCACACCCCAGCAGACGAGGGACCCACGAGGGACTGTCGCCGAGGCTACCTGGTGCCTTCCCTGCCTCTCTCGCTCGCCGCTCCATCCCGGGACCCGCCACGCCGCTCGGCGCTCGGGCAGCGGCCCACTCACCTCGTGTCCGTTGCTGGCCGGGATGATTTCGGACTCGTTAACCAAGGAAGACTTGATGTCGGCTAAGTCGCCTTCCTCTTCGGGGTGACTGATCTCGGCGAATATCTTCTCCTTCTGGGGATCGCCCTCGTCCTTGAAGGGAATCATTTCGTCCGTGGCGCAGAGTTCCGGGTCGCCCCCGCCGCCGCCTCCTGCCCCGGAGAGTTGGGGCATCCCGACCACTCTGTAATCTCCGCTTTGCTGGGGGAGCACTCGAGGCGACAGCAGGAAAAGAGGGGGTCAACGAAAGGGGGCGGGGAGGAAAGAAGAATTGGAAGGATGCGTGAGGTAAGAGTGGGCGGAAGCGAGGTCGGCTAGCGCGGGGCCGCCGGCCCGCAGCCGGAGCAGCTGCGGCGGCTCCGGAGCCCCGGAGGCCGCCCGCGCCTCCCCGCTCCGCGAAGACTGACGCTGGCGCCCGCTCTGGAGGCCGATGGGCACCGGACTGCGAGGGTCCACCAGCCGGCGCTTCTGGGGGCGGTGGCGCGGCGTGGTGTGCTCTAAGCTCGGCTGCCCTGGCGGCCACCCCACGCCCCCAGCAGACGCGCGCGGAGGGCGCCGGTTCTGGCGGAGGCACGACTTTCCAAAGTGCGGAACGGGGTCCGTCGGCTCGTCTCTACGCAAGCCTTCCCACCCTAGCCGGATGCCGCCTTGGGAACTGGTTTTCCGAGAAAAGGGAGAGCTGAGCAAAAAAGGCTCCGACTGCCCCGGCGACAAAGGTGCAAGGAGAATCAGAAGATAACGAAATGTCCACTTCCTGGAGGATAAAAAAAAATAATAATAATAAAGAGCCCTCGGGTTGGAGATGTCCTCTTTAGAGCTTCTTATTTCCTTCCCATTCGCTTCGGTTTTCCTTCTCCAGGCGCGTTTAATCTGCTAGTGGAGGAGGAGGAGGAGGAGAAGGAGGAGGTGGGGGCGGAGGATGAGGGGAAGAGAAAGAGAAGTTTGCCAAGAATAAAGTTTGTGCCGTCGAGCGCTGGGAGTCGGCAGTGGAGGGCACGGCGGGGTCTCGGAGAGTCACAGCAGGGGCCTCGAACCAAAATGCTTCTTCCAGGAGCCGACACACACGCTCAGAGCTCGACCCCTCTTTGTTCCCGGCTCGAATTTCTCAGCCTGGCTCGCGGGCTGTCTCGCTCGCCGCTCTCCACGCCTCCGCTGGGCCTCCCTGTCAAAGCAAAGAGCTGCACCCTTCGGATTCTCCTGGCCAAGGGGAGGGGACACCTCGGGCTTGGCCGTGTGCGGGATACCGGAGCGTTCCGGCTCTTTGGCCGAAGAGCACGCAGCCTGGGTCCCTCCAACGCGCCTTGCCCCGCAGGTGAGCGGCCGTGCCTCCCCACCGCTTCTCCTCCTCGCGCGCCTCGCTGGCGCTGAAAAGCTACCCATTTGCGTCTCCTCCTCCCCCTCCCATCCCCCGCCTCCAGCTCCCCTTGGCTGCCCGTGGGGGGGGGGGGGAGGGGGACCGCGAGTGGAGGTGGTGATTGAGGACTTTTTTTTTCTTTTCCCAGAGCCTGTAAGACGAGTCCTAGTTTTAGGGTGTGTTTGTGTGTGCGCGCACGCGTCTGTGTGCGCGCGCGCTCCTGGAAGGAAGAATCAGGCAGTTTGGCAGGGGAAGGAAGGACCGGACTCTTCTTGTTACCCATTTAGAGTAAGGCTTTGCCTGCGTGAAATGACAAGAAACTCCCCGAATGGTTTAACTTCGTCATCTAAGTATCTCTTTTCTTGTTACCTCCTTCCCACCCCCTCCTCTGCAGTCTCACCCACACCTCGTTGCTGCCTCCCTTTCTACCCCCCGCCCCCGCCCGGCTCTGGCGAGGGGAGGAAGATGAAAGAGAAGCCGCCGCAGCTGTGATCGACACCACATTGATAGATGCTCTGACCCAGCGGATGAGGCGGGAATCGGACAGAGAGAAGAAGGGAAAAATAACAGACATCGCTCAACTCACGAGTGAACGGAAGCAAAGACAAGGGAGAGAGTTGTGGCTTTCCTAAATGTAATGCCAAAGGACAAGGGATCGCACGCTAACAAGAATAAAATCTCCAGGCTTACCGAGAGTAATAGGACGAGGAAGAAAAAAACTGAAGATCTTACTTAATTATCGCTTTTTAAATAAGATCTCGTACATTACATCCTCACCATGTGATGTACATAGAGAGTTACTCTAGGTCTCTCCTGGATTTTCGGAATTATGCCCACAATGTGTGGGAATGTCATAGAGGATGAAAAAGCAACCGAGGGAGGAGGAAGAGAAGGCCGAAGGACCCAGGAGAGCCAGGCCAGTAGAGGGAGAAAAGATTGGCAATTTTTGGCACATCTGACTGCCTGCTCAAAGGGACCCTTGAAGTTGCAAATCCGAATCCAACCTCAAAAATTCTCCAGTCTCCACCGTCTCTTTGATGCATTTTATACACGGACAGGACCTTTAAGGAGATGCTTTGTGAAAGTTACAGTATAAGCGAAGCTGAAGTTTGAAAACACATTACATTTTGTTCCTTGGCTTTCAAACCCCTCTGAGTTAAAAATCCAGGAGAAATTATTATACCCAATACAGTAGCCATCTGTAAAAACCTCAGAACAGTAAACATGGGGCAGGAAGAAATGTGCCTATGTCTCCCTTAATTTGAAAGTAAGAAAAATACTACAGAATCCGACTTTAGCTCTATGATACAGGAACAGTCAGGCAAAGATCCCTCTTCTTTTCCTCAGCGGGAAAGCCTGCTGCTGCACACTGATAGCAATGTTCTAAATGAGCACCTAAAACTTCACCGACTGGCAACTACTTCCTAGGGATGGGGGTTTTCTAGGAAGCGAATTTAAAAACTATCATTTAAAGGGTTCACTAGGTCACATAGAGAATGGTGAGTAGTCATTCTCTCGCCATTCTTTCTGGGGACATTGGGCTGGTGAAGGGAACCAGGAAGAGTAAAACATTAAAGCCACTTTGCATAGCTGACAATGCTATGCCTTAGAGAAGAAAAATAAAAAGAGTATTCTGCTGCAGTGTGTCTATATGGCAATACTGAAGAGGTTGGAAAGAAACCAATTTTATTTTTTGGTTGGCGTTCATACGCAATTTCCCTTGAAGTTGTGTACCAGTGTGAGTATAAGGTCCTAGAAATGGGACCACGTAGCTATGCCAGAAATTTATACCCTCTTTCCTAAAAGAAATATGGGGTGGGGGTCAAAAGTCCTTTCAGAAAAGGGCCAATTTGCCGACAGGAAAAGAACTGGAAAAATGCAGCTTCACCAAAGCTGCCAGGGTGGAAGTTCCTTCTCCTCAAACTGGAGGAGGGCGAGGGGGCACACGGCATGGCCAGAAGGTAGTTTCTGGAAGCCAAAAATGATTAAATGACGACCCTGTACTTCCCCCACTCCGTTTAAGTGTGGCAACTCACTCGAATCCCATTTTCTCCTTCACGTTAATTATCTGGACTCCTTGAACCATTTGGAACTCAACTCTAGGTGTCCTGGAGATCAGTCACTCGAGAAGATGGGAATTTGGGGAACAATAACTAGTGGGAACTGTTTACTAAAAGGGCCGAGGGTGGGTGCCTGCTCTTAGTACTTGGCCGTAACCCTGGAAATCACCCAATGCCCGGCTCTTGGTTGCGTGACTGTTTTCCTTCCCTGTGGCGTGCGAGACGTTGGCTGATTGTCTTTAGCACTGTTGCAAATGTCTTTAAAGGGGCTTGCTTTACTAGGAAACATTCAACCAAGTTTTCAAAAGCATTGTTTGGGAAGGAGGTTGACATTTCCACACGAAGTCTGTCTCTCCGGGGAAGGGGGTGAGGGCGCAAGAGGGGCGAAGTGACTCTTAGGAGGACGATCCTTTCTCCCTTCAGGCTGGGTGAAGTTCCAGGCAAAGGTATTTCTTTCGCCAGCAGGTCTCCTCTAATTCGTGTGGGGCTGCTATTGACATATACAGCCGCCTCTTGGGGTGCAAGGTCCGGGATGTGGTGGGTGCGGCGCGGGAGAAACTCCGCCGCCCCGCCGCCCCTTCCCTCGGATGTAGAGGCGGGTTGTTCGTGTGAACTCGAGCGAACGACTGGAGGTTGGCTGTTGCAGGTTCACTCCTTCAGGATGTGGGTTTCAGGGGGCGTTTTGATGTGATTTAATTCTGACCGTGAAACAATTGCTAGGGGCTGGCTGGATTGCTGTTGGTTTTCCCCCCTCCTGGTGGCTTTGGTTGGTTGGGGTTTAGTTTGGGAGCGAGCGAACAGTGACTTGTTTTATATCAACACTTCCTATTGCGCTGGGCGCCGCAGGCAGGGCTGCGCGTGGGGGGCGAGGCGCCCACCCCGCGCCGGAACCGAGGGAAGGGGGAGCGGAGACGCGGCCCGCTGCCCGGAGGGCAAACTGGGTTCAGCATCCCGCGAGTGCCGGCAGGGGAACTAGGAGAATGACCCCCCACCCACACCGGAGTCCACCCCCACCCCAGCGATTTTGCTGCCAAACCGAGTCAGCTACAAACACTAAAGTGAGTTCTTAATTACAGGGAGGAGAGAAAAAGCGCGGTGCCCTTCAGAGCCCTCTCCGCCCCCGCGGTCCCTAACCCCCGCCCCACTCCAGCTTTGGGTCTTCCCCTTTGTGCGGCCTGGACTCGTTCCCAGCGAGCTGCAACTTTGCTGGGATCCCGAAGGAAGGGGGTGGCGGGGGCCCATGGAAAAGGATGCTCGAAAACAGAGAACCGAGAGCCAAGGATTAGAAAAACGAAGACCGTGATTGCAGAGATGGAACTCCGTCCGGCACCCCGGATTTTCCACTCCAGCCTCACCAGAGACCGAAAGCTGCGCGCATCTTCAGTTCAACGGACTAAGGGGAAAGGGAGAGGCGAGGGCAAGGGAAATGGCAGTTTGTGTCCCAGGGGTTCTTCCGCCTCCTCTCCTCCAAAGACAAACAAACTCAACCCCCCACCCGCTCGGGCAAAAGTGAACTCGTGGGACCGTAAAAATGTCGTTCCCAAATCCGGCCGCCTGCGGACACCCGGCTTCCGCGGGCTAGAGCCGACCGGTGGGTCCGCCCACGGAGCCCGCTTCAGCCCTCTGGGGGCTTCTCCCGCGGCGGGTGCGGGTGCGGGCCGAGCCCGGCGTCCTGGTCTCGCTGGGTTGGGGCCCCAGGGGCGCCAGTTTAGGGTCCCGGTCCTCCCACGTCCTGTGAGGGAGGGTCACGTCCCACCCCATCATCTGTGGGCTCGCTAGCAAACCCTCCGCCAACCGGGGGGCAAAGGCTCAAGTATCAAGGCCACTGGCAGATCTCCGACGGGATTGGCGGGGTGCGGAACGGCCTTGGGGGGCTGGTCTGGACCAGGGAGAGTCCTGGCAGGCGCCGTCCCTGCTCCGCTGCGCGATGGGAAGCCGCGCGGGGCCAGGGCTCCCGCATGGAGCTGGCATTTTGTCTGGAAGGGAGATCCCCGAAATAGAGTGTAGTGGGAGCTGGAATAAATTGGCTGGCCTCAGCACCGCTCGCCTAGGGCGCTTGGACGTGGCAGCCTTCCCCCTACGTTCTGAGAACTTTTCTCAAGCGCCCTAACTTGGCTGAGGATAGGCCTCGGGCAGCCCGCGGGTGGCGCAGGGATCCCGCCCCTCACTACCCTGCGGGAACCCCCCGCCCACCCTCCGGCCCGGGGACGCGCGCGGGGCAGCAGCGCAGAGAGGCCGCTCGCGCGCCAGTTTCGCCTTATATCTGTGGAGGGCGGCGCCTGCGCAGGACCCGGCGCGGCGGCGCGGCCTTTGAAGTCCCGGCGGCTGCCGCTTTCATCCTTTCTTTTTTCCCTCGCAGGCCCCTTTGTGTGACTAAATTTGGCAAGAATATGGATCCGAGCCAGTCTTTCCACGTGTGCTCTCAGCTCCCAGCTGAGAAGGCCAAGGGTTCTCTTCCGGGTAAGGAGACAGGGAGAAAGATCAAAGAGTTTGGGGAGCTGGATCTGAAATGTGAATTGAAAATAAAAATCAAGCCTGGACACATTCCAGTTTCTAAAGCAAAACCAACCCTCAGCAGAGACCGTCTGGCTATGACTCTCTTTCTCCCTCTGCTCCCTTTACTCTCTCCCTTTCTTTCCTGCAACCATCCTTGAGCACATGGAATAAAATAAAGAGGACATAGGGAAACACTTAGTTCCTCCAGATTTTGTTTTGCAGTAATTTTATTAAGGAAAATATCTTGTTCATAATTACCGTTATGTGAAGCCGAATTTCTTCGGCCATAAATATTGTCTCATTTCAGTATGCTTCACACTTTCTTCTGCGGCCACATTTGGGAAGAGAACGTTGACACAACACGTGTGCACGCATCTACTGTGCAGAATGTTGCTTTTTCTACACACAGTACAGTGCACCACATAGTTCTTTCCCCACAGAAGCTAGGGTCTGGAGAACCAGTGTTAATATTATTTTTTATCAAAGCACTCACTATCTCAATGGTCTCACTGATTTGGAGTCCTTTTATTGGCAGATTTCAGAAATCTTTTCCTACAGTTAGAATGTGACTAGAAAGTTTCTGTCTTGATGGTTAAACTGTAAGGCCCCTCTTGAAATGCTTCTTGAACAGTATTCTCTTGTTTTAGAAGTAACCAATATAACGAGACAGCTTAGAAAGAGTGTAATGCAAACAGTCAGAACTCCTGGATTGGAGGTGGGCTTTGCCACTCCCTCCCACGATGTGATGGCCTTAGGAAAGACTTTCAACCTCTCCTAGACTCAGTTTCCTTCCTGCAAAATGGGTATGATGGCTGCCTACTTGATAAGATTGTTTTAAGAATTCAGTGTATGTACAAATCTAAGGTGTTATTAGTCCACAAAGCAAAGATGATTCTTGAGGAGATCTGTAAGTTACAAAACAGGAAACTTCTAAAGCACTAGGAACCTTTACCACAGGGGCAGATGGGGATGGTGTCAAGCACGTACATGCACTTCTGTGACCGTCTCCACGACAGCAACAGTGGTATTACAAAGGCACCAAAGTCACCTTCACCCTTGTTACCCAGAGTGTGTGTGATGAGAGAAAGAATATTCCAGGAAGGGGGGGAATGTGCCTTACCTCTGCCTCATGTTTATGATGGGCTCTTAATGAACTGATAAATGGATGAAGAAAAATGACACCGAAAATGGAATACTTTTTTGTGAGGCATTTGACACAGCTTCCAATAACTCTGAGAACAGCCTTCATAGTCTGATGGCCTATGAAAGGGATAATGCATATACATGGATAAAGTATTTCAAACAACAAAAACCCTACGACTACAGGGAGAGTGAGCAGAAAGGCACATAAGAAGTGTTTCTTGGGAGTGTAAATCTCACCAGAATTTATGTTACAGAATAGAATGTGATTGCATGTCTCAGACAGAGGCATCTCAAGTTTTCAAGGCAATGAAGATTATGGCTAGGGCTGGATGGGAAGTGATGGGAGTGTTACATGCGCAGCACTCCTAAGTAACTCCTAAGTAACTAAGTGTTGCTTCGGGCCTTCAGCTCAGTGTGCTTCTTTCACGTGTGACCCTTTCTAACCTAAGCTAACCCCACTGATGGAGTCATTGCCTCGGCTGTACCTCTCAGTGTAAATTTTGTGTGTGACCTGTGTACCAAGCGGTGAGGCAGGCGTAGGGGCTGGTTTCCAGTGTTCTCTTCTCCTTTTGCTACGGCCCAAGGCTGCTCCATCTCTTGTGGCAGGCAGCAACACTCAGACTTTGCAAATACTGTCGAAGGGACTCGATGGCCATCAGAGGGGAAGGCATTTAGGAGGCAGTTTCTTTTTAAAAAAATATCTTTCCCCAAGTATCTAAGATTAGAAGTAAATGCTGATCAAGTTCATTGATGAGCTTGAGTCTCCCTTTCACTCTTCTTTACAGATGCAGCCATTTTGAAACTTTTTCTTGATGGAAAGAGGAACATGGACCAAGGCACTGAGAGTTCTGTCTCCTTTGAGAGGTGAGGGGTTGGAGCAGAGGGAACAGTGACCCTAAGAATACTCAAGGAGTTCTTGGGTCCTCTGTTGAAGAAGGTAAGCTCTTTGAAGGGAGAGGTGTGACTAAAGGATTTTCTTATTTTTATAAATGTGGTAATGGAGGGGTTTCTTGAATGGTTGCAAAGGCACCTGCTAAGATGGACAGCCTCTGTAGCCTTCTCAGGCTTCCTGGGCTATAATAAGAGCAGGGCCCTGGGCTCTGCCAGCCCTGGGCCAGCACCTAATCCCTGTTTGGAGGCCAGAAGCCCAAGCTACAGCCTTATTGCCGGAAGACCGGAGCAGTACCAACAGAGTCGTACGGAGATTAATGCAGAACGAGGTCATTAGTTTCATTGTTTATCCAGGTACTCAAAGCACAGATTTGTGTAAATTTCAGCTGTAGTGGTTGCAGCCTGCCTTTGATGTGCATGATCTGTACATTTTAATTCTCGGGGAAACTGCCTGACTGACAGGAGCTACATCCAGTGCCCAGAAAACACACCTGCACAGGCACAGGGAGACATGGAGCTGAACAATTTTCCAGTGTATGCCACCAAAGTAAATAAACCACCTGGAGGGTCAAGATTTAGCCTCCTTTTCATCAAGACAAGACTTTGGGCGTGTCCTTGTGATTGCTTTGTACTTGTTCTCATTTGAAACTGGGTACCTACTTTAAACCTTAATATGTCTCTCAGAGGAGGGTCTTGGCCTACATAACATTTGACCTTGAGGATGCTTTCTTTTTAAAAGTACTTCTGTCCACCAAAACAGACTTATTGAGGGGGGTTATCTAGACTAATACTTACATTTATCCAAGACACAGCTTGTGTCTTACATGTACAGCTATGCTCAATCTCAGAATTAGTAATTATGGGACTAATTCTGAAGGTAGACAGTCAATGCAAATAGTTTAGGCTACAAAATTGTCATCTGGTTCAACTAAACACTTTTCTTTGGCAAAAATAAAGCTAATCTGCCTGATCTGAATTTGACTTAAAGGTCCTGCAATCCTGTTCAGCCAACTGCAGATCTCAAGTCCACTTTCCGTAGGTAAAATTGGCAGAAAGCAAGAGACAGAGACAAATTACTATCTTATGAAGTTAGACAGTGATTTTTTTACTGCCATTTCAGATAACTCTACAGACTCCCAAATATATTTTGAAGCTTAAATTATCCAGATATTTGACCTTTGCTGGTCTAATTCTCTGGATAATTTTTGGATTATTTTACTTTGTATTGTAGGAACAGCAAATCTCTGGTGGCTGAGTCAAACAGACCTTATAAAATCTCTCTTGCATTACTGCAAGTAGCCTCTTAGCTGGTCTCTGGCTTCTGTTCTTGCTGGGTTCCAGGCATGCCCACAACAGTCCATGCGTCATAAGGCAGCCAAAGTCATCCTTCGATATTTCCGGGTCATGGTGGCTTCCAAGTTGCTACAGGAATAGACGTCTGGCTTCCTCCCCCTGTACTCCTTGTTCACTGCTCTCCAACATCACTGGCTCTTCTGTTGGTCCTCCAACGTGTAAAGCGTGTGAGCATGTGAGCGCACACATGCGTGCGCACACATGCGCATGTGCACACACACACACACCCCTTAGTCTTTTACTTGTTGTTGCCTCTGCCCGGAAGCCAGGCAGGACTCCCTCCTTCATGTATCTGCTCAGATGACAATTCCTTCTCAGACCTTGTTATCTAACAAATACCCCACCCCACCTCACCCTGATTCTGGGCACTATGTGTTCTTTTATAGACCTCATCTTTCTTCGTTGTCACTGCTTGACATATTTTTATACTTATTTATTTATTACCTTTCTCTCCCTCTAGAACATAAGTTCCATGGGAGTAGGGACTTTTGTTGTATCTCTACTGCCTACAACAGCCCTTGGTGCGTAGAAAATAAGCAAGACACGATGTCTGTCCGGAAAAAGTCCAGCCATTGTTAATATAATGAGAATAGTTTACAACATCGACGTAATCTGGCAGCTAAGGAGAGTGGCCTGGAATGCACATGCATGAACAATGATGACTTCACTGTACTAGTCCATGGGGGCAGTAGATGCTGTTGAGTGAGCATGTGTACTGTGTGGCCATAGCATTCAAAATGACTAAGGAAGTAGAGCAATGAATCTGCATCAAACTTTTGCTTGCACGTTCCTCCACAGCAACTACTGGGGTGATTCAGAAGGCCGTAGCTATGGGCAACTAGGGATTGGCAGCTTCATCACGACAGTGTGACCACTTATGCATCATGTCTCATGCAGAGATATTCGGCAAAACATCAAATTGCCCAGGTGACTCAGCCCCACTACAGCCCAGGTTTGGCACCTTGTGACTTCTGACTTTTCCCAAAACTACAGTCACCTTTGAAAAGGAAGAAATTTCAGACCATCACTGAAATTAAAAAAAATACAAGGGGGCAGCTGATGGTGATTCAACAAAGGATTTTGCAGAGTGTTTTGAACAGTGGAAGAGATACTGAGAGAACTGTGTGAGGTCCTAAGGTTTCTACTTTGAAGGGAACTGAGACAGCATTGTCCTATGTATAATGTTTCTTGTATCTTGTATCTTCTTCAATAAATGTCTCTTTTTCATAGTACATGGCTGGACTTTCTGGACAGACCTTGGTATGTGTTGAAATAATGAATAAATATAGACTTTGCCCCTCAGTTTCCTCATCTATAATACCTTTCTTGTGGCAGATGACATATATCTAATATAAAATTACCTGGCACATGGTATATACATTGAATGGGTTAGTAACTATAATTGTGTTGATCAATACTGCCAATAGAAATAGAACACAAGTCACATGTAATTTTAAATTAAAAAGCTAGAAAGAAGCAGGTTAAATTAATTTTAATAATATATTTCAATTAACTCCAATATTCAACATGTAATCATGTTGATTACATGATTCAACATGTAATCATGAACCTTTCAACATGTAATCGTTATCAAAACTTATTAATGAAATATTTTACATTTTTGTTTTCATATTAAGTTTTTGAATTTGGTGTATCACTTACTTATAGCGCTCTCGGTTCGTAGTAGCCAAATTTCCACCCGTCAGCAGCATGTATGGCTAGAGGCTACCATATTAGACAGTGCAGCTGTAGTGGGTCAGCTCTTCAACGGCAAGTTTCTGTCTAATTCATCTTTGTAAACCCCTTGCTATAGTAGTCCCTTGCACAATTCCCTTAAACAGTAGACGATCAAAATTGTATCAAAGAATATTATAATGTTGTTACATACTATTTTCACGGCAAATATAAACTTACTTTCAACTTCATTGGAGGGTGAAATAAGTTTTTGAGCTAGTTTGAGATTGTAAGAATCATCTTAAATGATTAAAATAGTGCTTTGCACATAATAGGGGCTCACTGAATAGTTGTGGTTCAAATGTGTGCTGAATAGTTTGTTTGAGCATTTTGCTACATTCTTAGAAATATATAAGGTGAAGATTTCCTGTATCATATTTTCTAAAAATGATTTTCTCCTTCCCTGCAGAACTGCTAAATTCTCTACAAGTTGTCTAGGATCAAAGGTTTCTCAAGAAATATATGGCATGGAGAGCTCCCACTCACACCCCAGCTTGATTTTCAGCTCTCCTCCTTCTACTACTTCTTGGCCACACGTGGGCCAGATAGTAAATCTCCTCTGTCCTGTGCCTGGCTTTTTCAAACAAGGTACCTTAATAAAGCATTTGCCTTAGACTTAGGCAAATACTTTGGAGTTGCAAAAATCATTCTGCATATTTCAGAGATTTAAACCCTGATGCAATAAAAAGTTAAGTAATTTCCTGGAAGAAATGGGTAAAGAATTTTCTGATGGGGGGTTTGCCTTCAAAGCCTTGATGTGCCATAATGGTAGAGAGGCATTCATGTGGACATAAGGGCATGAACATGTCATCCTTCTCCATGGTTTTGAAAATGACTTACAGATTCTTTCATCAACAATACAAAGTTAAAGAGTAAGCTTATGCAACAACTAAAGTGAAGAGTGTTTGAAAGAAAACAGTTAAGTATGTTAACAATGATTCCTAAAATTATTTTGCCAGCAAGAAAATCACTGAAAATACATGCAAAAGACTCTCAACAGGATGTTCACAGAAGAGTAGTTTATAACTTTGAAAGGTCTAGTTGTTTGAACTAGGGGTTATTAAATAAACTCTAATTTAGCCACATAGGAGCACTATGCAGCTATGAAAATGAAGTCATATAATTACTTTTATTCACTTGAAAAGATAGCAGGGCCAAATTGTTAAGTGGTAAAAGATTATAAATGAACAAGTATTGATACTTAACATCCCTTTCTACCTGTTATTCTTTAGCATGCAAGCTCTGTGATAGCAAGGGCACTGCCTTGTTGACTACAGGATACCTGGTGTCCTGAACATTTGAACAAGTCCTGCCACACAAATGGGCACTCCGTCTGAATCTGTTGGCTATCTCTAGAAGGACAGACTAAAGTACCGATGGACTTTTCTCTGAATAGTGGGGCACAGGTGGGTTTTATTCTCTTCTTTGTGCTTTTAAAAACAAATGCAATGAACAAACATTATTAAAGGAAGAAAATTTTAAAATGTTAAAATATAATATGACAAAAAGGTTTAAAAAATAAAAGAGCCGATCCTAGGGTATTTTGACAATAATAACAAAAAAGTAGAAAGAGATTAGGAAGTCAGCATGGACAAGACGAGGATAAGGCAGCAGTGGCAGCATCGGAGCCACTGTGTCACAGCAGACACATTGCAGGGCCCACTGGTGGGTGTGCAGAAGTTAATGCAAGGGGCTCTGCCCATTTATAGCTCAACGAAAGGTGAGCTATCTGTCTATCTCCTTCTCTCTCTACCACCTCATCCAAGGACATTTTTCCCATTGCTGCTAGAGAGAGAGAGGAAGGGAGAGAGAGAAACACTGATGTGAGAGAGATGCATTGATTGGTTGCCTTCCTGCATCCTGGGACCAGGGACCATATGCAACTGGACAGGGATCACATGGGCCCGCACCCCTGCCTGGAGTGGGGATCAATCCTGTCACCCAGGTATTTGCTCTGATGGGGAACTGAATGTGCATAACTTTCGGTTATGTGACAATGCTCCAACCACCTGAGCCACATCGGCCAGGGCTGGGCTTTTTATTTTTAAGGCAAAACTTGAATAGAGTGAAATGTACAGGCTTTAAGCGTACAATTCAATGAGTTTTTATAAATACATACACCTGTGAAATCACCCCTCTAATCAAGATACAGAACATTTTAATCACCCCAGAAATTCCCCCATGGGAGGAATTTACCCTGAAGCAACTTTTAAATCTACATTTTTTGGTGAAATGTCATATGTTGTTAGATCATCATTTTCTTGCTGACTTTGGAACTATCCCTTAAATTCTACGTGATTTATTGTATCCATCTGAAAAACCTGTCTGATGAAAATAGGCCTTTCCAGAAAATGTGCTAATAATATATTTTATAGGAAGGGCAGAAACGGAACTCATGGTGCAGGGTTGGCCATTGAAATGCTGAAGTGAAACACCAAGTAAATTCAGGGAGATATTTGTATTACAAATTGCTTTTCAATGTAACAGATGAAATGATGTCTGTGACCCCAACAGACACAACAGTCAGAAGAGGTCTTGGGTGCTGCGGGAAGGAGACTGGGGTGAGTTGAGAAAGAAGTGACGGGGTGATTTCCCGAGGCAGCTGCATCCTAGAGACCTGGGAATGTGAAGATCTGTGGTAGGCGTAGCAACACGGGAGGGCCAAACGGTGGGTTTGCGCAGGCCTCCAGCACGTGCTCCTGAGCTTAGCACTCCTCTGGCCTCTGTCTGGTCCAGCCCGCTGCATACCTGCAGTCGAGCAAAGCTAACAGGAGGGTCTTTTGGCTGTGGCACAAAATAGCATTCATTGTAAAAAAAAAAAAAAAAAAAAAGGAGGGAGTGGGGGTGCATTTCCTGGATTTCTCTTATGGGAAGTGTTAAAAAATACAGACAGGATGCAGTCTGATGCTTTTTCCCCTTATTGTGAAATAGTTGACATTCTTGTCTTCTCTCTCTCAGTGGCTGTGTCTCTCAGTTCTCTCCCCACTCCCGCCCCTACAAGAAAATAAACCTGGGCTTCCAGGAAGGAGAAAATCTAATCAATTTAAATATGGGTTCAAAGGCCTGTGCCCGAACAATCTGGTCAGTAAACAGGTCAGAACTGTCCAACCGTCTGTGGAGTGGATTGCCACGTGGCTCAGGCCAGATGATTTCTTAGTTGAGGGTCAGAACTTCTTGGGTTACTATGCTGGTAGTCCAAAAAGACATTGCATGCTGTGAGGGAAATAAAACAATGATGTGAAAACCACATTCAGGGTTTACTCCAAGGATGGACTGCAAAATGTTCCAGAGCTGCCGGCCTGCATCTCCTTGCCTTTCATCTGTCCCCTTTCTTCATGGGCCCTGCAGCATGTGGGGTGTGAAATCACTTGACAAACTGTTTCCACTGGTGAGTTATGAGAATTTCATAGTTTGACTCCTGAAAATGAAGAGAATTAAGAATCAAGGTGGTGAATTGGTCACCAGAAACCTAGGTAAGACACACTTTTGTGCAGTGGCCATGTAGGTAAGAAATAATAAGTGAGCTGAAAATTAAGGTAACAAGAAAGAGCCAAACAGAGCAATAATAAAAGTTAAGTTACAATCTGTGAAAAAGAAGCAAGAGAGGAAGCTTACTTAATAATTAATATTTTCCTTTATCTGCCCCCTTCACTTATAGACCAAGGTGGGCATTTATTTGTTTGCTTGTTTTCCCTGCAAGAGTTAATGCTCTATAATTAATTATAGTCATTAGTGCAGCAATAGTAACAGCGAAACTGATCTTTAAATGACAATCATTGTCATTATATCTATTTTGGATTACTAAAAGTGAAAAAAGACTGAAAATCAAATAGACATTGTACATTATTTACTGGGAGTATTTCACTTTACTATGGTTGATTTAAAAAAAAAGCTATTTTGCTTCATATAATGCTTCAAGTAAATGACATTTTCTGCCTCTCACATTTGAATACAGGTCTGTTATCTCAGGGTTCCCAGCACTGGGGAAGAAACACTTCAGGGAAATGGCTCTATTTCAGCTGTACTGTCTCTCTCTGCTCCTTTTTTATTGAAGGAAAAAAGAGGAAAAAGAATAAGATGAAAAAGAAAGAAAAGGAAAAAAGAAGAAAGAAATAAAATAATAATTACATTTCTAGCTTAAGACTATGATCCTTTGAATAAAACTGCCGCACTTCTCATTAATCAGAGGATGAGTGATATCCTATTTCCTCATAGTTTCATCTTGTCTAAGATGAAAGAGGAATTTACAATCAAATAAGGATGATACTTGCAGACATTACAACAAATTTATACGGTTAAAAACTCAGGATTGTTTTGATCAACATGACACAAGGTTTAATTTAGGAGGGAAGAGGGGCAATTTCTCTTTTCTTTTTATTTTGGTGACCCAGTCACACTGTGCATGGATTGGTAATCATGCCACTAGCCTCAATGAACACTGGTGAGTGTGTTCACACACTACATTGCTACTGGATTTAAATGGAACTGACTTCATCACCAGGTTGGAGACAATGGAGACGCATTGCTTGCTCCTCTTTTTCATCCCGCAGTCTCCTTTTTCCCATCTCCCAGGTCGCTGGTGCCGTACCAGAAGGGAACAGAGTTTACTGACTTAAATACTGCAAGGCACTCACAGCAGTGAATCTATAAGCTCAATATCCGTCACACTTACTACAGGCATCACAGCATGTGGTCGATATTTTTGTTCATGTAAAAAATAAATCAGAAAATTAAACCAGTCATCAACTATCTTAGGCAAACAACCTATTGTTGAAGAAAACGCAGTTTTGTTAACCTGAATTAATCAGTTAAATGTAATGTTTAATTATACTTTATTTTATCAGGGAAAAAATCAGACTTTTTTAAAGGTCCCAAACAGTGCTAAAGCCAGTGGCACAGAGCAGGCAGCAGGTGCAGGCATGTGCGTCCTCACACATTCTCTCCAGAACACACTTCAGACATGCTTCGGGCCCTAGCGCTTCCCTAAATCTGATGGTCGATTCTTATTTGACTCATCATCAGCATTTGACACAGCTGATTGCTCTTTCTTCACTTTCTCACTTGCTCCCAGGATGCCACCAGCTCTGGTTCTTTCCTGGTCTCCTGGGCCCCCTGTCAGTCAGTCTCATTGGCTTGTTCTTCATCTTCTTCCTCACCTGAAGTTGGCAGACTGCCCTGTGGCCCAGACTCTCAACCCCTTCTTTTCCATCAATTCATTCCCTTGGTGACCTCATCTAGTCTCGTGCCTTTAGATACATTAGACACTAGCAACTCCCAGAGTTATATCTTTGGCCTAGACCTAGCCTCTGACTTATAGACTTGCATGTACAACTGCCTGAGACCTCTCCATTTGGGTGTCTGACAGGGATCTGAAATTGAACATGTTCAAAATCTAACCAGTCTTTCCCCAGATCTGCTCCTCCACAGTCTTCTCTCTCAGGAAATGACAGGTCTCTTCTGCCGCCGCTGCTCAGGCCAAAAGTCTCTTTGTCTTACTCCCCATACCTAATCTAGTTACAAGTCCTTTTCCTGCAAAATGTAACCAGAACCAATGACTTCTCATCACCCTGGCTCAATCTTCCTTCATCTTCCACCTGGATTTCAACAGCAGCCTGCTAACTGATCTGCTCCTGGCCTCACCACACCTGCCTGTGGTCTTCATGGGCCAGCAGAGTCATCCTCTTAAACCTGAGTTCAGGCCTCTCCTCTGCTGAGGACTATCCAGATGTTTACCACTTCAATGGTTTACAAGACCGGGCGTTATCTACTCTCACTCCCGACTTTTCTGGTCGGGTCTCCTGCTGCATCTCCTTTCCCTTGTTTACTCTGCACCAGCCTTACCAGGATTCTTACTGTTCTTCAAATCTCAGTCATGTCCTTGCCCTGAGATCTTTGCACAGGGTTTTCTTCTCTTGTAGTAATCTTTCTCCAAATCTTCACCTGGCTTACTCCCTCGCTTCCTTTGGGTCTTTCCAAATATCCCTTGTCAGTAAAACCCTCTCTGACCACCCTATTCAAAATCAGAATCCCTTCCCAGCCACTGGGACTCCCTATCCTCTTTTCCTGCTTTATTTGTAGCATTTATTATCAGCTGACACCCTCTATATATTATTCATTTCTTTATTGACCATCTTTCCCACTAGAATGTAGTTTGTTGGAGGGAAGAGACTTTTGTGTTTCCTTTATTGCTATGTCTCTAGTCTCCTAGGACAGTTCCTGGTATAGAGAGAGTCAATACATATTTGCTGATGAAAGAATATATTTAAACATATATACATGCAGTTTGGTAGCACTTGGTACCTGTACACGTTATCCCTTGAGTACTCGTGAGCTATAGATGGGGTACCTTGACATTTGTAAATAAACCATTTTAAATGGAGCAGGGATGTTATTAAATCATTTTAAATGGATTGAGGCATATGATAGTCCTTTTATGAGGGTAAATTCCTTTTAAAAATGATCAGTAGTTCTCATTTGCCTATATTGTCAATACAGATTTTCATCCTAATGAACTGCTTTCATGGAGAGGAATCTTTTAAAAAAAAATTTTATTGATTGATTTTAAAGAGAGAAAGGAAAGGGGAGAGAGAGAGAAAGAAATACTGCTTCGTTGTTCCACTTATTTATGCCTTCATTGGTTGCTCCTTGTATGTGCTCTGACCCAGAATTGAACCCACAACCTTGGCATACTGGCACAGTGCTCTAACCAACTGAGCTCTGGCCAGGATAAGAATCTTTTCGACAACTCTATTGGGCAGGTAGATATGATGAGGCTATTTCTCATTGATAGGGAGAAAAGTACATTTAAATTTAAATGTATTTTATTTATTTTCTTAAAGTTATTTTATTGTTGTCCAATCACAGTTATCTGCATTTCCCCCCACACTGCTCCCCCCACCCCAGCCAAGCCCCTCTCCCTCTCTTGCTTCCACCCTCCCCCTTGGTTTTGTCCATGTGTCCTTTATAGTAGTTCCTGAAAACCCTTCTCCCCACTGTCCCCTCTCCCCTCCCCTCTGGTTACTGTCAGATTGATCTTACTTCAGTGTCTCTGGTTATATTTTGCTTACTTTTTTCCTTTGTTGATTATGTTCCAGTTAAAGGTGAGATCATATGGTATTTAAAAGCTCTGTTTCTCAGTGGCCTGGTCTGGACGACATTTGGCCAGGCCCTGCAGGAAGGTGGTTGGGTTAGGCTCTGTGCCTCTGGAGCTGCTTCAGGCCTCACTGGGTGGGGAGGCCTTAGACTGGTGGTATGGAAGTTGATTTTGAGTGATTAATAGGTCTAGCGTAAATTCCTTTGATGTAAATAATGGGAAAGCGATTTCCTTGTTTATCTTTTAGTCTCAGTTTAGTGTCTAGCAGCCTCTGCCTGCTGGTCCATATCTCTCACCTTTATCAAGTCAGTGTACTCAGGCCAGACTTCCAACTGCAGCACTGGCGGGATTCTTTGCCTGAGGTCCTCTCTTGCCTCTGGGGCCTGCCTTGCTGCCCACAAGGCAGCCCAGGAGTGCTGGGGAATTAATGTCCCCAGAATCAGCCTTGGACAACAGTGGGTATATAGCTCTCACCCCTGTCGGGGGCTAATTCTGAGGTGTACTCTGCACTGGCTTCCAGAGTTTCCCCAAGGGGATTAAGCTCCAGTTTCCTGGAGAGATCGCTGGCCTGATTCATCATTTCTTGACTTCCCTCCCTTTTCTATCACAAGCCCCAACTCCCTTATTTGTGTTTCCATGTTTCCTTTACCTTTCAAGTAAAGTACTTGCAACTGAATTCTTGTCAAAGGGTTTGGTTCTGAAGAAATCACACTAAGGCGGTACCAGTAAGGCTTTTCACCAGTTACAGTGCTTACAGAGCTTCTGTTTCACAGGAGAACTAGTTCAGGCCTCAGGTTGGAAACCTTGGGTTCTCGAGAGCTTCTTGCTGGAATTACTGACAGTTGTTTGGTTTTTATTTTATTTTTTAAAAATATTTTATTTATTTATTTTTAGAGAGAGGGGAAGGAGGGAGAAAGAGAGGGAGAGAAACATCAATGTCTGGTTGCCTCTCCCACGCCCCTCACTGGGGACCTGGTCCACAACCCAGGCATGTACCCTGACTGGGAATCGAACTGGTTACCCTTCAGTTCGCAGGCCGGCACTCAATCCACTGAGCCACACCAGCCAGGGCTGTTTGGTTTTCATTATACTTATTTTTCAGTAACTAATTTATTGTGATAATGATTTTCTATTTACAATTGTGATATTAAATGGATCCATTCAACTGTAAAAGTGAGTTGGTTTATACAGTGTTGATTAAATAGCAGAACTTGTGATAAAAGGATTTGACAAAAATCATGGACTTCAATGACTAAAGTTTGGGGAACATCCTGGTAGCTCCTTAACTGGCTTTGTCGGGTTCTCTGAGGAAACCAAAGAGTTTCCCACCATGTTTCATATGGCTCCTTCACAAAATAGCAAGAAGTGATATGTAGCAGCAATATTATTTTATGGTTGTTCCCCATAAAGTTGGTATCTTCCCTTGTGATTTGAATACTTGAGCATGTTGAATAAATTTGCTTCATCCATGTAATCTTTAAATGTCTCCCTTTGGAATATCATACTTTCTTACTTCTCCCTTATCCTTCATCTCTTCTCTTGGAAGATAAGGAAAGAGCAATCACCCATAATCTCAACACCCAAAAATAATTACTGTAGACATTATGTTACGTTACGTTTCTTTCCTGCCCTTTCCTAATAACACACATAAGTGATGAGCTGAACCCATTCTGGTAGAGCCCCCTGATGAACACTAAAGGCAATGCTCATTTTCCCCTGAGTCATTCTACTTGTTCCCTTCTTTCTGATCCTTCGTGAAGTTCTGTCCTGTTGACTGATTGTGACACTGAACTCTCCCCTTTTGGGTCTGCTCTTTCTCCATTTTCTCATAAAAATCTGTCTCTGCTCATTTCTATTTACTTATATTTATTTATTCATTTTGAGAGAGAGAGGAAGTGAGGGAGAAAGAGAGGGGGAGAAGCATCAATACAAGGGAGAAACATCGATTGGTTGCCTTTCGTACGCGCCCCAACCAAGGGCAGAACCCACAAGCCAGGCGTGTGCCCTGACAAGGAATTGAACTGGTGACCCCTTGCCTTGCAGTATGACACCCGACCAACTGAGCCACACCGGTCAGGACTCTGCTCGTTTCTTAACTCCAGCCCTTCAATCTCACCGCCATGTGAAATCCACTCCATGTCTACTTCTTTAAGCTGGATTGCACTCCTCAGTCCCAGAGCTAAGGCATCCTTTCCCGCATGTGCCATGGCCACATCAAACTCATTGTGTCCAAAATTATAATAAAAATGTCTTCTCATCAACCTGCATTTTTTCTGTATTTCTAAGCTCATCAACTTCAGCCCAAATCAGTGAGTCACCCTGGCCTCCTCACTCTCTTCCCAGCCCCCTGCCCCCACCACTGCACTGCCTCCATGCAGGCTCTCGGCGCCTCTGAAACAACTGGCCCTGTCATCCGCCTTCAGTGTCCTCACCTTATGCACAAAGTGATTTAAAAAAAATACAAAATCTGTTCATGACACTTTCTGGCTTAAAACAATCTCCAGTGAAATGTCCAGAAAGCTAAACACTAAACCGTTTTCTCTAACGAATGGGGCAAGATCATTTGCTTTTTATTCTATGCACTTTTCTACAAGTTGATTTTTCTTTAACAATCAGCATATATTATTTCACCAATGGAAATGAATAAAGATAAAGACTTTCAAGAGGAAATACATTCAATGAACATCCCCCATGCTTACAAGCAGGAGGCGGAAACTTCACTGTACCCTGTCGCTGATTCCCCCCTCAGGCTTGCTTTCTGCACTCAACAGTCATGCCGTGTGGGCCAGGCTCATACTGCAGGCTCCAGGAATTCCGAACTACATGCAGTTTTTCAGGCTTTGCTCATGCTATTCTCTCCATCTACAGTGCCATTCCAGTCTCCACCACTTGTCCTGTACTTAAGCATCGCTCATGGCTGAAGTCCTGTCACCCCTTCTATGAGGCCTTCCCCATCCCAGAAGGCGCAAGCATGCATCTTTTGTTCACTACCCTGGAAATCTACCTTACGGAGGATTATCTACCTTAAGGTAATCTACCTTACCTACCTCCACTCTGGTGCCCACGTGGTTTCTTTACATATTGGCCCCTCCTCCTATGTGCCTCTCAGCAAGCGCTCAAAAACCAACAAAACAAGACCTGTCGTTTACTGAACCACTCCCCTGTGCTGTGTGCCCCATGAACTTATGACATCATTTCTCCTCCTGGAGACAATCTGCAAAGCAGCATATCTCGATTTCACAGAATGAAAATCGAGGCTCAGAGCTAGGCTAAGGGTCGCCCAGATGGTCTGTGGCAGAGCTGAGATGTGGAAAGTTTGCCCTGTGCCCCCTCTCCTGGAGGGCACTGAGGGCAGGGACCATGTCTTATAGTGTCTCCCTCACAGCAGCTGGCACAACGATGGCTCATAGTCCAGCAATAAATATGTGTCACTGAATAATTTAGTAGGATAGTAGTCTATTTCACCAAGGAATATTTATCAGGTTTATGAATTAACCTCATCCTTTCTCTTCTTTTTTCCATCCATACAAAGAAAGTTTCATTTTATTTTAGACTACACCAAGAGCTGGAAACCTCTGCAGTATCCATCTACTGACTCATCAGCATTTTGTACTCCACCAAAGCAAGCCATTTAAGTAAACATTGAATAATATAATAAAGTAGGTCATAATTTAGCTTAACAATTTTCAACTCATGTGCCATGGCACAGTGGTGTGCCAGAAGAATTTTTAAAATATATTTTATTGATTATAGTTGTCTCAATTTTCCCCCTTTGCCCTCCTCCACCCAGTACCTCCATTCCCTCCATCAATCCCTCCTTAGTTCATGTCCTTGGGTCATGCACATAAGTTCTTTGGCTACTGTGTTTCCTATACAATTCTTAACCTCCCCCTGTCTATTCTGTACCTACCAACTTGTACTCCTTAATACCTGCAACTTTCCCCCTATCCTTCCCCTTCCCCCTCCCAGCTGATAACCCTACAAATGATCTCCATATCTCTGAATCTGTTTCTGTTCTGCTTATTTGCTTAGTTTGGTTTTTAGATTCAGTGTGGGTAGTTGTGAATTTCTTGTCATTTTAACATTCATAGTTATGATCCTTTTCTTATACAGGGTCTGGCACAAATAATGCACCCTTTCAATTACAAAATCTTTTATTACAAAATCATAAACATGTAATTCTGTAATATAACAATATTACACTAAAACACACTATATGATATTTTAGGTGAAATGTTCAAGTTAAAAGTATAAATTATTACACCCATATTATTACCCTACCAACCACATTCAGGCAGAAGTTACTTCTTCTGGACACTGCATAATTCCCTTTAACATTTCATATAAAAAGGGCTTGGTGATGATGAACTCTTTTGACTTTATCTTATCTGGGAAGTACTTTATCTGCCCTTCCATTCTAAATGATAGCTTTGCTGGATAGAGCAGTCTAGGCTGTAGGTCCTTACTTGTCACCACTTGGAATACTTTGTTTCAGTCCCTTCTAATCTGCAAAGTTTCTTTCGGCCAATCAGCTGACAGTCTTATGGGCACTCCTTTGTAGGTAACTCTCTGCTTTTCTCTTGCTGCTTTTAAGATTCTCTTTTTATCTTTAACCTTTGGCATTTTAATTGTGATGTGTCTTGGTGTGGTCCTCTTTGGGTTCATCTTGTTTGGGAGTCTCTGTGCTTCCTGGACTTGTATGTCTATTTCCTTCACCAGATTAGATTAGTTTTCTTTCATTATTTTTTCAAATAAGCTTTCGATTTCTTGCTCTTCCTCTTCTTCTTCTGGCACCCATATGACCTGGATGTTGGTACGTTTGGAGATGTTCCAGAGGCTCATCCTACTTTTTTTTTTTAGCTTATCCTACTTTTTTTTGAATTCTTTTTTCTTCTTTTTTTGATGGAATGTTTTTTCTTCCTTATGTTCCAAATCATTGATTTGATTCTTGACTTCATCTGACCCACTGTTGGTTCCCTATAGATTTTTCTTTATTTCACTTAATGTAACCTTCATTTCTGTCTGGGTCTTTTTTATGCTGTGGAAGTACCTCATGAGTTCCTTAAGAATTCTGATAAGCAGTGTTTTGAACTGTGCATCTGATAGGTTGCATATCTCCATTTCATTTCGTTCTTTTTCTGGAGTTTTGTCCTGTTCTTTCACTTGGGCCATAGTTCTTTGTCTTCTCATTTTGGCAGCCTCCCTCTGTTTGTTTCTGTGTGTTAGGTAGAACTGCTTTGACTCCCTGTCTTAGCAGCATGGCCTGTTGTAGAAAAGTGTACGGATAAGTTGTGGGGGACAGAGCCTTAGGTAAGCACCAGGGCAGGGCAAACCATGTCACTGCTCTGTGTCTCTGTTGGAGGAGGGCTCAGAGTGGGGACAATGCTGATTTCTGGCCTCTGGAGTTTCGCCCAGGAGGAAGTTGTCTCCTGGCACTTGCCCTGTTGTTAGTCACTTCAATTTCTCCCTGTATGCCACTTATACCCTTCCAGCTGTTGTCCTGGTGCTGAATTCCAGAGCAGGTACATCTGTATAAGTCCTAAGTCCATTGTGGAGCTTTAAGAGGAGTCTTCTGAGAATCCTGCTGTTTCTTCTGCCACCCCATACCCCACTGGTTTTTATAGTGAGAAGTTATGGTGACTTATCTTCCTGGCACTGGAACTCTGGGTTGGGTGGTCTGGTCTGGGGCTGGGATCCCTTGCTCCTGAGGTTTGCCTCCCAATGTTTATCCACCACACGTGGATGTGGGACCACCCATTCCACGTCTCTGTGCCTCTCTGCACCACTCTGCAGCTCCGTGCTTCTCCAGCTCTCCATGTGTCTTCGCATCTCTGCCCCTCCTACCTGTCTGGATGAATGTAGCTTCTTTAAATCCTTGGTTGTTGGACTTCCACACAGCTCACTTTTCTGATGAATCTGGTGATATTTGTTTTGAAGTCTAGTTGTAATTTTTGCTGTAGTTGTGTGAGGAGGCGAAGCGTTTTTACCATTGCCTCCATCTTGACGGAAAGTGCCTAACCTCATCCTTTCTCCATGTACTCTCTAAAAGAGGTGCCCGAGGAACTCGCGGACCACAGAGCAGTTTGCATGGGTGAGGGTATATCTGCCCTTGGGTAATCTGTCCTAGAGTGAAGACATTTTAAAGTTGTTTGCCAAGTTTATTACAACAGCTCTGTCACTGAACAAGGCACACACAAAAAGCATCTGGGGTGGGGATGCCACCTCAGGGAAACAGGGAGCTGTTCCCTCTCTCTGGGCAGATGGGAGGGGCTGACAGAAAGGTGTGAATGCCGTGGCAGTCCTGGGGCTCTGCATGGGAGCCGTGGGCTGCCTGGCACTCTGAGCCTGGGAGTCATGCGTATGTGTGCACGGCCTCTGTGTGTGTCTTCGCGTGTGCACAAGGTGAAGCACAGCTGGTGGAGGGCAGTACGGCTCTTGGCAAGTGGGACGGGCAAGGGTGGGTGCGTCACTTCGCCTGGTTCGAAACTTGGGTGTGGGAGAACCTCATCTCAGAGGCTCCCACTGCTCCTGCAGACGTTCACACTGAATGGGGCTGGAGGAGAAGTAGGAATGCGCTGGGAAAAATGGGGGCTCTAGTTCCCTCTTGCTGGGGATGTGTGTGGGGGGCACAGTAGCAGTTTTGTGAGCCCAAGGAAGGAATTAAAAAATCAGATGTTTGTTGTACACTTAGGTCCATTTCAAAGGTACAGGAAACCTAATTTGCCCTTAGAGAAGTTCACATTTTAGCAGTGGGAAGCAAACACGTGACACAGGAAAACAGCAAGCGTGGTGTGTACAACAGTGGGCAGACCTGCCAGGGCCAGCTGCCACGGACACATTATTTCATTCAGTCATCACAGCATCCCAGTGAAGTAGGCACATCCTCTGGTCTTACCCACGACAAACTGAACCCAGCTGTGGCAGTGTGCTGCTAGGTAAGTGACAGCACCTGGATGCAAACCCAGTTCGGAGGCCAAATTGTGTCCCGTTCTAGCACAGGGTGCAGTGAAGGCGTGAGTCAAACTATTTGCTAAGTGTATTATGCAAATGTAGAGTGATAATTATATTATTATGTCTGTGCATGACACTGCCAGCACTTGGAGAAAATGGAAACAAAACTTGGTCAGGAGGCTTCTGGGAGGAGGAGAGCTTCCTGTTGAACAAACACCATCACTTTTTGTTACTGAGGATTTGGGCCACACAGTACTTTGATCTACAAATTTTAGTAGATAACAAATGAATATAAAACATTTGTTTTGTATAAAACAAATTTGGGGAGAGGGAAGGAATAAATATTTGGGACAGCAAACATTTAAATGCCAGTAGTTAATTTACTTTCTTACCTTGATTTACAATGGTAACATTTGGGTGAAGAGTTGCAAAAGAACCCTCTTTTGTTCTTGTTTTATTTAGAAATTCTAAAGTCTGAAGGAATGTTTTTCTTGCAAGTACATAAAGTAATGAAAAAGAAAACCCCAAGGATTTAAATGCCATTAAAGAAGCTTAACCCCAGGGTGTTAAAAGAGCAAAGGAAATTCTAGCATATTTAAAAATCTTTTTGTATTTTTTTTCTTAAAAACCTTCTAACTTCAAATTTGTTGTTACAAGGGCAAGGGGGAAAAGAAGTGTCATAAAAGGGAAATAGTAAGAAGAACCTAAGCTTCAGGCGAGTAGACCCAGGACCCCAGAAACTGAGGAGAAGGGACTTATGGCCCCGTGGTTTAGGGCAGAAGAGGCAGTAGGTGTCTCACAGACTAAAGGGTTTTTTTGGGATGACTCGGATGGCTCATCTGATGCGGAGTGGCACAGACTGCCCTGTCCTCTGCCTGCGTAGGTCCAGCCTGCATGACTAAATAGCCACCAGCTTTGGTGTCTTAGGAACCTGAAATCCTAAAATCACGTTTAGAGCTGATGTGATGTTTAACAAGGGTCAGCTAGAGGGAAAGCATCTGATAGGCTCAGGAGGTACAGGCACAGGCTCTTAATGCGTCAAACATACCGTTTACCTCGATCAGATGTTATTTTCAAGAAAGAAAATAGTCTTGTCTCTGGGACTTTGCCACACTAAAAATTGTTCTGAAATTTTAAAATGCTCCAAAGTTTCATAATCTCCACAACTGTCCACAGCTTGTGTTTTTCAAAGCCTATTGTTTTAGTTCGAATTTGAATTTTCTTATTTGTTTTATGTCGTTATCACAAGCAGAATGGTGTAGCTATGGCAATGCTTACAGAATGTGTGTGTCACGCTCTGGGCAGCAGCGCCCTGGGCGCATCTTGAGCTGCGGAGCCAGGAGGAAGATGACATCAAAGAACCTGAAGACTGAGCACGTTTACTTTTCTGATTCAAGTTACTCCATTTGGAAAAGAGTAAACACAATTACCTTAACAACTGAGCTGGAAGGCTTTGAGAGCTTAACAGGACATTGTTTTCCTAGGGAGAGGTAGGGACTGGGGAGGATCTGGGAGAGGGGCCTGAAGAACCAGGTGGCTTGATTTGTTTTCCCTTTCTTCTCAGAAATGCCGTGGAGTAGTTACGGACTGTTTGATCGAATTTCTTACAAAATTAACTTTGTTGATTTCCCCTGATTAAAATGGAATTAGTGTCCATTATAAAATAATTAGAGGCCCAAAAGAAAATTTACAAAGTTCTGTCACCAAGTCCCTTCCTACATTTGTCCCCCCAGCCAACCACTCGCCTACACAGATTTTATATCCATTTACAAACCACCCCGCAATGATAGCACGTTGTTCATTGTTTGCTTTTTTTTTAAACTTAGTGTATTCTGGAGGCATTTCACTCTCAACCCCTATAGAAGTGTTTCATTCTTTTTATCTGTAGCATAGTATTCCATTACATGGATGTTCCCTAGTTTATTTAACCTGTCCTCTATTGATAGATATTTGGGTAGTTTCTAATCTCTTGCCGTTACCAACAGTTGGATGATTAATATTCCTGTAGTTGTGGTATTTTGCAGTTGTGCAAGTGTGCCTGGAGGATAACTAGAATTGGATTTGCTAGATTGGGAGGTATGAGCATTGGTGGTTTTGGTAGAAATTGTATAGCTTCACTTTCCTTAAAGATTAAGGCAATTTATTCCCCTGCAGCCATATGAGAGAGTGCCTGTTTTCTTATATCCTGGATAACACAGCGTGATATCAGACTTCTGGATCGTTGCAATCTGGAAAGTGAAAACAGTGTCTCAGTGGAGATTGATGTGTACTTCTCTCACAAGTAAGGATGAACACCTTTGCCTACCTTTTAAGAGCTCTTTGTGCATTTTATATTATGTAAACTGTATGTTTATATCCTTTGCCCATTTTTCTATTGTTATTTTTTCTTATTGATTTGTTATAACTCTTTACATATTAATGATGATAGTCTTTTTTCCCTCTGGAATATGAATCACAAATGTATTTACCAATCTGCTTTTTGTATTTTATTTTATTTTATTTAGTCCCCCTCCATCACCATGCAGAAAGTTTTTATTTTTATGTAATCAAATATCCAGATATTTATCTTTTATGACATAAAGGTTTTACATTAAATTTGAAGACTGTTTTCCTAAAATAGGTTATTTTAAAAATCTTTCCATACTTTTATCTATTTGTCTATGAATTTATATTTGATACATCTGGCATTTATTTTTGTGGAAGGTATAAGGTAAAAAAAAAGTCTTGCTGTTATTTTTCATATTGCTATCTGCCTCAACATCATTTTTGTTGAATAATATATATTTTTTTATTAATGTTAAAAATTACTACTGTATTATTATTTTTTAAGGGTTTTATTTATTTATTTTTAGAGAGGGGAAGAGGGGGAGAGAGAAAGGGAGGGAAACATCAATGTGTGGTTGCCTCTCCATGAGCCCTGTACTGGGGACCTGCCCTGCAACCCAGGCATGTGTCCTAGACTGGGAATTGAACCGGTGACCCTTTGGTTTACAGGCTGGCACTCAGTCCACTGAGCCACACCAGCCAGGGCACCACTGTATATTAAATTCCGTCATGAGTTTAGGTCTATTTCTGGGCATCCTGTTTCATTCCATACATCAGTTCATCTAGTCCTTGCACCAGCACCATGTTGTTTTCAGAACTGTAGTTTTATCTCCGCATTTTGAAATCTGGTGGAGCTTATTCTCTCCTATGACTCTTTTCTTCCAAATTTTCATGGCTATTCTGGCTTGTTTATGGACATGGAAATGAGCATGTCTAGTTCTCCGACCAAAATAGTTAGCCTTTCTTTTCAAAAACCTGTTAAGTTTACAGATCGATATAGAAAAAATTAAATTTTAAGATGGTGAGTCTTTATCCAAGAGCATGGTATTTTTTGCTATTATTTTCAAGTCTCCTTTTGTGACTAGTAGCAGATTCCTTTAATACTCACTCCAGTAAAGAGAATCCTTCCTAATGAGGTGCTGGCAAGAGGATAAGCTCTCCCAAGAGCTAGCCAGACAAAGCGAGATTTTGGCTTAACTAATGTATATTTATAATCTTTGGGAATCATCTTTCTCTGTGTTTAAGTGTACACAGTCGGTGAGCTTGCATCTCTGTGACCATATTAGTAACATGTAAACAACATTTGTGTGAAATTATTCCACATGGTTTTTCCCTTTGGATATGAGAGAGTCCAGCAAGACGACTTTTTGGCCTGTAGCATTCTCTCTCTCTCTCTCTGTCTCTCTCATTTTTATATCTAAAATTTACTTAATGTTTTAAACCAAATATTTTATTTTGGAATAATTTTAAATTTACAGAAAGGTTCCAAACATTTAGATTTGTAAAAAACATTCCTATGCTCCCTTCACCCTGTTTACCCTAATGTTAATATTTTAAATAACTGTAGGGCATTTGTCAAAACTGAGAATTAACATTGGCATTACTTAACCAAGCCCCAGACTTCATTTGGGTCTCCCTAGTTTTTCCATTCATGTCATTTGTTTCAGGATCCAGTCAGGAAACCATCTGGCACCTCGTCGTCTTGCTCTCTGATGAACCCACAGAGGAGGCAGCGGCCTTGCTCTCTGCAGCCTCTGGGGTTAAGCACGTCGCTGCTGTCCTATGGCTGGAGGAAGACCCTTATGAGCACAGAATCTGATCATTCAATCGCGTGATACAGCGCTCCTGCTCTACGTATTCCTTTCCGTGTTTGCAGCATTCCACGTGTTTAACCTAAGTCTCTGTGTGTGTGATATAAAGACAAATCAACATTTCTTTATGCCTTTGCAATGACTGTCTTTCAAATGCTACTGATAAGGTTGTCGTGTGTATTTTGATGAAACCATTGTTTATTAAATCAATAAATGGGTTCTTTTCATAATGTCTACATTTGCCTAATCTACAAAGATAAACAGTATGGTTTGTTTCTGTGGTTAAAATCATGGGCTCTCAAAATCTGGGTTTAAACCTCAGACGCTTACCATTTATGTAACCTTGGGTAAGTTCCTTCACGTCTCTGAGCTTGGGCAGCATCCTCTGTGAATGGAATGATCTGATCATAGAAACTTCCCGAGTTAATGCATGCAGAGCCCTTAGTACGATACAAATTTCTAATAAGAGGTTGTTTTTATACACCAGCCATTTCCCATCTTCCCTATTCTAAAATAAACTTTATATCCAACACATCCCTCAGGACATCAGCTCAGAATTTACCAAAGTAATTGTTAGGCTGTGAAGAAACAGATGTGGGAAGAAGGTTGAGAAGAAGGGTTCTGTCAAGTACAGATTCCAGCCTCTCCTCTTTCTATGCAATGCAGTTTTATTTGTACTCAATGTGGTTTGCAAGTGGGAAGGATGGAATTGGCTCAGATACACATGGAGAGAGGAGGACTGTGGAGCAGGAAGGATCTCTTCCCTTCTCACAGGTGGTTCTGTGTGCGGCTGCAGCACTGGAGTGTCTGGCCAGATGGGCATTGCCAAGAGGCTGGGTGGCCCTGGCTGGAGTGGAATTCACAGGCCTCATTCTGGGTGAGTCTTGGGCTGGCTCTTCCATGGCTGTGGCTATGGGGCACCTTAGACAGCTTCCTCTAGGGTAACTTTGGGTCCTCTGAATGCTGCTTCCTGGCTCTGCTGCCAAGGAGAAATGTTGTAGTTCACCTGAGGCATTTAGAAAAGACCAGAGAACAGGAGGGAAAGGCAGGGACAAGCTCCTTGGTCTGCTCTACAGAACATCCTGAGCTACAGGGAGAGATTCTAGCTCAGGGTGTTTCTGGGACATTTATTATAGTTAACATTTTCAATCAATGCTATTAACTCTGCAAAACTTGACACATTTTACAGTATGAAGTAGTATTGGCTTTATACATAAAGGCTTTCCATTATAGCTCACATATTTCTTTACCTGGAGGTAATGCTAATGATTTTGTTTTCCTCTTTTTAAAAAGGTTTTATTTATTTATGTATTTATTTTTAGAGAGACAGGAAAGGAAGGTGAAAGAGGGAGAGAAAGATCAATGTGTGGTTGCCTCTCATGTGTCCCCAACTGGGGACTTGGCCTGCAACCCAGGCATGTGCCCTGACTGGGGATAAAACCGGTGAAATTTTGGTCCACAGTCTGGCACTCAGTCCACTGAGCCACACCAGCCAGGGCTTGTCTTCCTTTTTTAATCTTATTTTTTCTATCATGGTTATAAAATCCTGATATATATATATATATATATATATATATATATATATCAATCTGTGTGTGTGTGTGTATGTATCATATATATGATCTCATTTCAGGTTCTGAATGGAAATTTTTTATGAGGAAAACAGAACCTTAAGTTATAACGTTGCTTTCTTTTCTCATAACATGTCCTTAATAATGTTTGGAAACATCTCATAGGTAATACATAGTCTACCTCAAGCCTATTTAGCAACAAAATAATCCCCAAACCCAGTGATGAGTAAACTACATGCCTATGGCGTTCTTGCAGATATACAACCTGTTCTGTTTCAGGGTCAGAGACATGAGAGGAAAGGTTGGTTTTCAGTTTATTATGACCTTGCAGAATAGACTGACAAATTTTTTCTTTGCTGTGGTATATTTAATATAAGATACTGCTTTACATTTTTATTGCTTCTAAGCAAAGCTGGAATATGGATCTTTACATCTTTGCATATGAATGTAAATTTTCCTTACATTATTATAGAAAAGAAAAAAGTCTGATACATTTCTCACATTGCTTTCTTTTTCTTCTTCCAGGAAAACCAGTTCAGCTATTAAGGGAACCTCTCAACGCAGAGCAGAGTAAAAGAAGGCAGGGTCTCAGAAAGAATAGCTGTTTACCATCAAAGCAAGCTGGGTTCCACACAGACATGGTATATTATACACAAAGACAGAGGTAAATGCTTCATGGTTTTACGAGTAATTTACTGTGCTTATATAAATGCACTAGAGCCTCTAGAATTCTTACTGATCATATTACTTGCTTTCCTATTGTTAAAAAAAAGCCGAATAATGAATGTAATTTTAAAAAGTCAGTTTTCTGGAATCCAACCCTTCTGTCAGCACCAAAGTAGCCTGATGCTTCTCTTGTGTCAACATCTGTACATCAGAGACACCTGATTTACTCCATGTGATAAATGCCAATTTGGTGATGCCATATAATGAAAACTTACCACCCTTTCACTTATCAAAGTGCCTTTCTCTGCTCAGTTTTAAAAAGCAGGAATTTTACTTAAAGTTATATATTTCTTGTGTTAATTTATATTTTATAAATATGTGAAATTATTAATTTATTCTATCTGTAGCTTGTGTGGACCCTGAAGCTTATGGCAGTGCTCTTATCTGTTGTAGGGATGCAAACATGCTCTTTGATGTCTTATTCTTGGGGACTTGGGAGGATAAAGATGGAATACTCATCGGGCCCGGCTCTCCAGATGGGCTGAAATGCAGCAGTGTGTTACATGCATTTCCACAGAGCAGGCTCATAACGTTCTCATCTGTATCATATCGTAGATAACAGGGTTCTCCCAGCAGTGGCAGCCTCAGCCATCTCTGCTCTCTGCTCCTCTAGGATGGGCACTGGACTCTTTGCCCGTCCACGAACGTCCCTTCCTATGTGTGCTTGCCTCAGTGAACTGCCCCCATGCTCACTGTGTGGAGTGAAGTACACTACCCAGGAAAGATGACCCATGTGAATAAAAGAAAAGAATAATCACATACGATGCCAGCATATGTCACAGCCTGTTCTAACCGCTTTATTTCTGTTCACTCACTTAAATATCACAACGGCCCTGTGAGACAGGCTTTCTAGTATGACCAATTTACAGATGAGGAAACTGAGAAAAGAGTGGTTACCCATGTACTTCTTTTATTCTCTGGCCCCAACCCTGTGTTGTTTTAGTGATGCAGGCTAAATTTTGGCATTGAGGTTTATTTTTGGTTTTGTTTCTCAGGACTTTATTCTTTAATTTACTAATTTATTCTTTCAGTTGACAAATATGTGTTGACAGATCCAAAGCGCCAAGCACTGCGTTAGGTGCCGAGGATACAATCATGGACAAGACAGGCATAACGGTCACCCCACAAACCTATGGGAAAGACAGATTCAAGCACAGATAATTACAAGAGACTGCAGTGATGGCTGGGGAGATGCTAGCTGCTGTGGGAGAGCAAAGCTGGGGGATCTAATCTGGTCTAGGGGCCAGAGTTATTTCCCAGGGTGGAGTGAGAATTAGCCAAGTGAAGAGACAATCACTCGAGGCAGAGGAAACTCCACAGGTGTGCCTGTGATGTGCAGAGAGGGTGGGCAGACAGGAGATCTGTGAGATAAAGGGAAGGTCCTTCTGAGAAACTGAGAAGCCAATGTCAAGTCTGGAGTGGGGAGTTGGAGGGAGTTGGGAGAGAGACCATCCTGTTGAGGCAGGCTGGGGTAGGAAATGGAGGGCTTGGTAAGCCACCGAGAGTTTACTCTGTAGACTCAAAGAAAAGCCTTTAAAAGGTAATCAGGGAAGTGAGTGCTCTAATGCACACCTTTGCAAGGATCTGTCTGCTGCTCTGTGGAGAATATTCTGATATGGAGGCAAAACTGGGGCTGGGAATACCAGTGGGTGGCTTTTGTCATAACCTCCCAACTATTAGAGATACTTTGTTTGCAGTCCCATGGGGATGCTGACAAGTTCTCTCCCCAGTCAGTGGACATGTGTTCAAGGTGCCTCCATTCCACCAAAGGCCGATGAACGAAATGTGCTTGACTGCAGTAGCTGGGTCAAGCTGACCTAAAGGCCCAGCTGTGTGCTGCGGGGGGCTGGGGAGAGACGGAGCCCAGAGAAAAGGCCTTTGGACATTTGATAAGTGTTGGTTCATTCAACTGCCACGCGTCACTCAATAAACCTGTTGGCACTCAAATTTTTGCCCAGTTAACTGACAGCTACCCTTGCTAAAGTGTGTCAGGCTCCATTGTAGGCCTTGATGTGGATTAGCTCATTCATTCTTCATCGTGGCACTCAGAAGCTAGTATTTATGACCTAGTTTCTAGCTCAGGAAGCTGAGGCAAAGGGAGCTTAAATTACTTGCCTGTGACACATAACTAGTTAGAAGAGAGGAGCCAGGATCCCATACCTGAATGAATGAATAAATGAACGGGAAGACCGACTGCCTCCTTTCCCTTTCCACAAACAACATGTGAGAATGCTGTCTGCTCGTGAACTTTCAACCCAAAGTGAATGACCTTCTCTATCTGCATGTAGATTAAGCAGCTGTGTGGGGCTCACCGGGTCTACCATCTGGGGCTTCGACTCTAGAATGAGAAAAGAAACTGTAACTACTGATCTTACTATATTGTGGGAAGCGTGTTGCACTTGGTTGGCCAATTAAAACAAGTTTCTAAGAAGAAGAAAGTTTCTATAGGAAAAACAAAAACAAATACGTAAAAGAGGCCATCTCTATTTTTAAGGAGTCTAAAGTTCAATCAACATACACCCACAAAAGCTAACAGCATACTCTTTTGATTGCCTTAGGAATTTTCTGTCTTTGTGGGCCCCTTCCTCCACTAAAAAATATTTAAAAATAATATTTGACAAATGTGTAGTACAAAGACAAATATAATCCAGGCTGGATTCATTATTATTATTTTCTTTTTTATTTTAAAAGAAACTCACATAAAAACATTTTTGTGGGCCTCTAGGTATTGTGTTACCCTAGTGGGTAAGTCAGTCCTATTTCCACATGTGACACAGTAAGAAAAAATCAGAAGAGGAAGAGATTGTATAGACCTGAACTAAGGCTCTTAGGGATTCAAAGTTAGCCAAAAAGATGATGCCAAGTGGTCAGTTTCCAGGACAAGGGGAAGATAAGATGGGAGCCGAATAGAGTCCAGAGTGCAGTGAGAAGGAAGGGGGGCAGGTGCATAGTGAGGGAGACCGGAGATTTTCTTTTATCTGATGCCAGTTGTGGAGTTTGGGAGGAGGTTGCTAAAAGGCACTGTGAAGAGTGGGACAGAGACCAACATGGGCCAGTGTGGGTAGGGTAGGGTCCAGGGGACAGGTGGGATACTGGCCAGGACCCCGAGAGCCAGAGAGTAGAGTGGGGGAGCCTGGGGCAATGGCAGGTACGGGGGCAAGGCTGTGCAAGGCAATCAGGAAAGGCACACTAGAGCAGGAAAATATAGTGATAGTCTGAGTGGGGTCATTCTCTATTCATGGGAACTTCATTCTTGTGCTTCTTCCAATAGCATGGTGCCTACTGTTCATATATGCCCTTATAATAGAGCTGCAGATGTGAATTAGGTTCTACCAATCAGGTGCATTTTGTGAGATTTGAATTCTGACCTCAGTTAAGTTGGAAGACGCATGGCGTATGGCACAATTTTGCAAAGAAAAAGTCTTGTTTTAAAAGATTTTATTTATTTTTAGAGAGGGGTAAGGGAAGGAGAAAGAGAGGGAGAGAAACATTGATAGGAATCAAACTGGTGACCTTTCGGTTGGCAGGCTGGTGCTCAACCCACTGAGCCACACCAGCGGGGGTGCAAAGAAAAAGTCTTAATGCTCAAATCCAGTGTAAGCTTCTGTTTGCATCATATCTACTATGCAAATCACACAGCTGACCCCTGAATCAAAGTGGGTGGGCCAGGTCACTGCAAAGTGACAAATGCCACCAGCCTAGGAAGGGGCAAAAACTAGGGCCATTAAGGTAATTCATCACAGGGAGTAACAGGATGCAATCCCCACGTTAGAAGGACCACTCCAGTAGCTGTGTGGAGAACAGATTGCCAGGAGCAAGGGTGGGCTGAGAGAGAACAGTCAGGAGGCTGTGGCGAAAGTTCAGGTTGGAAATGATCCTGGCTCTGAGTAGGATAGTAGCAGGAGATGGTGAGAACAGGCTGGGTTCTGGATTTATTTTGAAGGTTAGAGCTGATAGGACTTGCTGATGATTTAGATGTATGGTACGAGAGTAGGAAGTAATAAAAGATGACTTCTAGGTTTTTGGTCTGAGCAAGTGGATGTCATTTCCTTTGAGGCCCCAAGGGTCCAAGAAGTAACTGGTTGAGTGATTATTTGAGTGTGTCCACTTTGTGATAATTCATGGAGCTGCACATGCTATGCATTTAACTGCATTGCTTTCAGTGTGTATGTTAGCTGTCATTTTAAAAACTAGGGGAAAATGGTAGAAAGATGCTCAATAAGCTCTGGGAGTTAACCCCATTATTTCCTCTAAATCATTCCCCTTGGTTCACAGATTCTTCACGTATCTATTGAATTTGTTCTTTCTCTCATCTCCCTGGCCTGTGCTTCAGTTCAGACCTCTTGCCTGGACAATGGCAATAGAACTGATTTATCCCATTGCCTGTGGGGCCCCTGTCCATCTTCACACTGGCAGAAAAACCTCTATAAATTACAAATATGATCATGGCGCTTTCCTGCCAAAAATTACTTCCCCGTAGAATGAAGGTCAAACTTCACTATTCATGAGGTAAAGCCCTTTCAGGTCTGACTTCTACTTGTCCATGCCTAATCTTCCACTTGCTCTCTTCTTCCCATGCCGCATTACAGCTGTTACAGCTGTTTGCAGTTTGCTCAACAGGCTGGGGCTGGTGCACAGCTGTTCCTCTACCTGGAGAGCCCTTCTTCCTTTGTGAGCCTGGATAAGACCCCACTCAGTTACCGCCCCTCTGTGAGGCCTTCCCAGGGCTCCCAGGCAAAGCCTTATCCCCTCCTTCATCCCAGCACTGGGCCTTCCGTTTCCTTCCATGTGTTATCACAAATAGCATTCTGTGTTGTAATTATTTTTAAGGCAATATTTATTTTCTTTTTCCTATTAAAGAGAGCTGAATAAAGTGAGAGAAATAGCCATTTAGATATGACTTATACAAAATAGTAATAGAAAGAAGGAAAAAGCACCCCAAATATTACCATTTAAAAATCTTTCCTTTTAGGCTTTTCTCAATACTTATTTTAAAAATATAGTTGGAAACATACAGTATGATTTCTGTATCTTCTTCATGTACTATTATACTATAATGAATTAGGCTACACAAGTAGCAGAAAATCAAGTGTATTAGTCCCCCTAGTTTTATTGAGGTAGAATTAACCAACACAATTGTTTGTAATATATTTAAAGTGTACAGGTGATGATTATATATTATATATATAAATTATTACCAAAATCAAGTTAATTAACACATCCATCACCTCACATAGTAAGTTACCTTTTTTTCCTGATGAGAATGTTTCAAATCTACTTTCTTAGTAAATATTCAGTAAACACAGGTGTATCAGTTTTCTATTGTTGCTTTAACATATTACCATAAACTTGGCTTAAACAGCACAAATTTATTCTTTTACAGTTCTTTAGGTCCGAGGTCTAAAGTGGGTCTCACTGGGCTAAAATCAAGGTGTTGGCAGGGCTGTGTTCCCTCCTGGAGGCAACAGAGGAGAATCTGTTTTCTTGCCTGTTCCTGATTCTAGAGTTGGCAGGCATTCCTGGCTGGTGGGCCTTTCCTCTGTCTTCAAAGCCAGCGAGGGCAGGCTGAGTCCTTTTCACATACCATCACTCTCACCTCTGCTTCCACCACCACATCTTCTCTGGCTCTTATCTCTCTTCTTCTCCCCTCTCCTGCTTTTAAAGATTCCTGTGATTACACGGTGCCCACATGTAAAACTCTTCCTGTTCTTAATTCTGTCTATGCCTGTAATTCCTCTTTGTCATGTAACTTATCATAACTTCAGGTTCAAAGTCATAACTGCAGGTTCAATGTCATAACTACAGGTTCAAGGGATTCAGATGTGGACATCTTGGGGGCATGCATTATTTTAAAAATATTTTATTTATTTATTTTTAGACAGAAAGAAAGGGAGGGAGAAAGAGAGGGTGGTTGTGTCTTGTGCACCCCCTACTGGAGACCTGGAGTGCAAACCAGGCATGTGCCCTGACTGGGAATCGAACCGGTATCAAACCGGTGACCCTTTGGTTCGAAGGCCGGCACTCAATCCACTAAACCACACTAGCCATGGCAGGGATGTGCATTATTATATGCCATGCCAGTCAAGAAAACAAAGGTGTTTACTTGTTTTATACAAAAATAAGCCTAGGGATGTCATTCCAGGACTAGTATAACTTAATTATGTAAGTAGGTACTCAGGCTCTTTTCATTTTTCTTCTATACCGTTCTTAGTGCGTGGACCTTTGACTCTGTGCTTATTGCCTCATGGTGGTCAGAGGGCTGCTGAGCCTCCAGGCATTTCGTCCAGTCTCCAGGAAGGAAAAAGGTGGCAGAGTGAAGGACAAAGAAGCAAAAGATAGAAGGGCATGTCAGCTGAGAATATGTCTTAGGCCAGATTCCCCAGAAGCAGACCCTGGCCTGTTCATGTGTTAGTGATTTACTAAGGAAGAATTTCTAGGAGAAATTAGTAAATGGAGAAAAGGAAGCAGCATAAAGGAAAAGATGAAGCCAAACAAAGAAGTGCTTCAGCCTAATCTCAAGGGGAACTATGAGCATAAATCATATAGGTTGGTGTCATTTTGAAGCAAAGTGGCTCTGTGTTCAGCCTCCTACCCCAATCAGTGGAGGAGGATGGGGATGTGAAGACCCAGACTTCTGATATCTGGGCAGAGAGGCTATAACAGCCAAAGGTAGTTGTCTGAAGAAAGTAAAAGATGCCAAGCTTTAGGATCAGAACCCGCAGAAGAAAGAGTGCACAGAGAGGATAAAGGGTTTCTGAGGGACTCTGGGCAGAGCACCCAGTGTTTGCTGCAGTTTGTCTCTGCTATGAAGCTTCTGTGGATGCTTCACTTAGAGATCTTCAGTGCATTCCTTCAATCTAAACTTATCGCATAGCCATGCCTCACTGCAAAGATGTCTAAAACAGGATTTTAAATGGGATACATTGGTACTTTGAGGAAATTGGAGTTCTGTTAGTAAGTGAAAAGGAGAGAATGGATATTGGTTACATAGCCATCAGTCTGCTAAAATATATTTCTCATTTTGTTTAACATTTGGTAATTTTTTAAACAGAAGATTAAAATTTTTACATAGTAGATATTTTCTCTTATCATTTCTTCCACTATTGTAAAATTAAAATGCCCTTCTTAAATGGAGATCTAATAAATATCAATGTATATTTTACCTGTATTTCCTGTTTTTAAAAATATTTAGCTCTTTAATCTACCTATATCTTATTTTGGTAAATAATTTCAAGTGATGCTACAGATAATTACCCATACATCCATATAAACACACTATGATTTGTTTGTGGGGTATATATTGGGTTGGCCAAAAACTTTCTTTGTTTTTTTTTTCATAAGATGGCTCTAGTAATGCTTAGTTGTCTTTAACTTCATTCAAAACAATTTTATTAGAAAAGAAAAGAAACAATTTTGTTAGATTGCATTGTGACAGCTGTCATATCAGTGTGCATTTAAAAAAGACATCAAAATTGGTGAATTTTTTGTGTAATTATTTTAATATTGAAGATGGAAGAAAATATGTAACATTTCAGCATATTATGCTTTATTGTTTCAAGAAAGGTAAAAATGCAACTGAAATGCAAGAAAAGATTTGTGCAGTGTATGGAGAAGGTGCTGTGACTGATCCAATGTGTCAGAAGTGGTTTGTGAAGTTCTGTGCTGGAGATTTCTCACTGGATGATGCTCCATAGTTGGGTAGACCAGTTGAAGTTGATAGTGATCAAATCAAAACATTAATTGAACACAATCAATGTTCTATCACACAGGAGATAGCCCACAATCAATGTTCTGTCACACAGGAGATAGCTGACATACTCAAAATATCCAAATCAATAAAGTTATTGGTGAAATGAAAAATATGTCTTTTATCTTATAGAAAAAACTAAATGGACTTTTTGGTCAACCAATATTTCATGCCACTGGTCTGTCTGTTTAATTCTTCTTCAGTGCCACATATTTTAAAATGATATGCTTTTATGACACATTTTAATTGTGATAGGGCAAGCACCCATCTTCATTTCTTTTCTTTTAAATTAATTGTGGGTTTCGTCAAATTACTGTCATCCTCTATTGTTATGATATATAATTTTCTTGTTTTTTTAAAGACTTATTTATTTATTTACTTTTACAGAGAGGGGAAAGAAGGAAGAAAAAAAGGGAGAGAAACATCCATGTGCTGAGAGAAACATCGATTGGTTGCTTCTTGCACACCCCCAACCAAGGACCTGGCCCAAAAACCAGGCATATACCCTGACCAGGAATTGAACTGGTAAGCTTTTGGTTTGCAGGATGATGCACAGTCAACTGAGCCACACTGGTTAGGGAGATAATATAATTTTTCTAACTGATCAAGTCATATATATATTATTAATTAGCTCTGTCATTTAACATCTGTGAGCTTCATTTTTCTCCTCTGAAAAAGAAGGTGTTCAGTCAGGTGACTGTTAGGCTCCCATCAAGGTCTAACATCTTATCACCCCAAAAATTATCTAGCTCTCTGAAAGAGATGCCATTTGGTCAGCTCATTGAAATGACTGAAGTTTGCTGTGTATAATATGCACCCATGTTTTTGTGTGCATTATACATGGGATTATTATACACATTATCATATCCATGGAATGTAATCATTATACCCATGTATAATGTGCATCCTTAGTTTTCCCTAAAAATATGAGCAAAAAAGTGTGCATTATCCATGGCAAAATATGGTAGCTGTGGCTGTTTTCTGCATAAATCAATAGATGCTCTTATGTCAAGGGTGTGGGGGTGAGAACACTTCTAGAAAACCATGGCTTCTAGTCTTCCTACCAGTACACCTTGCTGATTTCAATCGCCAGGGGATTCCTTCCCTGGGCATCCAAACCAACTTTTCTCAAGAAAAAAAATGAAGACAACAATGCTTAAATAATAATAGTAAATATATTTATACATTACTTTGTTAATATATATTTAACTGATAAGTTAAACTTAGACCTGTGCCTGGTCCCAAATAAACACTGCATAATTATAAGCTATTACTTTTTGTTGTTATTCTTTTATTTCCTATTCCATAACACATGAGTCAAGGGAGACCTGAATTTACTGACCTTTTAATTGGCCTCAGTTCACTCTTGCTTCTCATAGTTAAAATCTCCTCACTCAGAGACTCTCTAGAGTTTTGTTTTAATGTTTAAAATGTTCTCTACTTCTGGTCAAGATGGCAGCGCAGGTAAACATGTCTTGCCTCCTCGCACAACCACATCAAAATTACAACTAAAATAAGAACAACCATCACTCAGAACCACCAGAAATCCAGTTGAATGACAGCCTGACAACTACAGAATTAAAGAAACCACATCCATCCAGACTGGTAGAAGGGGCAGAGATGCAGAGACGGGCTGGTCCCATACTTGTGTGTGGTGGATAAAAATTTGGGAGGGATATCTCAGAAGTGAGGAGTCCCAGCCCCACAATAGGCTCCTCAGCCAATGTTCTAGTACCAGGAAGGTAAGTCCCCACAACTTCTGGCTACAAAAACCAGTGTGATTGAGTCAGTGGAAGAAACTTCTGGAGTTCCAAGCAGTTCCCCTTAAAGAATCCACACATGGACTTATTCAGACTCACTCTCTCCAAGATCCAGTACCAGGGTTGCAGCTTGAAAGGCACCAGTGGCATATGGGAAGGAAGTAAAGTGTCTGGCAACAAGGTGAGAGCTGGGGGACAGTTTTCCCTCAGACAGAAAGGTGGGCAGAGGCCATTGTCTCTTTCTGAGCCTTCCCTGAATAGAGCCACAGAGCTGGCAGGCCAGTACCACATCCAAGGCTCCATCAACCTGGCTAACACTGTTTGCTCTGCCCTGGAGATTGTCTGTGACTCTGTTCCCACTCCCACCCAATTTATGGGATCACCCAAACTGTTAATCGTGACTTTTCCATATGAATGGCTGGTCTTGGCTCATACTTCACAAATACCTAAATCCTATCAAACAAGCAACAGCTGGCCTCAGTGAGCACCCATCTCCCATACTACTTGCTAAGTGGCCACAGGCTCAACACTAGCAGTAGCCAGCCTAGATTCACAGTATGGCTTCGAGAGGGAATCTCCAAGCTCAGCATTAGTAGTAGCTATCTCAGATTGCTTTATAGCTCATGCAGGGTGGCCCCAGGCAGAACACAGGTGGAACTGACATTGGCCTGCACCACCCAGAAAATCCCAGGGCCTGCACACACAGTGGATAACTGCAGACCATGCCAGAGGACCACCACCCTGCCCCAGTACAGCTGATCTTCCATGGAGGGCAGAGATTGGTGGTCAGTGGTCACAGCCAGTCCTTACAGCTGACTGGCCTGGGTAAATCCCTCCCATTGACCTGCCAACAGAAATCAAGGCTCAACTACAAGAGGAGGGTGTACTCAGCCCACACAAAAGACTCACCTCGAGTACTCAGCTTGGGTGATAGGCTAGGCAGTGCCATTGGACCCTATAGGAAACCTACTACGTTAGACCACACTACCAAGAAGGGAGTCACAGAAGCTCTACCTAATACATAGAAACAAACACAGGGAAGCTGCCAAAATGAGGAGACAAAGGAACATAGCCCAAATGAAAGAAAAGTCAAAACTCTAGTAGACCTAAATGAAATGGAGTTGAGCAATGTATCAGATGCAGAGTTCAAAACACTGGTTATAAGGATGTTCAAGGAACTTAGTGAGGACCTCAACAGCAGAAAAAAGATCCAGCCAGAAATGAAGGATCTTCTAACTGAAATAAAGAACAATTTGCAAGGAATCAACAGTACAATGGGTAAAGCTGATAATCAAATCAATGATTTGTAGCATGAAGAACCCCAAAACAACCAATCAGAACAAGAAGAAAAAACAATCCAAAAAAAGGAGGACAGTGTAAGAAGCCAATGGGACAACATCAAGCTTTCCAACATTCACATCACAGGGGTGCCAGAAGGAGAAGAGAAAGAGCAATAAATTGGAAATCTATTTGAAAAAATAATGAAAGAAAACTTCCCTAATTTGGTGAGAAGATAGACATGCAAGTCCAGGAAGCACAGAGCATCCCAAACAAGATGAATGCAAAGAGGCCCACTCCAAGACACATAGTAATTAAAGTGCCAAAGGTTAAAGACAAAGAGAGAATTTTAAAAGCAGCAAGAAAAAATCAGATTGTTACCTACAGGAGAGTTTTCATAAGACTGTCAGCTGATTTCTCAAAAGAGACTTTGCAGGCAAGAAGGGATTGTCAAGAAATATTCAAAGTCACGAAAAGCAGGGACCTACAGCCAAGATTGCTGTAGCCAGCAAAGCTATCATTTGGAATCGAAGGGCAGATAAAGAGTTTCCCAGGCAAGAAAAACTAAAGGAATTCATCATCACCAAACCACTATTATATGAAATGTTAAAAGGGCTTATTTAAGAAAAAAGAAGATCAAAACTATGAACAATAAAATGGCAACAAATACATATCTATCAACAATTGAATCTAAAAAACAAACTAAGCAAATAAGAACAGAGACAGACTCATGGAGTGCATTTTGATGGTTGCCAGATGGGAGGGTGTGTTGGTAAATGAGTGAAGAAATGAGGGGATTAAGAAGTACAGACTGGTAGTTACAGAATAGCCATGGGGATATGAAGTACAATATAGGGAATGGAGTAGCCAAAAATTTATACACATGACTCATGGTCATGAAGAATGGTGTGGGGATTGCCCAAGGGAAACTGGGATGCCAGTTGGAGGGGCACAAATGGGGAAAATTGGGAGAACTGTAATAGCATAATCAATAAAAGTAGTTAAATAATAAAAAATATTATTCTAGAGCTTTTCAAGCACTGTTGTCCCTAGTTTCAAGTCAATAACTTCATCTGGTGCTTACCCAAAGAAAGAGCTTTCCTTCAGACGTTGAAGAAAAGACTTGCTATGTTGGACGTACTGAGAGGTGATATGTCAATTTTCAAGTTCACATAGTTGATCCTCATTATTAATGAGCTTTGCATTTGTGAGTTCACCTACTCGTTCACATTTATTTGTACCCCCAAAATTAATATTGGTGCTTTCACACTCATTCATAGACATGCGCAGAATGATGAAAACTTTGAGTTCCCTAATGCATACGTTTCCCAGCTGAGGTCAACCCACACACCCTTCTGTGTTCTTGTTTCTGTTTTCATGTTTAGGTGTCCTTACAAATAGGACACCACACAAACATGTGTCCTATTTGTAGTCAATTTGGTGCCATATTTTTTGTGTTATTTTGCTTTTTGTTGGTGATTTTGCTGTTTAAAATTGCCCCTGCCCAGTGCAGTCTGGTGTTCCTGTGCAGGTGGGCTGTGATGTACCTTCTGGAGAAAAATGTGTTAGATAAGCTTCGTTCAGTCATGAGTTGAAAGGCTGTTGTCCATGAGTTCAATGTTAATGAATCAACAATGTATATTAAATGCAGTGTTTTAAAACAGAAACACATAGAAATCAAGGTTATGTGTCAATCAGTTGATAAAAATGTTGTGAAGAGAGCCTCACAGGAACCTAATCCTCTATTTCCTCTAGGAACAATGGTTCAGTATTTGCAGTGATGTTATAGAACACTAACTACTATGAATAACGAGAACCAAGTGAAGTGTTCTTTCCTACCGGATATTCCAGGGTTACTGGGGCTACCTCCTACATATTACCTCCTGCTCCCCAAAGATGAGACTCCCTATATCTTATTTGAGTATGACGCAGGAAGCTTTCAGATGCCTGTGACATCACAGTGCCTTCCTTTTGAGGCCATATAACCCTGTTTTTTAAAAGGTCTAGTGAGCGATTTCCATTATTTAATTTGACATTAGATTGTAATTTTAATTTCATCATTAAAAAGCCCAGTGGTTTGTATTAAGAAGCACTGAATACTGTCTTTAAGGAAATGAAAGAAAACTGTACCCCTGATTAATGTTATAGATTCTTCAGTGACTTAGGAAAGCATTTCTTTAATGATAAGAACAGTCACCATTAAATTCTATCATGTGCCAAGAACAGCACTGAGCGCTTTATATTTGTTATTTTATTGCATCCTCACAACAATGGGGCACAGTAGGTTATGATCTTCAATTTTCAAATGAGCATCCGAAGATCAGGGAGCTGGATTCAAATCCAAGCCTATTTGACCTAAAGTCCAGATCTTTCTACTAAAGCACTCATAATAGGCACTACTTGCCTGTATTAACTATACTTCCATGTGGGTACTGGGTAAAAAGCACATTATGAGAACTTGAACCAAGTTTACTTATCTGAACTGCATGTATCACATTAGCGCCTTCTTGGCTCAAGTGAAGACAAACAGATGTAAAGAACATGAGGAAGATGCCACAAACACAACCCATGGTTTGTTACTTTAACCAGGAAAGAGAACTGTGTAGGGAAAAAAAAGCAAGGCACACACCAGACCATCTATTTTTGTAACATATTAATTAATAATAAATACAAACACATATTTGTGTAATATCTACATTTCGTAAGCTGGGGAGAAAGGATGCAATTCCAGAAAGGATGCCTTAGCTCCAGTATGCGCTGACAATGAAGCAGCAGTTGCTATGTCAAACAAATAAAACAGATCTTTCTGCCAATGCTTTCAGAGTAATGGTAATTAGATTTGGGGTTACTCCTGTCCTATATCCTGCACTAAGTTGATTAACCTGTTTAATGAGTCTGTGAGAATGACCAAAGCTGACCTCACATCAAAGAGCCCCATTGTTGCTGTGTGCTGACCTGAATTTTAATTGTGCACTAGGTTCTTTAATTGCATCACAGATGTGCTAGAGAATAGAGTAGGTATTTTAAGCGGCAGTGGGTTTCTTTTCCCAGATGTGCTCAGTTACACACAGTGTTTCATGCCGGTCTGCATACCCAGGCTCTGAACACTGCCCTTCTCTGCAGATCTTCAGTTTCGCAGTTATCTTTGCTACAGTTGGCAGTGGTGATCAGTTTTATTTATACAGTAAAAGTTAATTTTATGTATTATTAAACATCACAAAGGAGTTTAGAAAACAAGGGTGTAAATAAGTCAACAGAGAATAAATTAGAATCCAGGTTTCAGGAGTCCTCTAAGGGCTCCAGCCTCTGTCTTGATGCCTCCAAGATGATGGTTAGCACCAGAGTAGTGTCCTAGGAGGACTGTCACCAAGGGCCAGTTGTTACTTCAAGCTACAGTACCAGACTATAGAAAAAAGGAAGCTAGTTGTTCAGTGATAATATTGATTTTTTAAAACCCAGAACTCAGTAAACACATTCTGTAGTCTTCTTTCCAATTCCTCTTTAACTTATTTTTGTAGGCAAGTTGAAGAGGGTATTTCAGCTATTCACTTGCAGTGAGATGATGGCATTCCGAACTCATTTTTCATTGTGGCATTTTTAAAATGCTAACATTTCTGGACTTCTGATTCTTAGGCCTTAAAAAAAACTAGTCATCTTAAAAATCTTTTTGCAACAGGTTGTTGTTTGGGGGAGGCGACACATGTGAATAGGGATAAATAAAGCGACTGCTGCTGCTCCTTGTACTGTTCTCCTCCCTCGCCCATTCCTGGGGTGAGAAATGGACCCACTGAGTGTAGAAAGGGATGTAATTGACTTCTGTCTTCCAGCCTGCATCTTATCATGTGTGACAACGTCCCCAGATGGAAATGTGAAATGGCACCTGCTCCAGGCTGAGTGGAGGGGTGTGAGCAGTGGCTATAGCAAAGGGGAGGGAGTGTTGATGCCCACTGAGACCAGTGGGAGACACAGGGTGTGTGTGTCTGTAACTTTTGGAGGAGGCTGTATCATCCCAGCAGCCTTGGATTCTCAAAGCTGCTTTCTTTTTACTACTTTACTTCTCCTGCTGCCTGTCTTGTTCTTGGTTTCTTGTCCTACCACTAATTTGTACTATGACCTTGGAATGCTCATTTACCTTCTTCATCTGTAAAATGAAGGTACACTACATTATCTTCAAAGTGTGTTCCAGTAAATGAGTTGTCTGCTTTTTTGTGCTTGTCTTGTTAGAGTATTTGACTAAAAATATGATTAAACTATTTCCTAAAATCCCTTTTCTTTTTTTTTTTTGAGGTATCTTTGGATTTTATTTCATGTTCCTTCACAAGCATTTATTAAAAATCCAATCTGTGGTTGATAGAGGGTTTTATAGCTGGACAAAGTCACTGGACTCAGGTACTTCAAGCTACCCTGAGCTATGATTAGTTTTCTGAAGAGAAGTACCTACAACTGTACATGCTGGTACATTATCACAGCCAGAAGGGGGTCACGTGAGGAGAGTCAGCAAAGGTGGGAGCAGCAGGGTGTTTGTGTCATTGGTAAGATCCCTTTAGTGGTGATTGGATCTCTGAACAGAAAATGTTGAATTGTTTCATTGTTTGGGGAAGATTGCTAGCATATCAGCTGGACCTCTTCTTCACAGGTCAAGTCAGCTGGAGGCTGAGGGAGTTTTGTTCCTCAGTGTGCCTGGCTGCCACTAATCCCACGTCTAAGTGTGTAGGATTATGTTCACTGTGTCGACTGGTGCACCCTGCAGTGGGGCCTTCTGTAAATGGCAGCTGCAGAGGCTCAGAAACACATTTATGGAAAGGCAATGTCTGAAGCACTTTCCTTAGGTTTGCTCAGGTGGGGAACTGTCTGGAGGCAGGTGGTGGGGTGGGGCGGCGAGTGGCAATGATGGAGGGAGAGGTGAAGCTGGAGGGGCAGAGAGGGAGGAGGGAGGAGAGTCCACCAAAGCTGGTAAGACATGGGTTCTTCCTTGGAAGTAGCTCTCCCAGAACAACATGTGCGATAGGGACACCTACCCCTGCACAGTCTAAAATCCGAGAACAACTTTTGACTCCCCAAAACTTAACTACGAATACTCTACTGTTGACCGGAAGCCTTACCAAAACATAAACAGTTGATTAACACATAGTTTGCATGTTAAATATATATTATATGCTGTATTCTTACAATAAAGTAAGCTAGAGAGAAGAAAACATTATTAAGAACATCACAAGGAAGAGAAAATACATTTACACTATTTATTGAAAAAAATCAGTGTGTAAATTGACCCACACAGTTCAACTCTGTTGTTTAAGGGTCAACTACAGTTCCTTACCCCAAAGAGTTTGTACTGGCATTGGTTATAGTCACACTTACTCTGTCTGTGAACTTGGTCAAGTTCCATGATTTCTTTGAGCCTCAAGTTCCTTACCTGTAACCTAAACATGATAATGTTAGCTATAGGGAATAGTCACATGGAAGATCCAATAGGCAAATCTTTGTGAATGTACAGTATACAATACTGTATACATTCCAATCTTTTGTCTAACTACAGCAAATATTTAACAACTCTATTATACACATTTTTTGTATTAGCCTCCTCATTCCCTTTATTGTCCCTATTTAAGTTCCATCCGTTGTCCCTATTTTTCTTTTATTTCTTTCCACTTCCAGTTTGTAAATCTGCTGAACACATATGCAATTTGGGGGGAAAGATAGGGTATGCATAAATAATTGAATATATTTACATTATCATTTTGCTAATAGAAACAGAAAAATATGCTAATGGCAACTATCCCCTCTTTACCACCAACCCACGATGAACCTGCGGCTTATACCAACATCAATCATTGACTTGCAGCACATCAGGTGCCACCTGGGCCCCTTCCTTTCTAGGGAAGGTGATAAATGATTAGTGTTTACCTTATTGGCAAAGTCAGTTATGTTGCTTACCTCACATGGCCCAGGAGTGGGCAGATCTTGGCTTTAGGCCATGTAAGCCCAGGGCTACCTGCTTGGTGAGCTCTTTTCCTAATGCTACCACAGGCCAGCTTCTTGTGGGGATATCTCTCAATTCACATACCTGGAAATGGTAGGAAAACTCCACTCACTCATTCCATTAACAGTTAAGGAGCCCCTACCATCCACCAAGCCCTATAGCAGGCGCTCTGGGTGTGGTAGGAATGTATAAGAAATGATCCCCACCCTCTGAGACAGTGTGGGCCAGTGGAGAAACAACTAGGTAGCTAAGTAGCTCAATGCAGAAAGGTGGTATGGTAGAGCACTCTACTGCACAGTCCCTGGAGATGTCCTGCTTTGTCATCTACCAGCTGGGTGACTTCAGGTACCAACCTCTCAGGGCCTCAGCATCCTTATGTATAAAGTGTGAATAATAAGGGCACTTACAACAGGGCAGTGGTGAGGATTACTTCAGTTAACATGTGTAAAACACATAGAACAGTGCTTGGCACCATAGAAAGCCTTTGTTAGAGGATGAGGATGCTGATGATGGGGGTGTGGTGATAGCTGCTCCCAGGTGGGAGCATGAGAAAGGCATGTCAGTTTCATCCAGGAGGTTGGGAAGGACAGCAGAGCAGAGGGAGCTCCCAGCAGGTGGAAGGTTCAGCACTATGGATACAGTTAGGGTGGGGAGAAGGATGTTCTGAGAACTTCTGAGTCAGGCAGCCAGTGCTCCCTGCTCCTGAAATCTGAGCTTGGTGTCCAAGTGGGAACAGACATGGCATACTTCCATCCCAAGGACGTTTTGCTTGTACTCCGAGAGAAAATTGGCCAGGCTGGAAAAGTGTGGTTTGTGAACTTTTCTCACATAGGGACGGTCAGCATCTACAGTGACAGGGAGGTTGATAATAAGAAGTACTTAGCTGGTTAATTCCAGGTTGTGGAAAACTTGTTAAGAAAATGAAGGGTTTAAACAAATCTGGATGAATTGTACAGGTTAATAGTGTGGTCTGAATTTAGCAAATTATTTTTTAGCTTTTTGCTTTTCTTAAAACAAACAAACAACAAACAAACATTGCAGTCAAGCTCATAACCCACAATCAAATGATGTCAATGGCAAAATCTCTGACTTCTTTTTATCCTTGTCTTTCTCAGAACACTATTCTTTTAAGAAACAAAGCGCATTAATCATTGTGTCTCCAAAATGGCAGAAATTACTAAAAATAAAACCAATGAAGGGCAGAGAAAAAGACCCACTTGATAAGCTTGTTCATAAATAAATTCATTTATTATAATTTAGTGTAGAATTTCTAAACAGAATAATCAGTTTAAAATTAATGTGGTTTATTAACAATTAAAAGTGATAACACAGACTGAAAAGATTGAGGGTGAAATGTTGAGTTTCCTTTGATAGGTAGAGTAATTACAAAGTGTGCTTTTGAAGTTCAAGAAGACAGCCTTAGGACACAACATTTTTAAAGTAAAAATTGGCTTGCACTCTGTTCAAGTGATTGATTTTGCACTAAGAAATGGGTGTGAGACATGATGTGATTTAAAATTTCATCCCTTGATGGAACTGCTTGAGGGTGACATGATGTTTTTTTCTTTTTTCTTTTCTCAGCCTGCTCAGCCTATGAAGTTTCCTATCTGAAAGTTAATCTTCTGAAATTCCTTCGGAATTCAAGGAAACCTAATCTTTTGGTGTGTAAACAAAAGGGACTTTAGTATATTGCTTTCCCTCTGACACTCAACAGCCTAGGAGTGTGAGAGTAGGAGCTAACAAGATCTAGTGCTTACCAGGCAAAGCAAACCCAGCCATTCTTGTTTGGTTGCCTATTAAGTAATTACCTTTGAAAAAGTTCACCTTTACCATTAAAAATGCTTCTTCTCTCTTTCAGAAGGTTTGAAATGTGTGGGGGTGAACTGAGGTGGGAGGCAGTTAAACTTGAAGAGGAAAGTTAAAAGGAACTGGGATTTAGTTAAAATAAAAGGCTAGATTATCAAGGGAGCAGTTTATCGAGGGAGAAAAGAATTATAGTTTAAAAAACAGTTTGATGGCAAAGATGTTTTACATGTTTCAGTGAGTGTTTCTTCTCTATTTCCGCCAAGGGAAAAATGCATTTAACAGACTTTTAAGTGTTCACTCACCTCGTTTCTTTATATAAAGAAAAAATACTTGAAAAAATCGATTATGGTATGCAAATAAATGCTTAGATATTGGCTCTCTGGAGGAAGGAGAAGGGAGGGGAGGCCTGATTTGTAGTGTTTGCCAATTTCCATGTGTAAATACTCCCACTGTGGCAGATTCTACCACTGCAGCATCACTGGGCTTAAAGTTGGGAAGAGATGCACAGAGAAATACCATTTGTGTTTCCACCACAGAGATGCAGTAAAATGTTAATAACCCCAAAATGTTGATAATAGTAAACTGTAGTAAAAAAAGAGGAAGTGATGAGTTTTGAGTACTTACAACTTTTAATGACTGTGTTTAACAACCAGCTCACAACTTTCCTGAAAAGTTATGTTGGCTCTCAGGAACCAGAATGAACTGTATATAGCACACAAGTAAATACATTTAGGACATTCTGCAAAGGGGTCTGGAAGGTCACCTCCCAAATTACTGACTGCGGTAATCACCTCCTGGTGGGGGGTTGTTATGTGTGGAGGTGGGGGAACTTCATGATTGACTCTATGTACTTCTCTTTTGTATATATTGCTAATGTAATGAGTGAATAAAAAGTGGCTTTCATAAAATATCTATTGTTTTTACACCAATATTTCCTTCCCTCGTTTCCCCTGAGTCCAAGCCCCATTTGGCACTCTGAATGAGACAGCATTGGACTAGGCACTAAAAACTTGGGTTTTAAGTCTAGCCTCTGGCATCCAGGTAACAGTGCAAGTTATTTCAACTCTCTGAGCTTTGGGATCTTTGTCAAATGAAGATATTTAGATTATATCTTTAAGAGTCCATCCAGTGCTAAACTTTATATTTCAGATTCCTTTTCATGTCACTCAACAGGTATGCAGTCTGCAGGAGAGGCAGAGCACACCTACAGAGTTCTGTGAAGTCCGACTCATCACATGTGTTGCTTCTTTTTTTCCCTGACTTTTCAAAAGATTATGGACTTGAAACTCATGGTTGCTGTTGGCAACCATGACACTTGACTGGGTGGAGAAAACTGAGGTTTGGAAACTAGCTAAAGGAAGGTCCGGGAGATGCTCCTCGATTAGCTCTCTATTGCTAGCAGAGACTTCATTGGCTCACTGGCTCTCGGACCGTGTGTGTGGCCGGGAAGCCCAGAGCTTGCGCCCTGTAGGAGCCCTCCCAAGCTGCCTGGTCCGTGTTCTTCTGGAACATACTGGCTTGAGTTGCTACTCTGAATATCAGTCTGCATCCAGCTGGCTCCCAGTAAAAATAATAAATAACACGGTTTTTTGTTTATATTTTTAAAATACAAATGATCAATATTAGACATTTCTTGTAGAAAATTTAGTATATAGAGATGAGCAGTAAAAAAGGAAGCTCACTGATTTTAAAGTGTAACACTTTCCATCTTTGCTGTTACTCTGTTTTGTAAATACATATAGGAACACATGGCTGTTTGAAATGACATGCTCCTTCCGAGAACGAGGCACAGCACAGACACAGTGCGTCACGCTCAGGCTGGCGTCCTGGCTCCATCTGCGAGCTGTGGGGCCTCGTGCAGTTTACCCTGTCACTTGCGCTGTGCCTTAGTTTGCTTATCTGTAAAAGAAGATGAGAGAACCTGCCTTGTGGATTTGTTGTGCGGACTGAGTTAAAACATATGGAACCCTTGTAGAGCAGTGCCTGACACTATTAAATGAATTGTAGCTATTTTTATTTTATTCTATTGTATATTGCTATGTCATGGCTTGCTAACCTCTTATGTTCAATATTTAAGTGGCTTCTAATGTTTTACAATTGAAATGAAATCCTTTATAAGTTATAACTTTGCACATATCCTCAGGGTAAATCTTAGACCTGGAATTGCTGAGTACGCACATTTTAATGTTTTCAGCATAAATTATGAAAATTAAAGTCCTCCTTATACGCCATGAAGAGAACGTCCAGAACGACACACGTGTCCCATCTCTCCCTCATGTCAGTGCTGGTGAATGGGCCAGATTTCACATTTCTCACCAAAGGGAGAACTGCAGTCTGTTTCCACAATATATAAAAATCTAGGCTCTTCATCTAAATCAAAACAAATGCCCCAGGATACTGTTAAACCGTGAAAAATTTGTTAAATCGAAGGCAGGCATTCTCTTGCACAAATTAATGCACCTGGTTGTGCCTAGACAGGGAACACGACGCCACTGAGCAGTTCCTCACGCCCCACTGCTGGGCAGCAACCCGGAAGAGACACAGGCTGATCAGGGGGCGCCCGCTCCCCCAGGGTAGAGGGCAAAGGGCTTTTTCTGTCTCCCCTTTCCAGCCTTCTCGTCACTGCAGATGCTGATACTCCCCATGGCTTTGAGGCAGGCCCTTTATGCAGCCTGAGGGGCAGATGCTGGGTTCATCCTTCCTCACTCTGCTTGAAAAGTGTGTTAGCACTAATCAGGGCTCTACCTGAAAACCAGAACCAGCAGGACACTGGATACACTCAGGTGAGATTTCTTCGTCCTCAGGAAAAGCCTTAGTGTTTTTTTTTTTAAGAACTTTCAGCTGATTGGAAGAGGCCCAGACTGATTATTGAGGATAATCTCCTTTACTTAAAGTCAACTGATTGTAGATGTTAGCCACATCTACAAAATACCTTCATAACAACATCCAGATTAGTGGTTAATCTTATAACTAGGTACATTAGCCTCATCAGGTTGACACATCACAGGCAGTCACAGGAAGCCAGCATTCTTTGTGACCAGTGGTCCAACTTCCGCTCCCACCAGGTGCCTGAGCCACCCTAAGCTCCAGGCCAGGCAACGAGCAAGATTTCTGATACAGAGCTGCCCTTAGCAAAGTACTTAGACAGTGTTAACCTCTCTTCATAGGGAGAAAGATGGGAGTTTTTATTCCTATTTTCATGTAGGATGACTTGGAAATTACAGTTCCTTAGTCTTACCTAATAAATGGCTTCAGAGGAAAATCTAGAATATCCATTTGAAGGCCGGTTGGGAGCAATAGAGGGCAAATCATGATATAACTCACTGTTTCTGAATGTAATTACAAGGTGAGTTCCAAGGGGCACTAGTTCCATGGGATAGCAACTAATGCATGCAAGGTGAAGATTCCATAGTGAAAAAAAATAAAGAAATTCTGGGTTAAATTAAACATGTTTCTTTACAGAAAAACTAAAAGGTTTCTTTAATAGAATAATATGAATCGGGACCCCAAGTGTCTACTTGATCACTTAATCGATTTTTTGCTGAGCACCTTTTGAGTTTAGAGTCCCAGAAAATATGTGGGAAAGATGTCATAATCTATAGCGTTAGCCACTCAGAATACAGATGGGATAGAATTTGTTCCAGGTTATCCCGTGTACTGCCATTTAACACCACTAGATTCTGTGCAAGAGTAAGTTTACTGAGAAATTCTCATAGAAGATATTAATTACACCCACCACCTTTACTGAATGCTCGCTGTGTCCCAGGCTTTATGATCAGTGCTGGGGACAGGGGCAGTACAAGACCGGCACAGACCCTCATCCCATGGAACTTATATTTTTACCTAGACTTGTGTCCCATGAGGACGTGACCCCCTGACTCCTGCGTTCTGGATGGGGCCCCAACAGACCCACTGTCCACCCTGGTCTACACATCTCCTGTAGGTTAAAGTATTATAGAAATGGTGCCATATGTCCAAACAGTCCAAACAGTCCACTGTGCCTTGGCCAGTAGACGGAAGTGCTCTGAAAAAGCACATGCGTCTTTGCCAGAAAACTAGATCAAAAGGAGAAGAAAGAATCCTTTCACATGGTGTGGGAAGGTTGGCCAAAAGCAATGCCTCTGAGGTTGATGGAAATAAAAGGTAGCCAATCTCCCCTTACAGCTGCCAGTATCTCCCCCTGATATCCAGAGACATCCTTGACTGAAAACCTTGAATGTGAGAAGATGCAAGTAACTAAAAAAACCCAGGTCTTTCACAGCCATAAAAAGTTAAAAAGCCAGCCAGGAAAGCTTATACCTAAGGCTCTGATCTCCAGGTTCCTAGTCAGTCCTCTTTCACTGAAGAGGAATTTTAGTTAATTTGAAACAGTATTTTGTGGGTATTTAGAAAAAGCCCCATTGGCTGTCATAGGCAGGACTGTCGATTCCTTGGTTTGCCACACCCTGTATCTTATGGGTCAAGCTCATCTGGGCCATCTGGGACTTATCTAGCCAGCTCCTGGCCATGGTGCGGCTGCAGGCTTTCAAGAGTAGGTGTCCTATTGGGGGAGGTGCTCACTGGCAAAAGAGAATCACCGGGAGACAGGGAGAACATGAAGGGCAATACTTCCTTCTATCTCACACTAGACATCAATCAACAAACTTGCATTGAACATTCCTTTTATTCAATGCATATAATAAAGGGACATTAAGGTAGGTCAGATATCTTAGGCAGTAGAAATTTAATTCAAACTGGGAAATTATTAGTACATGTTTTCCCAAGTTGGAATGTGGGAAATGGATCTGAATGTTGGACATGGGTCTGAAAGATTTTCCTTTTATGCTTATTCTGGTTTCCAGCCTCTGCCTTCTCAGCCCCTTCCCCATGTGTCTTCCATTTGGCTCAGCCATACCCAATTCTTTTTTTAAAATTACAGGTGGCATTCAATATCATTTTATATCAGTTTCAGGTATACAGCAAGTGGTTAGACATTTATATAATTTACTGAGTGATCTCTCTGATAAATCTAGTATCCACCTGGCACCATACACAGTTATTACAATATTATTGACAGCATTCCTTATGCTATACTTTACATCCCCATGACTGTTTTGTAACTACCAATTTGTACTTCTTATTTCCTTCACCTTTTCCACCCTGCCCCCAACCATCTTGCAACCATCAGTCTGCTCTCTGTATGAGTCTGTTTCTGTTTTGTTTGTTCATTTATTTTGTTCTTTAGATTCCACAAGTAAGGGAAATTATATGGTATTTGTCTTTCTCTTTCTATCTTATTTCACTTAGCATAATGCCTTCTAGGTCCATCCATGTTGTCATAAATGGTATGATTTCAGTCTTTTTTATGGCTAAGTAATATTTCATTGTATATATGTACCACATCTTCTTCATCCAATCATCTATTGATGGACACTTAGGTTGCTTCCATATCTTGGCTATTGTAAAAAATGTTTAATGAACATAAAGATGTACTCTTCAAATTAGTGTTTTAGGTTTCTTCATATAAATTATACCCAATTCTTAAATCAGTTCTGATCAGGACAGTGAGCAAGTTTTGCACCTTACTGGGAAGTGAGGCACAACTTAATCTTGCTGCCACAGACTGTGTTTTGGGGATACGTACTGACCTGCTCATTCAGTTGTGGCCTTTCCTTACTATAGTTCTACCACTGATTTCCACCCCATCCATCTTGGTGTTTACATTTCGTTGATGTTCTGTCTTCTAGATCCCTTTTGAGTCTGCAAAGGATATTGCTTAACTTTGTAGGAGTTAGTCCTACAGCAGTTAACTTTCTCAGTCAAACTCTCAGTCAGCCCTACCAACATTGATCCAAGTGATAAAAATATTTTCTCTAAAGGTCAGATGTGATCACATGAAACCTTATAAATGGCAGTGGTTAGTTATGCATATTCAGGAGTCAGTTTATATGGTTCAAATCCTGAATCTGCCACTTACCAGCTGTATAATCTTCAGCAAATCACTTAATGTCACAGGGCCTTAGTTTTCTCATCTAATAGAAAAGGTATATAAACTTACAGAGTTGCTGTGAGGATTAAATGAAGGGTAAAGCCCTTAGAATATACTTGTCAAAAAGCAAATGATCAGTGAAGGTAGTTATTTTTGTTATTGTTATTATTTTCCTGGTTGATCCAAGGGGACTGTCAGTTCAGTGGGAACAAACTCATCCATTTGAGTTCTGCTGTAAAGGAACGGGAGAGGCGTGGGACGTACCTGTCTGGACGGCCAGACTCACATTGCTTTTTCATACTTGCAGACAGTCCAAGTGTGATCCTGGAAATGTTCACTCCCGACCCCCAAATCTGCTTTGACAATCTTGGAGCTAGAAGTTAAGATATAGTTCACTATAATTTTAAGTGCAAAGTAAAGATTGTCGCCACTACACTTCAAATCCTACCACTGATCCATTAAGCAGGGGTTAGCCAAGGGAAACAGGCAATCTCTCACCTCCTTTACCACCAGGGCACTGCTCTGAGTACCTCCCACTTCTGAACATCAAGCTTTGAATTGTTGCCTAAGACTAACACTTTTTTTTAAGGAGACTTCTTAATTTGACTATTACCCTCAGGGAAATCTACTTGCCAAATATTCAACAGTAACTATGGGTTGAGATGCTGGAGGTAAATTAGTATTGGAGTTCTGGGCAATTTGCCCTAAATGCTAATGTATAAAAATGCACCTGGATAAGGATATTTTTCTTCTGCATCACAGATTCATGGACTAATTTATTTATTTAGTTAGTTTCCAAAGATTTTATTTGCTTATTTTTAAAGAGGGGGGAGGGAGGGAAAAAGAGAAGGGGAGAAGCATCGACGTGCTGGGAAAAATATCGATTGGTTGCCTCTCACACGCCCTGACCAGGGGGCCTGGCCCACAACCCAGACATATGCCCCGATTGGGAATTGAACCAGTGACCTTTCGTTTTGCAGGACAATGCCCAATCCACTGAGCCACACCAGTCAGGGCTCATGGCCTAATTTTTAATAACAAGAAAAGTGCTAGGCCTTATTTTTCTTTTAAAACTAAGTACAATGAATAAGGTCTACCTAGATAACAGCTTGAAGGCAGGGACTCAGCATTCACTTTTGCGAGGTGTACTCCAAAGAGGATGTAGACAAGGCATAGAATCCTGGGTTCAAATTCTAGTTCTGCCACTTAATTATTAGTGCCCGGGGCTTGAGTAAGTATTTATTTTCTTTGAGAACTGGTCATGAAGAATTGTGTAGGTCAAGTGCCTGACACATTCTCTTCTAATGCTGAATGTTATATGATTGAACCTGGACTTCCTTCGCAATTCCAGGGACCCTCTTGGACTCTTGAGAAACTTACTTTGTAGTACTTAACTTTATAAACTTTCCAAAAATAATTCCTTCTGACTAACCTGTTTGTTTTGATCATAGAGATAAATCACATTTGTTCTTTTGCTGCTCATTTAAAAACTAATTATTATGTCTTTTTAAAAACTTAGCCATTATTTTCTAGTAGAATATACATTATTCTTGAGTCACTTTTATGAAACCATTAAATCCTCAAGACAGGCATTACTTTTTGAGTAACTTTTTGAGTTTTCTTTTTGAGTAGCTTTTTACTTCATATGCTTTGAAAATCCTCAATCCCAGCTTCTAGGTGGGGGAAAAAATAGAAAATCAGGAAAACAAGAAAGGTGATCAGATTGGAATCTGACCTTTCAAACACTTATAGGGTTTGTTTATGAGCTAGGAGATGATGGATTCTAAGGAAAAATGACCATAGCCCCAGAATTCCACACACAGCTAAGCTATCATTCGATTGTGAAGATGTGAAAAAACACAGAAACTATACCTTTTATAAAAATAGTTACTCCTGGAACTACTCCAGCCAAATGAAAAACAAATCAGAAAAATGAAGTCAGAAAAGGAAGCTGAGGTAGACAAGACAGAATGGTGAATATAAAATTTATAGTAACTAACTGATGCTGTAATTGTAAAGTTAAATTCAAGTTTTAAAGATTTTTTTATATCAGAAGAAATAAATTATAACAATAAAACAATTGGTAGCCAAAATTTCAGTTTCCTTCAGTGAAGCCTAAGAGTGGGGAAAGGAATTAAAATTCTGCTGAAGATCTGATCTTGAAGATAGATGAGTTATATGAAGATAGATTACAAATTCTGAATACTTCTTGACTTTGCTAGAGATGTATAAGTTCAGTTATATTTATTAGAGTAAAAAGGGCAAAATGTAATAAAGAAGAAAGCAAGCAAAGAGCAAGTGTAATACATTGAAGTACAAATTAAGATGGCAGGAATAAGACTAAATCAGTGGTAATATATCAGTAGTTAGAATAAGTGTGAATGAGTTAATTCTCTTCCTTATACCACTAAACAACAAGCAAAGGTTTTCCATCTGGGTAAAAAAGCAAGACCACTTATGTTTTATTCATAAGAGATATACTTAAAATTAACTGACAAAGAATTATGTTTAAAAAGAGACATGAAAAGATAGAAGTTAAATGCAGGCAAAAGGAAGTTAGGAATAGAAATATTGTAAGAGAAAAGACAAAATACACTGAACACAAGAGAGGGAACCATTGCAATATTAGTGAAAGATAAAATCCATAACACTTTTATGCACTGAAAAATACATCATTGAATTGAAAATTATTTGCAGTCAATATGGCAAAACAAAACTTATAAAGTTCTTATAAATTAATTAGAAAGGGATTGACAAAGACACCATTATCTCTCTTACCACTTAAAAATTCCAAGAATTTTAGAAGCAGTGTTGGAAATGGGAACTATGACAATCCCCAAGCGAATGATGACTTCACTTCTTTTAAGCATAAAGACAAAATTCGATGCATCAAGGGGTAGAACCCAGTCAAATGATTTCATATCCTTTTATTACTTTCAAAACTAATATCTAAACAAGATTTGGATAGGACCCACATGGCCTTGAGCCCTGTGTTGTGACCATTCAAAGCCAGACAGGTTCATGGTATTTGGGAAGATTGAAGAATATTCACAGGACCATTGGGATGTCTGACAGGACTTTATTCAAAGGTGGGCAGGCTGTGTGTCTCCCCACATGTCCCTCCATGGCATGCTGTATGTCACCTGTCCCTTTGCATAGCACATGTCATGGAACCAGTGGGAATCCCTACCTGCTTAAGTACTAGAGACAAACAAAGTCGGCAGGGTGCCAACAGATCTTTTGCAACAGAACTTCATACTACACATGTGAGCACTACATACTACACACTCAAGGCTTTGGGAACAGTTTATGGGACTCAGTCTCAAGGCTCTGAGAACACTGCACATCAGGCCCATTCTCAAGGTTATGGGAAACTGCTTCCCTTAGTTACCCAGACACCTGGGTGAGGAAGCCAGACTGCTTCCATGTACCCTACACACTCTCAGCTTGAGGATGAGAATCTGCAGTTGTATGGAAGATCTCAGACCTGAGCAGGGGACTCGGGGGCATGGCGGGAGGGAGGAGGATGGCCATGGCCCTGGCAAGGTCACTGAAGCTGGCCCAGGATGTCTTTCTAGTAAACTGTTAAGATCTCTAATCTTGTTTATGCTTTCCAAAGAAGAAACTGTGGGCCTACATTTTGAAAGGTACATAAAACTTAAATTTGCCTTATTTGGGATACAAAAGGACAAGTTTCTCTCTAATCTGTTTATGGAGGTGCATATAGCAAAAAAAAAAAAAAGAAGGCCGAGGGGCGGGGGCAAGCAAGCCAAGTTTCTAAAAAAATATGGTTCTAACTTCAATTTCTTTCCCACAGAAAATGATGCAGTGACTTTGGTCCATCTTTCTTAAGGACTATGGTCATAATCAATAGGTCCCTCCTGAGTCATATGTAGGGGAAGCCATTCCATGTCCAGCACAGAGTGTCATACCCCAGTTAGCGGTTTTTATGATCACACTCTATAGCACTAGATTTGCTTTGGAGCAAGGCAGGAGGGTCTGTCTGGCTTCTGCATTTCTACCCACTTAGTGCCACAAACCAAGTTTCCAGTCCAGCTGCTGTATCCAACTGCTGTGCTGCCCCAGGTTTCTCACATCTGTAATAAAATCTAAGTCCATCCCCTGGCTCTTCCACTTTCCATGATTTGCATATCCTCCTTTCCTTGCCTAAAAGCCCCTCCCCTTCCCCCAACCTGGCTACTACTATTTCTTCAGTTTTCAGCTCCGGTGCAACCTCCTATAGAAAGCTGTCCTAGCTTCTTGCAAGTCTTGGCTAATACCTGTCTTTGCATCTGTTGTTACACGAATCCCATTGTTTGGTTCTTCTTTGTTTACTGGTCTGACTCCTATATGAAGCTAAAGATGTATGAGGGCACGTTGACACCCAGCACAGGGCCTAACATATGGTTGGTCAGCATTCAATCAATACTTCATGTGTCATTTAGGTATTGATCTCATAAGCAAGGATACTTCTTTCCCTGAGATAGGAGTAAAGCGAGAGAGGAGGCGTGATGAAAGGCTGATGGAGGTCAGGACAGAAGAGGAAGGTGCACTTGCTTACAGGCACCCATTTCTCAGTGAAGGAGGAGGTTAGGCTGAGGGCAATGAAGCAGGGAGCTGGTAGGACCCTTGAGGGAAGTGGTAAGGCTCACAACAGGTGTTATGGAGAGGGATGAGAAATTCTTGAGGGCCCAGATAAGGTTGGAGCTCATACATTTATAATGATGATCAGCAATATGAATATGCAATTTTTTCCAGCAACAGAAAAAATAATGCTAGTTGCCATTTACTCATACCTACTATGTGACAGGATTTATGCTATACGGTTAAGATGCCCATTCTTTATTTCTCATAACAAAGCCTATGATTATTTCTACCACCTGGATGAGAAACTGAGGCTTATGGAGATTCAGCTGGCAATTGGTAGAAGCAGTTGCAAACTGCAGACTCATTTCAAAGGCCAGGACTTTGGTCTGGGGCCATGCCAGTCCACCAAGCTTTCGGTGGTTTTGTTGGATTGGACTGAGCCGGGGGAGGTCATGGGGATGGCAGAGGGGATGAAGGAGACTAGAATGAAGGGTACTGGACAGAATGTTATTAGAAAGGCTAACTGTGGGCTCTAGGTAAGTGAGTGTCTGAATCCAGGTATGTTTAGAGAACTCCAAAGAAAGAGAAATTAAGGTGTCAGTAATATCAAATAATATATTTGAAAAGAGGAAAGGAGCGGGAGAAGGGCATAGGTAAGAAGGTGTGGTCTGTGTGTGAGTTCAGGGTGACCCAGTCCTCGAGGTGTGCCCACGGGAATGGATATAAGTGAACCAAAGTGAAGGAGGTCGTAAAGCTACAAGAACTTCTGTATTGTTTCTTGGAGGATTAGTGCCTGACATATTTTAGATGCTCAATATTTATTGAGTGAATGAGTAAATAAAAGGACAGCCACAAAGAGAAACTATAAACTTTACTTATGAGCTCTTTTATAACCCGTCTTTACCCATAAGCTAATGAAATAGATGAAGAGAGCAAAAGGAGTTTTCTATCAGAAATGAAAACAGAGTGCCCCCTTAAAGTGACCGTCTGATTTTTGGAGAGTAGAGATGGGGTGGGGCACAAACATGTGAAGGCCTTTTTGACTGGAAGAGACAAGAAAGTTCAGTGAAAACAAAGTCGTTGTTACGGTTGAGGAGAACAGTGATACAATGTCGAAATGGCAACTGTCTGCATGCTCTGTTGTTTCTCCGGGGTGGTGTGTGAGTTAGCGCCTGCGCACTCCTCTGGCAGAGATGGTAGGAATATTTTTTGTTTCATGTGTTATATATACCAGGGACCCAGGCTCGGTCAACACTTTTCGTGCTTTGAAACCTGTAATCCAGGCAGAGTCTTATTTAAGCTAAATCACGATAATCCTTCACAAATGGAATATAAGCCAAAACCTTGATTCATGAATTAGTTCATTGTTTGTCCCTGCTGACTCCTGATTGTTAGGTGTAACATACAGGCATGCCAAGTGATGACAGATGAAACAACATGATGTAATCGTGCATTTCAAAGAGTGAAGCCTCCAGGGTATTGGTAAACACACAGCTAAACAGAGCCTCACAATACACTTCTGTGTTTTATGGTTTTGTCAGAATCAAAGGAAATGTATTTACTTTGGAACAAATAATTGTGGGAAATGTCTATAGAGTCCCTGTGGCTTGTGTTCATGGTAACCAGAATTCCCTTGGGTGAGCGAATAACATTGTATAAGTGCGCAGTGTTGGACAAGGACAAGATGTATTCCAGCCCAAAGGATGGTTACAGGAGTTTTTCTCTAGGCCTCTCACTAATGCATTAGAACAGATTGTCAACAGAATCCCAGGGAAAGTGAGTCACAATAAAGGTGTGGACAGAAACAGCAATGTGTTAAAGCCTTCCGAAACTCGTGAAAACATATTGAATTTTATTCTCCAATAATTAAAAGAGTGTCTATTATGGTCTTCAATTGCAAGGACAGGAGATTATAGACATATTATGTATTCATTCTAGATATGTTTCCCCAAACTTTTACGCCTTTTCTTTCCTGTCTTCAGAATAATGGAAGAATTAGTTAAACTGGTCCATTGCTAATTCTTAGGAGGTACTTTTATAAATAAAGAATACTGTATAAATCATAAGACCTGATAGGATTCATTTAATGAAAAATGGAAAAGTCATACATTATAAATCAAGATGGTTCTCTGAAATATTATATATTGTCATTATGCTCCAAAAATTAGAGTATTTTAGGAAAGAGGAAAAAGAGCTCACATGATTTGTAATTTACATCCTGAAGTTTCTTCCTCTTTCAGAAAAACAATTAGGGACATTTTTTTTCTTTTTAAATCAACAACATACAACTGTGAGAATTGGGTGGTGTTTAATTCTTGTGAGAATTTCACTGCAAAAGCCTAACTATTCTATTTTAACCTTGGTTTTGAGTGATTTCTCTAGTATCCTGTATTTTTCTTGGTGATCTGTGCTAAAGCAATATTGTTAAAGCCCCGTGGGTGGAAGCCAGATTTCACAGGCCTGAGATATAGTGAGTGGGTCAGGGAGTGGAAATTGGTGACACAAGGTTACTTTCAAGAAGTCGGCTGTGAGGAGAAGAGAATGGGCAATAGCCTATGGGATAGTATATCAAGGGGATGCTCTTTTAGGATAGGAAGAGCAATTTCAGCTTGCTTATAGGCTGATAAGGCAGGACCAGTGGAGAGGGAGAAAGAGGAGAATCAAGTAAACCAACAATTGGTATGACTGCTCAAGGAGGTGACCTAGAAGATCAAGGTCACATGTATAGTTGTTAGCCTTGGAAAGCAGAAAACTGTGCTCTGTGCTGGGAAGGAAAGATGAAAACTGGATGAAAATTTAAAGATAATTTGAGGAGGAATGGGCCCATGGCCTCAGCTGAGACAAAAATGGTAGGAGGATTTGAAGAAAGGGAACGGTGTGCAATTGGTTTTGTAGGGACTGCGATTGGGTTTCACTGGATGAAAGTACAACAGTTTTAAATTATTTTTCTTTTTAATGTTTCCAGTAATAGCATCTTGGGAAGAGAAAGGTGAATATGGATGGTTTGAAGATCCATGTTAGGGATTCTTAAATAAGGTAAGACTGGGAACATGGATTGATAGAATTGGTGGCACTGGATGGAGATTGTAAAAAGTCTAAAAGAGACCAATGAGCAGTGAGCATAGAGAATGTAAGTATTAATGGAAAATGAAGCAGAGAGCAAGTTTAATAGGGATTGGAGGTTATCGTCAAAGAAGGCTATTTAAGATCTTGGAGGTGAGCAATTCTGAATTATGGATGACCAGATGGAAAGTGTTTCTGGGCAGGGAAAGTAGAAAAGTGGAGGTGATCAGGTCCCAAAGGAGACAGGGCTTAGAAAGGCTGACATAATGGACATGGAGGCGCTACCGGGTTTGAGCTTCCAGTGCACCGGCACTCTCTCCTTGGTGGAGAGAGTGGAGGAGTTCCTCCTCCACTGCTACCAGACTGCTAATTCCCGCCAGACTGCTAATTCACAGAACTCGAATACTTACTTATGGATACTTATAAGTGTCTATATTTAAATACTTATTTACCTTTTTATTCCTGTGCTTGATGCAGGGTCTTGTGCATCTATTCATGCACAATAATTGCTAAATACATGAGTCCAAACAACCAAAACCAAGTACAATTTATGAAAAAACTCAGAAATATGGCAGCAAGAAAAAGGAAGAAAGGTTATCTACGTGGACGGCTTTGATTTCAGGGTAAACAGGTGTTCGGAGATGACTGAAGCACTCAGTTTGTGATTGGAGTATGCTTCCCTCCAAGGTGATGGGTTGCAGGTCACCTTCGAGAGGGTTGGCTTAGGCACAAGCCAGCAGTGAGGAGAAAGGATAAAGAGTGTGTGACATTAGGACAGAGGTTCCACAAGGCAGAGTGGAAGAGCCTGGTGGAGTGGGGGGAAGGATGGGGTTGAGTCAAATAGGAATGAGAGTATGGGAAGTGAGGACACTGTGGAAATTTCCATCTAGGGCAACAGTCCAGTAATAGGAGGTAGGAAGAAGATGGGGAGTAAGGCTGAAGGTGCATTGGTAATACTGACAGTTTTGGGGAACAATAATAGCTAACATTTACTGAGGCCTCCTTATGGGCGAGGTACTGTACCAAGCATAGCCTGTGAATTACGTCATTGAGTCCCAAAGCAGTAATATGAGATAGATACTGTCATATCTATTTTCTAGAAGGTATGTTAAATTCCCCAAGGCCACGCTGTTGGCCAGGAGCAGGTCTAGGACTTAGCCTGTTTGCCAAATCATTACACATCTGACCTCCAAAATAGACCCCCAAGTGCTGACAAGTAGTGTTGCTTTTTCACAGACATGTCCCACATGTCACCCAGGGGTGAAGTTCTAAGACTCAGGAGATTTCAGTCCTGTGTTCTTTTAGGCAGTGTTCAGAAGCAGAACATCAGTTTTGTTTAGCCGGGGTTGGGCGATGCCCAAAGCTCCACAGTGAATCGCAGCTCTGAAAAGCACCTCAAAGGCTGAGACAATTGCAGTATGTATAGATTATTGATTTAGTTTTATTTTCTTTCTTAAAAAGGCCTAGATTTTTATGGAAAATATTTAGCTTTGACAGGAGAGAAAAATGCCTTTTTTAATAACAGACTAAAAAAACAAGGGCATTGATTGACTTCCATGGAGAGGTTGTTGCATGAAGTAGTGTATGTGCATTTGTGTGTACGCCTGTGTGTGTGTTGAAGAATGGGAGCATTAACAGTTGTGTGTGGAGGTACATTGTTTTGACAGCATGGGATGCAGAACCAAGTGTTTTCCTACTGCAACAAAACTATAGGAAGCACAAACTATACATAGTCAAGCCTCCATATCCATGGTTGCAGAACCTGTGGATTTGGAAGGCCAACTAAGATACTTTAGCATCCACAGATTTTGGTATCTGAGAAGGGTCCTGGAAAAAATGGCCTGTGGATACCGAAGGACCACTGTACTCTTAAATTGTAAATCATGCCCCGGGTTTGGATGGGTTGTTTTTGTGCCCAGTGAGAGGGTTGAGCAGAGACTGAAGGGCTTTATGGGGTTGGTATCTGGTGTGCACAGGAGATAGACTTGTCCAGTGTTGTCAGGGCAGAGTGAGTCGGGGTGAACAGGGAAGGTGGGAACAGAGACTCCAGTTCCCACTGGAGCACTGAGCACTTTACCAGGGAGCTTGGAAGGCTATCATCTAAAGGCACAGAGCAATTTAGAATGGGTGGATAGTGTCAGGAAATGGAACATGTGAACGTGGGCTTGGACATACTCTTGCACCCTGGCTCATTTCAACCACACAGTGGTCTCACTCCTGGGCACATGGGCAGTGCTATTTCATCCTCTGATACTTGAGGCAGGTGGGGATTTAATTTGAAAAATGATTCATAAAAAACTATGAGGCATTTTAGTTTGTGCTTTGAGGAATTTGCAGCATCTGTCTTTTGGCTTTCTCTGAGTCTCAGTATATTCAAGTGCTAATCAAGGAGTTTGTTTCAGTCTGATCTGTTGTAATTCATGAATCTTCCTCATCTTGAAGATATTTAATTCACAATTATTTGATACAATGCTAGGGAGCACATATGAAAATGTGTATCTAGCCTCTGCCACTTTGCAGGCAAATGACTTCACGTAGGTAGATGAGCCTCACTCACTCATCTATAAAATGGGAATAATCAAGCCTACCTCACAATATTGTGAAGATTCACTGAGGTCCCTTCAGCAGAGTGCATAGCACCATGCTTTTCACACAATAGGTCTCCAATAAATGTTACTTGCCCTCCCCTTACCCTTATCTCCTACTTTGGTGCTGGTGTGATTCCAGTCATGTTTGTCTGACTCAGCTACTGCACCCTCCCTGTCATTGGCATCCTGGCTTTGTCATGTATCTCTAGACCATTCAGAAAAAACTGTTTGTGTTTTGATCGTTCAAGAAAATTTGTTTAGGCCAAAGTAGGCTTCAGAGCCACTATGAAACTTCTAGATCCAAATGCTTTGCAATTACTGCTTGGAAAAGTGTTTTCAGAACAAAATAATAATAATCACAATATCGTGTATGAATTTTGTAGGCATAATGTTGAGTGGGAGAAGTCAGACATAAAATAGTATCTGCTGTATGTGTTGAATAAAAAGAGCCACATATATTTTGCAACTGCACCCAATAGGAGACAGAGTCTGGGTATTCCTCCTGTGAGTGTCAGTTGCTGTTATAACCTATTTTGACCAAGAGAATGTGGGCGAGGTAATGTAGGGTCACTTCTCAGCCTGAGCCTCAGAGGCTTGCAGCTCTCACCCTCTTGGAAAACGAATGCCATGTGATAAAGTCCATACAAACAGTCAACAAAAGCTACCAGAGATTTATTTGGGCCCTTTTAGATCATGAAGCACCAAACTGAGTTGGCGGATGACAGAAGCGGTGTGTGTGGGACCCAAGGTGGAACAAACAACAGAGCTGAACCCAGGCCAAATTGCTGACTGAAAGAATTGTGAGCAAATAAAATAAATGGTGGTTGTTTTAAACAACTACATTTTGGGTTGGTTTGTTATAAAGCAAAGATAACTGATACAGTGTATGATTTTATGTATATGAAATTCAAAATAAGGCTAATTCATAGATAGAAATGGAGGTCAGAATAGCAGTTATCTTTGCTGGGGTACTGTCAGGAAGGGGCCTAAGGAAGCCTCCTGGAAATTTTTTATTTATTGAGCTGGTTGATGGTCACACATTGGGTAAAAATTCAAGTTTTATACTTGAGCACTTGAGATTTGTGCGTTGTGCTACACGTGAGTTAAACCTCAATTAGAACACACACACGCGCACAGTGTATGACTGACAGCCGTGTGCACTCGGTGGGTGAGTTAGTAAGCTGGCACGCAGGGGCTGGCAGCGTCAACAAAATACCACACGGCCAGACTGTTGAAGATGGAAGGCTTTCATTTAAAATACACTTGTCGCCCACCTACTTTGGACCAAGTACTCTGCTTGGGATAAAAAGTTGACTAAAACACAATCTGACTTTGCAAAATTATGTGTGCTAAACCGATAGACCAATACAGAGACAAAGGCTAGAACTAAATGATATTATTTTACCATGACAATGTGTAACTGAGGACATAAAATGCAATTAAAAACTGAATGATAAATCACATCGTGGTCTTTGCCAGAGAAACGGAACATGTACTGCTCATGAAGGTTCACTGCCTTCGACAGATACACAGAATCGTGTACCTTTCATTTTGTGTTGCCCAGCATGTGCTCAGGAGACCTGATGATACCACTGAGTTCAGGGACAGCTAACATGGAAGGGGCTGCCCCTCTCTTGGTTAGATCGTATTTCATACTTTTGTCCCTGAACTTGACATTGCAGTGTAACACAGCAGAGAGTGGTTAAAACAATTTCATTTGTCCTTTATTCATTATCAAATACAATGCTAAGTTTCTAAAAAATATGCCACTGCAATCAGCTTCTCTGAAAGGTAGAATCTTTCAGTGAGCTTAATGAAGGCTGAAGTGAAGCTGACGCGGAGGAGGGCTGAGCTGTGTGGTGGAGACACAGGCTTCTGGTGACCTTGTTTGAGCCCTGAATCTAGCTGTACCTGAAGCATAAACATTGTGCCTTTATATTTATTTATTATTATATCAGTTTGAGTTTAGTTTTTTGCCACTTGGAAGATTCCTAACCGACAGAGTCAGGTGGACCTCCTCTCCACCTCCTGCCCCTACCGTGGCTGCTAGTTAAATCCTTACTACTGCCTTTTCTTAGGTTAAAACGATCTCAGGTTATCTTCTTTCTCTTAGGCAACTCTATATAGAGCAGAGGTGTGGTAAGTCAAAACAGTGACCAAAGATGATGAAAAACCGTAACAATGGCAGAATGTAGATTTTTTTCCTGGTTTGAAAATGAGTTCTAGCTGCCATCTTGTCGATCACCCAAGTGCTTGGTGCCAGCAGTGCTGTAGTTGCTTATGTGTGGATGTGACCTTACAACACACATGCATTAAAGGTGACGCTTGGGGTAAGAAGAACAAACATGAACAACTTTAATACATTTACTTTATTAACCTTTTAACCATTTAGTTAACCTATTAACTTCCCATTGTGAATTGTAACCATCTCTATCCTCTTAAATAGAATTATTGCTACTTATCACAAGGCATACTTTAGTTTATTATGCATTGGTTTTATAATTAATTTATTACTTTATAGTAGACCCTTATATGTATGAGTTGTATGTTTTTTAATATAAGGAAAATTTATGTGAGGCACTGGGAATGACAAGAGAGTCATAAGACATGGCCCCTATCCTTCGGGAATTTATAATTGAGTCACAAAAACAGATATATAGACTGCTTTTGGAAACCAGTCTGGACCTGGTGTCAGTCATTTAGTAGTAATGTGTCTAGTCTGTTGTCTGAACATATATGTAAGTAAAAATAGAGTGTTTGAAACTAGACAGGCAAGGAGAAGCTGTGGTTCTTTCACACGCTGTATTATAATCTCCTTCTTGTCTGTCCCCCAAACTAGACTGTGAGCCCCCATCATCAGGGCTACTGTTGGTTTTCAGCTTGTTTTCTAGACCTTTGCATAGCGCCTGGCTTAAGTGGTGTTTGGTTGAACTGTAGGTGTGTCCTTGGTTCATTTAACATGATAAATAGGTACCATATCCATCCCGCTTGGCCGCTGGCTGCCTTTCCATAGTTCAGAGGAAACAAGTAGATTCCTATATCCTGCTTTTTGTTTTTAACATATACTGGGCTTCGAGCCAAGCCATGGCCAGGTGGACAGGCAGACAGGAGCCTAGAAAATTTATACCAAAGGTCAAGGAAAGGTAGATGGGCCTTGGGTTCAGCCAGGCATGGAAAACAAAGTGAGTCCAAATTTGAGAAGAAGTCAAGCATCTGGGCAGGCAGCCAACGTGGCTGTAGGAATAGATTCAGAGGAAAGGGGAGGCAGGATGAATTGGTGACTAAGTCTTATGAAAGTCCAGTCAAGAGCTTACTACTTTGAGAGTAAGACCCAGTCTTAGGAGATGGGAGATACAAGGGGTTCTGGACAGAAACTGGCTGGCTGTGCAGTGAACTAAGGCGGTTCCTTAACAGAACCTCAGCCTCTTTCATTCTGACAGCAGGATCTCACTTTTGTGAGCAAAGGATTATCCTTCACAATAACGTCATAAACATGATTCTAATTAATGAATTCAAAAGCAACAATTTCCTGTTTGCATGCATTAAACAAAGTTTACTCATCAATTTTATTTTAAGCCTAAATTCAGACACACAGCTCGATACAAAATATATGCACATGTGTGTTTGCAGAAGCATTCCCTGCTTACCCCCTCCAATACCCTCCCCGAACCCCCGCCCCCCGCCCCACACACACACAGAGTGAGAGAGAAAATATCTCTGAATCTCTGGGCTAGGATTTGAAAATGTGGAGCAACACATACTAATAATTAGAATCCTAATTTATGAAAATGAAAATAGGATTCCTATCAGGAACACTGAATTCCTTTCATATGTGTTAGTGGCTTTGGGTCAGACTGAGAAATTTGTAGAAATTGTTCAACAGTAACCCTTGGAATTTATAGTTCAGATCTCTGAACCTGCTCTTAAATCCCTTGAATCAGAGTTACAAATCGTGCTGTAATGGAGTAATTGGCACTGTGTTTTTACCCTTCTGCCTTACACAAATAAAAAAAAATTGTAAGACAATAATAGTGTTTAGTTATATTAAAATGGTGGAGGACAATGATCTCTGAGAAAAGAGAAGCAAGTGAAGTGCATCCTACAACTGGCCCAGATCACTGCCTCGTGAGCATTTCCAGGCTGCAGTGAGTTTCCTCCCTGAGTTGAGGAGAAAGAGTCTGTACCTTGAGAAGACAAAGGTGGCTAGAATTCACGGGGCAGGGTACCCGAGAGCAGAGAGCTACAGGGTGAGAGAGAGAGACAGAGAGACAGAGGGAGTGGTGGGAGAGACAGAGAGAGAGAGAGAGAGAGAGAGAGAGAGAGCGAGAGAGAGGGAGGGAATGCTCTGGAGATATGCATGGGGTACCCTCAAGTCTGTAGCTGAGTACTGGTCAGTGCAGGTATGTGAGGAAAATTCTGAGGCAAAGGGAAGAAGGAGGTAGGGCAATCCCCGGAGCTCATACAGGACCAAGGCTAGTTCACCTTTCCACTGTTCAGACCTCTTGACGCATAGGATATTCAGTAGAGTGTTCAGAAAGGTGTTTCCTTAGTTGTAGGGTCACTAAATGTTATTATGACCTTGCCTGACAAAAATTAAAAGCAAGTTTGAAAGGATCAACCTATTTCTAAATAACTTAACTTTCCCAGAACAATGTTCAAGAATATATAAAGGAATACAAGAAGCCATAACTCCACAGCTAAAGATCCACAATGTCTGGCATCTAAAAAAAAATGACTAGGCCTGCAAAGAAATGGGAAGATATATAATATGTCAAGGAACAAAAATAGTCAATAGAAACAGACCCAAATATAACATGAATCATAAGATTAATAGATAAGGACATTAAAATAGCTATTTAAAATATGCTTTATATATTCAAGAAAATAGAGGAAAATATGAGCATGATAAGGAAAGACATTGAAAAGATGAAAAAGACCCAAATCAAACTTCTAGAGATGAAAAATTAATGCTTGAGGTAAAATATAGACCAGATGGGATTAATAGCAGACTAAACACTACAGAAAAGAATATTAGTGCGTTTGAAGGAATAGAAATATAAACTATCCAAAATGAAACACAGAAAGAGAAAAGACTGCAAAAAGAAAAAAAACAGAAAAAAAATAAAGAGAGGGAATTGGAACACCATTAAGTAATCCTATACTTATTAAAGATACTGAATTAGCCCTGGCTGGTGTAGCTCAATGGATTGAGCACGGGCCTGTGAACCAAAGGATCGTGGTTTGATTCCCAGTCAGGGCACATGCCTGGGTTGCAGGTCAGTTCCCAGCAGGGGACACACGAGAGGCATCCGTACATTGGTATTTCTCTCCTTCTCTCCTTCCCTTCCCCTCTAAAGATAAATAAATAAAATCTTTAAAAAAAGGTATTGAATCAGTAGTTAAATTTTTCCACAAAGAAAATTCCAGGCCCAGATGGCTTTATTTGTGTGTCCTACCACACATTTAAGGAAGAAATAATACCAATTCTGCAATACAAATGTTTTGGCAATTTCTTAAAAAGCTAAACATATACCTACCCTATGACCAGACATTTTAGTCCTGGGTGTTTACCCAAGAGAAGGAAAAGCATATATTTACACAAATAGTCGTATACAAATGTTCATAGCAACTCCACTTATAGAACTGGGCTCATTGATAGGTGAATAGTTAAACAAATTATGGTATATCTAGATAACAGAATTCTACCACAAAAGGAAAAAAGTACTGACCCACAAAAAACATGAATGAATATCAAAGTCATTATGCTTTAAGATACACAAAAAGGAATGCATACTGCATGGTTCCATTTACATAAAATTCTAGAAAATGCAAATAAATCTATATGATAGAAAGCAGGTCAGAATTTGCCTGGGTTGGAGGTGGAGGGAAGGATGGATTACAAAGGGCCACCAGGAAGCTTTGGGGGCAATGGAAATATTATCTTGATTGTAATGATGTTTTTATTGGTACATACTTGGCAAAGCTTGTCAAGTTTACACTTTAAATATAGGCAGTTTATTATATGTCAATTACTTTTTGAAAAAGTTGTAAAAAGAGAGGGAAAGAAGGAAGAAGAAAGTAAGGAAGAAAAGGAGGAAGGAAGGAAGGGAGAGAGAGGAGAGGAGAGGAGAGAGGCGGGGAGGGGAGGGGTGGGCGGAAGAGGAGAGAGAAGAGGAGAGGTGGCAGTGCCCTTGACCTGCCCCACTGATGGGCTCTCCCGTCTACCAGGGGCAGGGGTGGGTCTAGGTAGAATTCTGTCTTCTGCTTGATTTGTTGTGACTCCTGGGACACTGGTAGCTAACAGCAACTCTGTGTCATCCATCAGAGCTATGAAGAGGCTGGAACTGCTTTGGATTTGTGTGTTGAGCTTCTGGAGAAGCTGTGTAAGACTGTTGCAGCTGGGAACTTGAGTCCAGGTCCTCATTATGGCAGATGAGAAATGATGGCATGGGCAGCAATCCTTGAATTTTGGATAACTCTCCCTCTCTCTCTCTCTCTCTCTCTCTCTCTCAAAAGTTATCACTCAGTTAAAAATCAGCCGCTAGACAAAGGGAGAAACATTTTGCTGTGAAACTTTCCAAAGTACTAGAAAGAAAATGTAAAAATTTTTGAGATGTTTAAACTTACATGAATGCTTAGTAAACACTTATCCTAAAAAGATGTCAGCCTTAATTATGAGTGATCAGGAACAGCTAAGAAGGAGGTAACCGTGGAAGTTAATTCCATTTCACTTTTCCATGTAACTAATTCTTGTCTTTCAGAGTGAAATAGATTTTAGAGTAAAAGAACTAAGCAAACAAATTTAAACAGTCAAATTTAGATACAAAGAAAGACTGATACTTCTGGAAATTTAGGCACTGGGAAAAAAGTCAAGTTTATGAAACCACCAGTGGCCTCTTCCATTAGGGCTCCAGGCTGAGTCCTCTGGGGTGGTCCTCCCTGAAGGGTCAGCCCTGATTAGAGGGAAAACCTTTTCCTTTCCCTCCTCTGAGATTCGCACCTTTGTTTTGCTTCTTCACCTGCAACTCCAATTAAGTGTTTGTGATGATGGTGGATCCTAGGGGACACTATCCTCTTGTTTTCCGAGATTTTTTTGAACCACAATGAGGACCTTTTTTGCAAAGCAGGTTTTTTGGTCAGAAATATCCTTCTGTTAAAATAAGTATCTCTCCAACAAGGAGTTCCCATTTTCCTCTTCTTAGATTGGATTCTCTTTCATTGCTGAGCTTCTAGAAACAGTAAGAAACCAAAACTTTTTTGTCTTTCTCCTAAAGTAAATTTGAATTATCTATCATAATCTGATTGTATATTTTTACAAATGGATGCTTTGTAGAATTGTAATTCCTAGGTTAGTAGTTTGTAAATAAAGTTGATTGAAATATTTAAAAAATAGAAAAACATTTAAAAATGTTACACTAAAAAAAAATCACCCAAATCCCTAATGTTACTTTTTCCTTTAGGGAAAGAAAATCAGGAAAATAACATTTGAGAAAGTGCTTGGGATTTAAAAAATGTAAATGATTATTCTTGTGTAAACCACCTTGCTATAATATCTAGTTTTACAATCACTGTGTTAATTGGCCCTGGCTTTGTGGATTAAAAAATTACAATATTTGTATATATACAACTTTATACAAAATTATAATATTTGTATATTTTTAAAAATAGCAAGGTTTCAGTTAAAGTCAAATTGAGCTTTTAATGGACAAATGCTGCTCTTCACCTTCCTTCTTTGCGCAGCCTATGATGAGAGGACCACTCCCTTCACGAAACTCTCCACCCCTCTGCTTCTGAGGGGCTGGGTCACTTCTGGCTCTTCTTTTCACACATAACCCCATGTACCATTCAAGGGTTTCTCCTTGGGAAAGGTCTCATGAGGTCTAAATCTCTATCTCTAGCTCTTACCTTCATCCTGACTAGATATCTTCATTTCCAGTTGACTTTCACTATCTCTTACACTAGGTTACCACTACCTCAAACCCCAAGAGTACACAATATGCCTTCATTTCCGACCATGTTTCTCTACTTGAATTTCCTACTTGATTAGTATTATTATCAAGTTCCTAGTCATTCTGTCAATAAGTACTGGTGCTTTCCTTTATTGCCCATATCCAATTTTGTATCAAGTAATATTTTTAGTTTATATGCAGAAGTCCCTGAAATATCTGCCTTCATTTTCGTGTCCACTGGCACTTGCGTAATTCAGATTCTAGCATTCCCTCAAATGGATAAATTACAGCACTCCCTACTTCTCTACCTGACAATATACTGTCTCTTATTCAAGCAATCCTTCACGCCTTGGCTGGTGTGGGTCAGTGGAATGAGTGCCAGCCTGTGGACTGAAAGGTCACTGGTTCAATTCCCACTCATGGCACATGCCTGGGTTGCAGGCCTGGTCCTCAGTTGGGAATGTGCGAGAGGCAACTGATTGATGTATCTCTCGCACATCAATGTTTCTCTCCCTTCCCCTCTCTCTAAAAATAAAATAATAAAATCTTTTAAAAAATACTTAAAAAAAGAAACTCTTTACACTAATGCTTGAATTTTCTTCCTAATTTTTAGCTTGGGTTTGTAGCTCATTCATTTAAAAATGCAATAATTCATTACCGCCTGTGGGATAAAACTCACCTTCTTACCTTACCTAGCTGTTCCCAGCCCTCCCCAGTTTGATGAACCTTCGTTCATAGTTTATCCCTAACTCCATGAATCCCATATGCATTTTCACTACTCAGTGCCTGTTTGCATATTTTTCCTTTTTCTTATGAGGACACTTCCATAGCACCGGTTAAATCCTAAGCCATTTCTGAAATGGTGCAGAAATGTCCATTTTTAATGGTCAAATGAATTTAATACATTTTTTTTTGTCCCTGAGATAGCCCTTTGCCTGCCCATTTGTTCTAGCACTCATGGTGTGCTTGGTCCAAGATACATTTACCTCTGTTGATGGCTTCTGTGCTCTTAGAATTAGAGCCTGTCTTATACACGGCGGTAGCTCTGATAAGTGCTTAGTATACGGCTGTGTATAGGGAACCATTCTGCATGGCAGTGATGAATGTAGTGTAGCCCCTGATTTGGAAAACTGGCAGGAGGTAAGTTGGCACACAGGAACAGAGCCCACGGATCAGTTTTCCTGTGGGGAATCAGGCCTGCATTGTACCTAGGCTGCTATGAGGCTTGCTTTTTGCTAAAACTCCCTCACCCTGAATTGAGGCAGCAAATGTTTACTGCATATCTTTAAAGTAAATTCCTAAGATCTATGCTAAACTTCCCAAGTATGGAGTGTAACCAGTTCAACAACCTTTCCCCTTGCATTTGCACATATCCTTTTTCTTTGAAGTAATTAGCAACATCTCCTTCATTATCTGTAAAAGGTAACCACCTAAATCGAACCCGCGCATAGTAAATGAGGACCATCCTCAATGTAATGTGCCCAGAAAGGCAATAAAAGCCTGTCCAGGCGGGGATCGGGGCCCTCTCTCACTGAGAGAGCAGCATGCCGTCCCATTTTCTCCACAAGATTTCTGTGGTCCATGTGAATTTGTTTGTCACAGCCACAACACATGGACCCTGTGGGCCAGAGTCCGAATCAGCTGTGGATAGAAAAGCAAGGTTCAGTATGCTACCCACAGTCAAGCACAGTTCACAAAGTGGAGGAGCACCCACACTATCTACCTTCTTGCTGCAAAGAACTTAAACCCTTGTTTAAGTCTGTCTTAGGTACACAGAATGGGGATTTGTGGATAAATTCCCTGTATACTAACTGCTTACCACACCAGATTTTCTTTGAAGTACATAAAATCTGTCAATAAACGTAACAAAATTAACAGTACCTTGATGAAAATGATAGCTAAGAGCTCATTTATACAGCTCTTGGGGTACTTAAAGTTCACTGTCTCCACTAATTCTCATGAGGAGAGAAATAGCACCCGAATTTTCTAGACGGAGACACTAAAGCTAATACCCTGGATCAAACAATTCGTAAGTCCCCCAAGTGGGACCCATACCCAGATGAAGGCTTCTCTCTCCAAGCCCTTCCATCCCCTTTTGATTCTGTGGTACAGTATTTGAGATGATAAGAAATTGTTTAAGAATAGTTTTCTTTAAGTTCCGCTTTGAGGAGTGTTGTGAGACATTCCATGAGTCCTAGAAGAATGACAATCTTCTAGGTTTTTCACTTTGAGAATCTGTACTTTTGCCACCCTAATGCCTTCTTTCTAGATCCCTCCTATTGGTGGTGATAAGTATTATTTAACAGTACAAAAAAGTCCCGTATGAAGGACTTTTTGAATCATACTCTCCCAAGATTTGAGTTATTTTCTGAAAACAAGGTATCTTTCCAGCTCCTGTGTACTATCAAGCTACACAGAAAACCCTTTTCTTCATAGATTCTGTTCAAACATAACTCTTGGCTTTCTGAATTACTGAAGTCCTTAATTATAATGTTTGGAAAGTTTAGCAAGACTTTAAATTATGCATATGGCCAGCTAAATAAATGTATTTGCTTCCAATGGGATTTAAAATGTAACCAAGGAGAGTAAGCTTTGAAAATCAGCATAGAAGAAACTTATAGAATAGACTCATCTTGTTGTTAATGACAGAAACCCAACTCAATTATAGGTTTATGAAACTGAAAAATCCAAAACTAGAGCAGCCTTTAGCCACTGCACAGACATGCAGATAATATCATCCATCAGGACTCTATCTTTCCTTATCTTTCAGCTCTGCGTTCCCCTGCACTGGCCTCATTCCTGGTCTGGCTCTCTCCTTAAGCTTAATGCGGTTACCATCAACACCAGGCTTACCACTAGCAGATTAGCACACTAGCAGCAAGGGAGCATCTATCCCATAACAGTCCTAGCAGAAGTCTGGGGAGTAGATTTTATTGGTCCAGAATAGGTCACATGCTCACCCCCAAATCAGTTGCTGTGGACAGCAGGAAGAAATGCCAGGTTTGGATATCACATACTCATCTGTGGACTGGGGTTGGGGTCAATTTATGTATACCCTGATGGACTATGAGAAGGGGAGAGCTGATTTCCCAGGAGAAAATTGGGGTGCTATTGTCAGAAAGGGAAATGGATCTCAGGACAGAACAACAGAGGAGCTATATAACTTCTTAATTATCAGCTCCCATAATCTAAAACATAATAATTTAGTGAAGGCCTGACTTTTTATAGCATTAATGGAAAAAATGTTTATTTAAAAAATTAGTGTCATAAGTGAAATTACAAATATATTCTTTAGTCTAAATAACTGAAGAAACTTTAAAAATAATGTTAATAAAATGTCTTTAGTCATTAAGACATTAACTTCATTCATTCATTCTAGAAATTTCTTTTCAGTGTTTAGCCAGGCACTGTGCTAATGCTACGTACGGGTACAAGCTCTTTAGGATGAGGTGACAGATTCCCTAGTTGATATCAATCACCCACACACAAAAGCCATTGAAGTAAGAGCTCTACTTGATGATATGGACAGAAATCTCAGTTATGCCTTATACCACAGAATAATATACTAATACACCTCAATTGCTTTACAAAGTGTTTTGTAAAAAGTATTTTTTTAAATTTAGCATTTAAAATTAATTCACCCTGGCTTTTCTTTTAGTTAAGCCAAATTAGTTAGTGTGACCAAATGGGGCATTTTTCTAACTTCTTATGTCTGAGGAGCTCATGATGACCATATAAAAAGGCAACACTCCTTATATCATTTATGCCTCTTTCATTATGAAACTGATAGATGTGTGCTCATACCTTCTAATGTAACTGATATTTTGATGATCAGTCTCTATAGTCTCTAGTCTGTGGTGACTTGAACCTGTTATGCTAAAACAAAGGCAGTCTTTCTTGTTTCAACTACATTGAATATTCACATTATTTATTAAAGGAGGATTATGTAACATTTAAATGAAGGCTCCAATCCATAAAATACCTGTCACAGATGAAAAACATGTACATGGATAAGCATAATGCATTCATTTATAGGCCGTGGATCCACGATCCCTCCAGGAATGTTATAAATCCATGTGGTGTCCCTGGGTGTCGGGGCTGGCCACAGCATCTGTAGCTGTAGAAGCCAATGTGGTCCAGGAGCTCCCCGCTGGCTGCACATCTGAACAGCTTCAAGAGTACAAGTTTCCCCATCAAAGGTTTGGAATAAATTACACTAAAAAATTGGCTCCAGAAAGAGTTATTTTGGATAGGACAAGGTGAAGCTCTCATGAGGTGTGCGAAATGAACCCCTTGTGTGCAGTGGGTGTCTGTGGAAGAGGCGGTGGGGCTGATTAATGCGGGGGAAGTGGGGGAATCTGACCCCCCACACGCTTGGACAAATCTACTGACTGCACAAGGATTTAGAAAATTCAGTTTCTTAACAGTGGCTTTATAACTTAAAATGAACATATAGCTTATGAAATGAGGATTTTTTCCCTGATACTTCATTTTTAAAAGAATATCTGTTCCCCAAGTGGATTGCTAGAGCCAGTTTATGGCAGCATAGGAGTGCTGATTAGTAAGATTTTAGGCGTTTTGTAAACCAGTTTTTAAACTCAGCCGAGATTAAAAATTAAATTCTATAAACTTATAATTACATGTTATATTAAAAATAAGGGTGAAAATACCTCAAACTGAACACTCTGTAAATATTTTGTTACATTTTAATCTGAGCTGTGCTCTTGAGGTGATTGGCATTTATCCCAGCAGTCCGGTGGACCCACTGTGTCACGGTGGGTCTCTGTACAACCCCACCTTTGGTGATGTCATAGTGAGAGTTCAAAATCAGCATGATGAGAGTATTACATCGCAGAAATTGGCTACAAATCAGGGCTTGGTTTGGCATTTTGTTGATTCTATAGACTTAAGAAAGTGATGGAGACAATGGTAGCAATGCATATCAAACTTCAATGTGTGTTGTGTCTATAGTCATCACGTTGTGAATAGCCCTCGAAATTGAGGAAATAGTCTTCTATATTCAAAAACTATTGTCTGATTCAGCAAAGAAGCTGCTTCCATTGTCAATGAACAAGTGGCTTACCCATATGTTTCTTTTGTTTATTACTCCTTAACATAAATAAAAAATATTAACCAGTGTACTTTGGGAAGTATACTTGTTTGATAATTGCAACTATAAGTTGGCTAAGGATACAAGAATTAGATAAAAATAAAAAATAGCATTCTGTGAGAAATCATTTGCCTAAGTATATAGGATTTATATACAGTTTTGTGTATTTCATTATGTTTATAAATTGTACCCACACCTTCTTTAATTATATCTGTAAAATATATATTAAACTTACGCATATATTTCCCCCCCCGGAAAGCTGAATGTTAAATTCCACTAGCACACTACGACACATTAATAAAGTTGAGTTTCCAACTCCTCCTTGGAACTGGCCTCCGTTTTCCCAGAGCAAAGTCTCTTCTGTGTTAGGTCCTGGAGAAGGAGCTGCAGCACGAGTGAGGGACAAAAGTACTCAGCCTGTTTGAGAGAGCTGTTGGGACCCACACAAAACGAACTACAGCTTTGTTGAAAGAGAAGAAGAAACAGTCTAACAGTCTTTCTAGCCCTCCCTGCTCAGGCCCTGTGGACCTGATTCAGAAAAAGCAAACAAAACAAAACAAAACAAAAAACTACATGTGAAAAACCAAAGATTCATCCATCCACACAAACTGCCCTTTCATGGCAGTCCCTTTCTCTAGTACTCTCAGCCCACAGAGCCTCAGTCCATCTCCCATTATGTGCTTCCTGCATTTTTAGTTTGTAACCAATTGTCCCTCCTTCTTCTTTATGCGTCCCGCTCCCAGCCTAATGGTCTGGTATCTGCTAATGCCACTGGCTCTGGCCCACAGCACATGAGCCAGACAACACCCACCACGGCCCACTTCCACCACACAGGGGGCCAGCCTGGAAGCTGAATGGTGGGCACTGGAGATTTCAGAGCTTCTTCTTGAACTCCATTTGCTCAGTGGCTTTGCCAAGGACAGTAATCCCAGGAACAATGGCAGAGAAAGGAGGAATGTGGTGGTGGCCATGTGGTAGCTTAGATGCTAGTTTGGAACCCACCTGAAGCACACCTAGGTTAATCTAAGCATCAGGGTGGAATTTGGTGTTTAGAGGAAAACTGGACTTAATATTTAGTTCTTCCAGAGCCTGCCCAGCATTCACACACTTAAAAAAATGGTCCTACTCACAACTCCTGGGCCTGTGGGAAATGATTTTTAGTCAGGCGATCTGTTTTACTCCTAGTTCTGCTACTGAGAGTCCTTTGGGCTTGGACAGGTTATTTTACTTCTCTAGGACTTGGTTTTCTATAGAGTGATCTACAATTTTCAGTAGTAAAGGTCCCTTCTCACTCTGTCATTCTATGACTCTTGGTCCTTTGTTTTACAGTTAGAGTAGCAGAAGCATACATCTTTGGTCAGAAAGTCAAGGGCAGAGTATAACATATTGGGCATATCAATTCTTTGAATCCCAGGCTTCAAATCATTTATGGCAGTAGGCATAAATCATAAATAATTCCAGGCTACTACTCCCAGATTTCTTAGAAGTATCAGAGCACTGACATTCTTTGGCAGACGAAAAAAGAAATTGAATTATCTGGAATGCAAAGAAAAAAAGAATATTCTCTCTTGTTGAAAATCTTTCTTAAAAGCAGTAGCAGTTTCTCTTGCTTTAGTAAGAACAGAGGACAAAACAATATTTCTTCCATTATCATGGCTCTGTCTACTTGAGGATTAAGATTCTGAATACAGATATCATTATGCACTTAGCATTGTATGTTCTGCCTGGAGAAGCTTTAAGAGATTGGCCTGAATGTATACTGTCCTAGGTGTACATGGACATCTTTTTCATTTTGTACCTGCGGTCTCTGTGAGTCACTTAAAATTTAAATCTTTCTGAACTTCTGGTCAAGATGGAAGTGTGGGTAAATACGGCTTACCTCCTTGCACAAACACATCAAAATTACAACAAACTATAGAACAATCATCACTCAGAACCATCAGAAATCAGTTTGAATGGAAGTCTGACATCTATGGAATTAAAGAATCCACATCCATCCAGACTGGTAGAAGGGACAGAGGGACAGAGATGTGGAGACACGAAATGGGTTGGTCCCACACCCACATGTGGTAGATAAAAGTTCAGGAGGGATATCTCCAGAGCAAGGGGTCCCAGCCCCACATCAGGCACCACCCCTAGCCCAGGGTTCCAGTGAAAGGAAGATAAATCCCCATAACTTCTGGCTGCAAAAGCCAGTAGGGATTGAGTCAGTGGAAGAAACTGTGGATTCCTAAGCAGTTCCTCTTAAAGAACCCACGCATAGACTTACTCAGACTCACTGCCTCTGAGCTCCAGCATGGGGGTGGCAGCTTAAAAGGCACCAGTGTCATAAGGGGAGGAACTGAAGTATCTGGCATCAAGGTGAGAGCTGGGGGACAGCTCTCTCCCATATGAAACAGTGGGTCATTTTCCTTTTCTGATCCATCCCTCCACAGAGCCACAGAGCTGTCAGGTGCATGCCGTATCTGAGACTCCATCAACCTAGCACACACTGTTTGCCCCACTCTGGTGATTCCTTAAGACTCTACCCCACAATTCATGGGCCCACCCAAGCTGTTAATAGTTGCTTTTCCATATGAGAGACTCCCTCATGCTTCACAGCTTTCTAAATCCTCTCAAATAAGCAATAGCTGGCCTCAGAGAGCTCCCAGCCCCTTCCCAATTTCTAAGTGGCCCTAGCAGCAGCCAGCCTAGATTCATACCTTAGCTTCCCCCTGGGAACCTCTAAGTCCAGCACAAGAAGCAGCTATCTCAGATTGCTTTGTAGCTCATGTGGGGTGGCTCCAGGCAGAACACATGTGGTGGCTGACCTTGGCCTGTACTGCCATGGAAACCCCAGAGTCTGTGCACCCAGTGGACAGCTATAGAACAAGTCACAACAACACCACCCTACCCCTGCATAGCTGATCCTCCACAGAGGGCAGAAGTTGGTGGTCAGTGATCACAGGCAGTTCTTTGCAGCTGATTGGCCTGGGTAAATCCCTTCCATTGATCTGCCAATAGCAATCAAATGTCAACTACAAGAGGAGGGTGTACTCAGCCCACACAAAGGGTGTACCTCAAGTACCTAGCTTTAGTGATAAGTAGGCCATAGGACCTGACAGGACACCTACTACATTAGGCCACATTACCAAGACAAGAGTCATAGAACCTCTATCTAATATATAGAAACAAACAGAGGGAGGCTGCCAAAATGAGGAGGCAAAGAAACATGGCCCAAATGAAAGAACAGAACAAAATTCCAGAAAAAAAACTAAACAAAATGGAGATGAGCAATCTATCAGATGCTGCGTTCAAAACACTGTATTAGGGTGTTCAAGGAACTTAGTGAGGACCACAACAGCACAAAAAAGATTCAGTCAGGAAGAAAGAATACACTAGTTGAAATAAGAACAATTTGCAAGGAATCAACAGTACAATGGGTAAAGCTGATAATCAAATCAATGATTTGTAGCATGAAGAACCCCAAAACAACCAATCAGAACAAGAAGAAAAAACAAGCCAAAAAAAGGAGGACAGTGTAAGAAGCCACTGGGACAACTTCAAGCTTTCCAACATTCACATCACAGGGGTGCCAGAAGGAGAAGAGAAAGAGCAAGAAATTGGAAATCTATTTGAAAAAATAATGAAAGAAAACTTCCCTAATTTGGTGAAGAGATACACATGCAACTCCAGGAAGCACAGAGCATCCCAAACAAGATGAATTCAAAGAGGCCCACTCCAAGACACATCATAATTAAAGTGCCAAAGGTTAAAGACAAAGAGAGAATTTTAAAAGCAGCAAGAAAAAATCAGATTGTTACCTACAGGAGAGTTTTCATAAGACTGTCAGCTGATTTCTCAAAAGAGACTTTGCAGGCAAGAAGGGATTGTCAAAAAATATTCAAAGTCACGAAAAGCAGGGACCTACAGCCAAGATTGCTCTAGCCAGCAAAGTTATCATTTGGAATTGAAGGGCAAATAAAGAGCTTTTTCCCAGACAAGACAAACTAAAGGACTTCATCATCAGCAAACCATTATTATATGAAATGTTAAAAGGACTTACTTATTTAGGAAAAAGAAGATCAAAACTAGAACAATAAAATGGCAAAAATACATATCTATCAATAACTGAATCTAAAAAACAAACTAAGCAAACAAAAAGAACAGAGACAGAATCATGTATATGGAGAGCATTTTGATGGTTGCCAGATGCGGCATGGGGGAATGGTTGAACAGGTGAGGGGGTTAAGAAGTACAAATAGGTAGTTACAGAATAGCCATAGGGATGTACAGTACAATTTAGGAAGTGGAGTAGCCAAAGAACCTACACATGACCCATGGACATGAACAAAGGTGTGGGGATTGACTGAGGGAGTAGGGGATGCTGGGTGGAGGGTGGAAAAAGGGGAAAATTGGGACAACTGCAGTAGCATATCAATAAAATATAATTTGAAAATTATTAAATCTTTCTCATAAAAGTGGATGATAAAATTTCTAAATATATTAGGTGATGGTGGTGGTAATGTTCCATTTCACTGAGTTTCAGTTAATGAAGGTTCTAAGATGTTTAAGTAATCCAGAAACATAAAACATTTGTATTGTGTTCTGACTATCAAAGGCCACAGTTGTTATTTACAAGACAGTTGCTCATAAGCAAATGTTTTCAGTTTCTGAGACGTAAAGAACAGTATGCCACATCAGCTCCACCCTCCCTGTGTGGGAGCTTCTTCCTCAGCACAGGGCTTTGGGGGTCATCCTAGTTTTATTGTATTTTATTCTTTTTATTAATTTTATTCTATTTTATTAATTTTACTCCATTTTATTAACTAAAAGTGTTTACTTGATCACCTTCTCCTGGTCTTCATTGTACAGTCCCAGCCCCCCATGAGCTTTCAGTATTCAGGTAGAAGACATTCCCCACCCAGGTTGTGACCCATTTCCAAGGCAATGGAAGAGAAAGAGAGGGTGAGAAAGATGGCCAAGAAGAAAAGAAATAAGGAAAGAGGAAGAAGAGCAAAAGAGTAGGACAGTCATGAAAGGCTTGTGCTTAATTTTTAAGTAAGGAGATGAGAATTCACACCTCAAGGAAAACAAGAGCACCCACCCCTCTATGTTCAGAGTATCAAAGGTGGAGTTTTCCTCTTGTGGTCGTCATAGGTCTTGGGTGGCATGTAGTTCATCCACTGGGCTGCTTTGACTTGAGATTTTCCTGGTCATTGTGAAATGTATATCATAAAACCCTCTTCCTTTCACAACACTGTTTCAATTATGCAAAGATTGGTGTCAAAAAGGAAAGTAGATTTTAAGCCTGAGTTACTTGTCTGAAGTAACTCAGAGTTAAATGAGTTTCTCAATGACCCTGGGTGTTGGAAGCTTTTTGTGTGTTCTTAGGTAGGAAATAGGATTGACAGTCTTCATTCCCAGCAAACCAACCAGCTGACCAACACAAGAAACCAAATCCCCCTCCCACCTCCACAGCTGCACCCCTGCCAAATGCAGAACATTTTTTCTTGTGCTGATCTCTAGATACAGCCATGTCCTGGTTATTTCTGTGTGGCTTACTCATTTTATCAATTATCCAGACAGTCAACCACTTCTCGTGCCTCCCTGTTAGCACATTTGCTAATAGTGAGAAAAGAGGGTCTCAGACTAGTTCACTTGGCTGCACATTAGCAGTTCTTGAATTAGTATTAATGGAGAGAAGGTTGACGCTAATGGATAAAGATTTTACTTTATTCTTGCATTTCAGTCATTTATGTCAGCCTTAACCCATGTTTTCATGGGTGTGTGAAAATTTATTTTCCTTTCTATAATTTTAAGACCCGATCTGTGAAGTCACTAAGACCCACCCTGGCAGAGTGGTGATGCTGATGTGCTGTGCCTCCCGGCTTCATTCTAGGTAAAGAAATCAACAATAATTCTTTTGAGCCTTTTACCTTTCTGTTGTTTCCACTGTGGAAAAATTTAAGTAGAAATATATCTGTCTATCTGTATCATGGGTGTGTTTTTGTGAAAAGGGTAATGGAATACAGAATGCCATACATGGGTTATTCCCGCTATGAATTAGTCTCTTTTATCTGTCTCTGACCAAAGCAGATGTTGGCAGCCTTTCTATTCCAGCTCTCTAAGTCAAACTAAGACTATCAGTTCCGCTTAGAAAAGCTGTAGGGAAATGATTTAACTCTTTCAATAGACCCTTACTAGTTTTTCCCTTGGTTCCTTTCTATTATAAACTACAAATAAAATTAGAATGCATTCTATGCAACTATAAAAGAAAAATAGCAATATTAAAAATACATCAATACAACTCTCGAGGGAAGTGAATTTTTATTCAAGGACTTTCAAGCATTCTGACATGGAAAAGACATCTTTGCTTGAGGAGGCAGCTGAATGTGTTTCCAACTTATACTCAAAGTTCATTTGCATAGAATACCAAAAGAGCCATTTTTTAATGCAGAAAAAAAAATATCCATTGGAATGTGGCAGGAGGCATCCTCCTAGGATTCTACTTTTTTTTCCCATAAATTGACCATTTAAGAAAGTCATTCTGAGATCAGTGCCACAGTAAAGCTCTCATACATAAAGGACTCTGCAACAGAATGTAAATCAATGTAAAAATAGGGGGACAACAAGGGGAAAGGAGGCTCACGGGTGAAAGGAAGGGGAGAGCATTAGAAAAAAGTACAATAAACACACAGCACTCCAAAAATCTATCATGGAAAGAGTTTCCTCAGATTTTAGGTAAAAAATGTTTTTTTAAGTTACTAAATAAAGACTTTAAATATTTTCCAAACCATGCAAAGGAAAGAAGAAAAGAAAATGACTTCTTAGAGTGAAGGCAGTTTCACATGATTTATCTTACTTACTTCTCACAATTATCTTACTTTACGAGGTGGGTACTTCCATCATGAATTTTCACACAGTACCCATGCCAGGGCGCCTGTGCACTAGACTCCCAGGTAACTGGTTTTGTGGGACCTGCCTCTGCTGACCCTCCAGGAACATGGGAAACACCGGACAGGGAGAGCTGCTGACCTTCTTAACCGAACCTTCCAACAAAGTCATCAAATAATAAGTATAACTAAAGATGCAATTTCATCAGCCTGCAAACAAGGTAGATGCTGCATTGTTGTTTAATTTTCAGAAATGGAAGCAGAAGAGGTTGTTAGCCACCAGGAATCACATAGCCAGTAAGTGGCAGAATCGGACATTTTTTTATTCCAGAACTTAAGTTCCTAACTATGTCATCTGAAAACCCAGCTCTGTTGGAGGTCATCCTTCACTGCACTCACAGCCACTGAAGGAAAGGGCTGGGCCTTCCATCCACCTCATCCAGTAACCGGATCACAGAGCTCTGAGGTGGATCCTCTCCGCTGCAGCCCCTGTCGGCACATAGGCCATGTGACTCAAGTGAGTTCACCGAGAACTCACGTTTCTTGAGACGCACAGCATTTCCTGCTAATGATAGGTGATGGCCAAACTGTGACTTGCTGATTATGAATTGGCCTAAAACGGGACATGGGACCTCAGAGAAGAACTCCTGGATGGCAGAAGTTCACGGACTTGCCCAGGTCACACGATGTGCGTGATTTCAAACCCATGTTCTTCCGCATCACGGAAAAGTAAGGTCTCAGCTAGAAGCAGGGTAAGGACTCTTTCCCCTAGAATTGACTGGAAAACAAAAATTAGATATTTTTAGATGAATTGGTGGGTGGTTATGGAGGGTGAGTATGAGTCTTTTAGATTCTCAAGCAAGAGCACAGAGGAAGCTGGAGGAATCTGTAGAGCTATGGCCACATTAATGTCCATATGGTCGGTCCCATGCGAGTGGCTCTGATAACTCCGCAGTGATGAGTGGTTATCACAGTCATCACACAGATCATGTTACACATCATACTGGCCACTGAAATGACCAAAATATTGAAATTTATTGTGGGACGGCCTTTGGGGTATGTCTGTACATATACGCCACTTTAGCTATGTGACAAAGGGGTTGGCACATGTGAGATTGGTATCAGGGGTCATAATTAGAGAGATCAGAGGCAAATATATGTATCTGAAATAGGGAGCTAATTTGCCACAGTGACCCAGGTTTGGGTCAGGGTAGAATCAAGATTTGTATTTTATAAAATAGACTGGTTCTTCAACTTCCTTCCACTGCACTGAAGGGTCGGGCTGTTTCTTTGCTGGAGCATGTTTTGGATCTGTCACAGTGCTTTCAGTCAGTGAGAATCTCTTCTGTGAGGTGAAGAGTCTTGCCCACACTCTTTTGAGCAGGCCACGTGTCTAACACAGCTGTGTTGGCCCTTCAGGCAATTTGGGTAACATCTGTTCTCCCAGCACACTGACAGTCTTCCATGTTGTGGATGTCGTAACAGAACGACAGCTGCACATTTGTCACTAGATTGTTCTTTGTGTGCAGTCCTCTCTTACTCCTAGGGAGGACAACAAAGAAAGTGTCACATGCCTACAGAGCAGCCGCTTCCTGGTGACGGTACTGAAATTCAGATTTCTTGTTGACATCATGTTTTTTTGTTCCTGTTTTTCAAAATTCCTCCCTCTTCTTTCCATAAGTGAGCACTTGTCCTATTCTAGGAGCTGGGGATACAGTTGAATGAGACAGGCAAATCCTCAGCTCTCAAGAACTTTGCACTCTGGTGGAGAGAGAAACAATCACAAAATAGTTTGCAAAGCAAATAAAATAAGGAGATGGTCTAGCAAGTGTTTGGAGACCTACTTTAGGGATGGGTGGGAGAAGGCTCCTCTGAGGAGCCAACGCTCAGGCTGAGGCAGGAGGACCTGATGGAGCAGTGCATCTTGGGTGAAGAGACAGTCCTGACGGGTCCTAGGAGGAGGATGGGTGGTGAGGTTGCTACGGCAGAATGGAGTGTGGGCCCACGAACACTGGAGCCCCTTAGCAGGACTCTGGATTTTGTTCTAAGTATCTTAAGAATAAGGAGACTTGGAGACTTTTGAGTGTGGGAATAACATTTTAGGGAGAGCACAACAGCTGTTGCTGTGTGTAGGGAACAGGTGACTAGATGGAAGTCATTCAGGTGAGATGACAATGGCTCGGGCCAGGGTGATAGCAGTGGTTATATTCGGAATTGAAGAGACAAGATATATAATGAGCATGATGAGGATGAGTGCGGAGTAACACTTTCAAGGGTGGGGTGAGGATAAAGTCCACAGTTCTATTCTGACCATGAAAGTCTTGAGATGCCTGTTTAATATGCAAGTGGAAAGGCAAGTTGGAAGTTGCTTGTATTAGTTTGGAACACAGGGCTGGAAATACAAACATGGATTCCTTTACAAATTTGAGGTCATTTCAGTTACGGTAAAAATAAAATCATTAAAAAATCTAGATGGATCCTAGAAAATAAAAACTTGGGCAATGGCATTTTTAGAAAAGGTGAGTGGTTACATTATTTTCATTGCAGTTTATTGCATGAACATACACTGATGTATGAGGCACATATAATCTGTACTATGTAAGTAAGCACAGATTATAAAAGATCAATAAGACCAATAAGATCAATAAGTTCCCGGGCCCAAGGAACTCACAGCCTCGTGGACAACACATACAAGCACACACGCATGGACCAACACTTACCTGCAAGCTGCTCCTTTGCCCTGTACTGCACAGAAGCCTTCCACTAGGCACGCACATCGTCTTCTTGGATATTGAATGAGGGAGAGATCCTGTGTCTGATCCTTCAGGTCGTTCTGTCAGCCCTGGGGCTGGAGGCCCGATCACCCTCTAATGCTAAGGTAGTGTGGTGTGCGAGGAGTGTCGGACAGGTATGCCTGCACAGGGGACCGAAGGAGTCTCTACGGGATCACAGTGGGGTCAGGAGAAGGCTTCGGGCAGAGGCCACACTTGAGATGCATTTGAATGAGGAGCAGGAGTTTGCCAGCGGCCATGGGAGGAACAGGAAAGCTGCTTCCATCAAAGGAGTTTTCCAGAGCGAAGGCGTGTCCTGGAGAAAGTCAACCAAAACATTTTTTTGTCATGGAACACACTGCCCTGTTGGACACACAAACCCAGGCAATCTTGCCAGGTTAGTGGAATTGTTCTTTCACTTTTGAAATCTGCCAGTGTCAGGCTTCCAATGTTTCATTCATGAATTAAAAGTCCCAGATCATTGCACTTACCTGACTTGTGGTGACATGAAACACATTTTCATTTAAAGCTTTGACTGACGAGAATTCTTCCTCGCACCCTCCCATCTCCATCACAGACAGAATTCACAGAAACTGTGCTTAAGTGGCTTGTTGCAGCATAAATACAATCTATCTCTTTTTATGTAAAAAAATCCAATTGATAATTATAGGTAATTACTAGAGCATAAACCTGAGTCTGTTCACCTTCTCACCTACAGCGAGTTCATCTGGGAGTTGTGTCCTGCAGACTGGTGCCTAGTTTTTAAACAGACTGGTGCTCTCCTCACTCTTTTCATTTATTGACTTTAGAGAGAGAAAGGAAGAGAGAGAGAGAAAGAAACATCAATTTGTTTTTCTACTTATCTATGCATTCATTGGTTGATTCTTGTATGTGCCCTGAGGGGGATCAAACCTGCAACTTTGGCATAACAGAAGATGCTCTAGCCAACTGAGCTACCCAGCCAGGGCCTCACTTTTTTTTTAACCATTGCATTTGTAACAAAATGCTTTCAGTCACTTGTGGGCTACAACTTGTAGTTTCTGTCTCTTTCCAGTACACCCCTTAATATCAATTTCTTCCTCTTTATTAATGAATCAGCACAGACGTTCAATTAAAGATGGAAAGAACTTCCCCCAAATAGAGCTTTCTTACTATTGATCGTAAAATATTTGCAAATCACTGCCCTGTTGTTGTCACTCAGGCTGCCCCAGAATTCCTCCAGATGTCCTGGGGATTGCACGGAGCCACAGGATCGCAGGTGACAGACAGACAGACAGGTTAGTTTGTCTACTTGGCCTCTCTGTCTGCTTAGACTCTAGAAGTTTGTCCTGCACAACGGAGTCAATTGCAGTGGTTTCTTGGGGGCAAAAAAGAATTAATTTCTCTTCTCCTTCCCAGTTGAACAGAATATGAAAGTTGACTTTCTGCGCCTCCTGACCTTGATTGTGTAAAATGTTTCCCGAAAATCTAAGTGACTTTCCTTGAGCAAATACACAAGCTTTCTCATTTCCCAAGCTGCTAAACAGAGTTGTGCAGGTTTGATCAGAGCACACACAGAGAGTCTAGCGAAGAGCCTGGTGCATTCTGAGTGTATAACATGCTATTTGCCTATTTCCTCTTGCCCAGAAGCCTTAGTAGGGCTGTTTTTATATGATGTTCCTAATTCAAAAATTTTCCAAGGTAATTCATCAATTTCAGCTTTCAGTAAGAACCTTACAAGATATAAATCTCACCAGGGACCCACATGATCATTCACTGCAGTGCTCTGAGTAACAAGCCCTAAGGGTGGGGGCTGAAGCTTTGCTTGGCTGGGGGAGGGTGGGGGGGTGTCATCTTCTTACATAAGTGTCCTGACCCAATCTGATAGAAATCGGGTGAGGACCTATGGTCTTCAGAGTGATGCTCTGTTTGACAATTCAGTAATCTTTGGGGAACCTCATAATAGTTCTAGGGCAAGATTTTGATGAATTGTCAAAATGGACATGCTTTATGGCTCTCCCCTTTTCTGCAAAACTTATGCAAATTAACCATTCTGAATTAAAAATGCATCCCTCACTTTATTGCCATTTTGACTAAGATATTGTTTTTTAAAAAAGTGATTAAACAGAGATAAAGCTGGCACTAATAGAGGATTCTAAAGATGGACATGGAGGGGGGTGACTGTATGTTTCTATTTGCCCAGGACAGACTCAGTTTATGCCTGTTGTCCTGTTGTAGTTATTAATAACATCTCCTCTTACACTCAAATGTTGTTCCACTGTGTACAGTAAGTCAATTGTCTCAATTTTGACACGTTGGACTGCCATTGGGCAGTCCACCATGTCCCAGCACTAGCTATGTGGCCTTTCACGAACTCCAGACTTGCAGCAGAATTACAAACGACTATGTGGTAGAGGCCATTGGCGTTGCTCCCCAATGGTCTACTGTGAATAGATGATCTGCAAACGTCAAGGATTTCCAGGATTTAGACACCCGCTGAGCCACATCTGTCTGCCACTAGGCAGCTCCCCCCACAGAGGGGATCCTGCAGTCTTTCAGCAGGCCGACTCCCACTTCGTTCAGAAGATTTCACCAGTGTTTGAGGTTACTTCCTATCACCAAGTTTTTATGGCATCAGAACCTAGCCTGAGTAGTTTTTTTCTTTCTGCCCACAAACTGTATTGTTACTCGAGAGTGCTTCTTTAAACAGAGAATATGTAACTCATTAAATGCCTTCAAGAAAAAGGAGATGTAAGGATCTAATTTTATTGACTGACATGGACAGCAGAGACCCACAGAGCCCGCTCACATCCTTTGTAAAGTTTGGATTCAGAGACACTTCTTCATCCCCCTCCTGCCATAGGAAGAGACGCCACCACACATGTGTATCGACTGGTGGATCCAAAGATCTGCGGGCCACATGCATGCGAGTAACACAGCATGCAAGTCAACAGGCCTTGATAGGAGATGCTTCTTGTGAGATGCAGTTGGGGAAAATTCCTTAACCAAAGCTGGTGTGGTTACATTGTTGATACCAAATTAGCTGGTTCGGAAGAACTAATAGGTCATTTTGTACCCTCTAGGAAGGACTATGTTCATTCACACCACCAGCTCAGAAACACTGTCTCAAACAACAAAAACAGGCCAACCCCCAAAGGATAACATATCCACTTCCCCTTCCTAACAAATTTCATTCTGCTCATCTTACCCAATTTTTATACACTTTCATTTAATCCCCAAACTTCTTAATCTTGATGGAAATGGAGCAATTGCTTGCAGTTCATGTAATACTAACAAATCAACAATAGCAAACACACAGAACTTATGTGCCAGGTATGGAGTCATCATTTTAACTATAGTAGCAAGTACAATCCTCACAAAAACTTAATGAGGTAAGCTCTGTGGCTGTTATTTCACAGGGAAGGAAACTGAGGCTCACCATCTGACTCCAGAGTCTGAGTGACTGAACGGTTGGCTGCCCCACTCTCATACACTGTCAAATATTCTAGAAGGCAGTCAGGGAATTGCAGCTCACAAGAAACACCTCCTGTCAAGTTCAGTGTTGCTCCACTTGCATGCATATGGTCGACAGATCCTTGTCATCCAACTGTCAATAACCATCCCTATCTTTTAAGAACAGAGTCACATCATTGCCCTCAGCTGTCTTCTCTTAAGACACAATATATCTAAATTATTTTACTTCTTTCACTATGAGGACTGTTTCCCAAACACTTAATCATTTTGGTTGTTCCCTCCTAGTGCCCCAGAGCATGCTTCACCTGGTACCTTCAGTCCTGTCCCACTTCAGCCTCACCGGTCACATGAGGAAGAGGGTTCTTGTTATGGTTTAGGGATAATTGGGAGAGTAGAAACAGACTCTGCCAGAATCCCCAAACCAGGACAGTAAGGCAACCATGATTCCCTGATTCCTTTCTGTCCCCAGTGGAAGATAAGTCACTTAGTTTTACACACGGGGAGATTCACACTAACACAATTATAATCCTAGTTAAAAATCACCCTTGGTCACCTGGAATCTATGCTGGATGGAGACACGAATGCATGTACGTTAGGCAAGTAAACGGATAAAGGAGAAACCATACCATGATTTCAAATGGCCGCCACACTATTTTGAAAGCTCTTCTGCCTTTAGTAAACGTTGTAAGATAATTGATGGTTGTATTTTTTTTTCTTGTTTCTTGTGGTTTTGTGGTCTTCCTCCTTAGAGGACAGTTGTCCTTTTAAGTGGGATCCAACAACCTTCCTCAAAGGTTGGAATTCAAAACAGAGCCAAAACCACTTTGAATGATACTTAATATCAGGTTGTTAGAGTTCTGGAGTATGAAGGTGTCTGCATTAGGAGGTTACTTGCGAGTTATACTCTCTGATTTTGTGTAAATCCCATGTCCATTCATAAGGAAATTGAAATAACCAGCACACAGACGGCACACGAGCATTGCTCCCCCGCCGAATGTGAGCTTCTCGTTCTCCTGGATGCCGGTTTGGGCTTCAGCACTGTTTAAAAACACCATCTGGTATCCTCAGATTCACGCTTCATGTTTGGGCAAGGTTGTCATATGAGATGTAAACATAAACGACAGCTTTCCTGGGGCTCAGTTAGGAGTGACTATTTCTGAAGACCAGAGTTTGTTAAGGTGGGATGTGTGTCTTTGGTTGGTTCACAGTATCCTGTTAAGTGGTCTATAGTGAACTTTTAAAAACATTTTATTGGCTATGGGTTTACTTGACCTGTATTAGAGGAACTGTTTCCAGCATATCAAACCTGTTATTTTACATATATTATTCCTTAGGATGAGCCTGAGAACAAAAGTAGACTTAAAGGAAAAATTTAGAGTAAATAGGGAGTTGTAGGTCAATACAAAACTTTTGAGGGAGAATCATGAATGTATAGAGTTTGGCACACACATAATATAGAAGATCTTGCCACCCAGGGGCTCTGTTTTCCTTGGTCTATTGATGGTTGTGGGTGAGTGCCAAGACTTACTGCTCCTGTTTCAATATCTTCTAGGCCTGTCTTTACGTCTTGAATTTCCCTGCCCATTCCCGACTCTTGGTCTTGTTCTCCCCTGCCCTTGGAAGGCCCTTTCCAATCCTTTGCAGCTGTTCAATTCCCTGCTGGTTTTCAAGACCCATTTCAGGTGATGTCTTCTATAAAGCTGCTTTCACCCATGCAGTCACAAAGCATCTAGTTTTTCTGTTACCCTGACTCACACCCTCTCCCCTCCCTGGCCCCTGGCACAGTGTTGCTCATAGCTCCCTAACCTAAGTGATATGCTGGATGTTGAATAACCTCGCTTTTTACTGGATGATCAGTCTGGGGGAGGACAAAGGTAAAGCCAATTCAAGCAAGTCACAGATCAAAGTAGGCTCAGAATTTGTTATTAGTTCTGCTCATAAATATTCTTCCAAGTGGACCCGAAATCCATTAGTCCAGTCTAAGAAAGCTCACATTCTCTCATATTATAAATTATATCATAAATCATCTACGAACAATAGTGTTCATTTTTAGGTAGCTTGCTTCTTCATTAGTCAAAATCCTGATATCATTTATTTTTCTGGATTCTGGATTTAGATAAAATTACAAAGTCAAAGAATATATGCATTTTAAATTTTGGTGTTTTGCCAACCTGTCCTTGAGGAAAGTTGCATAATTTATCTCCCACCACACACTTGATGACATGCTTGCTTTAATTTTAGGTGTGCAGGCTAAAAAAAGGATTCTTCACTGTTGTGTTAATTTACATTTTAAAAATTGTGAGTGATGTTTATATTTTAAAATTATAAGTGGCGTATATAAAATTATTGGAAGCTTTTCCTGTTTGTCTTTTGTTTATTTTTCTTTTTGCCTTTCTTTCTTACTTCTCCTTTGCCTTCTTCTTTCTTTTTCTTCCTTCTTTCTGATCTATAAGAGATCTTTTTGTATGTATTGCAAGAGTTTTATTCAAGTTTGCCTTTTTATACTTTATTTGTGGCATTTGTTTTCCTATGGAAGTTTCAAATTTTGAGGCAAGTTCAATAGGTCAATCTTTTCTTGTATGGTTTCTGGGTGTTACAGTTTCCTTAAAAAGACCTTCCCCAGAAAAACTTTAAAATACACCCATTTCAAAATTCAGATTTCTGATTTTTAAAAAGATATTCTACATCGTTCTCTCTATGACGCGATAAGTGGAACAAGCAGCTGTAACTGCTGTGGAGAGCAGCGGAAGTCCCTGTTTCCGGCCTCCCTGGGCAGCCTCGTGCTTCCCACGCCCTTGTCCTCTGGCACCTCCGGCTTCCATCCGCTCTGATCCCTGCCTCGGGCCTCACCAGTTTGGATGGCTTCTTACAGCCTGCAACGAGATGCTATAAACAAACTAAGAAACGTGTTTAGCTATACTGTATTTTGCAATATTTGAAAAGGTTCGATTAAAAGCAATTCCTTTTAAAAAGATAATTGTCATTATCTGGGATATAAGATGCTTAAAGTTTGAACTGAGACCTTTTGCAAAGAACCATAATAAGATGCTTTGCTAGGGGTAGCCTGTACATGTTCTTACACTGCCAGGAGTCTCTCCCCTGTAGAGTTTCTGTGCATTTCCTCATAGTCTCTTTCCCTTGTGTCAAATGCTCACCATATGACAGTCATATATAGTTGTACTTGCTTTTGTGGGATTTTTTGTATTTGTCACAAAGTAAGTCAAATCTTTGATAAACTATTATAGACATATTTTTTATTACCCATTAGGTGGTTGAGGGTTTTTTTGGCCAAAAAGTAGACCACTTTTGTAAGGTAGACAGGGGCCTTAAGAGTCTGGAGATACCATGATAAACCACTAGCTAGCAATGTGTCTGTTAGATCATTTGAATTCAGCCATAAGAAATGAGAACTATTCTATGAGGACTTCATGAGGAAATTCCATACCAAGTTCAAAAATATCTGCTGTAATAGTTAACAGCATTTGCTATAGGAAAACTGATATACTTAATTTAAATATTTTGTGCTATATTTTAGATCCTTAGTCTCTTACTCTATCCTCAAATGAAATAGGAAAACAAAAACTGGACTCCTTCATCTGAAATCATTTCTCACAGGCTTGCCAAGTGGTGTGCTGGAGCTGGACAGCACCAACTCAGAGCCACGAGTGCGTGCATGTCTTCCCAACCCTGGGCTTACTGACCTCATGTTGATAGCTTGAAACTGGCCTTTAGGGGAGTATTTACACAATGGGAATTGGCCAACAGTGTAGTATACATCAGGGCTTTATTTTCCACATAGCCATTTTACCAGCACACCACTGGTTTCAATTTATATAGATCTTAAAAGGGAGGTGAATAATAGGCTATTACTTTAATAATTCACTTTCTGTGTCAATAATACTGAATATTACTGAATATCTAAGGGATTAAGTAACTAAAAAGTCAGCAGTTTGGCTTTAATTATGGAATAAGTACCTAGTTCTTGACTTAGCAAGTGTGACTTAGCAGTAAAATTTTAATTAGAAAAGGCAGTACAAGTTTTGTAGGCCTTCTACCCTATGAAGAACCCCTATTAGAGGATGGCTGTTATTTTTGTCTGCCCTGAAACTCTCCCTTCTTTTTCTGATAATAACATCTTGATTTTCCCTTGGCAACTCTCAAGTCTACATGGCTTGAGAGGGAGGGGTTGTTGACTCCATGCCCACCTGCCTCTTTTGCTCTCAGGATGTACACACACAAGGCCTGACCACCAAAATTTGTGCATAGGTGAGCATGCATCTTAGTTCTGGCTAATGGCATTGCTGCTTTCCCGTGGCCATACCAGTAGGTTCAGGGGAGGCATTTGATCCAAGCTAGAGTGAAGTCTAGCAATAGCTGGTGCTGTCAAGAAGGAAAAACTCTTTCCACTTCATTTGCTTAGTTGGTATAGTGTAAAACTGAAGCTCTAGGTTGTCATCTTTGCCACCATCTCAGGATAATGTGCCTGAGTAGGAAGCCAAGCCAAAAGCAGGCATAACTGAATAATAGAGATTCCTGATGATATCATTTGTGCTTCTGGATCTATTTATGCTGAATCTACAATTACATTGAACCAATTTATTTTCTTTTTTGGTTAAGCCATTTATTTTATTTTATGATTTGTTTCTTAAGTATATTTTATTGATTATACTATTACAGTTATCCCATTTTTTCTCCCCTTTATCCCACATTTCCCTGTACCCCTCCTCCCTCTAGCATTTCCCCCATTAGTTCATGTCCATGGGTCATGAATATAAGTTCTTTGGCTTCTCTATTTCCTTTTTTTTAAATTTTATTTTAATTCTTGTTCAAGTACAATTTTCTATCTTTTACTCCCATCCCACCCCACTCACCCAGCCCTCCCACCTCCCTCCCATTTCCACCCACCCCTAGTTTTTGTCCATGTGTCCTTTATACTTGTTCCTGTAAACCCTTCCCCTTTTCCCCTGAAATTCCCTCCCCTCTCCCCTCTGAACACTGTCAGCCTGTTCTCTATTTCAGTGTCTTTGGTTATATTTTGCTTGTTTCTTTGTTTTGTTGTTTAGGCTCCTGTTAAAGGTGAGATCATATGGTATTTGTCTTTCACTGCCTGGCTTATTTCGCTTAGCATAATGCTTTCCAGCTCCATCCATGCTGTTTCAAAGGGTAGGAGCTCCTTCTTTCTTTCTGCTGCATAGAATTCTATTATGTAAATGTACCATAGTTTTTTGATCCATTCATTTACTGATGGGCACTTAGGTTGCTTCCAACACTTGGCTATTGTACATTGTGCTGCTATGAATGTTGGGGTGCATAGGTTTTGGATTGGTATTTCAGGGTTCTTAGGATATAATCCTAGCAGTGGAATTGCGGGGTCAAAAGGCAGACCCATTTTTAGTTTTCTGAGGAAATTCCATACTGTTTTGCATACTGGTTGTACCAGTCTGCAATCCCACCAACAGTGCACTAGGGTCCCTTTTTCTCTATAACCTCTCTAACACTTGTTTGTTGCTTTGTTTATGATGGCCATTCTGACTGGTGTGAAGTGGTATCTCATTGTGGTTTTAATTTGCATCTCTGTGATAGCTAGCAATATTGAGCATCTTTTCATGTGTCCATGGATCCTCTGTATGTCCTCCTTAGAGAACTGTCTGTTCAAGTCCTTTGCCCATTTTTTAATTGGGTTGCTTTTCTTCTTAGAGTGGAGCCGTGTAAATTCTTCACATATTTTGGAGATTAAACCCTTGTCTGAGGTATCATTGGCAAACACTTTTTTCCATACAGTTGGATCTCTTTTTATTTTAATACTGTTTTCTTTAGCCATGCAGAAGCTTTTTATTTTGGTGAGATCCCATTTGTTTATTCTTTTCTTTATGTCCCTTGCTCTGGGGGACATTATCAGTAAAAATGTTGCTGCGTGAAATATCTGAGATTCTGCTGCCTATGTTCTCCTATAGGACTTTAATAGTGTCACGGCTTATATTTAAATCTTTTATCCACCTTGAATTTATTTTTGTATATGGTGTAAGTTGGTGCTCAAGTTTCATTTTTTTGCATGTAGCCGTCCAGTTCTCCCAACACCATTTGTCCATTTCCTATACTATTCTTCACTTCCCCCTTATACCTACCATTTGTGCTTCTTATTCCCTGTACCTTTTCCTGCATTCTCCCTTCTCAACCTCCCTGCTCATAACTCTCCATGTAATCTCCATTTCTATGATTCTGTTCCTATTCTAGTTGTTTGCTTGTTTGTTTTTGTTTTCAGGTTCAGTTTTTGATAGCTGTGAGTTTGTGGCCATTTTACTGTTCATATTTTTTATCTTCTTCTTTGAAATGTTAAAGGGACTTATCTAAGAAAAAGAAGATAAAAAACACGTGTAGTAAAATGACAACAAACTCACAATTGTTAACAACCACACCTGAAACAAAAACAAGAAGAAACTAAGCAAACGACTAGAACAGGAACGGAACCACAGAAATGGAGATCACATGGAGGGTCAGCAACAGGGGAGTGGGAGGAGGAGAGAGGGGGGAAAGGTACGAAGAATAAGTAGCATAGATGGTAGGTAGAAAATAGACAGGGGGAGGGCAAGAATAGTAGGGGAAATGTAGAAGCTAAAGACCTTATGACACATGGACATGAAGTAAAGGGGGGGAATGTGGGTGGGAGAGGGTGTTCAGGGTGGAGGGGAATGAAGGGGGGATAATAGGACAACTGTAATAGCATAATCAATAAAATATATTAACAAAAAAAGTCCCTTTAACATTTCACATAACAAAGGCTTGGTGATGATGAACTCCTTTAACTTGACCTTATCTGGGAAGTACTTTATCTGCCCTTCCCTTCTAAATGATAGCTTTGCTGGATAGGGTAATCTTGGGTGTAGGTTCTTACTTTTCATGACTTTGAATACTCCTTTTCAGCCCCTTCTTGTCTACAAGGTTTCTTTTGAGAAATCAGCTAATAGTCTTATGGGCACTCCTTTGTAGGCAACTGTCTCCTTTTCTCTTGTTGCTTTTAAGATTCTCTCCTTATCTTGCGTAATTTAATTATGATGTGTCTTGGTGTGTTCTTCCTTGTATCCAACTTCTGTGAGACTCTCTGAGCTTCCTGGACTTCTTGGAAGTCTATTTCCTTCACCATATTGGGGAAGTTCTCATTATTTTTTTCAAATAAGTTTTCAATTTCTTGGTCTTCTTCTCCTTCTGGCAGCCCTATGATTTGGATGTTGGAACATTTAAAGTTGTCCCAGAGGTTCCTAAGCCTCTCCTCATTTTTTTTAAAGTCTTTTTTTCTTCATTCTGTTCCAGGTGAATGTTTATGTCTTCCTTTCATTCCAAATCATTGATTTGAGTCCAGGTTTCCTTCCCTTCACTGTTAGTTTCCTGTATATTTTTTTATTTCATTTTGCATAGCCTTTACTTCTTCCTCTATTTCGCAACCATACTCAACCATTTCTGTGAGCATCCTCATTACTAGTGTTTTGAATTCTGCATCTTATAGGTTGGCTATCTCCTCGTTGCTTAGTTCCTTTTCTGGAGTTTTGAGCTGTTCTGTAATTGGGGTCATATTTCTTTTGTCTTGGCACACCTGTTATATTGTAAAGGGTGGTGCCTTAGCAATTCGCCAGGGAGAGGCAGCCCACTTCTCTGCATTGTGGCACTGTATGTCGGGGAGGGGTCAGAGAGGGAACAATGCCACTTTCTTGGCTCTTGCCCCACTTTCAGTCACTTCCCCCACTACCCACAAGTGAATTGTGTCCTTCTGGTGCCAATTCCCAGGTGGTTGGGTTTATGTACATTCTAGGATCCTGTGGCCCCTCCAATGGACTCTCCTGTGACTGGAATATCTCCCACCACCACATCCCCCACAGGTTTTTACAGCCAGAGGTTTTGAGGCTTTATATCCCTGCACTGGAGCCCTGGGTTGCACAGTCTATCTCACTCCCCAGTTGTTCCTCCCAGTTTATCTGCATCGTGAATGTGGGACCACCTGGTCCACCAACCAGCACCTCGCCCACCTAGTCTGTGTGTCCTCTCTGCCCCAGATGCCTGTCTTTGCCCTTCCTACCAGTCTGGATGAATATTTCCTCTTTAACTCCTTGGTTATTGTACTTCCATACAGTTCAATTTTCTGGCAGTTCTGGTTGCTTTTTGTTTTTAAATTGGTTGTTATCCTTCTTTTAGTTGTAGAAGGAAGCGAAGCATTATCTACCTACACCCCTGTCTTGCTGGAAGTTGGTTTGTTTTTTTTGTTAAGCCATTTCAATTAGTTTTTATTACTTGCATTTGAGAGCTCTCACTAATGGAATTTCTTTCTGTAACAACTCTAGTGAAACTTAGTAGCCAACTCTTGAATATATCTAGAGATAGGGCCCTTACTATTTTGTGAAGCAGTTCATTTCCTTTTTGTTGATTCTGAATGTAAGAAAACTTTGCACTGATCCCAAATTTATCTCCTCTCATTGGTCCTCTATATATTATCAAGGGCAACACCTTTGATAAAGTGTACATCTTTATCTGCCTTCTTGCACTTCACAAACTCTGAGTTAATTATCATGCTTCTGCTAAATCTTCTCTAGCTAAACATACTTAGTCTCCTCAAAGATCCTGCAGAATTTTCATCTTCCTAGTCACAGTCTTGTGGATGTATAACAGTTGGTCAATATCTTTTTTAAAATGTGGCATACTCATAGACCTAGTATTTGTCACAAGATTGAACAGAGCAGAGAGAGACTGTTATCTTGTTCTACCTGCAGGACTGACTGTAAATGAAGTGCTGAAGGGGGAAAATATATGGTTTAGATTTGGCTTCCATTTCTAGTTTTGCTTATATTTCTATTTCATTATTTCATCCCTTCAGGGTCCTCTCACCCTTTGTCCCCTTTTCTCTCTACCTTACCACTGCTGCCTCTGTGCCCTTCCTCCTGCACAGCCCCTTCCCAAGCTGCTCCTTATTACAGCAAAAAGTAAGGAAAGAATCTGAAATGCAAAATAAATGATGAGTTAATGTGCCACCTCTCTTCAGAACTATATATTTTTATTTCTATAGATAAGACCTTGTTTAATTTCAGTCAAAGAACAAAACGTTTTCAACTGTGAAGTTTTAGCTATTGTTGAACCGCATTAGGAAGGTACTTTACTTCATTTTTTCCTTTTTATTGATTTTATTGGGGTGACAGTGGTTAATAAAATTATACTGGTTTCAGGTGCACAATTCCACAACGTGTCATTTGTACAGTGTATTGTGTGTTCAGAACACCAAGTCAAGTCTCCTTCCTTCACTATTTATCCCCCATTTACCCTCCTCCACCTTCCCCCATGCCCCGTCCACCAACTATCCCCACATCATTGTTGCATGTATATGAGTTTATTTTTCTTTTTTTTCTCAATCCCTCCACCTCCAGCACCCTAACCCCCACCACCTTGGCAGCTGTGAGCCTGCTCTCTGTCTGAGTCTGTCTTTGTTTGGCTTTTTAGTTCATTTTGTTCATTAGATTCCACATATGAGTGAAATCATACAGTATTTGTCTTTCTCTGACTGGCTTATTTCACTTAGCATAATGCTCTCCAGATCCATCAATTGCTGTCAGAAAAGATAAGATTTCCTTCTTTTTTATGGTGCAGTAGTATTCCATTGTGAAACTGTATCACAGCTTTTTTATTCATCCATCTACTAATGGACATGGGCTGTGAAGGTGCTTTATCGAAATTATGTTATGTTTCAGGCTCCTACTTGGTTTGTAGACTCTGCCAGCCTGCAATCTCCAGGTTCCTGCTTCAGCAACTTGCTCCTGCTGCCTACTCTCACACTTACCGTGGCCTGCTTTTCTGAGCTGGTGATACCAGCTGTGTTTTGCTTTCTTACTCTTTTTATTTAAAATTTTTTATTTATTTACTTTAGAGAGAGAGGAAGGGAGGGAGAAAGGGAGGAAATGAAGCATCCATGTGTGTAAGAGAAATATTGATTGGTTGCTTCTCACATGTGCCACAACCCAGGTACATGTCCTGACTAGGAATCCAACTGGTGACCTTTAGCTTTGTGGGACAACACCCATCCCACTGAGCCACACCTGTCAGAGTTTGCCTTCTTATTCTTAAAGAAGCAAAAATACTTCTTGTTCTCAGTGGAGGACAGATTAGACAAACAACAACAACAACAAAAAACTTGAAAGGCAGCTTCATTTCTCCCTTAAAATGCACAAAGTTCCTCCTGTCACAGGAACAGAGGTGACACCAATGTCCTGGGTGGGATCTGAGATAAGAATGAAGATTACATATTTTACACATTACAATCCATTTGAGATCACATATTTTGGTCATTTTAACCACTAAGTTCACCTCTATAGGTCTGACCAGTCAATCAATCCATCTGGTACTATTGCTTATTTAAATGACTGAAAATAGCACATCAGTATCTTTATTTTCACTTGAGACACATAGATTCTCTCTGATTTTCACATAGATTCTCTCTGGTTTTATCATTCTTTTGATATTGCTAATGAGGTTTTTGTGTGTGTGTTTTTTTGTGGTTGTATCCCAGAAACTAGCCCAATTTCTGGCTCTCAAGAAATGTTTTAGTTGTTTATAAAAAATTAGCACATAAATATAAATATTTAGAGTCATATCACAAAGCTGTTTAAAACTGCTCCTGAAAATTTCAGTTCTTTAGCAAGTTTGGTGGAGTTTTTTCATAAGGCCTATTTATGGAGGAAAATTTATGATAATGTGGGTCCAACTTGTACTAAATCCTAGGTTAGTCATTTCTCAGTAGTAGCAGAAAGACTTCTTTATAATATGGCTTTTCCCTACGTCAGTGAGCTTTGGAAGGAGACCACCAGGCCAGCATTATAGTGACATCCCTGTGTATACACACATTGATTTCCTCCAGCAATGGATGATTTCCACCAAGCTGGCTTCTCCTCAAAAATCAAAACATTTTTTCTCTTGGTCAGTTTACGTGTTAAGAATCCTTTCCAAGTCACTTCCCAGTCTCTCTCCATGAAACCACCTCTGGTTCATGGAAACCTGGGGTACTTGATGGAGTGGGGATACAATGATCACTCCCTCAGTCTCTTTTCTTTTTTGGATAAACAGTCTTTTCTAAGGGCACTGCTGGTGGTTTGATCCTTGGCAGTTACTCTCCTCAAAAACGTGTCTTACAAGAGCAAGCGGTTCTTCCGAGGAGAATGAGCACCTTTCAGAGCCCTTTCTGTTTGTTTAGTTTCTTGATTATATGAAGTACATTAAAACCAGTCCAAGGCCCATTAACATAATTTTCATGCATGTTAGTTCTGGCAAAACACACTAGGCAGGATAAATGAGATAAATAATTTTGATGGAGCAGTGAAATAAAATAAACTTTTGCTATTTAAGAAAACAAACCATGACTAGTGGTGTGCATGGGGATTAGTCTGTGTCAGGGTGGCATTCCAAGGGTGGCCTCCCATCCTCAGCATGTTCTGGGGAGAAAGAGCCACTGTCTCATTCCAACAAGGCCTGGTTGTAGCTTTACAATAAGACATTATGGAGCCCATTGTCCTTTATCCGGGACTTGATTATCCCGGCTATGGATCATGGGAGGGACCCTACTACATCCTCTCTTTGGCTGCCTATTAGCACTTTTCCTAAAGAACAGGCCGGGGCAGACAGAAGGTAGGAAATTTGTATAAGGTCATATTAAACTTATTAACACCTCGGGAAAGAAATTGTTGGGGGTTGAATGGAATTGCTCTAACAATTTTAATTTTGCATAGTTAGCAGTTTACAGACTGGCGTGAGCTGGCCCTGCTAAACGTGTCTATCAGAGGTGGTCGCAGAATGAGGCTGGTGGGGCCTCGGCAAACACACAGCTCCTTGTTACACGGGCCTGGGAAACACTCTTCGGGATGGTGCTGCAGGCTCTGAGTCCCCCAAACCATGGACACCAGAAGGGACTTCAGATGAGACCTTGAGAGCTTGAGTTTTTTAAGATTTTTTTAAGGACCCCTGGAAATGAGGTGTATCATTTCATAGCGTCTGTTGTTCTGATGTTATCTGGGTGTTGTCTCCCGGAGACCTCCTCCAGGGCAGAGCCGTGTTTCCGGATGACAGGAGGAAGATTCCAAACAGGTACGCGTGCTCTGGCAGACGACGGTGAAATTACACTTGTGTATATTTTGAGTTTTCTTTTCACTCCTCAAAGACTGGTCAAGTCGGAGAAACTCAGGTCAGAAAGAATAAAATTAATGAGAGTATTGGGATGGTTGCTGGATTTCAAATGTCCTTGCCAATGCTGTTACTATAGCACTGTTAATAATTGTGAACTGGTGACAGGCCACACGTGACAGGAAGCCCTTGAATTTCTGCTTTTAAACACACAAAGAAGTACAGCAGCACATCTCTGCCACCCACATGCCGGTCTAGCCCATCTGTAGTTGAACGAGACATTGCATCTTCTACCATGATGAATCCTCATCATCTTGATGGTCTGCAGTGTCAATGCTGGGAAATGGTGGCAGCGTGATTTGTGGGGTTTCCTAACTTCCCCACAAAAAATACAGGGCAAATTGTATGTGAATTATATTTCAATAAAACTGTAAGAAATGCATATGTGTGTATACACTCTGAAAGCTCAGGATCCTAAACAGTAAGGGAAAAAATAAAACAACAGAGCAACCAGATAAGAAAACCAAATATCCATGGACAACATGTATTAAAAAAAAACAACACAAGGGAACAAGGTAAACCAGTGAACCCTAAATAGGAGCCATAAGACCAGTATTTTCTGGCATCTGTGTAAGAGAGGACAGAAGGAAGCAATGAGGCCAGGTTGATAAATAAGAGAATAGAGAATCTCCAAATAAGAGAATCCCAAAGTAGATGACACTGGGAAGGAAAGCAGGCCAGTTTGAAAACAACAGCTGAAACTGTCAGGTTGGCCCACCTCAGCTGCTGGTGATACAAGTTTCCTATGTTAAGGCTTAAAGTGACTTGAGCAGGAACAGCCTGAAGAGTGAAGGAAAGAGAAGGTTCAGGTAACAGTGGATGGGTGGGTGGGGAAAACTGAGCCAGGAAATGTTGGAGAGAAAGCTGCTGCTGCTGGAGTGTGTGTGTGTGTGTGTGTGTGTGTGTGTGTGTGTGTGTGTAGACTTGTTTTTAGAGCAGTTTTATATTTACAGAAAAATTGAGAAGATAGTACAGAGTTCCCATATATTCCCCACCCAGTTTCCCCTGTTATTAACATCTTTAAATCTTGATTAGTATGATATAGTTCTTATAATTAATGACCCAGTAGTGATACATTACTATTAACTGAAGTCCACAGTTTATCCAGATTTTCTTAGTTTTTACCTAATTTCTTTTCATGCTCCAGGATCCCAGCCAGGCTGTCACATTACATTTTGCCGTCGCACCTCCTCAGGCTCCTCTTGGCTGTGCCAATATCTCAGACTTCCCTTGTTTTCGATGGCCTTTGCAGTTTTGAGGAGTACTTGTCATGTATTTGTACTGCTATATGTATTTTTTAAACAGTCTGTGAAAACAAGAGAGGAGAGATCTCTGTGAAGTTAGAAAAGTTGTGAGAACAAAATTCTTAAAAGTTCAGGAAACCTAATTTTACATAAAAATTAGCAACAGAAAATTATTGAGGTCAAATCCTATACAAAGTTACTTTAAGAAAAAAGAGAATTGAAGGCAGAATAAAATCTCTACAGGCAATAAAACATATCAGAAAGATGTACAAAAAAGATAAAAACTACAATATACTATTTTAAAATAAGATAAAGATTTTAGAATATTATTCAAAACACAACAAAGCAACAAAAAAAATTGAAAAATTCAGAAGTCAGGGAACGGGTGTCAAAAATAATTTAAAATAAAAGAAAACCAAAGGCTAAATTAGAAAAAATGAAACAGTGATTAACTATAATGAATAATTCCCTAACAGGAGGTGAAAAGGAGGAAAAAATTAAAGCTCAAAAAGAAATGACAAAGGAAATAAAAAAGATTCAAGACAATGAGACAGGTATTTAAAAATAGGCAAAGAAAAGATAATATACAGATAACAGGAATCCCTAAAGAAGAAAACCAATGCACAGGAATAGAACAAAGATAAAATTCCAGAAAATGTTTCTGACGTAGAAAAAGAATTAAAACAGCATTTCAAAAAGCACACTGTGAACCTTAGAGTATCAACCCAGAAAGACAAACACCAGGAAAAATGTTTGTAAAATTACTGCACTTTACAGAAAAAGGGAAAAAAATTTTAATCCTTTGTGCATATAGAAAAAGAAAACATATGACATAAGAGGAAAATACAGTTAGATGATCATCAGACTTAACAACAGCAATGTTTTCTGACAGAAGAAAATGGTGTAAAATACCAAAGACACTCAAGGAAAATGTGTACCAAGATTTTGCATCTAGCAAAAACTGACTTTCAAGTAAAAAGGGCACAAAAACTTGGAATCAACATGGAACAACTTTAAATATTGTTCCATGAGCCCTGTAAAAATGTTGGCTGTCTTAGATTGGTGTTGGAAATACCACTAGGAATTTATGGCTATGGTGTCTTAAAAAGATGTGTAGGCATATCTCGTGTGTGTATTCACTAGCTCGGCTCACTGAAAAGGCCTGGAAACAATGAACATCTTTAGGGCTCAGATGTGGTCTTGAAATACCATTCCCATCTAAAAGAAACCAGGGTTTATTGGAAAGCAGCTGATCCCAAGTCTGAGGCAGGATTAGCCTTGAACATCTTGTAATACCAGATAGCAAAGAAGTTATCAAAGACTGCTAGGGTCATGGCTAATGGACTTGAGAATGAACTTGAAGACAAGACTTCCGCTGACTAATGTGAGCTTCAAAATGGATAAGAATCACAAAGGTTTGAAATCCATCAAATATTTTTAAATCTGTCAGTTCATGATTATATATATATATATATATATTTGTATATTATACTATTGGTCACCTTCTGGAGATAATAGGGACCCACTCACTTCTTTAAAAGCAGAATGGATAACGGGGAAGAATCAAGCATTTATGAAGCTTGTCTTTGTGGATGATACCACCAGGTATCTCCTTATAAAGTTGCAGCTAACAAATAAAAACAAAATGATAAAATTCAAATGTCACAATTTTGTAACTCCTAATGAATTAATAGATCCAGGTATTAAAGCAATGACTACTGACATCAAAAAAAGTGGAAAATAAGATGTCATATGCTTCTGGATGGAATAGCACCTCCAGAACTTGGCCAGACTGAGTCTAATCCAGCCTCTGGACCTGACCACCAATTTGTGAGAAATGCCAGGGACAGAGGAACATAATACACTGCATGCCCCAAGGGGATGCAGCCAGCAAAATCTGGCTTGTGAGATACTATAGTTAAATAGCCTGATATTTTTTTAAAAGATATATTATAAAAAGAAAAATAAGGCATAGAGGATAACTGGTAGATTAAAAGAGATTGAAAATATATACCAGATTTTAAAGATGGGCAAAATGAGCCCTGGCTGGTGTGGTCTGGTTGGTTGGAGTGTCATCCCGTACACCAAAGGTCGTGGGTTCAATTCCAGTCAGGGAAGCCTGAGAAGCAGCCAATCTATATTTCTCTCTCATGACAGCATGACAGAGTCTCTCTCTCTCTCTCTCTCTCTCTCTCTCTCTCTCTCTCTCTCTCTCTCAAAGCAATGAAAAAATGTCCTTGGGTAAGGATGAAGAAACAAAAGGCAAAATTAAATGACAATGTCTTAGGATAGACACTTGTGTGATATAATCAGAGAGAATTACAAGGAAATGACTGCTCTTAATCTCAGGATAGTGGTTATTTCTGAAGAGGGGAAGGGGCTGTGATGGGATGAGGCACATGAAGGCGCTGCTGGGTGGCTGGCAAAGTTCTAGTTCTTGACCTGAGTGGTGGGCACATGCTCTCCCCCCAATAATAATTCACTATGCTATTATTTTGGTTTGTGAGAGTTTTCTGTTATTTGTATTTTATTTTACATTTAAAAAGGCTTTTTATTTTTTTATTTTTTTTATTTTTTTTACCTTGAACATCTAATTTGATTCTTTTTTTTT